>OX439140.1:168553187-169803187 GCA_949318255.1 Pollenia labialis | reverse complement strand
TAATTTTATTTCGTTTTTAATTAATTGTATTTAATTAATTTTCAGCCCGCGACGACCTTTATCTGCCTTCTTTCCATTTTACTGGCTTCTACTACTACGTAAATTTTGGGTATTTAAATTAACAATTAAAGAGAAAAGAATGTGAGAATTGCTCTTGTTATTTCTTTATCGTTGTTTGTTTTTGAACTTGTTACTAACATTAAGCTTAAATCAGGTTTTTTTATCGTAATGAATTTTTTTCATTGATATTATGAAACATTAAAATTAAAATTTTTTTTTCAGATGTTTTCATGTCTATCGCTAAAAATGGAATTAAAAATACTTTTTTACAATAGTTTTAGAAAGAAACTATAAGTATTAGTAATTTGAAGTTAGAGAACTTTTTCTTGTTTCCATTGATTTAGTGACATTTTTCGTGGAAAATATGAAGTTACAAAAGATTCTTTTTTTTCATTAACTGAAAAATTAGAATTGTGGTTATTTTTTTGAACTATTTATGGTTTTTAATCCAATTTTTTAATATTTTTAATCAGGCTTAAGTCCATCAAATTTAATTTTCATTAAATTATTTTTATGAAGAAAGGAATTTTACAACATGAAAATCAATTAAAATTGTTATTGATAATCATTCATTCTTGACTGACCTGAGATTCGAACCCAGGCGGCTGGTTACCATGACATGTTTCGATCGCAACCACTCGATCTCCTCAGACGGATTTGCCGTCTTACACTCGCAGCCATCGACGACTGCTGAAAAATATTTGAATATTTCAATTAATAGTTAATTTAAATTTTAAAAGAACTAATGTATAACAATTAGTTGAATTTTTCTTTTGAAAGAGATATTAAGTTGCCATTAGTTTAATGAACAATTTTAACGAAATTACGAAACTCAATTTCGTAGTGTTAATGGAATTGCGTTATTATATTTGTAAACCTTGATTCGTTAGATTTATGAAACATAATTCTTTTAGTGTACGACAATAAAGTATCAGTAGAATAAGAGCTAAGGCCAATTTAATTAAATGCTAAATTATATTTAACTTCATAAAATATTTATTTCTTAATGAATTTCAAATCTTTAAATGCAGCTTTGTTTTATTTTAATAAATCTTATTTTATTTATTTAAAAGTTTGCAACCAAGAAGTGTTAATATTTTGTTATAAATTTCATATTCATATTTCATATTACTCACAACGCTTTCTTTAACATAAAAACCATTGCAAAAAAATAAAAAATAAATGAAACCTATAAATAGTATTTTTTGCAAACTATCAGCCGTATCTAAACAAGCGTTTCTAGCTGGCAAAAATTCTCATGCCCATACATCCCTAAATAGCGCGGCGTCAACGCTTTGCAATTCGAAAATCCGATTTTGACAGCGCGTTTAATAGTGAAGTTAGCCGCTATTCTTAATTAATAATGGCAATTCAGCTGTTTTTTGTCAATCTAGCGCCTTTTTTCTCTTCTTTTTATTTCTTTATGTGGGTTTTATTAAACAAGAAAGTTAACACTACTGTTTGTGACACAACGTTTACGCTCTGGTTTAGGTATGGCATATCAGCGTAAAAGCTAAGCGGCAAAAAACGTTCCGCCTTCTGCTCTTGCTTAGCTACGACTGTATGCATTTTTGTTTACTCTATTGCACTAAAGTCCTTTCAAACTGAAGATAAGGACATCTAAACTTTTAAATACATACAAAAGTCTAAACATTTTTTTGATTAACTTTCCACTTACTGCCAGAGACTCTTTTCTGTTATACTTTCACTGACTAATAGTTGTACCTAAACAAGAGCGGAAAGCGTTTGCTAGCTTTCACAAATTCTTAAGCCCATACAGTTTCTATGAAGCATCCCTAAAAAGCGCCATCAACGCTTTGCTATTGGAAAAACCGATTTTGACAGCGCGTTTAATAGTGATGTTGGCCGCTATTGTTTAGTAATAATGGCAATTTAACTTTTTTTTTATTAGTCAAGCGGTTTTCCCCTTTTTTATTTCTATTATGTGGGTTTTATTAAGCCAACAAGAAAACGTTACTGTTTGTAACAAAATGTTGACGCTCTTGTTTAGGTATGGCATATCAGCTTAAAAGCTTAGCGAAAGAAAACGTTCCGCCTTCCGCTCTTGTTTAGGTACGGTTGTAAAAGTTAACGCTGCTTATGATTCCAATGATTATATAAGCAAGATTATAATTCTTGCTTTTAAAAATTAACTAAATTTAAAGTCAAAATGATCCCTTGTGCATTCGTTTGGTTTTGGATAAAAGCAACAATAACATTCAATACAATCTCAAGTTAATAATATCATCACAAACATTTTTACCCACTTACACTTTCTTACCAACACACACACACACACACATACATAAATATATTTATAAGTAAAGTACTCATTTTGAATATGATTGTTGGTTGGTAACTTGTTACAAAATCCTTGATACCGATACTTGTACCGTACCATGTGTATGGCTTCATTTAGACTCTTCGATTTTCTATAATGGTGCAACAAGAGGAACAACAGCAACTAAATTAACATCGGCATCGATATGATCAAATATGAGGTTTTTTTTATTAAATTCTAAAGTGTGTTTTTGGGTTTTTCATAACTGTGCACTTAAAAACTGAAAAAGCAACCAATCGACAGGGAGGCAGACAGACAGCCAGCCAAACATACTTTTTATACAAATAGGCAACCGTACGTAGAGTAAACTCGTATGGACGGTCATTGAAGCTCTTCATAAACTCATAATCTTTGATGGAAATTTCTGTAAATATTCATTCATATGGATATTGTTTGGTACGAGTAGTTTGTTCATTTGTTTGTTTAGCAACGTGTTGAAATTAGCATTTATGAACTTTTTTTTAATATTTTATATTTAGTAATTTTTTTATATTTTTGGAAAAAAGTTTTGCTTAAGTAGTTAAATTTGAATTCTTTTTACTGGCATTATTAGTTTCAAACATTTAAAATTTCATCTACAGTATTTATATTATACTACTACTACTATATATATTAAACAAATATTCGAAAAATTAACAGAACAACATAGGTCGGTCCTTTCGTTCATCGTTTCTGTACTTTACTTTAAACAATGAATTACCAATGAACTTTGTTTTTATTTTGTAGCGCAACAACTTAAATAGAATTATTATGTATGTGTTTGTTTTTTAAAAGTTTGTAAAATATCAATAATAAAAATTGGGAATTAAGCACGACAAATTAAATCTTAAAAAGCTTAAATGATCTCACTGACTACAATTAATGTTGGAAGAATGTAAGAAACGATAAACTCACTGTTTATTGTTGATGTTTTTGTTTAAAATTTGATACTGTTACAAGTAGAACTGTTGCTTATAATTCTTATACGCTTAATAGTTTTATTTGGTTTAATATCTTAAGTTTTTCTGATGAAGTTTCCTGACGATCTGGTAAGCAACCAGTGAAATGCGCACACACAGATAGAAAAATGCATCTTCTTATTGATGATGACGAACCAAATTCTATTATGATAGCATTATTTGTTACGGTTTTAGAGTACTAAACCGTTTTCCGGTAGTGCACTGAAAGAAAAATGCATCTTCATATTGATGATGCCCTAACATCAGAATTGTGACATCAATGTTACTACAAATGGCATCAATGATGCAAAAAGTAACATCAATCCAATGATTAACGTGTTCGTACAATTTTGAGATTTTTTACGTGTCATCTATTTTATGACTGTAGTGACATCAATTCGATGCCACATTTTGTACATTATTAACATTATTTTCATAATAACAATGTATTATAAGAAGCAAAAATTCCTATATTCTATATTTTGAAATTAATTAGTTAAATGCATCAAATATTTAAAGTAGAATGATTACGAAAACTATATGGGGCATGGTGCTGGTGTCTTATTATTGAGAAATCTACTGTAAACAAAGGTCGTAATTCAGCAAACGTGAAACAAACATATTTAAAGGGTAAGTAAATAATAATATTCTCTTACTTTAACTTAAGTCAATTCCAATGACTTTGACCTAATGGCAAACTGAAATTTAATAGATGCTAATGTGACCTTTCTCCGATGATACATCGCACTGAAAACATGTTCGTCATTTCTGTCATGCCATCCCATTGATGACATAATTTCATTTTGACCCTGATGACACTTTGGGGTCAAAACCGAAGACACTTGTCATAGTACTGATGTTAAAATACATCAGCGTTATGACGCCTTTTCTATCAGTGTAGGAATAGTTTATCCCTTCAACAATAAATTTCAGTGTTTTTATCAATAATAAAAATAAATAAAAGCACGACAAACAAAAATCTTGTAAGTATGTAAAATATAAAAAGTGTTTCAATAAGTTGCAAAAACATTTTAAGCAGTGTTCGAAAATTAACGCTAAATATTGCTCCTTAGCGTTCAGTTTGGTAGATCTGTGGAAAACACAAACGCTAATAGTGTTGATTGAGGAGTATTTAAACTATAATATGGTTGAAAGGGACAATAATATAGTTAAATTAACCATAATATATTTAAAAAGTTTCAATAAAAATAGTTTTGTTTGAAGTGACCATATTGGAAAAGGTTTTCTTTTAGTAACAAGCTTTATTTAAAACTTAAAATTGAATTTTTAACTAAAAATTTTTTGGAAGTTGTTAAAAAGGTAAATATACATAATTTCGATAAAAATTAAACAAATCAAAGAAGGCAATAACTTATTTCCTTTTAAGAACGAATTTGAACAAAAATTTTTATCAAGCTGAATTCCTTCACTTATTGCCTCGAAATTTGAAGTCTTTCTGTTTACTTTTAAATCTATGCCATAATAAAAAAATTCTTTGTAATCCCAAGTCTAAATGATAGTAATTTAATAACTCTTCTTAAAATCTTTAGCGTTTGATGTGAACATTTTCAACATCATTTAAATTTTTCCAATGCAAATTTTTTTTAAAATAAATTTTCCAAGAAGTTTTTTTCCTCATATTTCTTTGTGCTTTTTTTTTATACTACATACATTCGTTAAGATTTTTTTTATTTCTTTTTTTGCGTTTTTTAATAAATAACAACTTAAGTAGCTGCGATTTCTTTCCATTTTTTCTGTTCATAATTTTTTTTCCTTCAACGGATGCTGTTGTCAACAATTCAACTTGACTTGAATTTGTATGATGAAAAAAGCAGGGGGAAAAATTAAAATAAAAAAATTTGAATGAATTGAGTGAGTGGAAAAAATTTGCTGCGAAAAAGAAGAAAAGTTACCTTGACAACAACTGGTTGGTTAGCGAACGCTAAATTGAAAAAAAAATGTATGAACAAAAATAAATGCTGAAGATGAGAAAAAGAATTCAAGATGATATCCTTCTAAAAGGCTGTGAAGGATATGCATATAATTTTGTGCAAATCAACAAAGCATAAAAGGACCACTTAAGGAACATCTACAACAACAACAACAGCAATATCAGGCAGCAACAAGCATTTCACTGTGAAGCTTTAACCGAACTCAAGAATATCAGTAAAGAGAAGGCGCGAAAGCGAATACAATTTTCTAAAATAATCTAATGAGGGAACGTATGCTAATAAAATGCATGCAGTTTCAGTTGAAAGCATAACCATGAATCCAAAAGACCGGAAACGTGAAATGGGAATTTAGCACATTTAAACGAAACCTTGATAATTAATTTTTGAATCCCAAGAAAAACTTTGATAATTTTATTTTTGTTTAAATTTTTATCATTGAAAATTAAAAAATATTTTAAACCGTACGAAAAAAGAAAATATATCGTTACTTTAATATAGAAAAGCCCTAACTAACGTTTTCCTTACTTTATAGCAGAAGGAAAAAAATTAATACAAATTATAGTCTTGTAGTCGCGTTTTTTTAAAAGCAGTGTTTTTTATTAAATTCTCTAAGCAATTGAATAAAAACAAATACCTGCTCTAAGAAATTATGATATATGCCATTCTTAAGATTATATCTGTGTCATTTTGACAAAACATCTTAAGTCAAATTTAAAAAGTTGAAGGAAATGTTGTTAATCATACGGTAGCGTTCGTATCGCAGGATTTGCCCATATTAAAAAAAAAAATTTTGCAATTACCCAACTTAATCTGCCAAATCTAGCAGAAAATATGCTAAGAAGGCAGCACTGGTCGAAACTTGCTTGAGTAGTCTAGCTGTACCTGCAACTCAGGTCTCCGTATAAATGTCGTTGATCGCTTTACCAATTATTACGACAAAAAAAATGTAGAACAAAAATTTTGAAATTTTGTTTTAAATGAAAGTTAAACGAGAGAGCCTTGCGCTCGTGTTCTGCAAACAGGCAGTTAGAAAACTTGCTGCTCGAACTTAACAATAAATAAATTAACGAAATGCCTGTGATGATAATTAAACACATTTATTTATATAAAAATATTTTAAACAATCAGTTCGTTTATTCACAAAAATAAAAATTTGAATAATCAAAACATGAAAAATTTAAATTATTAAATCAATGAAATTTGAATTACAAATAAAAATACAAAAATGTAAAAATAATTTAATGCAAGTTAATTTAAAACAAGTGTTTCTTCGCATGCCTATTAAATTCGAAGATAAAAATAAAAAAAAAACATTTTTATACAAAAGAAAAGTTTTTGATTTTAATTTTTTTTCATGTACAAAATGATACAAAATAAATATTTTTTTCATCAGAAAAGAAATATTAAAAAAAAATTATTTTTTTGTACGTAAAAGTTTATTATTTTTTCAATGAAAACTTTTTATTTTAAGTTTTTGGTTCTTAAATTTTGATGCCTGCATGAATCTATAGAAATGGCAAACTATTTTACTACTGCAAAAACTTATTCCTCGTTCTTAGTAAATCGCATTTATTATTCGGTATTTCTGCCTTTAAAACTGCTTACAAGTTTGGTTTCGAAAAATGTTTTTTAGATTTTTTGCAATCTCCTTTAATATTTTAAAATGATTTTCTTAAAAGCTCGTCTGAGATATTTCCTTAGCCCAATTTTTTTTTTTAAATATTAATCTAGTTTACCTTCCCCATTACGTGTAAGGGACCCGTAAAATTAAGATTATGCTAAAGTATGAGGGTGTTTGAATATACACCTTTTAGTTTTATATTATTTTACGAGTTTTTTCCCTTGATTTTTTTTCGCTTCTTTATATCAAACGTACATATTTCTTAAACATTTTTTTGATTTACTTGTTAGTAAAGTTAGAAAAAAAAATATTTTTTTTTAATATTTTCATCATAATATTCTATTTCTTTTAGTTGTTTTTATATTTTGTTATGCGATGAGTATATTCGCGAAATGCAATAAAAACATTTTTTACATCGTCGTAACTTAAACACAGATTTCTTTTATACTTCAGTACTCGTATCAAGAATACAGCATTTCTTTTTAAGTTTTTTTTAAGGTTGGTCCTTGTTTTTTTTTATAATTTAAACACATACCTACATATATTAAAACATACGAAGGCTTACGGGGAATTCGTTATAAGCAAACTTCGATAGAACTCTAACAATTGTCATCAAACAACAGCCAGTCCAATTAAATTGAGTCACTTGCAATCTTTGATAACTGTTTCAATTATAATTTTACACGGGTTTGAACCTTAGAAACCGAATTTTGATTTAAAGTTTTTTTTGAAGCATAGCATTTTATTTGCTACACAGGTTTTATCGGTTGATTCAAGTATTTCACACTTTGATGGAGTTACTTTCTTAGGTTAGTTGGTGGTCAGTCTAACCTAACACACACAGACCTCGTGATCCATTGGGATACCTCGGAATTCTTTTTAAACTGAATTTCCACCGTAGAACCAACAAATGGATAGTCGTTTTAAAGCTGGCGAAAGTGATAAAGGTGGTGTTCTACAATATTGTTCAAATTTTGTATCTGCAAAATTGCGGCAATAAATGTAATATATGGATATACATATATAAAGTAACACACAACCTCTGTTCTTCTCTCTATGACAAAAAAGAACTAAGGCATCGACAATGCCTTACACAATAAGGGCGATTGCTTTGCGATAAGAAATCTAACATTAAAATGACCTTGATATACTTACCTTAATCATATACATACATATTAAAAATTTTGTTTCACTAAATTAAATTTGATTCCAATTGAATTTTGTACTTAATTGTTTTTGTTCATATAGCGCATTGTGGAGAATATATAAAAAGGGGGAAATAACTCTGTACTTTCTAAACGGATAGTTCAGTTTTGATGAACATATCGAACATAAAGTGTACGCAAAAATTTCTTATTTTGCGAAGCACAAATGGCTATTTTAAAAATAAGCGCATAATTATGCCGGACGCCAAAAAACAAACAGAGAGGTAAGAAAACGAATTCTTAACAAATTTTATATACAAAACGGAACATAAGGGCTACGGCATTTCCTTACTACGAAGCAGGTTTGTAAACGAGAATATAAAAGAATTACTGTAGCAATGAAAGCAAAAATTCAAGATTTCCGTAACCCCAGGTCTACACTAGAGATAAATAACGTCGGCAGAATAACAGAGCTATATTTCTTTCTCACACAATTTGCTCCTATTTTTAAACACACACCACAATAGTGGAGAGGGTATTATGTATTTGTGCTGATGTGTGTAACGCCTTAAAATAGTGGTCCTACCCCCCTTAAAGTATACCGATCTACTAAGAATCACTTTCTGAGTCGAACTAACGATGTCCGTCCGGCTGGCTGTCCATGTAACCTTGTGCGCAAAGTACAATTTTGGAGATAATTTGATCAAATTTGGGTCATAGGTTCTTATTGGCACAAGGACTAAGCCTATTGAAAATGGTCCGAATCGTAGGACCACGAGGGAAGATAGGGGGAAATTTCTTCTTCTCAGAAACTATCAAACCGATTTTAATAAAATTTAAAACATAGATAGAACCATATCTATATGGACACAAAATGTTTACATGTTTAAAAAAATAGGACCACGAGGTGAGATGGGGGCAATTTCTGCTTCTCAAACCGATTTCAATGAAATTTAAAACATAGATAGATCCATATCTATATGGACACATTAGCTATACAGTTTTTCAAAAATAGGACCACAAGGGGAGGTAGGGGGCAATTTCTGCCTCTCACAAACTTTCAAACCGATTTTCATGAAGTTTATAAGCATAGATAAATCCATATTTATATGGACACATAAGCATGATGTGTTTTTAAATACTGTGGTGTAGGGTAACATATGGTCGGGCTTGACCGACTATACTTTCTTACTTGTTTTTTCTTTTTTGCTTCTTTTTTTAATTTGACAACCAAATTTGACATTGAATAATGAACTAACAATTATTGCAACATAAATTGCCGGCAATAATAAATATGTACCATCAAGATTAAAGATAACCTAATTTTGACATTTACTGCAACATGCAATATTTATTTCTGGTATAGACGGGCTGTAGCGAGATAACAAGCGAAACTTTTAAATTTCTACCTTACAGATCTGCTACGAATCAAGCTTTATTTATGTTGGGTTGTTAAGATCTATAAAAAAAAACACCTCGATATAGGTATGTAACACATTGAAAAGAAATAAAAAATTTAGTCAGTTCAAAATTGAAGAAAACAAAATGAAAATTAATCAAAATACTCTTTAAGTCTGACGTCGTATGTTCATTTGTTTGTACGGATAAATGTTTGTGTTAAAAATCTGACTTAAGCCTCATCTTGTCTTTGCATCAGTTGTACTGAAACGGCAACAGCAACAAAAATATCAAACAGTAACTTTAACTGTTCCAAACAATAACGCATACAACTACAGCATAAGACTTAAAGCATAAAGATGCAAAAAAGTTACAGAAGGAGTTTCAAGAATCTTTTCGAAAAATATTTTTTAATACTCGTACATGCATCAAAATACAACAAAACGATAGAAAAAAAAAACAATGAGATACTCATGTTACTGCGAGTCAGACGAGCCAGTACCAGCATCGGGCAAGTGAGTAATAAAACCTTCGAGCATTACACTGGATAGTCCGTAAAATGTACCGTTTATTGTATTTCCAGTTAAGAATATTTTTTTTCTGGTTTTTTACTTTTTGTGTTGGGCTTTATTTTTATTAAAATAATATAAAACATTCTTTAAAGAAAGTGCGCACAAAAACCAGCAGAAAGTAAATCTTAAATATAAATTTCTTGTTGCATTTCTTTTCGTTTGTTTAAACGTGTTTGTTAAAAATAACCAAATTCCATTAACTCTTGTAAGTGCCGGTTCACACACGTCAAGTTTGACTTGTCAAGTCTTGATCATTTAGGAGAGAAGGGAGAAGAGAAGGCCATTTCTTTTCCCCTCTCTCATAAAAACTCAGACTTGACGAGACAAACTTGACGTGTGTGAACTGGCACTTAATTTTTGTTTCAATTTAACAAAATTTGTATTTTATAAAACTGAAAAATTTGTTTAAATTAGAAGCTACACAACCAGATCCGAATTGGCTCTGCAATGCATTTATGACTTCGTCAATATTTTCGCCATTGAGTTTATGGGTGAGAGAGGTGAGAAGATTCGGAGAAGTACTCAGTTTCATGTACTCTATAATTCTCTTTTATTTTGTAATTCTCACACTTTTCTACTTGAAGCTGGTTGTAGGTGAATTTTTATTTATAAATATAAAATATAAAAAGGACAAGATAAAAACACAAAAATTGCAAGTCTAGATTGTCATAATCTAAACTCTAGGGCAATTTCAAAGCAGAATTTTAAAAAATTGCTAAGCTAAACGTCACGTTAGAGAACAAATTGCACCCAAGTAGAAAACTCTTTCTTGTATCGATGGACTAAAGTCGATCAATACCAAGCGAACATTTGGTAGTACGATTAAGAGATATTTGTTTCAAGTTTTATATCAATACCAAAACTGATCAGCAGCGAAACGTATTTTAAGCGCATTAAAAATGCAGTTTAATTTTGAGAATATGCCCTTAGAATTGCAAAAAGTATGCTATAAAAAAAACATAAAATTGTTGAATAATATTTAATACAGTAGAATCCCGATAATTCGTAGTCGCAAGGGACCGGCCACTTCTTACGAATTATAGGGGGTTTCGATTTAGCGGGGTTTCGATTTAACAGGGTTGAAATAAAATAAATTCGAATTAACGGGGTTTTTCAATTTTTTAACTAAAACGATAAAAAAACATACAAAAATGGTTAAAAAGAAAAAATATATAAAAATTGTTCATGTAACAAACTGATCTTAAGAAATTAAAGAAACACACAAGAAAAAAAAACCCACGCAAAAGAAAATTTGCGGTAAACAAAAAATCATCCTTTCCATGTTCCTGTTGTTTTTATTACGAATTATAAGTGGTAGTTAGCAAACAATTACGATTTATAAGAGCAAAGAAGATTTTATTTGAAAAAAAAATACGAATTAGCGAGGGTACCAAAATGTATGGAAATTTTACGAACTAATTGGAACCCAGTGACAGTCACGGCCTCACCAGAAGAAAATTATATTGTGAGTTATATGGATGTGTGTAATATATGCATGTGTAATTTTTGCGAAATATAAGATGTTGAAAAAATCATCAAACCAAGTTTGAACGTATAATGGAAATGATAGCAATAATGGCAACAGGTGCCACTAGGACCCCACTTCCAAAACATTGTTAACAATCTTGAATAATTTACCACCGGACATTTATAAGATAAATTGGCACTCGGACGTTGATGACATCTCACCTGAACCATTCTCCGATCCTGCATTTTGGATAACATAGCTGGTACCTGTGTTAAAGTTGCGATGACGGAGAGGAAGAAGAGTCAACGGAACATCTTCTCTGTCATTGCTTGCAATCAGAAATCTAAGGCTCGAACTATTTGTTCGAAGAACCCTTAGGCAAAAAACTTGTGTCTCTGACATTGATTGGAACAGGTACCACTCATTTATTGAATAAACCGTATGGCTGAGTGAGAATTTCAGCAGCCAGGTAGCATAGGACCCCTGGGGAACACTGACACATGGTAACAAAACGGGAACTAATTGCTTGACCCACGTGAGCTGTGCTCAATAACGGCTGCCGATGGACCCTAAAACACCTTGATGGTGACATGAGATTTTTTCGTCATAAAGTAGTTTAAAGACGGTCCACAGTGGTCCCAATGACAACTTTAGAGCGAATGGTGCCAGAGTAAAAATAAAGTTGAAATTAAGAGCGAATGGTACCAGGGTAAAAAATTAAGTTGATTTTTTAATGACAAGACCCCACCTTGCACAAGGGTATATATTTTTGGAATATTTGCAATATTATCACTGTAATTGCTAAGTTTAATCTTTAGTAATAGATAAGTTGATAATTGTATGTGATTTCGGGAGGTAATAAAATAAAGTGAAAACGTTTTCCGTAACATTTTTGATTTTATTTATAGAATAGAGGTATGTATTTTTTAAATTTAAAATGTTTCGCTGATTTCGCATTCCATTTAGAAAAATATGTATGCAAATTAAAATGTATTCATTAATTTTGAAATTTAATATAAATTGTAAATTGTGGTAGACTTTGAAATGTGACTTTCAGCAGCTGTCGCTGCTATTTTTTGTGTTTTTTTTTATCATCTTTAACATTTGGATTGTTAAATGTTTAAGAAATTAGCTACCTATTTTTGCTTAACACTTTCTATCGTATCTTTAGGTTGTAATCAGGGTTGTTAGATGTGACGATTTTTCGTAATTTTGATGATTTTTTTGAGAAAATAGAGTAAAATGACGATTGACGATTTTTTGACAAATAGTAATAGTGTCATGACGATTTTCTGGCATCAACAAAACACTAACAAGAAATATTTACAATTATATTGGGAACAGTCCAAAACGTAAAAATCAATTTTTCGAAATACAAAAATATTTGAAAATTAAACAAAAAAAATTCATCCCCCATCACAAACCAGGTGGCTTTCGTTAGAAGCGTAATAAATTCAAATTCTACAATTATATAAATGCCATAAATACTGCAAAAAATATACACTAGAGCCTTGATTTGCGTCGGTTCTATTTGGTCCGGTTTTTACAAATTGGTTAAATCCGCTTTCGTTTTTATGATTTCGATTTCTACATACGATTGCATTTTTCGATGAAGTCATAATCACATATGAAAAATGTTTCTATTGTCGTTTAAAAAGGCGAATTCCCATTTAATTATGTTAGGTTAGTTATTCTAAGTATAGTTGCGTGTTAGGAAGTAAGAAGATGTGAAGAAAAATGGGTGTAAAGAGAAGACATTGCATTAGTGCTGGTTCTTACTCTTCAAGTTTTAGACGTCAAGTCTTGAGCTTTTAGGAGAAAACTCAAGACTTGACGGCTAGAACTTGAAGAGTGTGAACCATCACTTACTTAGTTTGGAACTAAAATTGGTCGTAATAAAACGTTCAAAGTCGGGTAAAAAGACTGTTGATATAGACAGAACCCTTGGTTAAGCACCTTCAACAGTAAAAACAATTTGCAAAAGTGATAGCGCTAAAAATTAATCATTTAAAGATAGCTCGAGTTAATAGCAAAAGAGATTTTATTTTTATTTTTTTTATTTCCTAATCTTCTTGTGAATATGGGTAAATGAAATAAATAAATGTTTGTTATGCATTTATGAAAATATATTTTTTCTTATGTATTTCTTTTCAAATGATAAATATATTTCAGCCCACTTGCTGAAATAAATAGAATAAAACTTAACCATATCACTTTCTTCATCATAAATAGAATTGCTTGCTAAAAATTTATATTTTTGAACCAATCAATGCAATAAATTGTCTCTAATTTATTAAATTTAAATATTTGACGATTTTTTGACGATTTTGTTAATTGTTCGTGACGATTTTGACGAATTTTGTTAAAACTTTTGACGATTTTTGAAGAAAAAAGTCTAACAACACTGGTTGCAATGTCTATCACTTAAAAAGATTTGTTCAATATTTGGTACTCTGAAAAAGACCAGAAGAAAAAAAATAACGCTGTCATACATTTCATTTTCATGCAGATTAGTAAAGAAAATGATGACCATAAGCATCAAGTTAAACAATCAGAGCAAAATTTGCTTAGCAAACTATCAAAGAAGTGGATGTATGCACATAGAACAAAGAATGTTTTCGAGACAATCTTTAAAAATTGGTCGGATAAATCTTTTCTCTTTCCCAGTGAAGCCTCGTCAAGTTTTTTGGAAGAAGTCTCGGCGGAAGGACCATCAAGAGCCGGAAGACCTTCCAAATCGTTTTTAGAAGGAGGGCAAAGATCAAAGCAATTGAAAATTAAGTCTCTTGTAAACACTTGTTCCCAAGACGAACAATAACACGGGATAGTACCGTGCAAGATCTTTTTAATAATCTTTTATTTTCATCTGATCCTTACATTTCTTCTCTCTCAACAAAGCCGCCAAATCGAAATACAGAACCATTGTGCCATGAGTCAATAGCTTTGCTTTCTGATATTTCTTTTTCAAATGCGCAAAACCATTCAGAAGACGAAATGGATTCTGAAATAAGCTTAGAAGAATAAACAGTTTGTATATATTCCGATGAAATATAACATAATGTTAAGTATTTTTAACAAAAAATAAAACCTTTAAAAACATAACAATCCTTTCCTCTCGTGTATTTATTGACAATTTGTAAGTGAATATTTTAACATTTTAACTATACAAAAAACACAAATCAACAGAAAGTAGCATCAGTGATAACACAGCGCAACAAAATTTAACTGTTTTTCGTGTTGATTAAAAATTGAATGTTGTTTTAAAGGATTTTTTGAACGCTGAATTTTTATTTTTTATGAATTTTTAAGAAACAAAAATTTTTTTTTTAATTTTTATGTTTTTTTTAAACTTCAACGATATCTCTGAAACTACTGGTCAAATTTAAAACAATGTAAGCACGGCCTTAAGATAATATTGCTGACGAATTTTGAATTTTTTTTGAACTGAATATGGTGACCCATTTTAAAGTTATTCCAATATTTGTAGCTATAACGGTATATCTCGAAAAGTCGAGCTGGTAGAAAAAAACTAAGTGCAGGTTTAAATTCAGCGTCCCAAATAACCTTAAAAACGGCGAGTGTAAGACGGCAAATCCATCTGAGGAGATCAAGTGGTTGTGATCGAAACATGTCATGGTAACCAGCCGCCTGGGTTCGAATCTCAGGTCAGTCAAGAATGAATGATTATCAATAACAATTTTAATAAATTTTTATGTTGTTAAATTCCTTTCTTCATAAAAATAATTTAATGAAAATTAAATTTGATGAACTTAAGCCTGATTAAAATATTAAAAATTTGGATTAAAAACCATAAATAGTTCAACAAAATAACCACAATTCTAATTATTCTTAAAAACTATATTCAGTTCTAAATCAACAAAAACCTTGTTCCCTTGTATTATGAAATGATTTTGTAGGTTTTGTGTCAGTTAATTTTATATGGAAAGCGCCACGACAACGCAATCGAATCCGTCAATTTTTGCCGTAAGATCGTGCCATACCAAATCATTTGTTCGTACAAAGATGTATCCTTATACGCCCATATAAAAAAGAGTTATGAGTTTTTTCGCTCTAAATTTTTCATTGGGACCACTGTGCGGCCCCCATTCAAAATAAAGTTATTGCATTTAACGCTTATTTTTAAAATGGTATTTGTATTGGGGCTGTGGTCAAATAGGAGCCGCATAAAAAAAAAACTATTATTAAATTTAAGAAACATTTGTTAAGTAAAAATTTCATTGAAAATTTGTCTGGTAAGCAGTGTTACCGTTATGCGACTAAAGTCGCATTTTTGCCCCTTTTTGACTGCCGTGCCACTTTTTTGACCCCTTTGTTTTAAATCCCCTTTTGTATCATTTTGTAGTTTTTTGTGCCCCTTTTGCCTCTTTTTGAACTAAATTTTTTTTATACTGTCAATCAATGAATCAATGAAGAAACTCTGTCCTTAGTCTCGATTGCAAGCTTCTACTTTACAACTCTATCTTAAAGCCTATCTGGTGCTACGGTATTCAACTATGGGGCACTGCCTCGGCCTCTAATATCGAAAAAATCCAAAGGCGTCAAAATAAACTTCTTCGAATAATCACAGCCGCTCCCTGGTACGTTAAAAATTCAAACATTCATAAGGATCTCAATGTGCCATTAGTAAAAACTACGATTACAAAATATGCAGTAAAATATTTAAAAAGGCTTGAACAACACCCAAATCCACTTGCTCGAAATATTCTAAATCATGGCGGCCACACTCGCTTAAGAAGAAGAGACACTGCAGCACTTACCAAACTAGAAGAACGATAAGCACCTATATATGTGAACAGAACCCGTGAAAAAAAAAAATTTTTGTCTGGCACTGGCAGGACATAAATAAAGAATTAGAATAAGATTTGATTAATTATTGTTAGTTCATATTTAATATATGAAGATTCAATAAATAAACAATGAAAAAAAAAAAAAAAAAAAAAAAAAAATCAATGAATCCGAGCTCAATTTGAAGAGAAAATAGCATCTAATTTGGAAAAAATTTAAATAATTCAGGAAGGGCTATTATTAACAATAAAATTTATTTTCAAAGCGAATCATCACAAATTATATATTTAGTTTCATCCACGAAAGATATTGTATTAGAAATTTTTAAAAATTTTTTAAAAAAAGAGTATGTTATGCAAACAAATTGATTTTGTTGATGTTCTGCATATAAAAGAAACTCTTAATATCGGCCACGAAGCCGAGCTAGAAATATGTACCAACAACATCTTAAGTAGTGATATTGTAGAAATTAAAAACAACACTTTACTTTTTTACCAAAAGCTGTGCAAAGAAATTTTATCAAGAATTTATAATAGCGATAAGAGGCTGAGTTCATTAAAGGTTTTAGATCCAGTATTTATTAAGTCAGCTGAAGACATAAATTACTTTGAAATTGTTACCGTTTTTATTGATATAATTACTAACCCAGATGATTTTGTAAAAGAGTTCAAACTTTTAGAAACCAGATCAAACGACAAAAGCTATGAAGCAATTTTTAAAATATCGAAGCCTGAAACATTTTGGTACGAAATTGGCAATTAAAAAAACTGTTTGGGTGACAATTTATATCCAAACTTGTATAAATTTGCTTCGTATGGTTTTACTTTACCACATAGTAGTGCATCCGCTGAGCGGATTTTTTCTAAGTTAGCATATTTAAAAATTAAAGTGACAAATAGACTGAAAGTAGATACCTGCCAGTCTATGTTATCCGCTTTAAATTTGTATCAAAATTACTTGGAAGATTGGATTCCAAGTGTTGAATTGATTAATAAATATAGATTTACGTTTTCAAAAAAATAGATATTTAATAGTTGAAGAAACAACATAACACTGCAATACTTTTATATGCTTTTTCCTCGAGGTTTTTTCGTAACTTAATTTTTTTGGTAAAAAAGTAAAATAAGTGCCAAATATTTATGTACATACATACATACATATCTCTATCTATTCAAATGTAAAGTTTTTTTGTATCAAATCATATTATGAACTATTTTTTGTTTTTGTAAGTATTGTTATTACACTATTTTAAGCTCGTTTTATTTACTTGAATTGAAATAAAAATTTTATGCAACAGTTCATTATCGTTTACTTGCAAACAAGACATGTATTTTCATGATATATGCATATATGTATATATATATATATATATATATATATATATATATATATATATATATATATATGTATATATCGTCATCTAAAAGACCTAATAACCTATCTGCAAAAATTTCAAAATTGATTTTTTTATGGATTTTTATTCCTTATATCATAACGCATATGTGTGCAAAATATTGAACATATAATATTACAAATGACAAAGTTTTTCTACCTAGAGGACCGTTACGCACAAAAAAAGAGAAAAATAAATCATCAAAAATCACGATAAAAGTTTCATTTTGTTGCATAGTGTAATTTAAACAAATATTAAGTACTTGTTTTTGCTTAAACCAGTAAAAGAAACTACTTCTTTAATTATTTAATGTATATAATATTCATGTGTAAAGAAATTTTTATTTATTCATACCAATTAGTACTGCAGATAGGTTATTTGGTTTTAGATTTTTACAATTCCAAAAAACCCAAGTGCCATAACATAAGATGTGATTAGAAAAACAAAATTTTCTCACCCGATATGTATTACTGGTTTCATTTTAATCAAAATGTGTAATTTTCGTTTCAATATCGTCAAAAGTTCCAATTTTATAACGTTTTTTCCCTCTCCTGTAAACTTTTGAAAACTGCAGATAGGTTATTTCGTCTTTTAGGGGACGATATGTGTTTTTCCCAAGCAATTTGTATTATATACCTATAATGTATTTTTTTATAAATATGAAGTTTATTTTTTGTTATGTTTAGTTTTCGATGAAAATAATTTAATAAATACATACGTTTTTTTTTTAAATTTTCCTGTTTTTAAAGTTGCCCCTTTTTTTCTCAGAATTCCCCTTTTTGTGACACTTTTTTTTTGAAAATCCCCTTTTTATGCCCCTTTTTGAAAATTTTGAACGGTAACACTGCTGGTAAGCCTTTATTAAAACAACATTTTTATCAATACAGCAGTAAAGGCCCAACCATAATGGGCTTAAGTTGCAAATGTACGAATACATGTAAATCATATGAGGCAAACCATATTGAACTTAAGGGAACTTTTTGTTAAATTTTATGAAACTGTCATTTGCTTAAGCAAAGTGCGAAACTGATCGCACATTCCGTACGGAATCAAATGTTGGTTGATTTTATTTTTGTTTTTTTAAATAGTTACATTTGAGAGACCTTTTGTTAATTTTTGACAGTAGGTTAAGCAAGGCTATGCATATTATGGTTGGGCCTTAAGTCTTGCTGAAACTTTTTAATATTTATTTGACAAAAAATCACATAATAGGTATATGAAGACATTATTGTAGGTATTAACCTTTAATTTGTACATCATTGTAGTTTTCTTAAATCGAACATCTATAGAATATAAAACTCCCCCCTCATCACTCGAAATAAAAACACCACAGGATGTTAAACAAATAATAATGGACATTCCCATTGAGGTACAATAAAATTCACACAAGTATTGACAAATTGTTTCCATTCGATTGTGTGTGAAAATCAATTCCAAAATAAATAAGAAAGAACAAAAATAAACGTTTCGATTCTTAGTTCCCTCCATGCGAGTTTGTTTTGCTGAGATGATGTACTTTATGTTTGTTGTTGTTTTTATATGCGTGTGTGGATGTGGGCATGAGGAGAGGAATTGTTTTTTGTGTAAAATTTTCCAAAAATTGCAATGTTATTTTAATGTCATTTGCCACATACATTTATTTTTACGAGCAAGAATATGTGAGTGTTTTTCATACATACAACAATTGACTGACATATTGTTTATACATTGTCAATAAAAACATTATGTCTGTCGTCAATAAAAACAATAAAATACTGAGATTTAAGGCTCATGCGAAACTGTATTTATGTATGCACATGTGTACATATGAATGTATATGCCTGAGTTCTTTGGGGTGTATGCCATTCGAAATGAATGAAAGAATGTTTTTGGTTTATTAACTAAAATCGCAGTTTTAAGCCTAAAACAACAAATGAGAAGTATGAGAACATGTTTGAGAACACACAAGTTCCTAACCAAAAATCGTGTGACCTTTTATTTTGATGTAAAATCACTTTAATACGCCTAAAGCTGGGTTTCCGCATACATCGTAATCGGCGCCGAAAACAAAAACTGAAACTTAAAAACGTTGCTGTTGGTCACCATCTCGTTTCTTTTTCGTTTCAGTTGAGAGCGATGCAGCACAAAACAGAAAATTTAACGCAATTATTTGGCGCAATTTGTTTAGGGGTCATTGTGAAGCGGAATTAATTATATACAAAAATATATGGAAAATTGCAATTTCGATGAAAGAACGATGCATATTGCCGAATTGCAGCCTATGATTTGGCGGCACAGCAATATGAAGATGTTTATTAATGTTATTATGTACGTGAAAAACATACTAAAAGCAGCAGCACAGAGAAGGTGCACACAACTCCTTGATTGATCGTTATTTGATGGATGATGATATGAAATTTAAATAATATTTTCGTTTGAGTCCTTGTAGTTTTGAATCTGTGCTGGAAATGATTAAATCTGATTTGGGAGAAATACTCGCCACCTAAAAAAGAAAACCAATTGCACCAAGACAAAAATTGTAACCACTAACGATTTCTTCCTTTGGCGTCATGGACATTTGGATGTCAAAAATTGAACAATCGGGCATGTTCGAGAATTTGAAATGAAGTGGATTTTAAATTAAGCAAATTTTAAAAACGATCCTGTACTGAAAGTTGATATAAATTTTCCATTTTATCAATTTCATTTTGTGAGTACCAGTAACCTTTACAAGATCAACTCTTAAAACCAGGACAAAACTACGGTCATTTTGTAAATAATTGAACTTAAAATCTCTTTCAATTTCACTTCATTATAATTTCTAGAAAATGCCCGATTATTTCATTATTTTTGCCAAAATCAATGATTCTTTCCTCTTCGAACAAGGAAATTGAATTAATTTTGGAACTGTATTAAATTAATTTTTTTAAAATTCGGGTCATAAAACTGATATTAATAAATTTCATACAAAGTTTGATTTCATTTGTTTTAACATGGTTGCGTTGTTACGTGCAATTGTTTTTGACATTTCTACCATTTTTTACACAAGCAAATGGCTTTGTTCTTGACATTTTTACCGTTTTTTTACACAACGAAATGAGTGTTGTTTTTTCTATTGTTGGATTGTTGTAGTTGCGCGCAGACCTACTTATTGGGCCTTGTGTTTTACCAACAGAACAACTTTGAACACAATGAACTTACATAACCGAAAACAACCTTCCCGATACTGTTTTCGTTCAGTCCCCGAAAGGTTAGTTTTCCATGCTGCCGTTACGTTCCTAATTTTCGTCGATGATTTCTGGAACGAACATTTTTTCGGCGCATAAGTAAAAAGTTATGTTTTTTGACGATTTGTCAAAAAAAAAACCATGTGTGCTCATAAAGTGTGATAGTGTCACCTAAAAATTTTGTTGACAAGTCTCTCCGACTTGTAAATGCTTATAAACGTTTTTCTATTAATGGCTATTTTCTCAATGTATCGACAAACCGTCTGCTACTTAATGTCAACATTAATTTATTAGACCGATAAACTGTCCGTTGACGAGTTTATTTGTTTTCAGTTGGCAACACCTCTTAAAATACATGCAAAAGTTGGTAGTCCGCTGATTGAATTTATAAGAACGTTAAATAAATAATTGACTGATGAGCGCTGGCTAGCTTTCCGACAGAATAGAATCAAATGAGGCATTGAGAAAACCAAATTTCTTTAATGTTCAGTTTTTCGTTTGGAAAAAAGATAATCGTGTAATGAGAAAACGACCATTACAATTTTATTTAATAAATCGTGTTAAAAAGCCCCGAATTGATCTTATATCACCGATTATTGATATAATTTTAAATTTTTTTCATTAATGTAAATGAAACGTTTTTGTTAATCCCAAATTTAACTTCGTAATAGTTTGTTTTTTTTTAATTTATAATTCACTTTTATATCGAAAAATTGTTTATCACGATATAAACCACACTCACATAAACTTTTAGAAACTTTAATATTTCCTAAACAATTATAATTTGTTTTTAAAGCAAACAAAATTACACCATTCGGGAAGCAGCCATATGCATCACCAGTTCCAATATACGCAGTGGTAACATTATGAGATCAAGATCTAACTGAACCTGCCAAACAACATCCAGTGACGCTTATTCTACCATCATTTGAAGGCACTTACTCATCTCAAGCAAAAGAGCACGTGTTGCAACATGGCTTTCTCCCACCAGCTGCTTTAAAATTTACCAAAAAAATCAACAATTTTATTACAAATTTAGCTGATAATGTTTAGTATATCAATTAATGAACAGGATAATGCACTGGTAAATGAAAGCAGGGTTGCATACGCTAAAGGAACTAATATGCCTTCTTTTCATGTAACTTATTGGATGTTTTATCCATAAAGTCAGGGTAAAAATATGTGCACACTTATGGCGTTTTCTTTTCTGAGTTAAATTCTGCCTTTTACAGTTTTTTATGTTCTTTTCTGAAAAACATGTGTTATTTTAAAAGTGTCAAACGTTCTTTTCTCATAATGTTCCCTTTAAAATTAAAAATAGCTACATGTTCAACACTCATTTTAATTAAAGGGGCATGCGTGCAGTACTAGTTCAAGGCGAATTGTTTTATGCCGAAATTTGTGTTCTTTTGTAAACGTAAAATATGCAACACTTCTTAAAAATTAGGGGAGCAGTAAAAATTGTTGCCAAGTCACATGTAACACTTATGCAACACCTTTTGTTTAGAAATGAAAACGCCATTAGTTTAGGCCCTTTTGGTCACGTATTTTTTCCAGCCGTGTATGGCTATTGTTTAGGACGTAAGAAAGATTTTGGTAGCCATATCGGATATTGGGAACACATGACGTTGTATCTTACCGGATCTACGGAGCCCGAAGCTATGTATGTTTCCTCACATGATGCCGGTGCTTATTATGTCTATAATTCATTAACCGGCTCTTTCGAATTTAAAAGACAAGAGACTCGCAAAGGCATTTTACAAAGGCCTAACTTTCCGAAAACAGTAACAGTAAATGTGCATACGAAAAGCTTATCCCTTTAACAATAAATATCAGTTTCTCAATAGTATGAAATGGGAATTTAGCACATTTAAAAGAAACCTTGTTAAGTTTTTTTTATTTTATTTCATAAAAATTTTGCATGAATGTTGTCGCTTGAGATAAAATTATTTTTGCTATGAAATCATAACAGTACCTTATCTCACCATAATATTTTAGGAGATGTTGCAAGTGATGGCAGTAAAGTATTTATTAAAAAAAAAACGTAAATTGAAAATTATGTCGCTTAATTTTTTTTTGCGGTAAGGATTTTGTATGTATTAAACTTACCTGTAATAAAAATTATTAAGTTTTTTTCTTTATAAAAAATAAAACATAGCTTAATACCGTGTTCAGATATACCTTTTTTATTGAGTCAATATTCGGTTAATTGACATAATTATCTTTCTGTTCACATATACACAATTTAGCTTACTCAATTTATATTACTACTACATACAACATTCAACGTAAACAAAAATGTACATGTATAAGAAAAATGTAAACAAGTTTTGACATCTTTAAGGAATAAACATCTGGCTTTTGCGGCGACCCAATGGATGGGCATTTGTTTTATTGTAATTTCAGTTTCCAAATGTCAAAACACTGTTTAGTTAGTTGTGTTTTGCTTAATAAACACACTTGTTACAGTGTCGCATTTTAATTTTACTCAATATTTATAACAATTTCGTATTAATTGAGCAATAACTAAATTGCAATTTTATATGGATAATTGAGTTCAATAATGTCGTTTATTGCGTAAAACTCAATTAAGGTGCATATCTGAACACGGTATAACAAATGTGCCTCGGTAGGCTAGTTATTGAGTTAATCGATCAGTTCGAAAATCACAAAAACTAAAAACTTGATGATCTGGCCTAAGCAACCAGTGAAATACGCTTAGAAGCTTAATTTCCCTCGACAATAAATTTCAGTGTATTTATCAAATATGGAAAATTGGGAATTTAGCACGTCATACAGAAATCTTGTTAATAATAAAACCGTTTTTAGTTTTGTATTCAATTATATGCGAACATATTGTTATGCAAATTTTAGGCAATAATAACTTTATAATCTATCGCCGAGTACTTGCAGAAAACATTCGAAAATCAAAATTAAAATAAAAAACACGTGTTTCCAGTTTTTAGAAGAGTCAACGCAGAATAATAAATGTAACCCCTAATTTGAAAATGACACTTATGCAAGTTGTTTTTTCCGTTCATTGTTAAATCGTTTCTTATTTTTCCATTAATTCAATTGTGGATTCACCATTTGTTGGTATCAACCACAATTTAAAACTGTAATTAATTATAAAAACTACACAAAAAACCTTTGTAGTATAAAACTGTCAGTTAAACTAACAACGGAAGGAGAAAACAGTATTGCCAAGTTGGAGATTTTGTGGTTGTTTTAAGTAGTGTTGCCACTGGAAATTACCTGAAGAAGACGGCATTCATACATATTTCCAATAGTGTATTTTATTAAATTAAACCTGAAATAAACTGTTAGAAATGCTGATGTTATTATAATTGTACATATATTTTTTGATATTTTAATATGCAAAAGGCTTACAGAACGAAAAACCAATCAATCAAATATGTGATGGAAATCAATTTCGGAAACAAAACGACTTAACCGGCGTTTCCACATGCAAGTAATTACTTGCAAGTAGTGTATACGTATTATCAACGAAAAATCGAGGAAACAGCCGATTGGCTGCAAATACAAAAATTGTGCGAATGTTAGTGAAAAAGTGTGAGTGTATTGTGTTTTTCGAACTTGTACTTGCATGTGGAAACGGGGGGTTAAGCCCGATAAACATTTTCAGTGTCCTTAAAAATTGATTTATAATACATATTCCTCTTATTTTCGTATATATTCCTTTACATTTTATATTACATATGTAAATTGATTGAACTGTTTTTTAAATAAAAAATTTGCACTACTATTCAGAAATTAATTTTAAAATCACGAAATTAATCCCAACTGTTAAAAATGTTCGTTTTAAAATCGATCGATTTCACACCGATATATTTCAATGTGTCAAAGATTTTATGGGTGCCAGTTTTTATACCCTCTAACACTTTAGTCGAATGAGAGTAAACTATGGCTCAGTTTACTCTCACTCATTAATCTGAAAACAGCTTTGTGCCTTCATTACCAAGTTTGTATAAAAAATCTAATTTCGCCGGAAAATCAGAGTTTCAGATTACATTAAACCAAGTTTAAGCTTAACCAACATCTCAAAAACCCGGCCTAAGCTTGTCATGCAGTGTGAAACTTTGTAATAATTCATCTTAAAACCCATAAGGAATATATATTCTGTAGCCTTGACGAATTCTATCTCGATTTAGCCATGTCCGTCCCTCTGTTTGTTGAAAACAAGTGAGCTCAAAAGAAAAAAGCATCTTGGTGTCAAATTGCTTCTAGTTATCTTAAGCAGTTTGGGATTGCATTTCACCTAAATCGGTTCAGTAGGATAAGAGTTATGAGTCCAAATGTGGAAGCACCACCCAAAAAATGTATAATTTTGTTACGAAAAATAAGATAAATGGGGGCACAATGCACGGTTTGATATAGGATTTTATACAAATTCGTTTCACATGCAGCGATGCCAAAAGTGCAGATTTATCTGCATTTTGAAGATTTTTTCCCCAAAATTGTCAAAATGCAGATTTGCAGATTTTTGGCTTAACATTGCAGATTTTTTAGCTCGGTGGGAACTTATTTACATTGTCATTATTGTACTATTTCCACTTCTTGCATTGATTAATAAATATAGTAATCAACCATTCATGGAAGAACCGTGTGGAAATAGATTCATTAGTAGAAAAATTATTCACAAAAGATAACTTAAAAATGAAAAATTCACATTGTCTTGACACATTAATATCGCGGGACTTATGTCATCCCGCAATTAACTTTTAATTTGTTGTTTAAATTAACAAAGATGTGACTAATCCTTCTCAGCCTGAGTAATTAAATTTGGATAGATATTTTTAATGTAATAATATCCATAAATTATTAGCCATGTTCATAAAATCGAACAAATTTTTATAACTTTTCTGTGTTGAAAGTTCAAAAAAAATATTGCCTTTTTATACCTCATACTTCGAGGACCACTGATATTGACCAGAACGATTTTTAAAACTACCATCGATTTTAACTTCGGGAACATATTTTGAAATTTATTGTAATATATTTTTCTAAATAAACTACATAAAAAATGCAATAAATGTGTTTTGAAGGTTTATTGAAGATTTTTAAAACCTTGACGCAGATTTTGCAGATTTTTTGATAAAAAATTATGGTTTTTTGCTGATTTTTCCTCTAAAAGTTCTGGCAACACTGTTCACATGTATGACATATAAAGCCTACTAGAATCATTTGAGTACGGCTAAAACTGTAGTTCAAATAAAGTTTTATGCGACTACACTCAAAAGAAAAATCAATCCATCCGTACTCAAATCAATCCGAAGCGGTACGGCGAGTACGGATTTTCTTGAATCAAGTACAGAAAGATTGATTTTCAATCGCAAAATACTAAAATTATCCATATTCAATCCCGACTTCGTACTTAAAATAATCCGAAAATGAGAATCATTTAAGTAAAACTAAGATTGAATCAATCTCAAAATGCGCTCGATTCCAAAATTATAAAATTGTTTTAAGCCGAATTCGTACATAAAATAATCCGGAAATGAGATCGATTTAAGTCCAAAACTAAGATTGAATCAATCTCAAAATAAGCTTGATTCAAGTATTAAAAAGTTAATTTTATCCTGAATTCGTCCATGAAAATAACCAAAAAAGAAATTAAGAAAGAAAAAGATATTATGATTTATTTACTTACCCGTATAACACATTACAGAATTATAAAAGACCAACAACATGCCCGATATGGTTTTTACTTAAGAAATCGCATGTACATATTTAACCACAAATATAAACTAAATGAGAAGTAAGAGTTCAAATGGGTCCTTTTTTCAATGTGTATAGCAAATCAAAACATGCGTTAGCTGGAGGGTTTAATCTTTTTTTACTTGATTTAAAAATTTTAAACTTATTTCAAAAAATTCCCGGATTGATTTTCGAAAGTAATCCCATTTAGGATTGTTTTGAGTACGTTTTACTGTTATTCATACTTGAATTTTTGAGTACGACTCGTACTTAAAGTAATCATACAAAACTTGATTTTCTTTCTGTGTAGAAATGAAAGCATACAACTTTCTGATGTTCGGCGAATAAATTAACATATGTAAGTCTAAACCGCAACCAATCAAAATGCTAACGTCAGTTTTTATAAGGATTGGTTAATAATTTTTATTCTTACTGTCGCTGGAAGCTATCAAAGATTCAGCACAGCCGAATATAACACTCTTACAGCCGTAGCTAAACAAGAGCGGAAGGCGGAACGTTTTCTTCCTCTTAGCTTTTACGCTGATATGCCATACCTAATAATGCGCGTCAACGTTTAAAAGAAATAAAAAGAAGAGAAAGAACCGCTAGATGGACAAAAAATAGCTAAATTGCCATTATTTAGTAACAATAGCGGCCAACTTCACTATTTCAATTGTAAAGCTGGAGGTCCACACCACGCGTTACTCGCTTATTCGCTGCATACGCAGCTGTGCCGCTTGATTTTGACAAATTAAATTTTATTTTTACTTGTGCTGCTACTGCATAAAAAGCGTTGCATGTAACTTGAAAGGTAGAACGCAAGTAAGGTTTTTTTTTTTTTTTTTTTTTTTTTTTTTATTAATTTCCTAAGCTAATCCCCGCGAAGCTGTACGCTTGTCTGCAGGAAAGAAACCAGAGTCTCTGGCGGGAATCGAACCCGCAACCCCGGGGCTGATAGACTAGTTTGCTACTAGCTAGCCTACCGGGGCACTCAAAGAAAAGCATGCACTGCGTGGAGGCGGAAACGCGCGATATGGACCTCCAGCTTAAAGCGTTGACGCCGCGCTATTTAGGGATGTTTCATACAAATTGTATGTGCATGAGAATTTTCGATAGCTAGAAAACGCTTTCCGCTCTTGTTTAGGCATGGCTGTTACTTGTTGTTTTTTTCTCAAAGTTAAGTCGTTTGTAAGTCTTTAAGAGCTGGCAGCACTTTCTGAGAGAGTAAAAAGCACTACAAAAGAGGTGGAATTGAAAATTTTAAAATTGGAATTCCAAACAACTTTCATTATTTATAATAAAATTTATTATGAATATTCTACATTTTTTTTAGTAGTTGTGCGGGTTTTCTATCTTAAATAGTACTGAAAAAGTACTTCAGTTTCCATGCCTGCAATTGCATTTAACGATAGTTTAAGTTTGTCGGTGGTTTTTGATTCGTGTACTTAAAATGTAAAAAATAAATATTATAAGTGAAGCGTTAGGCTTTAGGAAGTAAAACAAATAAATGTTATAGTTTATAACTTATAAACTAACGTGAAGAAAATGAGTGTAAATCTGTAAACAAGTGGTTGCTGAATGACAGCCGCCACTGCCTCAAGATTAATCAGTGTACATGATTATTTTTCACCGCAAAAAAAAAAATACTTACATTATCATTGCGAACTTCTTCTCAAATTGGTAAGTTTTCCTTATTTCTTTTTAATATTTTTTATTTAATCTTCTGGTTAATACAATTAATTGCTTCCACTTGAGTGAGATTTTGAAGTTCCTCCCTCTTTGTGCAAGTTATAATTTATTTATCTTTCTCTTTTCCTATCTGTAATGTTGTTGTTGTTGTTGCTGTGGTTTTTCTTCCCCTTTTTGTTTTCAATTCCAGAGAATGTAAGGAATTATTTCGTTACACAGGATACACATTTTATAATTAAATTTAAATTGTTTTTAAAATCTTTGATACCCTCTACCGACAGTTCGAATATTTCAGGAGTGGGCTCTATATGATATCTATATATTATTAATATATGTTTGTTAAAACAGACGTCAGCATTAACATTGTTAAGGGTTTATATTAAATATTGACCGACCATTAGAAAGTATTACGCTTTTCTTTTTAGAAATTTGAACTAGCTTGAGTAAAATATCATGATTCGTAGCAGTTTAAGACGAACTTATATAATTTCCAGGAGGGAAATTTATAATAGACCCATGGTAAATTTTGGACCAAGTATTACAAAATTCTGTAGGGTAATTTCTGGTATTAAAAAACATAAACTCTAATACATTTTAATACAACAGTGAAAGTTGTTTTAACGCTCACATTGAATTTCAGAAGGCTGCTGAATATTGCTGCTACGATTAAAACGTATTTGATTAATTTCCCACAGTTGGCTTTATAAAGGGCCAATTATAAATTGTGGACCGATCATCAGGAAATTTATTAGTGTGATTTATAGTCCAATAAAACAATGACGTACCAAGTTTTGTTATGATAGCAATATTTATTACGGTTTACGGCGTACTTAACTGTTTACCTAGAGTAGGGTTTATATGGGGCCTAGGGTAAATTATGCACCGATCTTCACTAAATTTTACAGTGTGACTTCCAATCGAATAAAATGAATTTTCCACCATTAATGTTAGTTTTTTTTAACAAAATTATCAATTATTTTGGGGTGATGTGGAACATTTTTATTCATTGATCTGATCCTACTGAACCGATTTTGCTGGATTTCAATTTCAAACTACTCAGGGTAACTACAAGAACTTTCACATCTAGTTTGTTCTTCTCTTTTGTGTTTTTCGAAAGTGAGCGTGTTTTTAACAGACGGAAAGACCGACCGACATGGCTAAAGCGACTTAGAATTACTCCAGGAGACAGAATATGTTTTATACTTAATGGGGTCTAAGGTGTATAATAAAACAGTTTCACACGTAATGAAAAACTAAGTATACCGTCATTCATCAGTAGTGGTGGAGGGTATAAATCAATTACACTGGGTTACAGCCAAAAAATACCAAGAACGCCACATGCCTAGATAAGTTAATTGGGGCCTGCTGAACACGAAAAACGCTGTAATTTTTTTCCTAATTACCGTTTTTTAGATAACGGTACTTTTGTGTTTTTCGATGTATGGTCCCACTCAAACCCATGTGGAGCCCAAGCGAAAAGTCTGATGAAAATAAATGGCACATCGTTTGAAAGGTAATTGAATGCCTTTTTCTATCCTATCAGATAGAAATTTGTAGCATATCGAAGGAAAAGGCATTCAATTACCTTTCAAACGATCAGACTTTTCGGTTGGGCACCATAAGGGTTTGAGTGGGACCATACATCGAAAAACACAAAAGTACCGTTATCCAAAAAACGGTACTAAGGAAAATTTTTTTTTGGCGTTTTTCGTGTTCAGGAGGTCCCAATTAACTTATCTAGGCATGTGGCGTTCTTGGTATTTTTCCAAATTAAAAATTTGTAAAGCAGTATTATAAATTTGGCTAATCAAGTCATAAACAAGTACAATACAAGTATCAGATTATATGTCAGCCATTATTAAACTACTTCTATGTAATGCCGATGGTATGAAGTAGTCATTGAAAAGCAAGTTGTGCAGTAATTGCAAGTCATTACCAAGTTTTTGCTGGGATTCTAAACTTTAAGTCGAAGAAAGAAGCTTACAAATATATTTGGCTTAGATATGTATTAAACATGGAATTAGTTCATTAGTCCAGCTGGAGGCAAGCAGGCGGTACTCAGTATAAAATTTCGAATAACCGAATGCAGCAGATTTTTAAGGATGTCGTGCATGTCAAAGTACTGTTTTATAAAAATTTTTGGGAAAAAATCTCACTTTGACCAAAAAAAAAATTTATTTGCAAGATATTAAATAAATAAATAAATAAATAAGTGCAAAGAAATTTTTAATCTAGATAAAAAATAACGACTCAAAAAAAAAAACGAAAATATGTCTACCGATTAAAAAAAAAAAAAAACAATTGTGTTACCAAACTTTGAAAGGCACAAATGCTATCCCATTGTCCTTTTATGCTAAAATGTTTAACAAAACAAAATTTTTCCCTTTAAATGAACACTTGCCTGTATGTATACATCTACCTTAGTTCTAATCGTTTTAGTGGCATAGTTAATCGTACAATTGCTGTAACAAATGTGACACATATTGTGACAAATCACCCTTCGTTAAGGGACGAATTAAGCATTTCTAGAAACGTTTGCAAAAAAGGGAGTCAGGAATAACAAATTGGTTGGTTATAAAAAGAAAGCGTACGACTTAAAGACCTCAACAGAATTTGATCCTGAATCTTTAATGAATCACATGTTTTATTGCCGCATATACAAATTAGTTACCAAAATCATTAAAGATGTTTAAGTTTAATTTTAAGTTGAAATATGCATAAGTACATGCAAATAACCAAACATTCATATGCACTGTGTATGTTTGTGTTTGTGTAACATGTGCTTGTATTGAATCATTCAAATTCATTGAATTCTTTCAACTTTTCAACTTTAGCACCCAAGTCAATGTTTAACAAAATACAGCATTTCCGCTTCAATAGAATTCACAAAATATTTGGGGAGTTTGTTCGCTCGATAATCTCTCAAACATTGTGTAGAATGTCAGTATGTTTGAGTGTGACATTATGTCAAACATTAGATATTCTGTGTAGCATCTCTTCTTTCCTCACTCCGATGTATCGAATGTCTCTTGGCAACAACAGCCGGTTTGTATGGCACAAGTGTTTGTGATGTTATTCGGCCATTGTTTGGATGCAATATGACATAAAAACAACAATTGTCGCCCTTTAGAACAATGCATGACGAAATAAGATTATACGCATTTTAAAGTAAAACGTTTTATGTTCTCTTTTCTATTGTATTTTTTTCTGTTTCTGCTTTTGTTTTTGTGCCTTCACTGCCTGTTTGAACAATGTGCTTTTGTGTTGGTTTAGAGAGGCTGGAAGTTTACCGTTTTATACTCGCATTCGTACACTTTAACTATCCATCCTCCGCTTTGGAAATGTTTCTAATTTGCCACATTTTGTAAATGCGTTGGCTGCTCCCTTGTTTATGTCAACTGAGTGGAACAAATTTCGTTTGACTGCACCTGCAAACATGTTTCAACATTTTGAATATTTGTTATACCCATGGCAACATACGTGGTGAGGTTATTTTGCGTTTGTGCTGTTGTGTGTGACACATGAAAATATTGGTTGTAGACCCATATTTTAGTATACCGATAAGAATTACTTTCTGAGTCGATCTAACGATGGCCGTCCGCCCGGAAAGCTGGCTGGCTGGTTGTCTGTCCATGACAGTTGGTGCGCAAATAGTGCAATAGATGAGCAATAAAGTCTTTGTTCCCATAAACCATCTAATTATGTTGGTATTAAGACTAAAGTTGGCTTACAAATATTTTATTTTAAGCTAAATCATCATTACAAATTTTTTTGAAATCGGTCCTCATCGGACCATTGCTGCCACATAATTTTTTTCTTATAAATATTGGTTTTGAAATTAGGGCATTCATTTAATCGACCTTTTGCTTTAATCGGTTAATCGCTCGATTAATTAACCGTTTACATTTTTCGGCAGTGATTTTGCTTCATAGTTACATCATGTTAATTTAACATGATTTTACAATAACTTGCGAACAACATTATTTTCTTTTAGTTAAAATAACTAAAATTCATGGTTATTTAACATTCCCGTAAAGTTAGAGCAAATTTACAGTTATATTGAAATAACACTCCGAATCACGCTGAATGAAAGTTGAAATAACGTGAATTTCATGTAGAATCGAATTGGTTTAAAATAACAAATCAAAAAGCGCTAAAAAAATTTTTAATAAAAAACTTAATGAAATGTTAAAGAAACAAGTTTTATTAATTACACTGGCCGCTAAAAAAAAAAATCGTTTTAAATAAAAATATATGAAATAAAAATTAATTACAGCGCTAAATTCAAATCCGTTTTCAGTTTTTTTTATCATGTCTTTTTATGATTTTTTATGGGCTAGACTAATATTTCGACCGAAATAAGGCATTTATTTACATACATTTGATCATAACTTGTGTACGATTTGTGGGATTTTGATCTTTTACAAATGATTATTTTCAAAATTATCGGAAATCCAGGTATATTATGAATAAAACAAGACATGAAATCATAAAGATCAGTAAACAAAATGTTAACTAGACATGATTGAATAATTATTTGGATTCAGCAAGCTAAAGTCAATTAAAATCACATAATAAAGTTGTTTACCTCGACTTTTTTTGTTTTTTTTGCAGAGCAATGTTAATTAAACATTAATGCCTGTATTCATAAAAATATTTTAAATTTAATAAAGGCTTATTAAACCAATTTTGTATGAAAATTTTCCTTAATAAACGTTTATTTGATTTAATAAGCGTTTGTGAAAACGGGGGAACATTTTTAAAAAGCCTTTTCTGATGAAAAGTAAAGACATATAATATCAAATATACACGGAAAGAATAATTTACTTAATCACCAGAAAATATGTCTTGAACCAAGAAAATTTTGCACCATTCTCGTCCAAGCCAACAATTTCTTATTGTTAACATGTGTTGCCTGGTTTAAGCAAAAAGTTATAACTTTTAAGAAAACAACGATTTAAAAAATTCCTAACATATAAAAATTAAAAAAAAAAAATCCGATTTTCCTACGTATCTATTTGAGTAATGACAACAACTACTCTAAGGTATTTTTAACTACATACATACCAAAATGTATTAACGAAGTGACCTCAGTACTACAACAATGAAACAATAGAAAAAACAACAGGCATTTTGTTGCTAGAATTGAGACGGCAAATGTCAAAATGCCTTTATAAAAAATGTAAATAAACAAAAAAAATGACGACAAACGTCACACACGAACAAAATCACTGCAAACAGCTGCGCTTGTGAGGCCACTTTATTAGTACATTCTGATACATACTTCTGAAATTAAAAAAAAAAAACATCTTGAGTGTGACAAAAAATTCAAGGCTTTTTAAATTGACTTGTAAAACTGAAAGAACAGTTCTTTAACTTTTTCAATAATACTCTAATAATTTTCATATTTAATTTGTTTTATTTCTTAATTTTTTTTCTTTAAATTCTTTTGTTTTGATTTTCTAATTAACACTTAAACTGTGGCAAACATAAAATTAATTTGTTTTCTTATTTACAAATACTAATTTTGATTTTTGTTCTTTGTGGTTGTTAATTAATAATTACTAAAGTTAAGGGCAACTTAAAACTACTTACAATTCTAAAAATTAATTATCATCAATATCTTTGTTTACTAAACTACTCATGCCGCCACCAATATTCACACCGCTCCCACCTCCACCGGCATCACTATAAGCCAATTCATCAGGCCGAAAATATGAATTTTGCATACTGTACAATCGATCAATGGGATTGATCATGGGAGTTTGGGAAAAAGGCCCCATCAACTGCTGGAATGTGGAATAACTCAAACCCAAGATGGTATTCAGAATGGGTTCATTGGTTTTATTGCAGTTTTCTGAAATATATACGATAAACATACTTATAAGTAAATCAAACATTAAGGTACGTTCACACTTGACAAATGCTTGACAAAAAAAAAAAACTTTAAAAATGAGCGACTACTAACTTTGTCAAGCATTTTCGTTCTTTTAAACAATTTACTTTTGTTTTATTAAAGAAATCTTAGTAAAATGTAATTTATAAAGTGCCAATCGCTGTTTGCTGCCCGTCTATACCAGAGATTATTATTGCGACATATATTGCAGTAAATGTCAAAATTATGTTATCTTTAATGTAGACAGCAATTTTTCGTACACTTCGTCCATTTTCGTTGACAATTATTGATTACATAAAATGTCAAATTTGGTTATCAAATAAACAAAAAGAAGCAAAAAAGAAAAAAAAATAGAAGCAAATTGTGTGAGACAGAAATTAAATTTGTGAAATGGGAGCAAATTATAATTGTAGTAAAAGAATTAAATTAAAGAAGTTAATAAACACTAAAATAAAATTACAAAAATAAATTTTATTAATATAATTGTTTTCTTATTCGATCTTTTTTATTTTAATTTGTTTAATTTTGAGTTTTTTTTTATAAAAAAATAATAATAAAATTAATAATAAAATGAATATTTTTATATAATAAAAAGACCAAACAAATTAACATACATTTAAATAATAAAGTCGAAAAAGAAGGAATTTATATTAATAAAAATATTTTTCCAAGATAGCGCAAGCTTTTACACTGCACCTTACTCCTTGATTTTTTCAAATTATGAGTTAACATTAATACGTTTTCCCATGTTTTTAACATAAGCTGAGCAAGAAGCAATATTGCTCTGTTATTCTGCCGACGTTATTGCCAATTTGCTGAGATATTTATCTTTAGTGTAGACCTGGGGTTAACCAAGCTAAATAAAAGGGGTTACGTGTATGACGCCAAATGTTTGTTAAGTGTGACCGTAGCTTTAGATAAGTGTATTTTTTTTATTTTTAATTTATTCCAATTTACCTTTGTTAGTTTCTGTACAATTGAAAGGAGCATTTTCATTTTCATCTTTTATACAATTTCTTAGCTTCGCCATTGTGTCCGCAGTATTTGCAGTGGCAAACGGTGAATCCATCAGGGATTCATTATCACTTTGTGCCTCATCCTTAATCTTCGTCATGTTGCTGTTGTCGGACTCTTGAGAATCCTGTGAATCACTGTTGCCTTTTGTGTGACCCTCCTGTTTGGCTTTCTTTTGTATTTTCTTCACTTTGGCTCTTTGATTTTGAAACCAGACCTTAATGAAATAAAAATAATTAATAATTCTCAAAAAAAAAACATTTACACATTCGCTTATCGCACCTGCACAATCCTTAAACTTAAGCCAGTTTCTTTCGCTAGATTTTCTCTTACTTTACGGCAAGGCTTAGGTGATACTTCAAATGATGCCTTGAAAGCTCTTCTCTGTTGTGTATTTAGTATTGTGCGCGGCCTCTTGGGCCCTCTACGACCATCCAGCTTTGGCGCAAACAAATCATCACCATAGAAATCTACGTAGCAAAGAAAAATATATAAGAAATTTTCAAATCACTTTTCCTCCAATCTGTTTACTTTAATTTTAACTTTAATTTAAATATCACATTCCAGCTAAATAAGCCCTTTTTATTATTTCTTTCTTCTTTTGCCTTGCTGCTCTTAAACACATTTATTATTTTGGCAAATTGAAGCAAAGAGAGCGAAAAAAAAGCCAAGAATTGTTAACGGCGGCTGCGGGTGTTCTGTTACTTACCGTATCCTTGCAACATTTCAACTTCTTTCTCGTAATCGAAACGACAAAACAATTGACCCTGCTTCACAACATACTGTTCGCCCTTCTTGAGGATGGCACCGCACACAACGCACGCAAAACATTTCAAATGGAAAACATTTTCAAGAGTCCTCATCACCAGCTCATCGGCAGCAATTTTATGACCGCAACCAAGGCAACGATTTCGTAAAAAAAGTCTGTTGATAAAAGAAAATAAATATTAAACACAATTGTAGTTTAAATAAAAAACATGTTTGGTTAGAGTGCTGTAATGTTTGTGCATAAAATGCATTCATTCCCTTATTGAATAATAATTATTCATTTGGTAATTTAAATTCGTTTTATTTACAGATGTATTTCGAAGGAGCCATAATTTATAACCCCTCGCCAGATAATTTTATTTAACCAAATATTTTTATGGGTTAGAAAAAAAAAACGGTCTGGTAGTGAATTCCGAAGATACAGTTTAACTATTTGAATTTTTATCATTCAAATCTTATGTGGAAATGTTATAATTGGAGTGGGTTGAAGCAGACTTTCACTGGCCTTACTTGAAGGTTTTTGAGCTACGCATATAAATGTTGTGCAACCTCCTCCATTTTCGAAATAACAGTATATCTTGAAAATAAGATCTAACCTGAAAAACGATTAGCATCATTAGATTTAACGTACCCGAATTAGGTTAACCCTGTAGGTACCCCGCTTGTCTGAAAAAAGTGTTAAATTCTAGCACAGTGAACTGGGTCTAAAAGAATGACATTTGGCAGAATTGAATTGTTGGAGGATTTAGAATAGATTTGGCTCAGGGTTTTCCACATTTATTCCCTTACGGGAGATTAGAAAGGAGATTTAATAAGCATAAAATAACTTTCTTGATTTTTGCCAAACAAATTGCAGCCTTCTTGTGGAGTTAGTATGGTAACCTAAAAGAGGAACTTTCGATTACATATGAATGAGACAGAGATATTTGAATTTGCCATTCTTTGAAGATCTGAATTGCATCAGGGATATGCCACTGAGAAAATTCGTCACAACAACAATAGTAAGTTTTTTTTAAAAGAAAGATTCCCATCGGTATTAAATGCAAAAGCTTTTGCAGAGAAACAATTTTTACTCTTTTTATGGGCTTTGTATCATAGCCATATGACCTTCAATTACAAATTTATGCAGGGCAAATTTAAGTTTTAAGATCTCTTTAAGTTTTGACAAAAGAGGATATTAAGCAATAGATGTCCTTTAATCAAATTGTGCCACACATTCCTTTCAACTTACCGTTCATAGTCGATGCGACAATAGAGTTTACCATCGCGGGCAAAACAGGAATGTACCAAATGCAACGAACATGTCGCACACTTAAGGCAGCTCTCGTGGAATGAAGTGTCAACGACACGCATTATATAACGATCACAAATTGGTTGGCAACAATAACCGCAGGCCAGAGATGAGGACATTGAGGTGTTGGACATGGACGATGGTGTTGAGCAGGCATTTGAAGACAACGACAATGGCAACGATGACAATGCTGAAGCCGACAACGGACACAGAGAATCAATAATATGTGTGGAAGAGTGCGAATGGTGATGTGGATGAGGGTGTGAGTGGGAATGGGAATGTGTGCAGTGAATGCCGTTGGCTGTATTCAATTGCTGTTGTAACAAGTGCTGTTGTAAAGCTAAAGCTGTTTCAATTGCATGTTGTTGATTGTTGCTACTATTATTGTGGCAATTGTTTATGTTATTGTTATTGCTATTGTTGTTAATGTTGATGTTGTTGCTGTTCAAATTGCATTCGGTTAATGTCAAACGGTTGGCTGAACATTGCAATATATTTAAGGCTTGTTGGTGCTGTTGGTGTAAAGACAATTGAAGTTGATGCTGCTGCTGTTGTTGTTGTTGCTGGTGCTGCTGTTGCATTGATGGTGGTCCAGGTCCACAGGGATTTGTTGATGATTTGTTATCACATGCTGTATTATTACTATTGTTGTTTGTAGTTATTTGACTACAGTTGCCATTGTGACTGTTACAACTTCCGTTGACAAGAGTTGTTCCTGTCAATGACTGCTCTCGTTGTTGTTGACCATTACTTGATGTACTTGTTGTTGTAGTATTGCTGTTGTTTGTCATATTGTCATTAAGAGTTTCCTGACTGCTGCCATGACTTCTGTTGCTGGTGTTAGTGGTAGTAGTGGCAGTACCACTTCCACAACTACTGCTGCCATTACTATTACCATTGCCATTAGCTGAGGAGAGACAATGACTGCCATTGACTTGTGTTACAGACAATTGAGTGGAATTTGTTGTTGTCGTTTGTTGAGGCGTTAACGGTGAAGAGGTGCTCTTGTTCATACTACTGTTGCTGGAAGCACTTGTAGCTGTACTATTGTTGTTATTATTGTTTGAGACGGAAGTATTTGTTGTAGATGTTGTTAACATTCTTTCATTTCCGTTCATGACCATTAAAGAGTTGCTGTGTGTACTTTGATGCTGCTGCTGTTGGTGATGATGTAGCAAAATGTGCTGCTGTGTGACTGTTGGCTGACATGGTTTAATATCTAAAGGAACTATAAAACAAGATACAATTTTATTTACATAATTTTTTTGGTTTTAGTTTTTTATTCAAAACTATTTTTTCATTTTCGTTGTGTCCCTGCCAATTGCAGCGCAACTTTTAGTTTTTTGCTCGTTTGTGTGTATGTGTAACAAAGTTTTACTTAATTTTACTGTTTTTGTGGTTTTGTTCAGGATTTGTTTTTTTGTGGCCTTGTTATTGTTTTACCAACTTCTCGTATCTACACGCAAGTCCTTCTCTGTGCGTAGATTTTTTATTATGAATAGTTTGTTGGTTGGTCGGTTGGTTGTATTCGGTCAGTTTCCCATTTAACTGGATTGTACTTTAGTAAATTTGTGGTTTTGTAATTATTGAAATAACTGTATATTTATTTACAATTTTTTTGTTCTGTCGGAACTCTACTCTTTCGTTTTACACCATTCCAAAGTCTGAACATTGTGAGGATTCAATTTGGCTATTAACAGAAGCGTATCCGTGAAAAATAACACTTACTTGTGGGGGGGAAATATTATTGCTTTAACAGAAAAAATTAAAATTTGTCTTTAATCACCAATTTTATACCAAATTCATAGAATCGAGCAACTCATTTGTTGATTTTGCACCTTTTACCAAATGATTTTATTGATTCCTAAAAATTGTAGAAATTTAATATTTTGAATATTTCTTTTTAATAAATAATATTTTTAATAAAAAAAACTATCAAAAAACTTTGCCGTTTCAAACAATGTGTTGATTGATTTTGTCATTATTTTATTTTAAACGAAATAATTTTTGTTATTCAATTATTATCTTAATTCAAAATTTATTTCAAAAAAATAAAAATCAATTATTACATTAATTAAGTTTTAATACTTTTTAAATAATTTTTTAATTGACAAAAAACAACTCATGAGCAAAAATTCGCTACATTTTGGAGATTATAAAAAATTTGTCCGATTTTCTCTACGCTTCTATTTTAGTATCAAAAAAACCTACATGTAGGGAGTTCCCTCTACTTCTGGCAACACTGCCCACACTAACGGTAAGGAGAAATGGTAGTACTATCGCTACTTCGCATCTGGAAGTCTCCGCTTAGTGCAAATGCAAAGTTTGACGACTTTTTTTAGTAGCCATAAACAAATGACGCGTTCATGTTCAATAATAGTGAAGTCAAATTCCCGAAATCGAGGAAAAATACTGACTTCCGGGTGCTTAGTGGCTATTGTATTAATTAAAAAAAACTACCCAGAAGTCATCGTTGTCTACAGTTCGGTTTGAAAACCGTATGCGGATGTGTGAACGCACTCAATTCCATGCTTCCAGGACTACTACAATTGGCTCAGAACTTTTTCGAGCCTTTTCCGACATAGAAAACCCACATTTTTTTTTGATAGAAATGAAAGTTGCAGCTGGAATCTAAAATCTTGAGAAATGGCTATTCTTGCTAAAAAGTTTTATAGTTTTTAGTCGCAAAGAGTTGTCAACAAGCAGTATCGGCACCTACACACACCTCTGATCGGTTTTTGTTTATTATTGCTACTACTGTTATTTTTGTTATTTTATTATTGTTGTGTATTCGGTTACATTTGGTATTTAATGCATTTGTCCACAGTTGTTGGTCAAGTTTCAATGAATGACTGGACTGATGTTTGACTGTTTTGGTCAGTTGGTTTGTTTGGTGGCCGTTTGACTGGATGTTTATCTCAGTGACCAACAAATTCTCCTACCACTAATTGTACTACTACTTCTACTTCAACAGCTTTAGTAAATGTGTTTGTTCGTATGTATTGTGGTGCACTTGTATAATGTTGTCTCAATTTATTTATTGGATTAAATGAAATTATTTAACCACATTTTCATGGTGTTTTTAAACAATTTCATTTTTTGTTGCATTAAAAATTTCAGTTTGTTTTTTAAAAAATATACATATATTTTTTTTAAATAGCACATACACACACTTTGAAAATACGAACATTATTTATTGTAATTGGAAGTATGTATGTAAGTATACGTTTAACTTGAAAAATACCACGTAAAAATTACATTGAATTGCATTGAAGAGAGCGATAGTCAGATAAATGTTTCATGAGATCAATTAAAACAAGTAAGTATAGTCGGTCGAGCCCGACCATATGATACCCAACACCACAGTATTTAAAAACAAATTTTCGAAAGTGTATGGCTACATGAATAGGGATCCATCTATGTTTTAAATTTCATTAAAATCGGTTTGATAGTTTCTGAGAGGCAGAAATTGCCCCCTATCTCCCTTCGTGGTCCTACGATTTTCAATAGGCTTGGTCCTTGTGCCAATAAGAACCTATGTACTAATGCGCACAAGGTTACATGGACAGCCAGCCAGCCGGACGGACATCGTTAGATAAACTCAGAAAGTTATTCTTAGTCGATCGGTATACTTTAAGGTGGGTCTAGGACCAATATTTTAAAGCGTTACACACATCAGCACTAATGCATAATACCCTCTCCACTATTAAAATATTTTGATCAATAATATTGGGGAACAGAAAAAAATATTTACGACAAAAGCGACCGAAACTAAGCATATATACATGTAAATATATGTACGTGTATAAGCGTTTTGAAAGTTAAAGTTGGGATGCCATATAAAAAGGGAGTGAAATACTTTCCATTTTGACAGATTTTTATGACGAGTCGGCATAGACAACAATGTTACTCTTAAGCGGCCCATGCTTTTTACAATATTATTGTATATGTTAATCGCTATATTAGTACCATTTTGCCCTTTAATATACAATAAGTGCTACAATGCTCAAAAAAAAAACAAATAATAAAATAACAAATAGCATAACCTATAAGCAAAACAACATTTTAAACCGTTGCCAACACATTTCACAGTTCGTTCGTAAATTGTGCCACCATCGAATATCACATATACATTTCATATATAATTGTACAATTTACCAATTTTATTTCAAATGTATGGGACGCTTTAGAAGGTTTATGTTAAACTCTACCAAAAACTTTCTTCACTGTCTAACTTAAGCTACGGTCACACTTGTCAAATATTTGACGAAAAAAACGGAACCAACAAGCAAACTAAATTATTATTACCTTCATTTCCAATATTTATTTTGATTATAATTCCACATCTTACAGAAAACAGTTTTTTGCAATGTCTAGGAGTATAATAATCTTTATTTTGTGACATTAAGAGATTGTTAAATCTCACTAACTATTAAAAAAAAGTAGTGGTTAAGCTTATTTGGTCAAATATTTAATAAGTGTGACCGTAGCTTTATACATAAAGCCGAAGAACATTATCGGATTTTAATAACATTAAAAACATAAATTTATGCATTCGAGAAAATCAAAGAATTACTTTAAACAACATATTCTTTTAAGTATGTTATAGGTAATTGTTGTAAATATTTTTGAATTTGTTATCTGTATTTATTTACTTTTCTGTAGGATTTTTGGTTTTTAATAGAATTAAATAAATAAATTGAATAATTGCCAAACGAAAAATTTAATGAATGGATGGCAACTCAAATGTTCATCTCTATATTAATAGACATATCAAACTTAACTTGGTGAGATAAACACTGCCGTAGATAGAGTGCGTGGAGAGGGTTTAACAAAGTTTTCTTAAATTTATTATTTTGTAAAAAAAAAAATTTTGAAACAATATTTCTGGAATGTGAGGGTAAAATAATTTTATAAGCTAATTTATTACAACGTGAATTTTAAAAAAATGTACTTTGGACTTTGAGAAGAATTCTTGACAAAAAGTACGAAAAAACAGAAGCAAGAAAGAACATGTAAATCAATTAAAAAAGGATTGTAATTCAAAAGCAAATTTTGATCTACCAAAGGTTAAATACAATTTGGTTTAAATATTGATGTTTGACTATTGATTGGCAGCAGTCGTCAATGGCTGTGAGATTCAAACGGCAAAACCCTCTGAAGAGACTCAGTGGTTGCAATTGAAATATGTAAGGGTAACATGTCTGTGAAAGCCCGGGTTCGAGCCCCGCGGCAGCCAAGAATGAAAAATTATCAATACATTTAAATTAGTTTCTTGTTGTAAAATTCCTTTTTTCATAAAAATAATTTAATGCCAATTAAATTTGATGAGCTTTAGCCTAATTAAAATATCAAAATTTTGATTAATAACCATACAAGGTTTAAGAAGATCGTTTAAAATAGCTTTGTTGGTGGTGACCATATTGAAAAATGTTTTTTCTCTGCGTGTAGTTAAACTCATTTGATCATTAAACAGACCAGAAGCCACAGAAGCCAAAATGCTAGAAAAAAGTGCCAATGACCACTTCTTTAAATGACGGAATAATTAAAAATTTGGCAAAAAATTATAAAAAAATGCTCTTCTTTAAATGTTAGATTTTATTACTTTCTTTGGCCAAATTACGGCATTCGAAATCGCTCGAAATTCCCATTTTAATTGCATTGTAATTTTGATGAATGTCTGATTGAATTATTTGTATTATAAATAAAGGAAATACAACAACTATATATTACAGCCCGTTTACACTGCATATGCTAGTCAAAAAATTGGATTGTAAACGCACTCGATTCTGAGGAAGATTTCAAATCAAATCTACCAGATTTCGTTGTGATGTAAACGGGCTATTACAGGAATTGATTATATTTCTCTTTAATGGTTCTCAATAACAATCTGGTACTTTTAATTCTAAATTCAACCATATTGTACTTAAGCGAGTAAACTAATGAGTTGTTTATCAAAATTTTGACTTTCTTCAGCTTAAATACTAAATAAAATTTCAATTGTGTTAAATAAATCCGATTAAAGTGAAATCTATCTGATAACAATCCAATCTGAAAACAACGAAAACAACAATAAAATAATTCAACTATCTGACCTAACTCATTGTGATGTAGAATGTTGAAAGCTAAAATAAATAATCTGAAATCCTTCAACATATGCTTATGCTAAAAGACCGAATGGAAAATGAAACGAAAAAAAAACAACCAAATAATTCTGTCAGTTAAACAATTAGGGGTTGCAATAACATTTCTTTCTATGAACGAGAATATTTTTATTCTACAATGATTTCAATTTTCTTTTGTTTTTTTTCAAATCCAAAATTCTTTGATAATTTAGTTATAAGCAAATCTGTTTAAACAGGGATGATTTAGATTATGAAAACAATTCGAAGTAAGGGAACCCCTTTTAAAATGTTACGTTCAATTTGCTTGTGAGTGTTTGTGCACGAATGTATTTTCGAACATTTTCTGGCAATTCATTCAATTTACTGCTATTCGTTCGTTTGTTCGTACATATTTAAACACATTAGTTTCTAATTAGTAAACAAAACGCTTTATCCGTTTACACTCTTTCGCCTGGATAGCACGGGCTTGTTCTTGTTTTATTTGTTGTTGATTCTTTTAGAAATACAAATTTCCTTTTCGACTTGAGTCGGGTGGTGTTTCTTTTCTAAACAAGTGTAAATCTTTTGTTATCATGCCAAGTCATGTATTTTTGTTTTTTTTTCTACAACTTTGGCCAAATCATTCATGGAACATTTGTTCTTTTTTAGATTTTCAAAATTCATCCATAGATTTTGCTCATTGCTGAAATGCCCTTTTGATTTGAACATTTTGTAATTCCTCTTGCTTGCTCTTTGCTATTTGTAGTGTGTGGAAGTGAATGTGTGTGTGTATGGAACTGTATTGTGTAGTGTAACAGGTGTAGTTTGCATGTTATTGCCATCTCTAATCAGATTATCACTTACACTTGGCCCCATATAAAAATATTCTCTTTGTGGAATTATACAATGGCTCTGCGTGTTACTTTTATCTGTCTTAAAAAGAAAAAAAAAATGAATTTAAATATGGTGCGGGCGAGTGGCATTCTTAATCTACAAAGGATTGACTTCTGTCAAGATTTTTTCTATTGTCTGTCGGTGTTTATTTTGGTGGCAAATGACACTTTCATGTTTTTGATGGACATTTAAGTTGAATGTTGGTATTTGGTATCAACATAAGTAATAAAAATTAAAAAAAAATGTTTAAACAAATCCTAAAATCACCAAAATTTTAGAAAAATATTATTTCATGACAGGTTTGCATCGCTGTTAACTTAAAAAGTAAAAAATGTAAATAATTCACCATTTAGGAAAGGGGTGCTAAAATTTTTGTTACTAAAATTTTGGATTGGTGCGTAAAAATGGTTATTTTCCGAATCAATTTGAAATTGCTAAATTATTATCAATAGTCAATCCAAGAAAATATAAAAAATCACACAGAAGTTATTGTCCTAAAAGTATGTTGAATGGTTTAGATAGCATTTTCGAAAAAGTTATACTAAACCGAATCAACGAATTTACAGAACAGAACGGCAATTTAAGTAAAGAACAGTTTGGTCCTTGGAGAGAACATTCAAAGAACCACCATTTACTACCAATGAAAATCATCGTAAAAATAAAGGAATAGTTTTTCTAACTCTATATGGCACATTGAAACTATCTACAAACTCAAAAAACTTGCTAACCCTATATAATTACAGAAAATTATAAAAGGTCTTTTATCCGATAGATACTTTGTAGTTGGTATTGATACTAAAAATCTACAAAAAAGTTCATCCCTGCAGGTGTTGCCCAAGGGTCAATTTTGTCACCAACTCGGTAATCTATATTTAAATAAACCGGTGTTCCCTTAAGCGCTTTCAAAATAGCCGGTTAACCGGTTTTATTCAAAAAAAGAATAACAGATTAATTATTAAAATAAAAAGTTTATTTAAATACAAACGAAACAATTCACAATGGTATGCAGCCAACAAAATTCATAGTTATGACTTTGAATTTTTAAAGAATTTTGTTTAAAAAAATATTATAAAAAAAGGACGTATTCAACTATAATATGATTGTCGGAGACACTAATATTGTTAAATGAATCATAATATATTTACAATTTTCTTTAAAAATTGTTTTGTTGGAGGTGACCATATTTAAACAAGTTTTTTCTCTGCGTGCATACATCTGAAGAATAAGTTGTTATAGAAGTAGTTATAGTTGTTATGTATATAGAAGAAAGCTACTAAATAATGAGTGAAAGAAGCTATTCATTTTAAAAAAGTAGGCGAAGTGTTTACTAGGCATGTCATGTCTAATCGACGTGCTTAACCACCAACAAATGACAACTTTTTTATTATTATAGGAGAACACTTATAGTACGTTCTACATACAAACATAAATAGAAGTATATTTGTACTTTCTTTTATAAAATATGTAATATAAAAGTAGTGCAAAACTTAACATATCGCGCATCCAATGCAAAATCGACGTAATTGCTATTTTCCTAAATGTTGAGGTATTACGATCAATGTGGAAAATATGAATAATAATAGGCCCCTTGAAGTAAATTCTGTAGGCGTATTTGTATTTTATATAAGCAAGAAATCTGCAAATGTGATTCGATATTGCATTGGTGGAGCGATATGTATATGAGTTTGATTAAAAAAAGCCCAAGATTACAACTGAATCTAGACAGTACATTGCTAAATAGGCAAAACTTAAACTGTCATTTCAACTGAAACACATCAAAACAATCATATATTTTCGGTCCTTTCAGCATTTCTAGATGTGTTAGCGATGGCAGTGTTATACCTCAGATTGGTAACGAATATTTGCTTAATTATCTAGCCTTCCTAGAATAAAGCTTCCAAGATGATGTAGGCCTTTAAAAATTTTGAAATATTCGACTTGGGCAAAACTAAAATAACCGGTTAAAACCGGTTGAATACTATTCGATCGATCACCCTATTGATAATGATGCACTAGACTTAATTACATGAGCATATAAAATTATAAAAAAAGAATATAAAAAGTGTTGTTACGCCAGCAAGCATTTTGTATCACAATACAATATTTTAGGAACCAGCTTTACGAGAAAAATAACCGCATATGACCTAATTTTTCAATCATAAATTATACTTTCACTGTAAGAAAATAGCAGGGGCCAAATTAAAGAATTTTATTAAACCGTTGGATGCTCCTAGATGGGTCAAATGTATGACCAACCCCACTTAATTATTTTTTGCAGAATTTCTCTTTTTTTTAGTTTTTTCAATAAGCGAATATATGTTGGGTAGCCTCCTCAATTTTCGAAATAACGGTATATCTCGAAAATAAGAGATAACATAAAAACACGATTAGCACAACTGGATTCAGCGTGCCCGAATTACGTTAAAACGCTAAGTACCCGGCTTGTCTGTTTTTTTGCCACTAGGACAATATTAAAAGTCTTTTTTAAAATTATTTATTAAAGTTTGCGAAAGAAACAAAAACACCTCCTTCGAAGTTTCAGGATTTTTAAATTCAGCCAAATAAAAAAATAGGGTTTTTAAATTGTATATTTTGCAGATAGTACATTTTTAAAATATATTGCAAGTATTTTCTTTAAAATGACATAAAAGTCCTCTTCGTATGTAAAGAAGTTTTCGGGATATTGAAGAAATAAGCTCAACACATTTTGCTAATTCGGCGAAATTATGACATTTTGAATATTACAAAACTTGTGAAAAAAAATTTCAAAATGTTTTTGTTCATAAATGTTTCAAATGGCGGCATGAAATAACTCCTCACGAAATAACTCCCCAAAAATAAAATGAAATAAGTCCCCAATTCAGAAATGAAATAAGTCCCCAAAGGAATGAAGTAACTCCCCAAATCAAAATGAAATAAATTCCCAAAAATTGGGGAGTTATTTCATTGGAAATAAGTCTAAAATAAATAATGAAATAAGTCCCTAAAAAAATGAAATAAGTCCCCAAAAAACGTTGTTGTTGTTTCCTGTATATTTTTTTGGGGAATAATTTCATTTTTTTTTGGGGAGTTATTTCGTGGGGAGTTATTTCATGCCGCCGTTCCAAATAGCATAAAAGGAACCTTCTCACCAAATTTCATTAAAATCGAAATTTTAAAGTTGACTGTACTATAGATTTAAGCACTTTACTAGTTTACTAAAAGCTATCAAAATTTCACAACACAATAGCGGTATTCAGTGTTTGTTGCGTTTTAGGTGCAATAATTTTATCATTGATAGTGAGCGGTATTTTAAGCAACTTTGCAATGCTAAATGCAAATAAGATAACAGCTGTTTAACAGAATTATTGGTCGTGAAAATTTACAAAAAGGTGTTTGATTATTTTTGGAAATTGTTTTAAATTGCCAAGAAGCAGTGCAAAAGAAGATATTATCGCAGCATTAATAGAAGAAGTTGCCCAGGAAATAGTTCTAAACGAAGGTAATTCATAAATATCGAGCGGTAAAATACATACATTTAACTTGTAAATACTTTAATTGCTTATGAATTACGGACTTCTCTTTAATACTAACCTCTATGTTTTTAGACTCCTCCAAATAATCCAAAACAGTTTTTATTTCATCTGGTGTCCACTTTTTGTTGGGGTTTTCTCTTTTTAATTTTTTATTTCTTAAACGCAATACACGTAGCAAAAAAAGCTAAACAGTTTTAGTGTTGCACAAAAGCAATGATGTGACAATTGCAATTTTTGTTGATGGATTGCAAACAAAAGCTACAATATTTTGCATTTGCACTTTCGCAAGACCATTCGCATGAAACACTGAACTCCTCTAATATATTGTTTTAAAAGTGATTTTATTGAATAGTAAATAATTTTTTAATTTTCGCGAACATTTAAGCAGGTACATTTCATTGAAAATAAAAATAAAGCGGGTAGGCGCAGGGGGGAAAAACCTCCCATAGGATGCATATATTAAATATCGCTTAACTGAAGAACTATTAAACTATTAAACTATAAATTTCAGTATAAAAATGGGCGGGGTTAACAGGGGAATAGCAGTACCCCTCATAGATAGAAATATAAATAAGAGCCACTGCACGCATTTTGTTGAACTTTTGGTAGTAGGATCTTCTGAGCACCAAAATTGGAATAAAAAAGCAGCGGGGGAAGTGGTGTTCATCATAGGACGCCAATGTTTAATATCGCATATCTTAAGAACTGTTATAGTGAGAATGTTCAAACTATGTGAAAGCCACTCTTATGGTATACTACACTTTTAAAAATAAAAATATAGCGGGTAGGCGCAGGGGGGAACTACCTTCCATAGGATGCATATATTAAATATCTCTCAACCAATAAAGTGGTTAAAGCAGTGTAGCGAAGCGCACCGGGTTGAACTAGTTTCTTATACAATGTATAAGTATTTTTAATACCGCGTATTGCACAAATGTTGCCAACGATATAATGACACAGAATTTAAGGAAATTTCAGTTAAAAGCCTGTCTACTTATTTTTCATTTATTTTCGTCGAAAGTTCATATATTTTTTACTGTCAAATTTCAACCCCATTTTCCGTAAAAAAATTAACTATCAAAAAATTAACTACATTTTATTTTTAGAATATTATTATTTACTTACCCCGTTACACACGTTTGTTATACTTTTATTGTACTGACACTGTTCTTTACAGAATAACTCTCATTTATAAAGCTAAGATCCCAATATTGGCGCAATGTACCAATTTTTGCCGTATTTCATGAGCCGATAGTGTGAACGGTAAAAATTTTTTAATATGCGACAATCTGTGCCGACATTGTGCTGACTGTGGACAATCTAAATTAACCTTGATGCGCCGATAATGTGAACACACTTTTGCACAATGTGGAGCAATCATATTGTTTAATATGTACCGATTTTTATCGGCCACTTGCGCGGCGATCACAGTCGCCAATCATCGCCGATACAAGAGATGGTAAAACGAAATTTTTAAATTGCACCGCTGGATACTAAAATTTTACATTTTTGAGCTTTATTGTACCAAAATTTTATTTGTTTTATCTATAATTTATGTTTTAAAACGGTAAATAGTACATTTGTACTGTTAAATGAAAGAGGACAATTCGCTTTAACCAAAACATTGCAGTTGTATCGATGTTGCCATCCCTGGTTTGTAAACAAACATCTATTTACAAAACAACAATTACAAAAAAAAGAACAATTGCAGTAAGTTTGAATAAAATTTAATACATTTTTTATTATAGATTAATGTATTATTTAAAATTGTTAGAAAACATAATGGAATATTCAGACAGAGAATTTTGCGAATTTCTAAATTAAAATTATGTCTGCCAACAAGCAAACATATGATTTCATTTGCCCAAATAGCACGATAGTGTGACCGCATTGTACCGATTATTGTCGCAATAGAGTTCTGGTCGATATGAACCGAAAAAAATTGTCACAATGTGCGACGATAATGGGACTGCCTAAAAATAAATTGTGCAATATTTTCAAATGTGCGCCGATATAGCACGATAAAAATCGTCACAGATTGTGCTATTTGAGCCGATAGTGGGATCATAGCTTAAGACACTAGCAGCAAGACCGATATGGTTTCGCAATTATTTTACTTTAAAAATTTGATGTGTTTAACTAAATAATTTAAAAAAATATAAATTGGGATTTTTTTCACAAAACAAGCAAATCGTTTTTTATAGATAACTAAAAATTTAATATTCCTTTGTTTTTACGGAATTCGCGATTGAATTTTTGACAGTAAAAATTAAATGAACTTTTTGTTACTTTAAATTACATTTTCATTTAATTTTACATAAGGAAGAAGAAAACTTAATCAACGGACAATATTAACTGCAACTGAAAACCCGTATTAAAATGCACTTAGCATTTTAAAAAAATGTTAGTTAGAATCAGTTCAAAATAAATTTGCTTGGAATTTGAAATGTTTATATATTTAAAAATGACTGAATGATAAACTACAGTTCGTTATTGTAATATTGTGAGTGTACAGTCAACTTCTAATTTTCTACAGATTTTTTAATAACATTTTCTTAAACATTGCTATAGAATCAGAGAATGTGCGCTCACTACAAGGTATGATGGAATTCCACAATCTTGAGACTCTGACAGTAAATTACCTACTCATAATTTGAGTAGAATATCTAGGAATGATCAATAAACTAGTTCTAGTGGAGTGTCCGAAAACAAAAATATGTCCTTAAGAAACGATTCCCGAATTTAAAAATCTTATAAGATTTTAATAATGTTTTCATATTAATGAAGCTTTCAAAATCACAATTCAATAGATTTATAGTATAAGACGTCATATGAGTGTGTGATCTACATGTTAGTTCTAAGAGATTTATATCGTGCAACTTTATTAAAATACTGTTTAAATCAATTAATACGGGCTTGTGAAAATCCCGAATAGACTTCTAGGAAGACATAATGCCATATCAACATTTCCCTTTATATTACCCGGTAGGTACAGGGCTAAAACATACAACCTTCTCCAAACAAAATTAATTTTTGAAGCAACATGATTGATATGCAACTCAAAATTTAGATTATTATCTATGTACAATCCTTAAACTTTATGATATTAAACAAATTCTATACACTCCTCACCTCATATCAAATTCGGGTTTATATAAGATTGCGAAACCCATATGCATCGAGTTTTGAAGGTATTCATACAGAGATTATTTACTCTAAACCACTCCAGAACATAATTTAAGTCTTTATTAAATTTTTGTTCCAAAAAATTAAGACCACCAGAAATTTATATAAATCATTAATAATAAAGGCCCAAAATGGAACCTTGGTGTACCCCTCTATGGGTTTAAGCGATATGTGAACAGGCCAATTTATACTGTTCATACACTTAACCAAAAATCCAATGAAAATGTTCATTAAGCAAACGAATTACGTTTATTAAAATGTTTTCGTTGGCTTAACGAATTATTCGTTAATATAAGGAAAATATACCTAATGAAAATAACATTTTCATTATATTAACGAATAATTCGTTGAGGCAACGAAAATATTTTAATAAACGTAATTTGTTTGCTTAACGTACATTTGAATTGTTTTTTTAGATTCAGTGTATTGGTGTCTATTAGTAATAAAAGACTCAATTACTTTGCAAGCAGAGTATAACAGGTACAATTGGGAGAACAACCTAATACATAGTCGTCCATGGTCAATGGAGTCAAATGCTTTAAGCTTCGTTCACAATGACAGCAACAATATCGTTTTTCTTCTATCTTATTCCTTCCCAAAGTATTTCACATATTTTCCTTTCAGTTTTCAAACAAAAACTACACTTAAGTTTTTCTTAAAAAGTTGCGTCTACTTCTACTTCAGCAACAATTTGAATGAAAATGTAAATGTCGTTTAAAATAAGTACATAATTTTATTTATTTTTGAATAAGGCGAATTTATGCCCTTGGTTTTAAATGAAAATTTTAACAAAATGTTTTAAAAAATAATAAATATACACCTGTAATATTGTTGTAGGGGAAATTTGCAAACGTTTTTTTAATTGAAAATATGTGTGGTTGCGAAAAACAATTGTGCTCCATTATACACACCAGTGAAAATATTGCTGCCTACTGTTAACGAAGCTTTACTTTAGATATAATAAAATCTATTTTGTGCCACGCCAACTTTTTCTCTCCCGCCCACATTTTGTCGGATGTTGTCTAATTTGGAAACTTTGGCTCTTGCCGTTCTCCAGATATTCAAAAATCTAAAAATTGTAAGGGCCGATGTTGATATTTCTCAATTTCAGACTAACTTAATTCGAACCATGGAAAGATACACAATCGAGCAACGCGTTAATGTTATTCATGCTTATTATGAAAATGGGCGTTCAAATCAAAATGCATTCGAAGAAAATCACCTCACAAAGAGTGACTGTATGGTGCGGTTTATGGGCTGGCGGCATTATCGTGCCGTATTTTTTCCAAAATGGGACAGGCAGTTACTGTGAATGGTGTTCGCTATCGTGAGATGAAAACGTGTTATCTCACGTAGTAGCGATGTCAATTGGCTGCCAAGTTCATTTGATTTGACACCGTTGGACTTCATTATTTGGGGTTATTGGAAAGAAACGGTGTACGTCGATAAGCCAGCAACGATTCCAGAGCAAAAGAATGAGATAATTCGGCGCATTAACGGCGTAGAACCTCAATTATGCCTCAGCGTCATTGAAAATTTGGACCATCGGATTGAGGTGTGCACCGAGTTCGCGGCGGCCATTGGCCGATATTTTGTTCCATAATTAAACAATACCACATAATTTGTGTTTTATTCAAAATCAACATCGGCCCTTAAAATTTAACCACCCTTTATCTTTGTATGGGAAGTGCCACGCATCCTTCAACCAAGAAGCGTGTACCTAATTTTTAAACTTGCCGGGATTAGTTGTTAAAATTAGAGGCAGTACCGTTTTTTTATGGACCAATCTGGCTGAATTTCAATAAAAAACTTTAAGCGGTAACAAAACTAAGTCAATAGGCTAATAGAAGGCTTTATTTAGCAGACACAAGCCATCCTCGCCGCACTCCATACTTTTTCATTTTAATAACGTCGAGTACGTTCCTCAGAGGATATGGACTGTATTAAGGGATGGATCTGGATATGTTGCGTTAACACCAAATATCCAAATACTTGGTGTTGGCTCCCAAAAATAGCGGAAAAAAGAACTTGGCAAATAAAACGAGAAATAGAAAGGGCATTACTTCCAATAAAAAGAGTTTCTCCGAATTAAAAAACACTTTCCTTATTCAATTTCAAACGTTATAAAGTTTAGCTTTTATTGAAACTTTGAAAACTTAATATTTCTACGATCACGAAATTTTTACATTATGCTATGGCGGTTACACAACTAATAAAAACTTCATTTTCTTAAAAAAGATACAAAAAAAAAACTTAACGAAAATACATAAAAATTGAAACATGAGATTAAAAAAACAATTTGATGACAGTGGCGCCTCGAGAAGTCAAAGTTCATCTAACTGGAAACACCGCTACCTTCAGTTTAGGCGTTAACACATTTTTTACACAGGTTGTCATTGTGAGCAAGCCCTGCCAAACTCCCTTTAACAACAACTTCGTTCCCATACCAAAGAAGGGAGTACGGAAAACCACTAGAACAAAATAATAATAAAACTGAACAACATGCTTTCTCCCTTCTTAAAGAAAAGAGTAGCGAATGTGTACTGAATATTTGGGAAGGTCTTAAAAAAAAAGTTATACCTTCTGAAGGCAGGACACCATACGAAGCGAATCTTTTAAAAGGAGTATAGAGGCCTTCAAAAAGGCCTGCCACTGGTCCTTTCAATATTTACCGCTAGATATGACATAATAGTCCCCATAATATCTGGGCCTTTTGGAAGCCCTATTTCAACAGACAGACGGACATCGTTAAGTTAACTACTCACAAAGACCCAGAAAATACATATTTACTTAATACGTTCTGAGATCAATATTGTAGAAATTACAAACAAAATGACAAACTTATATATATCATTTCCACCTGTAGTGAGGGGTATAAAAATGTAATCTATCTAGTGAGAAACTACAATTCGTAAGGTACAAAGTGATCTTAATGAGCTGTTTGGAGTGCCTAGACATACTCAGATTGCGTAGATACGTTCATAAGAGCTGTTGAGCTTTACCGTAGCTAGAACTCAAAACAAATGTTGGTGTCCCTGCAAGTAATTGAAAAAAATTTACAAAGCAGCTAATTTTTTTGAAAAAAAAATTACAACACAATTTGTTTGACAAACTGTTTGTTAGCTACATCATTGCTTTATATAGTTAAGCGGTATCACCTAATCTGAATTAGCTTTTGGCCAACAACTGATAATACCTTTTTGTGAGGACCCATTGATTTTTAGATTTTTTGGAGGCCCATGAAAAAAATTTGTCACCAAAATCATCAAACTGATTTACTCCCCGTTGGTAATACGATCGTATCTATACTGTCCAGTCCGTGTGTTTTTTGCACTGTTGCACGGTGTTATTACTTCTTATAATCAAAACACTTTATTATTTTTATTAAAGAAAAGTTTTTTTATTTAAAAAAAGCAAAACAAAAGTGCTAAAACACTTTTGAAGTAAATGTTGTGTTGACTTCTAGTAGAGTATAAAAATTTGTACAAATCATAATCGAATATTAAAGAAAAACAAACCAAAGATTTTAACTGACACCTTGTCTGCTGTACAACCAACCGACGGTTTTTAAATATGATGCTACCGACGGTATTCAATATTGTCTTTGTGGACCGTCGGAATTTCTTTAAACACTTACACATGCCAATTGGTATGGGATGATGTTCTTCAATCATGATGATGTTCAGTTATACTTCCAATATTTAGTGAATTTGTTTAAAAATGACACTGACACTTCTTTTCAAGTTTTCAAATAACTTTAAACTTAAAAGTCCTTTGAAGAGACACACGTATAAAACTTTTGGAACATTTTTAGTTTTACATAATAATAATAATTATTTTTTGATTCAAAAAGACTTTTTTTGAACTTTTTCAAAATGTATTAGGATTTTTCTAATTTTCTATTCGGACGATAATATTTTTTTTATCATTTCATTTGACCCGTTCACTTTTAAATCGTTTCCTTTTAACCAACACTAACTCACTTTCTTCAAAGAATTTGTGTATTTCTAAATATTTCCTTTTTTTTTTTTTTTTTTTTGTTAGAAAATGGCGTGTTGGCTTGAAACGTATTCGCCTGTGTTTTGTGTGTAACGCAATGCTTGACTGATTACAGACCTCTGGCACTAATGAAATTTGTAGAAATATATTTGGAAAACGGTTTGGCTCAAAGTCAGATAGAAAGGATATTTTGGTTGCTCATAGGGGAAATCCTGTTGAAAATAGAATACAATAAAATTTTAGTAATTGGCTAAAATTGAGAGGTTTTACAGAGTAGCATTTCCTTTGGAAATTTACTAGGAATACAAAACAAAAGGGCCATATTTGCTTTGGCCATGCAGAATAGAGAAGATGGCCGCGTAGTTGCAAAATGAGTGAAGCTCTTAATATATTTCCCCTGTATTTGGGGAGTTTACTTGTGCAACAAAGGGATATTCCACAGAAAAAAGGGCACATGCGCTGAAAGACTTTGAAATTAAAACAGAACTAAATAAGGGAGCTTTTTATTCCTTTTTCATCGAAACGAAAAATATACAATAGATTTTAGTTTTAAAATAATAAAATTTGAATTGAATAAAAAGAATTAAAGTTAGAAAAAATACTCTTTAAAATACTGGTACCCTTAAAGGTTTTTCCGTTTTTCTTTTATTTTTTAAGAATATCGTGCTGTTTTAACAACGTCAGCTGTAAGTGCCAGTGCATGTGTATTTGACATTATTTTCCTTAATCATTTTATACAATAATCCTTTTTTATATCCGCGTTCTTGTGGTTCTTATAGTTTCTTCTTTTCTTTCTGCTTCTTTATTTGCACATGCTGTCGCAGTTTGTACGTCTTTCTCACAGCTGATTATTAAGTTTTTACCAAACGAATTGTAAGTGTAAGCGTAGTCGTTGTTGTAAATGTTAATGACTTCGAAATACACGTTTTTACAACACGTTTGTTGTTGTTCATGCTGTCAATCCTTTTCCCTTCATCTTCCGTTTCCTATTTGCGAAAAGTGTTAATGGTTGTTTGGTTTATGTTTCGTTTTAAAGCTTCATTTATTTTCCATTTTATTTCCACGTTTTCTATAAACAGAGACATAGACCTCTTGCACCTTTTACATTCGTTCGCCTCTCTTTCCCATATGCCTTCTCTTACACATACCTTCACAAATATTAAAGTCTATCAAATTAAGTGAAATTATAATCGAGGTTCCTACTGCTTTAAAACATTCTTTAGCAGACTTTTGTCGTCCTTTGAAATATTTCTGCCTTAGAATGAGTGTGAATGTATGAAAGTGTGTGTTTGGGTGCGTTTTATAATGTCTACTCGGGGTCTAGTGTAAATTTACAAACCGACAAGCTCACGTGTATTGTATGAGCAGTGCTTATGTATGAACCATTTCTTTAGACTTGCACCGGCAACCATACAAACATATTCGATATTTGTAATAGACAGAACGACCGACCGACGGAATTATGCATAAACATTAATATTTTGCTTTAATGTTTTTGACTTGTTTTCAAAATACGAGTGTGTGAAAAATTCTTTATAAATACCCTGCGTTCATTTTCTTAGCCTTCTTGACCAAAAACTTTGTTCAATGACTTTTCTATCTTCTTTTTTTTTTGGTGTCGATAACAAAGTTTTCTTTAGGGGGGGGGGGGGAGGGGGGTAGAGGGTAAATGTTGTTCTTAATAATTATATTATTAAAGAGGCATTATTTATTTTATTTTTTGGCTTAAAAAAAAATACTTAAAATGATGTTCATGGTTAAATATACGATTGTGAAATGGGTTAATATTTGTATCATTACAAATAATCTTATATCATGTTACTGTTAAATCAAAAATTAAGGTTTCATATTTTGTTAATTTTTATCTGACAAATAATTTACAATCATTTATTTATTTTTATTATTGTTACAGTTGTTTCGCTAATCTCCCTCTAGTGAGCAAACAGTCTCCATTAAAGATTTCCAAGCAACTCTATTTAGGGCAGTTCTTGTCGTCTCGTTCCAGCTATAACCGGCTATTTTCAGTTCCTTTACACCACGGTCGACCTCTGCGTTGATTGCACAGGGGCTGTATGTCAGAGCTGCCTTGACTATTGTACTTGTTGACCTAAAAGTGTGGCATATCCAATGACATTTTCTTCTTTAGATGTCTTAACGAACTGGAATTTGAAGTTCGATGACGGTCTGCGTTTGATATTGTATTTCTCCAATAACATCGTCCGATTCGTCTTTGAAGTCTGTTAGTGAACCACTTCTCAAGACCATAAAGCAGGATAGGTTTAATACAGGAATTAGAAACCTTGATTTTAAAGTTCTGCGATTGATAAGCATATCTCCATTTTGCTTTGACTCTATACATTGCACTTCTGGCGTTTTTCATGCGATTTTGTATGCACTCATCCAATCCATTAGCACTGAATATAATGGGTGTCTCAGTCAGAGTGCACTTTTTAAATTTAATGTAACTTTTTTGTGCAAGTGCCAACTCTGAAATGTCGAAGGTGTCCGATTATTAAAAATTTAGTACTTCACGAAAGAACAACGTGTTACAATTGTGGAAAATATGTGTTTTTTTTTTTAAATGAAAAAGTTAATTGTTACGGGGACAACCTTAGGAGACACAGATTAACAGCGTAGTCCAGATCTATAAGTTTTGTAAATTGTGTCCATTTTATGCCCTTTAGTCGTCGAGGTCAAGAAAAAAAGTGAAGGTGATTGTACAAAACCTTCTCTTACTACGACGTAAAGATATGATTCAATCATAATATGGTTGTGTTAACTATCTGTAGTATTGTAATATTTGATCATAACGAAAACTTTTTTCTTTTGGAACGTTTAAACAAATATTCTGTTGCTAAAATTTTAAGTTCTCCTTTTTATCTGCGTCATAAGCAGTTTATGCTGATAACCGCGATAATTTCTAGTTTATATGATGTTTTTCAATACAAATCATAAGCCAGTTATATACAGTAGAATCCCGATAATTCGTAATCGCAAGATACCGGCCATTTTTTTACGAATTAACGGGGTTAAAATAAAATAAATACGAATTAACGGGGTTTTTCAATTTATTTACTAAAACGATAAATAAAAAACTTAGAAAACAATTGTTAAAAATAAAATATATAAAAATTATTGTTTTTTTAGATGTTTATTTATTTGAAAACGCACACACACGCAAAAAAAATCATTCTTTCAATGTTTCCGTTGTTTTTATTACGAATTATAAGTGGTAGTTACCAAACAATAACGACTTATAAGAGGTTAAGAAGATTTTATTTGAAAAAAAAATTACGAATTAGCAAGAGGACCAAAACGTATGGAAATTTTACGAATTAACGAGATTTTTTCAAGGGACCGACAGTTTATTACGAATTGTCGGGAATTACGATTTATCGGGGTACGAATTATCGGGATTTGCCTGTACTAGTATTTTGTGTGTCCAGTTTAAATTAAAATCAGAAAGTGCTGTTTTTTTAAACTGTCAAAATTTATGTATTAAAATATCGATTGTGAACGGGGAATAAGTACAATTAAAATTTTTAAATTCAATTATTTTTAAACTAGAAAATTTTATTTAATCAAAAATCTTAAGAAATTTATATTCAATATTTTGAAATAAATGGATTTTTACTTAAATAAAAGAGATTTTGTAAATATTTTGTAATAAAAATTTAACTAAGGGAAGAAAACAGGAATACATCTCTATAATTTTCATTCTCCTTCTCTCAATAAATTCAACAGAATTTTTTGTGCCAGAAATTTTATGAGCTTGTTACATGGCCAGACTCTGTACTTGTTGTTTATCTCTCTCATTTTTTTCAAAATTTTTTATTTCTATAATAATTTTTGTTCAACCAAGTTCTTCGAAGACGTAAATGGTCTTCTTGGTTATTGTTATTAAAAGCTTAAAGGAATGAATGCTGACACAAAGACACATGCACACACGCTCCCATATAAAATATTCAGGACCACAAAAAGGATGTAATGTCCGTTACATAAACATAAATACACATTTGCTCTTACAATATTTTACTACTTTTCTTTATGTTCTTCGTCCATCTTATTTTCTTAACTTGAACGTATTTTTTATGATTCCAACAAATTTGTTGTGATTTGTGGCTGACTGGTTGTTCGGTTGGTCATGTAACAATGCGAATGATACAAAGCGAAACTGAGGGAAAACAGAATTCACCAATGAATTCCTATGACTTCACAATAAATATTTGTCTAAAGAGGGAAATCTTTTCTAACGTTTGATTAAATCATGAGATTTCTTGAATTTTGTGTGTTTGTGAGTTTTCACACTCGGCATGTTTAAATCAATATTAAAGCAGTGCACAATTTTGCATCAGCTTGGCCGACATATTGTAAACAATTTTTCAATTTCATTGTTTAAATATTTGCAAATTGTATTTGTGTATATTTAGTACTTTCGTTTGCTCCAATTGTTTTTAACAACATGTTATCATTAGTTTAAATGTAACTTACTTTATGCTTTCGTAAAACTACTCTGGGCGGGAAAGCAGCTCAAGCGTCTTTGTCATTTCCGCATAAAGCGTAATAAGACCGACCTTGTTTGTCTGCTTTCGTTTATTAGTTTATTCGTTAATTGGTAATATTTTCCTTCGCCTAACTGTACTGCGTTACGTTTTTTTTGGGGCTCGACATTGAATATTTGCATCGTACTGATGGAGTACCAACTGAAACTAATTTTTTAATCGTTATAACAGGCCACCACTGAGAGTTCCGGCTTTCATTATGATAATGTCGGTCGTTCGAAATTTTTTGTGGAGGAGTCTTATCAGGCTTATGCTGTAATTTATGATGGCTATATAAAGGCTCAGTTAGCCGGAAGTAACAGTTACAGTAACCTTTCCGTTAAAAAGTAAGACCAATCTATTTCTTACAGATTGAGACGTAACATCTTACTGCTAACTATAATCGTTCTAATTGCTTTACATTCAACAAAATGAATCAGCTGATTTGCAACGTTACTGTTACTCCCGGCTAACTGAGCCTTAAGCCCAAGACATTGCTGTTAAAAGGCTTTGCTGTAGAAGGGTTAACTCAACGCAAGCCTAGCCAAAAGAGATGCATACATATATACACTTGTATATATGTGTGTCGGCAAGTTTGCCAATTTGAATAAATGACAATTTTAAACGGTTTCATGAAAACCCTTATGATATTTTTAAGAAAAAATTGATTTAGTAAAAAAAGTGATCCAAAGGATTTTAAAACAGGATAATTTTTTAATGATTACACAGCCCAACAAATTTTTAACCCATAGACCAAAGTATACTTTTCTAAAGGTTTGCGTTGCACTGAATCCGACTCAGTACTCAGATGTCCTCATACATGTCGTTTGAAAGTCCTACCAATTCCCTTTGTGTATTCTTGTTCCTTCTCTGTGATATTTTTACATTTTATTTAAGAATTTCTCAATATTCATGGTATTTTCGTTATATAAACTGTATAAATTTAAAAACAAACTCAACACTGAAGTCAAATTAATGACACTGTGTGCAATTTTTTAAGTCATGGAAAAATAACCATATACGGATAAAAAATAACCATAAAGGACAAAAACAAAAAAATTGACCCGTGTCTCCCAGTTTTGCCCAAAGTCATGCACTTTTTAAATTATGGGCCCTTAAAGTTGTAGCTCTTGCCATAAATAACAAAAGTTGTGAACAAATAAAATCTAAACAAATTCATTTTCCAGCTCAAAATCGCAAAAAACTTTAAAAAATTCGATTTTTTTTTACCTTTTTCTAAACAGGGGGAAAAAGGTAAAAAAAATAAAATAGGTAGCAAACCGTTCAAACTTCAAGGAAAAAATCAACGACAAAAATGTACCTAAGATCTCAATAAACAACTTTTTAGGGCATATGAACTTCCTAGGAATGTCTCTTAACACCGTTTAGGTAGTATAGTATCTCAATGTTGAAGTAAAGCAAAAACCAATGAAATTAAACAATTTTCGGGAAATTTTCACCTACACAAACCTATATGAGGCTTTAAATATGAAATAGATATCTGTGGCATTTTGATAAAACTTCTTAAGTCGAGATAAGATAGCAAAAAAAGTTTTTAAAAAACTCATTTTTATCAAAAAATTAAATAAACCGAAATTAAAGAAAAATTTCGTTTATAATACAAATTGTTAAAATCGTTAATAAAAATGTTTTTTAAAGGAAAATTCGTATAACTTACAGCAATTTTTTCAATTTTTAAATTTGACTTAAGATGTTTTGTCAAAAGGCCACAGATATAACACATATTTAATTGTCAATAATAATAATAAAAATGCAGATTCGACAGATTTGTTGTAAACAAGGTCGTGAATTGACACCGATTTTTTTAGCATCATAAGGACTCACTTGGGTCCTTATAGCGGTCCCTTTGTGATACCCCTAGCCAGTGACAGGAGTCAGCCAGAATCCACCAGACTATTCCCCAGAGGTCACTGCAGCCTCGAACTACTCCAACTCCCTGCAGAACAGGGAGATCGATTTCAGTCCCACATTAGACATATCATCCAGACATGGCAATTCTGGTCTCCCAAAATGCCTAAGCCTAATACTTCCCTAATGCTCCCTAAGCCTAATTGAAACACCGTCTCATCCTCCTCATCATGACAACTCCTACAGTAATCCTTATAAGCAAGACCCATCCTCCTAACATGAGGCCCTATCACCCAGTGACCCGTAATGACCGACATCACTGTCCTTATCCAGGCCATAAAGTCCTGATCATCAGGCAGGTATGCTCCCCCTGTCATCTTTCCTGAGCCCTTCTGTCTTGCAGCGGGCCATCGAAATGCCGATCAGGCCATCGACAAACAAGTCGTCCAAGAGACAGGCCCGTTTGGCCAGACTGTCCGCAGTTTGGTTACCCAGGCATCAACTGTGCCCTGGTACCCATGTCAGCGTTACCCTGGAATGTTGCGCATAGATGTTAACAAAGACACCAGCCAGAGCCGCAATGACAGCCTTGCTGTCCGTTAATATACGTATACGATAGTACCTCAGCCAGTTTGCCGCCCGCCTTATGGCAGAAATTTCCGCTCGCAGCACAGTACTGCCATCCGGCAGCCTAAAAGAGACCCTAATACCCAAACATAAATAAAGTAAATTTTTTGTCGTGATCCTGTGTTCGTCGTGAACCTTTCTTTTGCCTAAGATATCCCAGAAAAGATAAAAGATATTACAAGTGTTAAACATTTATTTAAAAGAGAATGTTAGAATTATTTCTTTTTATACGCTATTTTTATTACATAAAACATTTTACACCCTTTACAATATTGATCTTAGACCCTATAAAGTATATATATTCTGGGTCGTGACGTGTATTGAAGTTGATTTATTTTATACACAACATCTATCAAAATATGGGTGGAATGGGATAAGTAGGCGTGGCTTCTCCAATACATAGCTGTAGGTTATCAAAACACAACATTCGACAAAAATTGGACGGGATTGGACAAGTGGGCGTGGCTTCTCCAATACAAAGCTGTTATTAAAACACAACATTCGACAAAAATTGGACGGGATTGGACAAGTGGGCGTGGGACAAGATTGATTAATTTATATCTTAAAAACGGTATTTATAAAACTTTCTGTTATTATCGCACCATGGTGAAAGATGCGGCAAAGCCCAATATAGCTTCTCCCTTGTTATTTTTAGAATGTGTTCAATGAATCGAAATTCAACTTTTTATAGCTTTTTTGCAATAGGCCTAAGGTTTCCCTTAGCATTAAGTTAGATAAATATTGAGGAAAAAAGAATGTACAAAATCGGAATTTTTATACAACAAAAAAAATTGTTGAATTGTTTGAAACAAACAGATTTAAAATAAAATGAACTTAAAATGAAACTCAAATGTAATAATAATATGTTTATTGATAGAATGTGTATTTTGATAGTTTTTTGGCCTTTCATTTACGGAAAACTCCCATTGCGTTCATGAAAACAAAAATATGTAGTTTCATTCCGAAGCACAAAAATCCGGAATGAATTCCGTTTCCGAACGGAATTGTACTCTGTGACATGGCTGTATTGTCATTGTTCTAAATGTTATATACATGGCCTAATAACTTGTTATAAAATGTTTTAGATTTCACTTTTTTGCTAAATTCTAAATAAAATCCTTTGTACCTAAAACTTTTCTTTCAAAAGAGAATATTAAAATGGGTATATTGCTAATTTTAATATACAATAAATTTTAAGTTTTTTATTGAATTGAAAAAATACCCCACTTATCTATTTTTTTTATTATTTTAAAATGCACACACATGGTGCGATCACTTCTGCACTCATTACACATACGTGTTCTCTTACACTGATTACAATTATTTTTTCCCAAATTTCTCACTCGTTGAGGAAAGTGTATTATTTTAAAGAAATTTATGGTTTAGCCTGAAACAGTCATTTACAGTAATTGATTAACCCCTAACCTTAAAAATCGGTGAAAAATATCTGTAAGGAATATTGCATGAGAGCTTAATGAATTGCAATTTGATCCATTGCAAAATAAATATGGTTAACGTTTATTTAAAAGGTACCTGGTAGGGCAGGTTTTACAAATAAATATGAATTTGTGCATTTACAAGGTCTCGAATATGGCGAAAAACAGGGTTTCTTTTTAATTAAAGCTAAGATATCTCGAAATCCTCATGCGACGGTGAAATCCCGAGTGTAGATTCGGATTCACCGCCATAGAAACGTATACTCTTTTCCCAGGAACTTGACACCCGTTCCTGATTTAAAGTCATTACCAATAAACGTCCAACTTAAGTTAATTTAGTTATTAATTAATACTCGAAACGAATTTTAAATAAATAAATAAATAAATAAAGAAAAAAAAACATTAGGAAACATTTTGTGAGTAACTTGAAAAAGACCGTTTAAATGGAAGCAAAAATATCTTTGGATTCCTTAAAAAAAGGGTTTAAAAAATAAAAATCAATTTATTTGTAATAAAATAATTAGAATCAGGTTTTCTATAAAAACTGATACTTCACAAATAATGATGTCGTAAAACTTGGTTACTTTTATATCCCTAATAAACATAATTATTTTCTTTTTTTTTTCTCTATTTCTCCTATAAACTTTTGTTAGGCCTTAAGGTAAATAATTTGATTTAAGGTTCATACGAGCATACGCATGCATGGCTTACAATTTGATTTTTTTTCTTCTTTGGTTTCGGGTTATTTTTCCCTTTTTTGTACAAGGAATTGGCAACAAAAAAATTGCGTAGGCATGAAGGCATTGAATGGTGTGGATGGGACGTTAACAGCATAACATTATGGCTCGTATAAATAGGAAAAGTGACCCCTTCCTGGAAATAACTAAAGAGAAATTTGTTTGCTAAAGCCAAGTACATTGTACTTACATTCATTCATACACACAACACATACAAATATTATTCATACGTATGAATTGAAGATAAAGCTTTAAGGGCAAACAAAAAGTAAACAAAAATGAATAAAAAATATAAATGTAAATCTGTATGTGTGTGTGTGCAATAAGTGTGTTTATCCTTATACACACTCATACATATTTATATTGTTTTTTATGTTTTCATTTATATATTCTGTATAGTCTATTACTTTTTTTTATCATTTTCGGACCACCAAGTGTGTGTACACATATACTTATGCAATAAGCACACAGGCACACATTCAATTTGTTTTACTTATTATTATGTGTAGATACAAATATCAAGGAGATAAAAAAAATAAATAAATAATCATTTCGCATTAAATTACAGTTTAAATGCTGGGAGTTTAGGCCAAAAAAGCGCTACACGTATGACATTAAATCGCTACAAATTGTTATGTGAAATATTTTATTCGTTCAATTAATCGCATTGTTGAAGTATTTGATAAGTTGTTTTTTTACTTGCCAGCAATGAAAGTAAACCCTTTTGTTAGCTAATAGAAATCACTCCTTATTCTACAAAAATCATTTGTAACTCTTTTGGCTTGTAAAGACTGCCAGTCGAAGGTTGTGACTAGAGCACCACTTAACTCTTAGCATTACATCCTAAGGGAAATACAGGTGCAAACAAAGTCTGGACTGGTTGGCCTTTAAAAGATCACAAAGGTGTTTACCAAAATCGCAGGACCAAATTTCTTAAAAACACTGTGTTTGGGAACAACTTTTGCCGTTAAGGGTTTATTTATGCCTGTAACGAAAGTCTTTTTGTTCTGTTTATGTTCAAATGAAAATGATACTTTAGTTCGAGTTGAAGTGTCCCGGTTGTCTAGTTGGTAGTGAGCTAGTGTATCAGTACGAGGGTGTTGTCCGATTCCCGCCAGAGACTTTGGCGTGCTTTACTAAAATGGACTGATGGCTGATTTGTAATTGTATTTAAAACTTTAAGTAAAAAAAATAAATATTAAGTTCGAGTAAGTAAATTCCAACTTCTAAGGGCTAAATGCTTGGTTTAGAAATAGGTACACTCAAATTTGCACCCTGTGTGTTATTATAGAGCATATTAGACGAAGAAGCATTGTTAGGGATAGACCGTGAAAGCATTTTGTTAATTTTTTTTTAGAAAAAAATTATTTACTGTCATAATAGTCATAGTAAGTTACAAAGTAATCATATATCATATTAATCATTATAAATTTAGAAGTACTCATATTATGATACAGTGGTGCTGTCACAACAATAAACAATAAATTGAAATTTTTTATTTTGTGGCATTTTACAATTTTTTTTTTTTAATTTTTTTGCACTTGTTTTTTTTTATGTTTATTTATATTTAATTGTTTAACCACTCACTCAAAATAATTCAAATAAAACAAAGGACACAACCAGGGCTGTGGAGTCGTCAAGAAAAAGTGATAACTCCGACTCTGACCCCATCCGATAAAATTTTTTAAGTACAACTTCGACTCCGACTCCTTTGACTTCAAACTGTTTTTTTTAATGAAGTACATTTTAAATAGTTAAATATGTATAGCAAACAAAAAAAAAAAAGATTTCATAAGTGGACAAAAAACAAATGTATTCAGGTTTTCAAGACAAAGTCTTGACAGAAAGAATACGTTAAACAGAAGAAAGGAAGCAACATGTGAATAAATTTAAAATGATAATTAGAGCAAATTTCTAACCACCAGTATCACTGGTTAAAGATTGATGTTTGACTGTTGGCTGGCAGGCACCGCAGTGGTGCAGAGGTTAGAACTCAAAGAATTCTGATGAAAGAATGTGGTGATTCTTGAAACATGTAAATTCAACCCGGGTTCGAGCCCCAGCTCAGCCAAGAAAATTATCAATAAATTTTAATAAAATTCCAAGTTGTAAAAATTCCTTCCTTCAGTAAAAATAATTTAATGAAAATTAAATTTGATGAACTCAAGCCTGACTAAAAAATAACAAAATTAAAATTAACTGTTCAACTAAAAATCACAATTGTTCTTATTCCATAAAAAATTCAAATCGGCACTACAATTTTAACAATGCGGCACGAGCTTTAATATAGTTATTTACATATGAGCAGGTGAGATGCAAAACTCGTTCGTTACACTTTATTCGAATTTTGTGAAAATGAAAAAAAACATATAACGCCCGATTAAATGGTCCAAATTAGTTGAACTATTTTGATTCAGAAGTGTTATGCCATGTTACGCTTGATTAATAACTCAACGGTTGAAAAATTTGAACCAACTGAAATATAGAAAAAATAGATTTAATTTAAACTAAAGAGTTTTGCTACGAAGTTACGAAAGAAAGAAACAAGTTTTGCTACAATTCATATGTGATCGAACTAGTTTTGCAATACACTACAGACCACCGGGAAAATTATTCATTGAGCTTAAGTTTATTTTGAAAGTTATTTTAATTTATTAAAATAATGCAAACAGTGCTTAAAAATTTAACAATCGTTCTGTAGGGGAGGGATAATTCTGTTGGAATCAGAATTTTTTCTCTTTTGATGTGTGAATTCCCATAAGTCCTATCTAATGTAGTTTTCGAAATAGAAAAGTTTAAAAGTGAACAATTTATTTAGTGTGGCTTACCACTGTGTAGACAATTTCTATTTAAACATGCAGATGCGCCTTCAGTTTTTACTTGAATAATTTGTAAAACACATTTCGAAGAGAACATTAAGGTAAAAGAAATTGTTGTAAGCCTGGTATTATTTTTAGGAAATAGCAAATCTTTTGTTGTTGGATCATCATAGGAGGTAAAGAACACCAAGTCCAATTTAATAAGTAAAAGTTTGTTACCTTATATGACGTAATTTTACTAAGGATATCATCGACATTAAAAAAAACATATTAGAGTCATATTAAATAGTCGAACAAAGGCAAATTTTTAATACAGAAATAGAAGCATTTGTGATTTTCAACATGTTTTTGCGGTCTGCTCTAAAGTTTTCAAAGTGTGGGTTAGTGTAGTTTATGTCGCACCTGTAAAGTTAAAAAAATATTTTTAACGAATTTTAAGCGAATAAATTTAAATCTTTTCTTCAGTGTACTCGCCATAGTTATTTCCTTCCCATAGTTAATCAATAAAATAGTTGTCCAAGACCAAAATATAATATTGCACGTCTTTATTTTCTCTCCAATTTTCGCCAAAGTTCTCTTATTCGACTCTATTTCATCAACAATACCTTGGCGCACTTCAAACAGAACGGTTGAAACAGTAAACCAGCGAGTTTTGTTACAGAAAATGCAAAGAGATCGTCTTTAAAATGTCTGGTGAGTGGATCGAACCAGTTGTGTAACCACCTGAACTCATATATTTTTTATAAAAATACATGCTTTGATATAATCTATATATTTATTCTCATAAAGTGTTAAAAGATTTGTCAAAATCAAGTGTTATCTCAATTTTTGAAACTCACCTTCTCATAACTTCAAAATTTTTAAAGCAGAATCTCTTAAAATTTTTTTTATTTTGAAAAATATTAGAAAAGTTTTTTTGCCGAAAAATTTTGGAGTCGGAGTCGCGGGTTTTTGTGGGTACTACGGTACAAAAACCTCAACTCCGACTCCACAGCCCTGGACACAACTGATTCCAAATTATTTTACAAGTGGCGATAACAAAATATTATTAGGGTAAAGATATTATGATTGCATCTTAAACATATTATGAGTACACGTACAGAAAGTTATTATGTTATGGCTATTAAATATCATGAAATGGTTGTAAGTAATTTAATAAGTTTTCAAAGTTATCATTATTTAGTTGTTAGATAAATAATTATTTTTCAGTCTACAATACTCAAATTTATAATTGCGATAAACATTGATATGATTACAGTAACTATAATATTGCTGTTATTTAATAGAAATAACAGTTTTTCGTTTACGACAGCAATATATTGTTACAATAAACATAGTGTAGTCTCTCTCTCTCTCTCTCTATGCGTGTAGATTAAAAACGTTTCAGAGTTAATTTTTTTTTAAGTAAATTGAAAAAATTTTAATAAAAAAAGCGTTAAGGATGTAAAGAAAGTAAACATTTTCCATCTGGGTCATTTGAAAGAGTTGAAAACACTGTCAAAAATTGTGTCAACGTGAAAATTGTTGTCTTCTGCGTCTAACAATGAAGACCAAGAAATACTTCGGATTGAAATTTATTTTGCCATAATTTAATAACTTTTCTTGAGAAACTTTTTCTGGAGTTTCTACATGCCACCACGAGGAAAAGAGGATTAAAACGTCTGGTTTGATTTAATTACTTCATAATGAGTTTGAAAGTTGTTGACTGTGAGACAGTGCGATTTAGGCCGACAAAAGAAATAGATACCTAAAATTTCCAAAAAAAAAACACTAATTTTCTAATTTAAAAAACAAACAACACCCACGGAAAGTGTTAACACTTTTTATTTGGTAAAGTTTTGTAAGAAAGCACAACTGCCTCACAGGATTTTAATGTTTAATTTTTCATAATTTTAAATGTCTCTTTAAAAAAGTTTTCAATTTAACTATAAAATGCTTTTGAGATTAATTTGGGTCATTGGGCTAAATTAAAGGAAAAGTATTGTTCTGCAACAACAACAACAACAACACAGTAATTTGTCTGTCTGGTGACTGTCTATCTGTGAGCTGCTGTATTCGTGTATATGAGTCGAAGTTTGTGTGTTGCGTTTTCCTCGGAATATAATGATGATGGTGACGACGCTGATGGGCGGCTATGAGGCATAGTCTGTTAATGTGGAATTGGTTGTTATTGCCATTGTTGTTGTTGTTAGTGTCGGGTGAAATTTGTTTTTAGTAGTGTGCTTTTGCTGCTGGTGATGGTGGGGTCGAGGGGTTTGTTAATTAAGTGCAACATGTGGTATTAAGTAATTTACATGTTGAACCATTCACTATATTGAACGCGAGCTACTCACATACACACATTACATATACATATGTATGTATGGGTGTGTAGGTATGTATGAATGCATATGAGCGTTTATGTTTTACAAAAGGAAAGCACTAAATGTAAAAGTCATTCATTGTCTGTTATTTAAGGGCAAATCGATAATTTTACACTTAATGAAAATTTTGAAAGATTTCAAGACAAGTTTATTAATTTCTGATCGAGGTGTTGATTAGTTTATGTTGTGTGTAAACTTTATTTTCAAATTAAATGATTTGTGGCACAAGACATTGATTTGTGTTGCAATGTTGATAGCATCGATTTATTTATAAAATAATAATAAAATGTAAATGTGCGTGTTAATATTGTTAAAAATTAAAGTGTTGGTTGCTAAAATTTCTTAAGCATTTATAACACTACATTTTTTATCCATTAAGTTAATACCTATAGAATTGATAAAAAGAAACAGTAGGTAAATGTTGGAAAGAGCAAACTATAAAAAATGTAAACAAAAATTTTTTTTCATCTTTTCTTTTTGCTTTTTTTTATTAAATGTTGTCAAATTTTTGTTTATGAGAAACAAAAAACAAAACAAACATAAAGCGGTAAATTGTTAAATTTTCTCATAAACCGCTGAATCAGCAATACTTTTAATATTTCAAGCTTGAGATGTCAACTTTAAGTTGAACAATTAAACACTTTTTTTTGACACAAGTTCATTTTTTATCAATAACTTTTTAAAATTTTTCGACAGTATGCAATTTATCTTAATACAGTTGAACTAACGCTTTGCACTTGGTAAATTTTTCTATTACATTATATTTGCACTGTTCACCAAAACTTGAACAATGCATTAAAAATGTGGTGTCATAAGGGCTTTAGGAAAATCGAAATGTATTGAACTGTAGTGAAATATTAGCAAAACGTTACATTTTTGATATATTTCGAATATCCCAGCGGGTTAAGGGAAAAAATAAATTTTTCGGCAATGATTTTGTTTCATAGTTACTTCATGTTAATTTAATTTGATCTTACGATAACTTGAGAATAACATTATTTTCTTTAAAAATAACTACAGCTCATGTTAATTTAACATTGCAGTTAGAACAAAATGCCATTGACAGTTTGAGCCACCGTATAAAATACTGTAGAAAAAACCTCCACTTTCAGAGAACATCATGAAAAGAATTATTTACCAAACCATAATTTTTGGCCAAGCCAAAAACTTCTTATTGTAAGCATATGCATGTGTGGCTTGATTGAAACAATTAGTTATGACTTAAATCGAACTAAAATTTACTTAAGGCTAGTTTACACTATCTCACAAGTCTTGCGTAATCCATAATACTTTGTAAGATAGATATCTAATGAGTTTTGTTGCGACTGTCAAAAAATCTTATTTAACATAACAGTTTGTATTCATACGATCACACAAAGGATAAACACTCACAGATGAAATAAAATGCAGCCCTGTTTAGAATGTCAAACTTTGTTTCATAATACTTGTCATTTTCATCACACATGCATTCACACTATCAAACTTTTCGTATAACTTGAGATTTTGACATGTATAAACACAACGTATAATAGAGTAAACTAGCGTTTAAGGTGCATGTAGGTGACATGTTTTTTATATCTGACTTGTCAACTTTTCAAGTCACGTGTAATAATGCATCAAAAATTGCTGTTTTACAGAAGATTTATAATATTCGGTCACAAACGTACATGTAATTTGCTTCTAACATTGTCTCTGTTTTTTTCACATGGTTATAGCAGAAATCAAAGTAGTTCTCGGTTTCAAAATAACTTTCTGCCGCCACGAAAATTTTTCTTTTTTTTTCTTTTAATTCAAAGATACTAATTAAGGATATTATAATGAATTTGTTGTTATATATTTATTTACATAAATTCTATTTAATGGTATTGTAAAATATTAACTTCAGCTGGCTAATGATTCCGTCAATAGTGGACGCCGCTGCTTGTTTTTTCCCGACATAGATTTCTGATGTCAGGTGGTTTGTCAGAAGAAAATAGAGCACGCTTTAATTGCAATTTTGTCAGAAGACTTTGCATATGATTTTTGCAGAAGCAATGTTATTAAGGTAACAAACGACATGTATGCATTTTGCAGTGTGAAATTTGACAATTCAGATGTAAAAAACATGTCGTGTACATGCTTAATGGAGCTAAAAAAAATTATTTTAATTTTATAGTTTCCTAAATTCAGTTCATCTTTAAGTATAGTTTTTCATATTATTTTAATTTTATTTTGGCACGAAAAACGAATTTTAAACATAAATTGATATTTAAATAAATTGGTGAAAGCGGCCATTAATATTTTACAAAATACGAAGCAAAGCCTGAATTGTTTTACATAAAAACGTGTAGCAACAGTTAGTTTAAGAAAACTAAATATCAAAACTAGAAAGTTCTTATTGATTTGCTCAACATGTCGATACAAATAAAATTTAATTGAATTTAACCGAGTTTTCTTGAGCATTTTCTGAAAAATTTAAAAAAATCTCTAGCATTTGTTTCTTGATGCAAGATTTTCGATTATATTTTTGAAAATCAAGAAAGCCAGACTATTTTGAAATAAATGCAGCTTGAACTCAGAAATATCTTTTATACTTCTGTACTTCTTGTTTGAGACAAAAAAGTGAATTTTTGATCATGAAAAAATTTGTCTCTTTATTTAAGAAAATTTTAATAAATGCGGAAAAAATAAATTTCAACCAAGAAATTATTTTTGGATTTTGAATTTTCTGTTTTAAGAAACGAAATTTAATACTTTAGATGCGCCATGATTTTAATTAAAAATTAATTGGCTAACAAATATTTTGCACAATTGTCAACCAAAATAATGAATCATCTGCATTAACTGCATCAAATTTTTATTGAAAACACTAGCAATGGGCGAACTTTGAAAAACGATCTGTTGTATCTTAGTGACTACTATCTGATAGATATAAATACCTTAAAGCTATTCTGGACCGATTGCCTACGATTTTTTGAACACCAAAGATTATGGGTACTTATAAGTAAGAAAACTTTTCAATGACAAATACTTTAAAAATAATAAATAATAAAATATTAAATTTTATTTATTTTCATATAAGGTCGAAAAAGCTGTTAAAAATATTGTATGCAATTTTTAAGATCTTTAAAATTTCTTCAGATATGTTTAAAACACGAAAAGATATTTCTTAATCTATCATATGTATATATCCCTGCAAATAATAGGACTAGTCCAAGCACGCGTGCAAAATGTAGCCCTCAAGGGACTAGGACTTGTCCAAAAGTAACCCAAACGTATGAAAAAAACATGGCCTATTTAACATTATGATGTCCTAGGGCAGGACCTCATAACCCAGCTTTGGATTACAAAGGAGTAGTAGTCTTAAAACTACTCCATTGTATACACAAGAGGATTAGTTTTAACTTCGTTTAAAAACGAAAACATGTCGATAAAAAATGAAGACATATCGTCCCACTACAAACACTTTTTAACAATGAAATGGTCCATGCTTGAATTACATCGGACCAGTCCATGGAGTTGCCCATTTAATCAAAATGGAGCAGGTGGTCCAATACTATTTGCAGGTTAAGGCATTTTGCCTTAATTGGTTAATCGCTCGATTAATTAACCGAGGTTTTGGTTAATTCGTTTAATTTTGTTGTTGATTTTTTTTTAATTATTTCAATTGTTTAAGATCTTATAAAATAATCTTTTGGAAAATTAATTTGGTTTAAATGTTTTGGATTTAAGCAATTCTTTTCTTTAGTTTTGATAATATTTGACTTGGAAAAATTTCTTTCACTTATCGAAGATGTTGGAGAAATCGGAAGCAACCCATAACTCAGAATTAATAAAGATAAAAACAAGATTACGCATTGCACATGTTTAACAAATTCAACTGTTTAATATGACGTCACTTTAGCATATTATACACATGTTTGTTTGCTTGTGTTTCTTTATTTTAGCTGATGTGACGTAGGTGCGCAGAAAAATTTCATATTGAAAAGCTGAATGCGTTATCTTGGTTTCTTTGTATCATGATACAGATTATCTAATTTCTCAGTCTTTTTCCAGGATTTCTCTCAACATAAAAAATCTTCCATTATGCTATTATTTCGGCTAATTTTTTTAAAGTTTGTTTGTGTTCGAATCGAGGTTTTCTTCTATTGTCAGGTCATCATCTGACTCATCCTGGCAAAGCTCAGCATCAAACATTCTACAAAAAATGTATTTCCGAACCCCTACCTTCAGTTTTTCTACTGGATTTTAAGATTGTATTGCTCGAAGGAAATGTATTGTAGGCAAAACTATTTTCCAAACATACACCTTTTTTTCTATGAGACGAAACAAATGATTAAAAACACAAAAAAATATGGTATAATACTACAAAAAACTAAAATATTGTGTTACATCGGTTAATCGGCTGAAATTTACCGGTTTTATTGTTAATCGAAATTGCCAATTTTAAATTAACCGATCAGTTAATCCAGCTTTGGGTTACAAAGGAGTAGTCATAATGTCCATCAGAGCAGTGTCGTAATGTCCACAACTTGTTACAAACCTGAAAGCATAGCCGGATTTGGGCGTGTCGCAATGAAGAGAAAATCCCCACGCACGGCTGAAGGCTGGCTATGCCGAGACGCCTTAGCTATCGCAGCCGGTATTTGTTATACCATAGAGAATAAAACCCTTGCGCCCTAAAATGTTTTCGTTATATAATAAATATATACACCCAGAGAAAAAACTACAAAACTTATGTATTGCAGTGTATGGGTGTATAATTTCGGACCTTGTGACATGATTAAAAATTACAATGTCCATTTCCATAATGTGCATGTACACTATGACACTTTTTGGAGCGTCACAGTGTCCATGGACACTGTGTTACTGGACGATATGACATGCCACCGAGATAAGCAATAACGACATCGAACTTATCGAGGATTTTTAAATGCTAAAATATTAATTTACATTTATTCTTATGTAAGAAATTGATCTCAACTTACAATTTCATTGGAATAAATGTTTAATGAATTAATTCTGGTTTGTTATTGAATTTTCATGTGTTTCCATGTACTTAAAAAATGTTTAGCCATTTTTTCTGTAAATTTAGTTTTGACAACACTGTAGCCCGTTTCTGTATTTTTCGCATCGTAAAAAATGAAACCAGTGAATCGGGACAGAAACAGTGCAAAATGAAACAAAAAATGGTTTTTCTCGCACAAGTGTTTCTGTATCTTTCCGTTGCGAGAATTATTGGAAGGATGCGAGAAAAAGTGTTCCTATAACAATATTTTGCGAAAAGTTTCTTTCAAGAACTGTCAAAATAAGTCACATTTGAAATTGGTGGCGAGAAAAACAAAATGTAGATATTTTGAATTTAAAATATGTTTAGAAGGAATATAAATGATAAATGCATAATTTATATGATGAAAATAAACAAAAAACAATTGTTATATATTGTTAGTTTAAATTTTTGTTAGCCTTTTCTTGTTTTGGTTTTAATCAGTGCTGCCAGATAAATTTGTGTCAAAATCGTCAATTTCCTGAGAAAAAAATAAAAAAGATCGTCTTTTTTGTTTTAAAAATCGTGCAATTTAAAATCAAAAACTTAGTTTAAGTTCATGGGTATTTAATAATTATTATTTAATAATTGAGATATAAATCTTTAATTTACCTATTCCTATAATCTTTTTCTTTTTAAATTGAAATAGACTTAGTAGAATACCTTGTTGTTTAAATTAAAAAAATCGGTTCATAAATAAACGGGTTAAAGACCCAGTAAAATCTTCGCCTACAAAATAATATGTTAAGTAATCAGAAACACATAAAAGCACTACATACAATTCTACTGAAAAACTAATGAATTTTACAAGGGTTTGTGCCAAAAAGAACAAATTCAAAAGTAAGTAATTTTTTTTATCTTAATACATCCAGAAAAAAGTAGTTATCGAAGTTCTTAGGGAAGAAAGCTACTTAATAACGAGTGAAAGAAGTTATCCATTTTGAAAAAGTTTTTACTGGGAGACAAACAAATATCTTTCTTGCCGGAATAATGGTTTTGGCACAAAAGTGTACATATAAGATAAGAATATCAAATATCAATCATATTTTGTATATGTATATAAGAAGTATTAAATGTTCAAAATAAGCCAAGTCGGTCCATTACTTTCCCTCGAAATTTTGCTTTTGCCGATACATTTTTTAGGGAAGAAACAAACAATTTGAGGACAGTTTTCACAATAGGGATAAATATAAAAATTTAAGCAGCCTTGTTTCTAAAGATATCTTTTTTTCTAATAAACAAACATATAAAAATATTTACAATTATCTTATTTCGAAGACTAAGGGGCTTATAGTGTAAAACGCAACGCCAACAATTTCATTAAAAGCAAAAATAAAATAAAATATATTTTATAAATTTGTTGTTGCTTTCTACAGACATTCATATTATTTTTTTTCAATTTTCAACGCCACAAAATAGAAGTGTTTGAAATTTAAAAATTCAAGATGAATTTCTATAGAAAGTAACAACAAAATTATAAAATATTTTTGATTTTGTTTTTGCTTTTGTCACTTTTTTAGAAAAATCATCAAAACGTCACTTTGTTAATATCGGAACAAAAAATCATCAAGATGACGATAACTCGTCAAATCTGGCAGCCCTGTTTTTATTATATTTATTTCTTTTGTTGACGTTTCGCTTTTATTTGTCACTTAATTACTGGAAATATTCCAGTATTAACAGAATTTGTTGTGTCTGTTTTCGCATCCAAATAGAGAAACACTTTTATCTCACAAATCGAGAAACGATGGAATTTTTTGTTTCACACTTCATGTAAGAAATTTTACGATGCGAGAAATACAGAAACGAGCTACTGGTCATCTTAGTCAGCTAGGCCCCTTCTAGGTTCTTGTTTGGATTATTTTGTTAAACTGTAAAGCCGATATAACTGAAATACCGATGCCGATACCAAAATAACAAATAATTTAATCCAATCTTGCTTTTTTCCAATTTTTTCCAAAAGTCATTAAAGTCAACAGGATAGTTTAAATTTTAATAACAGCTCTTAATAGACGATTTTTATAAACAGACAAACTAACACTGGCTGTTAACGATGTTTAACACCAAAAAGTAATTGATTCGCAGTTGATGGCAAAATATAAAAATCTATTTACGATTACATTTACTCAGATAATGATGATCCAAAGTACAATGTAAATGTTTTAGAGCTGCAAAATACATACGACACAAACAACACACATTTCCAACTTTAAAATCGAAAAACACGCATATTTGCTCACACACACACACACACACACACACAGATTGAAAAACATAATATGCAAGACAAGGAGACACATTCAAATGAATTCGTCAGTCGACAGTGAATGGGAAGAAGACACAACAAAGACTAGAAATAAAAAACACTTTGAAATGTCTATAAAATGATAAACATTTAAGATTTAACATGATTATTCTCGAACACATCTACACATTTTCTCACATACATACATATTTACATATCTATGAACGGCAGTTGGATTTGAGTATAAAACTGTTTGGAGGATTTTATAAAACACCGCAGGAGATGGTTTACGAATAAAAAAAAAACAAAACAAATTCCTAAAACCTAAAAAACACTGAACTTTATAGCAGTACCAGTGGTGTGGGTGCACATTCTATAAATTGCCAACCATTCACTACTCCTTATTCACCCATATATCCAACCATTCAGTCACTTACTCATTTAGGCAGGCAGGCAGGCAGCCAGACAGGCAAGCAGCCATCAAGCTTACTCGCCATCATTCAATATGGCGTCAAAACGTCACAATCCACAACATCCTCAATGTGTGTTTGAGGCAACAACATGTGCTGTCGTTGTAGCTGTGTTGCACGAACATTTCTAAATGAAAATAAAGACAGTGTAAAAGTACTGTTATGTATGTGGCAGTGTGCAAATGCTGGGGGACTTGAAAGGGGAATGAGTTATAAACCAAACCTTCAACCCCAAATCTGGTGTGCCAACAGAAAGGCACACACATACACACACACACTATTCGTAACATACACTGCCTGCCTTCCAATGAAAGTTTGTTAAACAACGTCAAGTCTCGATTTCAGTATCAGTGGTAGAGATGCTCTGGTGATGTTGTTATAAACGTGTTTTAGTTTCTTTCTCGATACTGTGTATTAAACGATTTCTTTTAGTTTTTGGGTTAGAGTTTTACACTGAGAAAATTCAAACAATTCTGGCAGGACTTTTTGAATTTTATAAATTTTTTTTTTTAAGATTTTGTTTATCCCCAACAGATAATATTGGACTACGTGGTCCATTCTGGTTTGAATGGACTACTTACAACATGGTCCAATGTACTGTAGTATGGCCCATGTTATAAGAAATTGACATGTAATGCTGCCAACAACTGCATAATGAATACTTTTCTATAGTTTACAGTATTACACATTGGTTACCCTGATGGTGTCCATTATTAATTGTTTATTTAAAAGTGAAAGAGGAAAGTTTGTGAAATTTGAGAAAAAAAGGCATGACATATGATACTATATTTTAGTTTTTTTTTTTTTTTTTCCTTTATTCATTCCACTTGGGAACATAGGGCTTCTACAAGATTATTCCAACTTAATCTATCGTTACATATAATTTTAATTTCCTCAAAAGTTGTATTTAATATTTTAAGTTCTTGGTTAAGTGTTCTGCGCCAAGAGTTCTTTGGACGACCGGGACATCGGCTGCCTTGAGGATTCCATTCTAAAGCAGTCCTCGTGATGCTACCGTTTGGCTTTCTTAATGTGTGCCCTATCCATTTCCACTTTCTTCTTGTTATTTGGCAATTTATAGGTACCTCGTTCGTCAATCTCCAAAGATCGGCATTGGTTATTGTGTTCGGCCAAAATATGCGACAAATTATTCGCAGGCATTTATTTATAAAGACCTGTAGTCTCTGTGCTATGACGCTTGTCATCAGCCATGTTTCGCTGCCGTACAGTAGAGTAGATTTCACACATGCGTTAAATATTCGAATCTTTGTCTTCTTCGAGATTTGGGGTGCCCGCCAAGTTCTATTCAAGCGGCCAAAGGCTGATCTTGCCTTTTCAGCCTGTTTGTCACATCTTCTTCCACGCCGCCGTCTATCGACATTATACAACCTAAATAGCAGAATGAGTTGACATATTGTATGCGTTGGTTTTGTATTAGAATGTGGTTGTTGGTTGTGTTGTGGATTCGCATTGCCTGTGTTTTCGAAATGTTTATCTCTAATCCAACTTCTTTTGCCAGTGTTACCAGATCATTCACTTTGCTCGCATGTCGGTAAAATTGTGTGACATGAGGCAAATATCGTCAGCGAAATCCAAATCTTCAAGATGTCTTTGGAAGTCCCATACGATACCCCTTTTTCTCCTGCAGAGTTTTAACATGACTTCATCTAATACAACAGCAAATAGTAGAGGAGATAGTGGGCATCCTTGTTTCACTCCAGCGTTTGTCTGAAAGGATTCACTGGTCATGCCATTATGCCGAACTTGAAGAGTTGTGTTGTTGTACATGGCTTTAACTATGTTTATCAACTTCACTGGTACCCCTTTTGCTGTTAATGCAGCCCATATTGCACTCCGTCTTATGGAATCGAAAGCTTTTTTGAAGTCAATAAACACTAAATACAATGGTGTGCGCCATTCAACCGATTGCTCTATTATAACACGAAGAGTGTTGGTTTGGTCTACACAGTTACGATGAGGACGAAAACCGGCTTGTTCGTCTCGTAATACCTTTTCAACATGCTGCAGTCGGTTGTTGAGTATTATCGCAATGACCTTATAAATTGTGTTAAGCAGTGTGATACCTCGCCAATTATCACACACCGTTAGATCGTTCTTTTTCGGTAGTTTAATTATTGTGCCTTTAGTCCAAGTACTAGGAAGTTCTTCATTGATCCAAGCATCACGTATATATATATTTTAGTTATGAGGTGTTATTTTCTAAAACGACAAATTAATTAATTAAACTTAGGTTTTTTTATAAGGATAATTAAAAAAAAAATTGAACACTAATTTTTTTATTAAATAAACATTTTCTGCAAAATAACACTACATGCAAACTTTAGTCATTCACCGTGTACATATGAGTAGGTGAGATGCAAAACTCGTTCGTTACAAAAATTAAAAAAAACGAGATGATAACTGATTCTTAAAGTTCTTTTGAAGCCTAATGAGAAGGAATAAACTCATCGACTTAATACATTTATATTTCGATGTTTTTTTATTACCTAAAATTGCAGTTAGTAGCATAACTGGTTTGTTCCATTGAGCAGTCATTTTCAAAACTATCTCGTTACATGTTCTTTAGCAAAAGTCGCTTGTTCATTGGGTAATTTGCCAACATTAATATTGCAGTTTTTAAAATTACTTATTACAATAACAATTTAACACAAATACCGTTTAGCACGACACGTATCAAAACTTTATGCAAAAAAATGTGGATTTGTGCACCGAGATAAGACAAACACCGTTTGAATATATTTTTTATAATAAGAACTTACTTGCTCTTTAACTTTTAGACGATTAACCCATTAAGGACTGACCCCCGATTTCGTGGTGCGATTTTGATGAAATTTCACACATTTGATATTATGGGCATTTATATTGACATTGCGTTTTTTTTTATTTTTACCTGCCAAACCTTGGCCCCTAGACTATGGATATTTTTCTACCCACTTCGCTATTAAAGAGTTTGGCTGCCCAGGCCAAAATAAAAATATCACTGTTTTAGGAATGCTGAGCAAGTTTTTATCTGAATCACGAAGTTGCAAAAAAATTACAATAACTTATCCTGTAGTAGGGCACTCATTCATTCCACCCGATAGGGTGTTCGGGAGGATAAAAAAAAAAATTTAAAAAAAAGGTACGATAATAAAGCCTAGCGAATACTGGGATTTATTTAATGAATTCTGTACAGTTCGAAAAGTGCCTGTATATGACTGGATAACTACTGTAGCTTATGTGCTGAAAGCACCAGGGCAACTACATTTCCAATTTAAAGCCTCAAAGCGAATTATAATAGAAAAAACAGGGAAAAGAATAATGACTCTTCAAGGAGAAATGAATAACAGAATTCATTCTTGCCAGCCTAAACCATTCTTGAAACGAGGAAAAAAAATCCAGGATATTAATCCAGAAGAACTTCCAATCAATGTGGAAATTAAGCCTGAAAAGAAAAAAGATGTTGAAAAGCTGTTATCAAACCACTTTGGGGTAAATTGGAAAAATAATAAAGAATTGCAGTTTTATATTTCTGTCTTGGACAATACCAATGTTGATCATGCTGTAGAAGAAAACAATGAGGAGTACGCTGAAGATGAATTACTTTCTTTATCGGTTTAAAAATTGATTGTTGTTTCTTAAACTTTTTAAAATAAGCTTTTAAATTCTTTATCATTTTTTACCATAATTTTAATATACTGATATAACTTTAAAAATATACCAAAGTTCAATAATTAATTCTGGTGGGCTAAAGTGCGTTGCAAAACTAGTTCGATCCCATATGGATCGTAGCAAAACTAGTTTCTTTCGAAAATTTATTTTCTATTATTTTTCTTATTTCAGTTGGTTTCAATTTTTCAACTGTTGAGTTATTAATCAAGAATGGCATAACACTTCAAAATCCAAAACATCAACTAATTTTGTCCAGTTAATCCGGCATTTTCCCAAAATTCGAAAAAGGTGTAACGAACGAGTTTTGCATCTCACCTACTCATATATATGGGTGATAAAAGGATTGTTTTTATCATTATTTTATTTTTAATAAACAAAAATAACACTATGAGACAGTCAAAATCGGGATGGGATGAAACGAACGGGAAATCTTATATCGGTAAAAAAGGGGAAATTGTGACCTTTGGTGGTCTTTTTTTTGACAAACTTGAGAACTAACAGTCCGATTTTGCTGAAAAAAATTAGGAATTACAATTCCTTTATTCTGTTCATACAACGTTTCGCTGCATAAGCAACAGTTTCGCAGTTATAAATAAATGTATGAAGAAAAAAACTATTTTTTGCCAAAAAAATATAATTTTTTTATTTTTAGTTTATAAAAAATCCAAAACGGTAAAAAAAAGTGTCAAGTCCTATTACTTTCACGTAAAATCACATAACCTTTAAACAAAATGAGACATATAACATGAAATTCGATGGACGCGTTTCGCTTTTATTCACAATTAAGTGAAGGTATCTCATTTTGACAAGAATATTGATTTTCTGCTTCAATTAATTTCGATAATATTTATTATTTATTATAATTATTAACACGTAAAATTAAAATTATTACAGGTAATTATTAGGTTATTACATAGATACATAACTTATAAAAATCGATGAACGCAAAACTTATTTTCGTTTGTTTGCGCCCTTGCGTGGTGGTTCGCCCACTTGTTCAGAGTCTGTATCGGATGAGGAACTGTCTTCATCTGGAAAAAATCAATTGTTTTTAATCAGCAGTTAACTTCATTTTTGTGACTTACCCTCGGAGGAAACTCCCATTGTATATTCTTTTGCGACCACCAACAAATTTAAGCCACCAGCGATTCGAGCCTTTTGCCTTTATGTCGCGTTTCCATTGGCATTGCCACTTGATAGAAGCGCTCGCCATGTTCATCCGATTCTGAGGCTAGCGGCTTGCTGAAGTATTCGAGATGGTGATGCAAGAAGTGAATCTTGAGGGACATATTCACTCCAATTTTCTGGAAGTAGCACAACATCTTGGTCACAAGAGCGGGGTAATTGTGTGCTCGCGTACTTCCCAAAAAATATCGTATGACTTTCTTCACTGCCCTCCACGCAAAGTAATCATAACCGTCTTAAGCACCTTTAAATTCCTTTGATTTCATATCCGGCCCATTCAGACAACCTTCCTTCAATTTTGCTTCGCTGATTTGTGGGAAAATATTTTCCAAACAACCAAGAATTTTCGGTTGCTTCACAATGACCTTGACGAAATTTTTTACGATTCCCAGTTTGATATGGAGAGGGGGGACGTTCTCCATTGGCACCAGTGGATCATTTACGCAGTTGTGTCATTTCTCCGTTGGATCTCGAGCAAGCCACTCATGCGTTTCGTATTGGTTTCCTTTAAATCACATGTTTTTCGTATAGCCTCCTTGGAGACCTCTTAGCATCGCCACGACTTTCAGATCACAACTGATCCGCCACATGTGATCAGTGTAGCAAACTTTATCCAAAATTATTTTCATGGAATCGTATGTTTCGCTCATGTCTGTGCTGTAGCCAATGGGAATGCTTGGTTTTTTATTATATTTATGTAGCAAAACGACTGCGACATAATTAATGGCCATCGCCTCCATCAGTCTCTTTATATCGTGGCAGTAAACAAATGTGTTCCCTTCGTTGCGTGTGTAGTACTGTTGGAATAGCAATTGTCGTCTTCGATATCCGGTGACTTTGACATTAGGCTCCAAATTGTATTAAATTCTATGAATACTCTTTTTATATTTTCATAGCTGTCAAGAGTGATAATGTCTTTGAGGAAACTGACAAATTCCAACTCCAAATTTGATGTCCTAGATTCACCATCATTCCTATATGTTGCTTCTACTTCTGTTATTTATATATTCTGATAGTAACGCTTTTAAGCGATTCTAGATTTTGGTCAAATGCAAACAACCATCAATAAACTGACAAAATATATTTTGTAAACTATGTTTTTAAGGTACAAACTACTTCCACTATTTATTGTATGTTATTAAAATACAAAATACTTGCTGGACATGTATTTAAAATACAAAATACAAAACACTTGCACGTCAATGTATTTTAAATACATATACAAACTGCCCAGCCCTGGTTGCTATCTATCGATCAACTGTGTATATCTTTTATCACATTTTGATACCAACATTTGGTTTGATTTTTGTCTATGAGACAAAGCACCGTGGGATGGTGTTGCCAATTCATTTCATGATTCTGAAACTTAAATTTCTAGTAACTTTTCGATTTAATCTTATTTTGATCTTATTTATTTTTGTTCAGCATTTGCTTTCACATGGAAAATTACATTGTTAGTATTTGAATCCTTCTTTTTGTGAAAAATTGAGAAGTTTGAAGGTCTGTTTTATCAATGTTAATTTTAAATGGGAACGGTCTATAACCGATTTTTATAAAAAAAGTGTTGGAACTATAATTTACATACTAAGTTTTTTTTACTATTCGATACTAAACAACATGTTTACTGATCCAAATAAAATTCAGTACTAGCATTACCAATATATGTGTTGATTTTATTCTCGAGGAGGACATAAAAAAGATTGATAGCAGAAATAGAGTAAAATTCGGGATTTTATTTTATTTTTATATAGACAAACATGTATATGTTTATAAAATAGCCGATTTTTTCTGTGGTATAAACAGTTTTTGTGGAATTCCTCTTTTCTAGGTATCCGCCAGACGAACGGTATTCGCAAGTATTGACACCATGTGTAAATAATAATGGGATCTTCGACTGTTGCTTGGATATGTTTTTAGAAACTGAAATGGCACTTTATATACAGTTTTATATACATAAATTGTGCAAAAATATTTTTTTCGGTGTAGTTACCTTCTGGGTTTTGATGGAATGAATAACGGAATGAATGAATATGGAGACTTAGGTTCGGTAAAAGTGGGGGGTTTTGTGCTTGGGCTTGTTTGTTTGTTTGTTTGTTGTGCAAAGACTCATAATCTTTGGAGCTTAATGTGCTGATGACTTGCTGTGATATGCTGCATAGTGTATTTGTGTGTGTGTGTTTGTGCGATGGGATTTTATAGGATTCTCGGATGCATACTTTTACTTACATTTCAGCAGTTTGTAATCTTTTCAACTGCTGCTGCTGCTACTCTTGTCGCTGTTTGTTCCGTCTTTTTTTCTTTTTGATAATTTCATGTTCATTTTACGGAATTACAGTGTTTAAGATCTGGTTGTTGGATGCTGTACAATGTGCTGAGTTGGGGTTTTATGCTTGGTCGGATTTTCTACACTTTTGTTGGTTACTTTTCAGCGAGCAAAAGAGCAGCTTTAGTAGAAAAGGGAGTGGGAGGCACATTCAACATTTAGTATTCCATCACAAACAGTCAACAACTTTAAGTAGGGATACTATTTAAGGTTTTTTTTTGTTTGTTTGTTTTTTTTTTGGTAATGTGTTGGTATGTCTATGCACATACATGTGTATGTATGAGAGTGTTGTTGTTTGGTAAATGTTGCCAAAACATTTCTAGGAAATATTTTGGTAGCTTTCTGGGGCAACCCTCCTTCTTAAAGCTTCAAGTTGACTTTTTAAAATTTTTGTGTTGGAAATCATCAGTTATTTTTGTTGATACATGTTGGCTTTATCCTGCATGTTGTCGTTTTTATTTTATTGGTCATTATTTTGTGTGTCCTTGGGGATGCTGCAGCCTTTTTTATTTTCTATAAATTCTATAAATATTGGTTTTCTGAATGACTCTAGTGGTTTGGTGTTCGTATGCATTTTACTATTAGGGTTTATTGTTTATTTTTTAAATAATTCAGTTATTCACTTTTTCTAGTTGTGCTACAAGTGAAAAGGTAGGTGGAGTGTACTTTTTTTTAAAATTTTTATATGAATCATGTATCTGTTATCCTTATTTTAAACCACAGCACTTTTATTGTGGCTAAGAAGAAGGTTAAAGTTAGATAAATGTTTAATCCTAGGTGAACACTACACACAGTAATGTACAGTGACGATAGTGTTGCTAACTCTTCACCTCCAAAAAAGGTTAAATTTTTTATTATCAAATAGGTGATGCAAGATGTTTCGAAATGACAATAATTGGTGAAAAACGTTGAAATTTTTAATAACAACTTTGCTTTGATCTACTACTCGTCGCGTAATCTTTCAGCCTTTCAAACCAGATATCGTTCATTTCAACTTAACTTTAACTCTGGAAGGACTATAAAAGCCACTTTAATGCGAAATGAAAATTGTATTATTTTAAAAAAGCGGCAATAACAACTTACATGCCCAAATCAATATATAGAGCAGGATTAGGATTTACTTTTTCGAATTTTTGACTTTCTTGGGAAAGCTGGAAACAATTTTGAATATTCCTAAATGCTCAGAAACCTATTTTAAAGAAAAATTACGAAACAACTTTATCTTTAAAAAAACATATTGAAAATGTTTTTTATCAAATAAAAAACTAATGTTAAAAGTATTTAAATTCAATTAAAGTGATAATTGAATCAATTATTTTTTTTGCTAAAAGAAAATTAAAATATAATTTTGATTTAATTAACATTTTAGTTGCTTTGAATTAAAATAATAATAAAATAACAAAAACAGATTTCGTTTAAAATAAAATAACTTAAATTTGTGAAATTGTTGTTGGAATTTGTCAAAATCAATCAGCACATTGTTTGAAACGGCAAAGTTTTTTCATCATTTTTTTATTTCAAATTAAAAATATCATTTATTGAAAAAAATATTCAAAATATTAAATTTTTACAATTTTTATAATAAATAAATAATTTGGTATAATTTTGGTGATTAGAGACAATATTTAATTTTTTCTGTGTAAGTCTGCTTTCACACGTTTCATCTTTTGATGCTCCACTCTTATGTTTTTAGGTGAGAGAAGAAAGATGAAAGGGGGTTAGTACGGTGATGCCTGTACTCGATCAGTACGCTTTATGTTTTTATTTGTTGGTATATGCACAACGATGGCTGCATGTAATTTTTTTCTTTTTTTTTTCTCTTTGATTCGCTGTTAATAAAATTGTTGTTGTTTTGAACCGGGAAAAGTTGAAACCGATTGCTGCGTGTGATTATATTGGCATCTTTAAAAGGGAATTGAAAAGAAGTTGATCATCAAAAGATGAAATGTGTAAATTTAGACTAAGCGACATCATTTTTAATTTACCGTTTTTTTTTAATAATTGACTTTATTGGCAACACTTGCATCATCTCCTAAAATGTTATGGTCACAAAAGGTAACGTTACGATTTTATAGAAAATATAATTTTATCTTAAGCGACGACCTTCATACAAAATTTATGTGCAGGGAAACCAATGAAGGCAGAAACAATATATTTATCCGTTTTAGAGCTTTTTATGAATTTTTTTTAACGTTTGCAGAATTTGTTGCATAATTTGGTTAAAAGAGCCATTTTGCAGCATGTTTTAAGTTTTTAGCGCATATTAAATTATTTGCCTACAAGAGCTTTCGCAACAAATAAAAAAAATGTTTGCTTTGCGAAATTCTGGCTTTTCTGTTTTAAATATCTATCTGTAAACACAACGTGTAGTTTCAATTTCACCATCTACATTTAATTTTTAATGTAAAATTGTAAGACAAAGCAGGTTGTCATTAAATATAAATGTTATTTTAAGCTTTCAAATTTTATATGTAAGCAAAAATTACAAAGCAAATAATATACGTTTTTGGCGATGTGCATATGTAATATTCAGAAATCATTTAGTATACCGATCGACTCAGAATCACTTTTTATAGTGAACTTACGATGTCCATCCGTCCGTCTAGCTGGTTGTCTGTCCCTGTTAACCTTGTGCGCAGAGTACAAGTTGCAATTTTGTAGATAATTTGATAAAATTGGGTATACGCGAAGTCTATGTAAATGGTGAGAATCGGTTTATAATTTCACATATTCCCCACTTCTTTCCAAATTACACTCTTTGTGTCCGATAACCATCTTATTATGTTGGTATTTAAATTTAATTCGCCTAACATTTATTTTACTGCAAATTAAATTATTTTCGAATCAGTTCACATTTGCCCAAAGCTTCCATCTATAAATATTTAGTTTATTTTTCTTTTATATGTTAACATTAATTTTTCAAGTTTTTACTGCATATTTAATGCGCGTTTTTTAGAGCATATTTCTGGTTTCCCTGTTTCTAAGAAATTAAATAAAAAAACCTTGTCCTGTAAAATTTTTGTTATTGTCGCTTAAGATTTTTTGCGGTTATGCCTCGATTTTGCGGTTATGCCTCGACTTACGATTATTACGTTAGTTTCGTATTTTTAACATTCATTTAAGTACTTTTAATATGTTTGAATCAATCTTTTGTGATTGTCTTTTTTATGTCAATATACGTTAGGCTTGCCAGATCGAAATCGGCAAAAGCTTGACATTCAAAAGAAAAAGGTTGGGTTTTTTTAACTTTCAAAAAAAAGCTTGATTTTTCCTGGCGATTAAAAATGTAGATAAATTAACAAAAAAAAAAGTTTATATTATTTATAGCTTGCACTGCAGGTGGAAAGTGTATTAAATGCGCCCTAAATCATAAACCTCCACAACTCAAAATGTATCAAACTACTTTTTTTTATAAACCAGTTCACAAATTAAATCAATAGCGACCACGATAAATTCGTTTGCATCACTTACTTAACCCATTTACGTCCGCTGTGCCAATTTGGGAACACTTCATTATTTGCGGCTTATGACACAGTTTCTGACATTATTCAATATATGTTTGCATAATCGATAAATTAAAAGTTCACACATTTCTATAACATCAAAAAAGTGTGACCACTGTGCACTGTGGGAACACCTCTTGAATTTCAATTTTTTTGTTTATATGTAATAATATTAGTTTTTGTCCGGTAGTTTTTGTTTGGGCTTAAATGGGTTAACTTATCTTCTTTAACATTTTTGAAACTCAATTTGATATAAAATTGCAGACAGCTTTCTGCCTCTCCTAAATATTTTTGAATTTTAAGTTGTGCCTGGTTACGGATTAGTGTTCGATATGTATAACTTCGGCGTGTATATAAGTTTGTTACCCAGTTTGCGATTAAAATTCAGCCAGACCAGGAGGACTAAATTTTACTCAGATATTTTGTATATTTAGTATTAATTATAGAAAATAAGCAAATTGGACCAAATCAGCGAAGGAACAATTGGCGGTTCAATACGCTGACAATTATTTTATTAACTGGCCAAACTCCAAACGTTCTCGTTTATTATGGTTTTGGGCCAGATTTTCAACATATTATGCGCAGGCTCTTGTTTAAAAAATTTTGTTATTCAGACCCATCGTGGTTGGCGTAGGCGTGTTTAGGGGAACATTTGTACATATATGCTGTCGCGATTAAAAAACTTTACGACAGTTTTGTTGTCCTTTTTGCTAACCACGATACCATTTTTAAAAAACGCCTAACTTTCGCCACAAAAACGCCAACCACGATAGGGATGAACATAAAAAAATACTTATTCATAAAACGATTTCTTTAAAAAAGTCTTAATCGAAAAGATGTTAATTAATGACATTTTTTTTAATTCGAATTTTTTAAAATAAAACGTTTTTTATGAACTTTTGTTTTATTTAAGCCTTTTTTACAAAGCACTTTTCTTAAAGATGTGCTTTTGAAAAAGTGAAGGAAAAAGTACAAGTTTTAAATAACTTTCGATACCAATAAAAAATTAACTTTAAAAAAAAGTACATTGTACCTAATGAACTACCTACAATATTTAAGGGAAATTTTCTTTTTAAAAAGTATTTTAATATTGTGTTATTACTTGTTGTGTGCGTTATTACTTAAAAATATTGATTATTGCATAATCTTAAAAATGTTTAATGCACTTCCATGCCGCAAGCCAATAACGTTTATATATACACGAAGTACAACCATTGGAAAGTACTAAGTACTTTAAATAAGACTAAATAAATAGACATAAATGTTGGTTTTGCATTGGAACAGTGAATCTGCCTTATTGACTTAATATTGCAAACTAACAAAGATCCACAAAGGCGTTCGCTTATTGAGGATGACGATGATGAGATGTGCTGATGAGGTTGATGATGGTGATGTGTGTATTGAAATATATAAAGTATTGTTTAAATATTTTAAGTATTTCTATACCTAAAGTCAAATCAGACGCCTGGTAAACATTATTTGTAAATACTAAGATGCCACACATTTACTTTGTATTGTGAACTTTCTCTCTTCCTCTCTAACTAATCACGATTGCCATTTAAATGCAGACACATTATTGCTGGGGTATTTTCGTCCTTTAAGTTTATATCAGATTTATCTCAGAAGTTCTCATATGTGTTTTGAAATGTAACCTGTCAGATGGAATGAAAATTTAAAGAGAAGGATTATTTCAGAGCAGTTGTGGTAGCGTTGCTTTGTTTATTTTGTAGCCAAATAATAAAGTTGAGTTACATTTATTGGCTTTAATGCCACCTAATCAAAAAATGGTAATAACAAAAATTTACGTGTCAAATTGTTTTGCGGAGATTTAACATTTTTGACGTTCATAACGACTGGATTAAGTTGACTTTAGTGGGTACTTTTACTTTATTCTTAAAGTATTTTTTTTCCTTAACGTACACATTTTGATTTCCTAAGATTCATTTCATTTAATTTATCTTAGAACTTATTTACATTTCAAATGTCTCTTGGTAAGTTTTTTCTTAACCACTTCATAAAGTCCATACTTTAAATGCCACTGATTTCTAATGAAACAGTAAAACTTTTACACTGTTTGTTGGCGAAACCAAATTTTAGTGTCTATGAAATATTTATTTTATAGAATGCCTCTGGTAGAAACTCTCTACCTTGTACAAATATTTCGTTCAATAGACCAGACCAAAGAGATTCTATGAATTGTGCTAAGATTTTTAAAATTTACAAGATTCGTTGACATAAGACAAGTTAAAGTGTTGTATTCAAATGTGAAGAATCTTTGATATCCCCCAACTAAGAATTGGTATTACTCAAGTACCCAGAATAAAAAAGATACATACTTTTTTAAAAAAGTATCACACAGAATGACAAACTTAGTATACCCTCGTATACCACTAGCTTTGGATTTCTGCAATACTTGATAACGTGATAAATATTTCTTTCCAAATATAATTACTGGAAAAGATCCGTTCCGGGTGCGCATTTTTTTGAGAAATCTTGGACTGATAATTACTACTTATTTGGAATAGGTCTTGTCTTTATTTGATTAAGTTTAAAGCCAAATTTCATGAAAATATTTTCAAAATTTTCCGATTTTTCTTGGTTTACATGGATATTGAGCCCTACAGACGGACATGGTTCGATGAATAAGGCAAACCGGTTTGATGTAAGAAAGCTGATCTGATATCGATATTTTCAAGTGTCCCAAAGCGCAGAAAAATTATGCAAAATTTATCACCAATTAAGGAATTAATCAAAAATAAAATCAGTTTTAAGAAATTTAATCAAGTGAATTAAACGTTTTCTTGATACAATTAATTTCTTAACTGGTGCAAATTGAATTAATTTTTTAATTAATATCAAACATTTTTTAATTGAAATCTATTTTTATATTTTTCTGTGAATTGTCCGAAGCAACTTTTTCTTTTTAATTTTTTTCGCTGGAAATGGTGTCGTCCCAGTCTAAGAGTACGTACGTTTGTTATGCTAATAAATTAATATAAATTCAAATTTTTTTTTTCTTTAGCTGTTAGAATTTTTTATATTTAATTTTTTCTCTAATAGCATCATACAATTTCTAAGAAGTCGTTTTTTTATGATCTTTGTTACTGTTGGTATTTTGCTTGCTTCTGTCATATTGACGTGCCAAATGTCACCACATTTATTATACAACAGCAAAGAGTGGGAGAGGGAAAGAAAAAAAAATTTCAAAGGTGCCAAAGGCTGTTTGAAGAAAAAGAAAAAAATAAATAAAGAAAATATTAATAAAACTCAAGCAAATTATGCATTTTCTGCCAAGAAATTTATAAAAAAAAATAAGTAAAACCAGCATTTACTTTTTTCTTAAATGGACTTGAATAAATTTGTATTTGTAAATAATTTTCTATTTCTAATTCAAAATCTAAAAGTCGGTCGGTCGCAAGTGTAAAAGCTGTTTAAAATGTTGAATATTCATTATGAAAACACTTAAAGTCTGCTGATTTAACATTTTGCTGGCAAAAGGACCTTTTAGTTAAGTTTGTTTTCTTAAATATCTCAGCTTTTATTGCTTAATTTCTTTGTCTTGTGCATTAACTGTAATAAAAAAATTAAATATGCTTCGCATTAAAATGGGCTACAAAATATAAAAATCCTTAATAACGTTGTCATAAAAAATGTTAAATAAAAAGTGGCAAGTAAAAACAGAAAACAGAAGATTTACTGTAGTCATAATCATAAACCGACATAATTCTATCAACACCATGAGTTAAAGTAACTTTAAAAATATCTTTTGGTTATAGAAGCTTAAGAGGAAATCGATTTCGAGGGAAACTGGATTTTTTTTTTAAATACGGCTTTATTTTTTTGTAATGTTCTAAGTTTGGAATTAATAAAATTTTGTTGTAATAATTGTTCGGGTAGTAATCCGCATAGTATATTTCAAAAAGCTAACACATACTGAGAGAGTTTTTAATTAATATTCCAGAAATCAAAATATATTTAAAAAGCTATTCACAATGGACCGCACTGGTCTCCGAGTGGAGGTGTGCCCCTGGGAGCATAACGATTCTTCACCTCACTTCACCTAACCTTCCCTAACCTAAAAACATATTTTATTTTAAAAACATATGCATATTTTATTCTCATTTATTCTAATTCTGCACCATATTTTACCTTGCCGTGTGGAGGGTTTTGCAAAGACTTCTCCAGTTCAATATATCTTGTGCTCTTGGTTGTTCTTATTCTCTATTCAGTGAGAATCTTGTTAATTGTGTCTTGCCAAGTTACTTTTTTTCTTTCTTTGGTTCTTGTAGCGATCGGCCTTGCTTTAAATAATCGGCGGGCAGTACTCTGGCATTTTGTTATCATCCTCAAACCTTATTAGCTTTTGGCGTTCAGTCCCATTATTTAACGTTACTGTTGGTAGCTTTGCTTGTAAAGTGTCGTTTCGTATTCTGTCTCGTCACCTGCCGCGCGGCGTAAATATTTCCTCTCTGATGGTTGCTTGAACTCTGTGCTAGTTTTTAGATGTAAGCACCCATGATTCGCATTCACACGTGAGGATTGGTATATACATGAAGTTTAACATTGCAAGGTTAGGTTAGGTTAAACGGGCAGCTTTCACGAAGACGACTCACTTGGGTCCTTATAGCGGTACCTTTGTGATACCCTTAGCCAGTGACAGAAGTGAGCCAGTATCCACTAGACTATTCCCCGGAGGTCACTGCAGCCCCAAACCACCCCGATTCCCTGCAGAACAGGGAGATCGATTTCAGTCCCACATTGGACATATCGTCCAGACATGGCAAATCTGGTCTCCCAAAATGCCTAAGCCTAATGCTCCCCAGACCGGGGCATTAGCAGAGAAAGTGAAACACCGTCTCCTCCTCCTCCTCATCACGACAACTCCTACAGTAATCATACCATACCCATCCTCCTAGCATGAGTCCCTATCACCCAGTGACCCGTTATGACCGACATCACTGTCCTTATCCGGTCCCTACCGAGACTAAGTAGTACGCGTGTTCTCGCCGCGTCTGGTATACTCCCCCCTGTCATCTTTCCTGAGCACTTCTGTACGACTCTCGTCTGATGAGAGTCTAGCAGCGGGCCATCGAAATGCCGATCAGGCCATCGACGAACACGTCGTCTTAGAGACAGTCTCGTTCGGCCAGACTTTCTGCAGTCTGGTTACCCAGGCATCCACTGTGCCCTGGTACCCATGTCAGCGTCACACTGAAATGTTCCGCGATCTTATTTAGAAACATCCGGCATTCCACTGTTAACAAAGATGTCGTGAAGACACCAGCCAGAGCTTCAATGGCAGCCTTGCTGTCCGTAAATATACATATATCCCTCGATATGGGAGAGGTTTCCGCCTGCAGCACACTACTGCCATCTGGCAACCTAACCCTTATGTCCAATTCCTCGATGAAGAAACCTCCACCTACTCTATCGCCCATCTAGGAACCATCGGTTAGACCCTTAGGGCCGGTTCGAGAGATCGCATGTTATCGAGCAGCTTATCATCATTACCATGATGAACTGTGAATAAGGTTTCGAAAAAGGGTTCTGGAGTATAATAGTCCAGCCCCGCCAGGTCATATGATGCGTGACCCTGGCGTGACCATATTTCCGGAAGTCAGGGCCTGTTGTTCGGCCCTGATGTCAACCGGCAGCCAGTTCAGCATAGTAAACAGCGCCTTCGTTGGTGTCGAGCGGAGTGATCCCGTGATCATCGGCGCAGCCACCCTATATACTTTCTCAAGCATCCTACAGTACTGCCCCCTTACCATGACGGGCCACCACACTATGACCCCATAGAAGAGGATCGGTTTTAATACCGCCTCAAATATCCATTCAACCCCCTGGGGCCAAGGCCCCAGTTTCTGCCCACAGATCTCTTGCAGCTGTATAGGGCCACAATGCCCCTATCAGCCCTCGAACGAACGTTGAGTTCCCACGATAGTTTGCTATCGAGAATTATGCCCAAATATTTGGCACTTTTTTAAATCGTCAGCTCCGTGCCACTTAGCCTAGGAAGCATAAAGTTTCCAACCTTGTACCTCCTGGTAAAGAGTACCAACTCAGTTGTCCGTGGATTGACACCAAGTCCACAGGAAATGCTCCAAGAGCTTAGCACCTGTAATGCAGATTCCATACAATGGGACAGCGTATCCAGGTGTTTACCCACGACCGCCATTGAACATTGCAAGCTTTATATCCTATTATTTGGAGCCAAGTATACAATATACGTTATGGCTAGTCTACGATACAAGTCCCTACCACGAATCAAATACGAAGTCTAACAATTATGCCGACTCAAGAACCATTTTATTAAAGCTTTGCTTTTTTACTAAATGTGAATTCATGCTAATCAGTTTAAATAAATAAATATGTTTAAATCACGCCCTCAAGTTTTTTATTGTAGTTACAAGTGATTAATGTTGGAAGTAATCACTATTACGCATCACGTTTTTTTTTTTAAATTGAGATAATTTCCTGTGATAGACTTGCCCGATTATAGTTGAGCATTTCCTTGTATTGTCTGTTTTAGTGAACGTAAGAGAAAAATTGATTTCTGTATATCTGGAGAACGGTTTGTATTGTTAACATCTTAGCTAACAATACACAGCATCCGACAAAGTGTGGGCGGGATTGAAGATGTGGGCGTGGAATAACATAAATTTATTTATATCTAAGGAACAGAAAAAGAAAATATTTTCCAAATTTGGTACAAATAGCTGGGTTATCGATACGCAACATCTGTCAAAAGGAAGGAGAGAGTGGATAAATGGGCGTGGTACCTCACTTACGGAATGAATAAGTTTGTCATTCCGTATGAAACTTTTTTATTATTCATCTCAGACCCCATAAAGTACACATATTCTGTCTCCTTGAGTAATTCCAAGTCGGTTTAGCCATGCCCGTCTATCTGTCCGTCTGTTGAAAACACGCTAACTTTCGAAAAACATAATATAAATAACCATACTTGGTGTCAAATTGCTTGTAGTTATCCTAAGCAGTTTGGGATTGAAATGCAGCAAAATCGGTTCAGTATGTTCAGAGCTATAAATCAAAATGTGGAACCACCTCCTTTAAAAATTGATAATTTTGTTACTAAAACAACCATAAGTGGTGGAACAATACAGGGAATGATATAACATTTTGCGAAAACTCATTTTATTCGACTGGAAGCCCCATATAAACCCTACTCCCGGAAAACAGTTTAGCACGCCTAAGACCGTAATTAGCAATGCTATCAGAATAAAATTTAATACTTCACAGTTTTGTAGGACTAACCGTAGCAGATATATTTATTGTGGTAACATTTTTTCCAACTTAGTTTCATATTACCAGAAAAAATATCATGCAATTTTGTGATATACGGTCCATAATTTACCTTTGATTCCATATTTAGCAGCCTTCTGAAATTCAGTGTAAACGCTTTAACTTATTTCAACGCTGCACAGTGGGGTTTTTGATACCATAAATGGGAATTAATTGCAAAATTAAATTTAGGAGAACTGAATAAATTTTTGTAGTCGGTAAAAGTACACAACATTCTACATCACTAGTGCAAAAATTTTGTTTTTAACAACTACCGTTATGTCACTATACAATTTTAAAGTTTGAGTTATTTGACGTTTTCCTCGCGTGCAACATAAATTTCAACTTTTGGTGTATTAAAAATAAGTTTTGAGTGGTTTCTAAAGTGATAATTAAAAATATTTTAATGGAACCTTCAACCTCAGGTTAGTAAGATTAATTTATGGTTTTTGTTTTTATGTGTAATTTTTGTTTTTATTTTTAATTAATTTTCACGCGTAAGCCTATAAATTAGTGGATTTCGGGATAAATGTCGATAAATAGTTGTGTATAAAGCCAAATTAAGATAAAAACTTTTTTTTTCCTAAAAATATGAACGCTTTTGAAAATATTTATGAAAATTTTGTCTGCACTTTTTTGCACATTTTAAAATAAAATTTAAATATATTGCTGCACTCCATATAAAAAATCAACTTTTTATTAAAAGCAATACAAACATTATTGTTACTATTGTTTTTGCTTTCATGAGAGCTTGCATTTAATTATTAAATAAGAGTATATAAAAACATATTAAAAGAAGAAAGGGAAAACAAAAACAATAACAATTTTAAATAATAATAGCAACAAAAACAATAAGTAACCAGAACAGTTATTATTGTTAAGAATAAATATTTTGAAAAAAGCAATACAGAGTATGTAGGAAAATTAGTTGTTTACTTCAAATAAAATGTAAGAAGTTCTGAAACTATTTTTATATGAGACAGTGGTTCCCAAAAAGTTTTATAAGAACTATATTTAAAAACACAATAATAAAAGTATATTGTTAACTTAATAATTTAAATGTTTTTAGGTAGTTCTTTATGTCATAAAAGCAAATAAAAATAGGTTTTACTTGTTGTGATTTGAAAAGTAGTTAATTGTCTTTGTGCACTAAGTGTAATCGTTCTTCGTGTTTTTTTCTAGTTTTGTATAAAATCATATGACCGTATTTATTTAATCATAGCCACATCCTCGAATACGATTTTTATTTCCCGACGAGAGCTTTTTGAAATAATGATGAAGTTGGATTGTGAAAATATCCATGGAAAATTAACCTTTCTTAAAGAACAAATGCTAAAACGTTTATTGCCAAGCGAACATAATGTAAAAGTTTTCAATGAAACGATGAATGCTTTTTGTTTTCAATTCAGAACTCGCTGGGCTTCATCTTTGCAAATGAAGGAACGTTTTGTTCTGAATAATAAGACATGGCTAGATTCTTCAATAGGCTTCCCTCGTCAATCTGGTGTTAAACGTGGTAGAAAGGAGCTTGATTTTGAAGATTGTGGTGAACGAAGCAAAAACAAGAAGACCATTGCTTTGAGGAAAACCATTCCTTCATCCTTATTGGCACACGCGACACAAATGAGTCTGAGGGCAGATGGTAAATTAAAAGCTTCAAAAATGGTAAAAAAAATAACAAGCACTTCACCATCTGATGTAGACAAATTTTACAAAAGTTTTTCAAAACCCTCTACAGTGACCCAAATGTCTAAAGAGCAAGCATTGGCTGTTTTGGTTGAAGCCAAGTTGTCAAGACATCAATATAATATTATCAGTGTTTCCGCTCATGAAAGATTTCCATCATATTCACAAGTGCAACTAGCGAAAAAGGATTGTTACCCCAAAAATGAGTGCCTTACGATTTGTGAAACTTCAGCAAAAATAAGTTTACAGGCTCTTTTGGACCATACCGTAGAACGCATTATATCACTCAAAACCAGTCTAATTGATGCATTAAAGGATGATGAGTTAAACAGTTTGTGTCTATACACGAAATGGGGCTTTGATGGTAGCTCTGGTCACACACCTTATAAGCAAGCATTCCACGATCCGAATGCTACTGACTCATCGGTTTTTATTACCTCAATCGTGCCAATAAAACTAATGTGCAACAGCATAATCATATGGCAAAATCCTTGTCCAGCATCTCCTAGATTTTGTAGGCCATTGAAAGTGGAATTTATAAAAGAAACCACGATTGTTGCTAAGAACGAAAAAGATAGAGTGGATCAGGAAATAAAAAACCTTAAAGAGTCGGTCATTTCTTATGGAGAAAAACGTTTGAAAGTCAATCATAAGTTGGTCCTATCCATGATTGATGGAAAAATATGTAATGCACTCACAGAAACTACTAGCACACAAAAATGCTTTTTATGTGGTGCTACTTCCAAAGAATTTAATAATATTGACAAAATGATTTCTTTGCAAGTAAAAACAGAAAATTTGGAGTTCGGTTTGTCGATTCTGCATGGATGGATAAGATTTTTTGAATGCCTGCTCCATGTGGCATACAAGCTTCCAATAAAGAAATGGCAAGCTAGATCGGACATCGAGAAACAAGTTGTTGCAAAAAACAAAGCACGTATTCAAGAGGAGTTCAAAAATAAAACTGGTCTTATTATTGATCATCCGAAACCTGGCTTTGGAAATTCGAATGACGGCAACACAGCTCGGCGCTTCTTTCAAAATGCGGACATTTCAGCTCAAATTACAAAATTGGATGCAAAATTGATAAGACAACTGCATTCAATTATGGTTACTGTTTCTAGTGGGTTTCAAATAAACAATAATGCCTTTCGAGCTTTCGCTCTTGATACCGCAAGATATTTTATACAACTGTATCCCTGGTATTATATGTCCCCAACTATCCATAAATTTTTAATCCATGGACCAGAAATAATAAACCACGCTTTACTACCAATTGGACAGTTGACGGAAGAAGCACAAGAAGCTCGAAACAAAGATTTCAAAAATTTTAGGGAGCATTTTTCGCGAAAATGTTCTAGAGAAAAATCAAATGAAGATATATTTAAAAGACTATTAGTTACTTCAGATCCAGTAATAACAAATATGAGAAAATTAAAAGAGAAAAAAACCCATAATTTGCCTATGGAAGCAATTCAATTATTAATATTTGAATCAAATCTCGATGGTGAAGAAGATGTCAATAATGATGATAATGATACCTATACTAGTTATAGCGATAATGATGATGATAATTATTGATGATGATGATAAAGAATCGGATAAGGAATAGAAATGTGAACAAATATTTTTATTTTTATTTTTGTTGGAAATATAACAATTTTTATCAATATTAAAGGTATGTTCTAAAAAATTAACTAATTGAAAATAAATAAAATTTGAACTTAAAAATATAAAAAAATTGATAAGTTTTACTTCTTAAAGTGAATTTGACTGAAAAAAGTTAAAATTAGAAACAGGGAAAGTTACCTCGAATTAATTCCCAATTTTGGTATCAAAAACCCCACTGTGCGCTGTATTGAAATGTATGCTTTTTAATACTAGATAACACTCGCAGAGTTTGTGTTCATAACTTACCATGGCTCCAATATAAATTCCCCTCCTTAAAATCGTTTAAGTGCGGCTCAAGCTAGTTAAAATTGCTATAAATAGCATAAAACTTTCTAATGGTCGGTCAATAATTAAATAAAGGTCTAAACCGCAACCAATTTTAATGTTGACGTCTATTTTTATAAAGAATAACTAATAATAAATAGATATCACTACTGAAATATTCGAACTGTCGGTGGAGGGTATCAAAGATTCGGCCCAGCCGAATATAGCACTTTAACTTGTTTTAATTAAATTTAAGCAATATTATAGTTACTGTAAACATTTAACAGCCGTATTCGAAATGAAAATTTGGCATGAAGTTATTAAAAAGTTTATTCATAATACACTAACCAAAATCTGGCTAACGATTTACTTAACTCTTGTTAACGAGCTGCCAAACGTTTGCCAACAGTCGTTTAATGTTAAACAATTTTGTTGGTTTTTTTTTAATTAACTGTCTTTTAATTAATTTATTTTAATTTTAAAAACTTTTTAAAAATTTTATATGTGAAGGGAAAAACAAAAAAAGGAAACATGAAAAATTCAGCGATGATTAATGCAAAACGTGTTGCCTTTTTGAGTAATACAATGTGGCATCATAAAAATTCAGAGTTGATTTATTAAAAGTTGGCAAATGGAGAAAAGTTCGGTTTGAATTAACTCTGTGCCAACAATCTGCTTAGTGCCGGTTCACACGGGTCAAGTCAAGACTTGACGAGTCAAACTTGACGTGTGTGAACCGGCACTTAGCTCAATCGGCATTCAAGTTAGCAGCTCGTTGTACTTAGTGTACAAACTGTGGCTAACTTTTTGTTATGAATACGGCTGTAAGTGATTTTCGCAATTAATAATAATAATTATTTTTCTAACAACTAAATAATGATAACTTTGAAAATATATTAAATTACTTACAACCATTTATTGCAATTTAATAACCATAACATGATAACTTTCTAAAAGTGAAGTCATAGTATGCTTAAGAAGCAAACAAAATATCTTTACACTAATAATATTTTGTTAACGCAATTTGTCAAATAATTTTACATCAGCTCTAGGATGTTCAATTAATCGGGGTTTATTTTTGTTCGATTAAAAGATTAATCGATATTTGGCATTTTTCACTTATTCGATTAAACGAACCAAATTTTAAAATTAATCGATCAATTGAATAATTCTAAATCTAGAAATTTTATAAATTAAGAGATTTTTTTTCGATAATTTTAGAACTTGAGTAAATAAACATTCTTTTTTAAATAAAACTTATCAATGTAGCTCCAAATTGTTGCTTCAATTTAAGGCACATAGATTTTAAAAGAGTCAATATAACTGTGGACTTTTTGAATCTTTTCACATGCCATGCAAATAATGTCCTCTAGAGAATCGATCAGAGTATCTTGTTTAAAATATTAATTCATTAGACCACATGTAGCCCGTTTGGTTTTGTTGGTGGAGCATCTTTTTCAAGTACTATTTTATAGTCACTGTGTAAGTGGTAAGTTAGTAAAGTTGTTGAAGAACATTTACGTTAAAACATTTTTGGACACCTGTTACATTTAGCATAATTAGATTTATCCTTCGCACAATATTGTTAAACCAATTCTAAAGAGAGAAACGCATGAACTGTTTTGTTAAAAAATACGGGTGTGTTCTAGAAATCGAAATGACGTGCACTTAAAAACGAGCAAATTTAAAAAACGACCCTGTACTGAAAGTTCATACATTTTTTAAGTATCTTTTATTTTTGCACGAGCAGCACTTAAAACCACGAAAACCTATTATTTCTCTTCAATTTTTAGAACATACCCGATAAGTGAATATAAATCTTTGAGTTAACATACCTTTGTCGTTTTTTCTTTTGTGAAATGAATTATTGAATATTGTTGAAAAAATTTAACAAAAATATAAGCTAAATTACTCACTTAACATGACTGTTTTTCTTTAATTCCGACGGACACATACATTTGGTTTGTTTATTCGATTTAAAACATTAAAAACGTATAAATTTAACAGAAACACTACATATATATAATTATAATTCGATTAATCTGTATAAGTAGTTCAATTAATCCATTAATCAAAATTAGCAATATTAAATTATTCGAATAATAAATCGTCTAAAATTGTTCGATTAATCGAACAAGAATTAATCGACTGAACAACCTTATCAGTTCTGTCGCAATATTTTAAAGAAATTAAAAAAACTTCATAAAATTAATACTCAAGCTCGAGATCATAAGTATTTATGTATTTCTTTGAGATTCCATAAAGAAAAGGTCGAAAAAAAAGACCAACTTTTATTAAATTAAAAAAAGTTAACGAATTGTTCATTAAAATACATTTATAAATAAAATATCATTGCTGAACATATTTGACTTTTTTTCTTTGTGAAAGTGCAAAATAAATTGACCATTGCATGTAAGTTTAATGTTGTTTTAACCTTCAACTGGTGAGGTGGTGGTAAAATTGACCCCCTCCTTGCATTTTTTAAAATTCTCTCTTCCAGTGCGCGCTATAAATCTAATTCTCTTAGGCCCGTTTTTACTGCTAACCGATAGCTAAAAGTAGACTTTAACCGGTTAAAAGGTTTGTGAAGTAAAGCACCTGTTTTGTTTAAAACAAATTAAAATAATTTTTGGTTTCTTTATTTTTTGTGATAAAAAATGTGGCAACTTATTTTTCAAAAACAAATAATTATAAAAAAATATTTTTTACTAAATTTTTTGTTAGTAAAATCTAGAAGGGTAAAATTTACTACCACGTCATTAAGTATGTCCCAAATTGTCACTTCAAGTTAAAGGTTAAAACCTTTAAATTATTATAACAGAAAAAGTATTAAAGATGATTTAATGAAAACTTACGATTATAATATGATTACAGTAATAATAATATGATTCTTTCAGATATGTTATGATTACTTTTAACCATAACATAATAACTTTGCATCATAATATGATTACTGCTAAACATATCATGATTCACATGATAATAGCATGATTTTGATATAACATTACGAATATAATTGATCATAATGTAATGCAATAATAATCGTAATATGGTGACAACAATTATGAATCTTATCAAAATATCTTTCTCTTAGAATATGTTTACCACAACCATGTTTTGTTTTGCGTGCATATAGATTTTTGTGCAACTGGTGAAAGGTAGCAGTAAAGCGGCTCATACACTTGCAATAAAATTGTTAAATTTTACGTATTGTACAAATATATCGCCAATGTGTATGGGATATTCGATAGTGGCACAATCTATTGGAAACAATCAAAAGACTTTTGATTTTTATTGCACAACGAAAAGAAAGTGCTGTGTGTTGGCAACAATGTACAATGCTCCTTATGTTATTCCTATAGGTTATGTTCTCCTTTTATTGAATGAATGAAACCATTGTGCAACTAATTGCATAATATAGGGTAAAATGGAAATAATATGGTGAAAATCATATACAATAATATTGCAAGTGTATGGGCCGATTAAGAGTATAAGCAATGCACAAAATCTATATTAAAAAAAATTACATATAATATTTTAAAGAGGGTAGCGAAGCGCACTGGGTTAAGCTTGTTAAAATTATAAATGTGAAAGTTTTTATGATTGGATGTTTGTTTGATTCTGGCTCAATCACGCGAAACTCGCTTAATGGTTTTGGATGAAATATGGTAGACGTATAGCATATGGATCAGATTTAAATATACGGTACTTTTTAAGAGGTAATAACGGGAAATATTGTTCCTTTTTCTCTTTTCGAAAAATCAAGAGCATCGAGTACTCAAAACTTATACATACATATGTATGAATGTGTTGGTGAAAAGTAATAATTTCTTTAATACCACGCTGCCAGTAAATAGTCCGACGTCTTCCAGATATCTGAGAGAAACGTCGATAAAAATGTCTGAATCGTATAAGAATTCTGTCAGAGTTCTGACCCATGAAGTGGTTGACACTAATTCTGACAGACATGTCGTGGGAAATTCTGGTTTTTTTTGCCAACATTTTTGATAGATATCTAACAGAAATCTAATGAAAAAGGCATGGAAAATGTTTAAGAGCTAATCGAGATTCTTATTGTTTTTTAACTGATAGCTGAAAGAATTCCTTTTATTGCAAAATATTTAAAAGTATGTTATTATATCAATTTTACACGGACGTACCTTTTTTTAATCTAATTATCTTGAAACAAAAAAATAAAATTAAAATTATTTTCAACAGAAATCTGAACGAAGTCTCTAACAATTAAGTCAGAGATTTGAAGAAATGTCTGATTCAGACAAAGTCGGAGTATTTTACTGGCTGGGATGTTGTTTATAGAAATACTTTAACATTAAATAAGAATATTTATAGAAAACTACATAAAATTTCTGTACATTTTTTAAAGGATAAACAAACCCTCTTCTTTAAATCTCGATCGAATTATCACGGGTAAAATACAGCATAATTATATAAATTTAAGTATGTAATTCCAAAAATGTAATTTCTTTATAGTAATGCACATATGGATATGAATGCACTTGTTATTGGTATGAAGATTATATTCATAGTTTCAATTTACAATTAGAAGGGTTATGAACGGAAGGTTGAATGGTTATTTGATTAACAAAAATATAACCAGCTAATCAGACTTCCTGAATAACCAAAGTAGGTATTTGCAAAGATATTTTAATACATTTTTTTTAATGCATCTGTTTCCGTATTCATGCAACTGCGCCGTATGAACGTAGTACGTCATATGAACGTTGTCAAATTAAAACGTATAATATATTATATATAAAAAGAAAATTAAAAATATAATATATTATCAAAGTTATTTTCGTGAATACAAAATTGATTATTAATACGATTTCCGTATGACGTGCTAAATTCCCAGTTTTTTATATTTGATAAATACACTGAAATTTATTGTGGAGGGAAAGCTAGCTTCTATGCGCATTTCACTGGTTGCTGAGGCCAGCTCATCAGGAAACCTTTTCCAAAGATTTTAGAAAAGCCAAAAATATTATACAAATAAAACCCTAAAGCGAATAAGAATTATAAACACTCAAAGTCTTACCTGTAACAATATCAAAGCCAAAACAAAACACCAACAATAAACAGTGAGTTTATCCTTTCTTACATTCCCATGAAATTTTTTTGTGTTTTCCAATTGTACAATTTGAAAGGAAAATGAAATACACAACAACTTGAATAAATTTGGAATTTTCTAATAATTTTTTCTAAATAAAACAAAAACGCTTACAACGAAGTTGAATGTAAAAAGATTTTTTTTAGAAATTTACTGTGTGTAATTGTGTTCCTACCATTAAGTTACTTGTGACAATACTAAATCAATATGAACATTAGCCTGATTAAAATATCAAAATTTGGATTAAAAATCTATAGCGGCTTTCACCCTCGATAGTAAAGTCCCTTGTAGTCCTTGTGAATCTTATTAATTTAGTTAAAGTACTAAGATTTACAACACTGCAACAACAAAATGTATTAGACTACAATTTACTACGCTGTGGTTGAAAAATCCAACAAAAAGCTGTAGTAAACTCGTTTGATAAATGACCCAGAATAAAACAGTTGAAGAAACTAATTCTGTCTCGTGTCCCTCACTCAGCAAACTTTATTAATTTACAATACTAACGAAAAATTCACTCAGGCTTTGTAGTTTAAAATCGTATTAAGAAAAGCAGAGTTGTACACTTAATACAAAAGGTGAAAACCGCTAATATTTTACTAAACCTTCTTGCGTTAAAATGTTAAAAAAGACAAACTTTGGTTTAAAGTTCTTTTTCGCTTTAAGAGTAGCAAACGACTTTTTGAACAACCCACGTTAGCGAAGCCCTCCTGCTATTTAATCACAGTCAATAAACAACATCATGAACACAACAGTTACTTTTGTCGCTTTTACTTTTATGACTGAATGAAACACATTCTTAAAACATACAAACAAACAATCCTGCAGACACACATTTTATTAAGACAATTTAAGTCACAAACAAATAAAATGCGAACGAGAAAAATTGTGTGTAAAAATAATCACTTTTCGAAATTATTTTGCATTTTTTTTTATGTTGCACATTCACGTTTCGGTTTAGTGTCATTTTTATACAGCTGGATTTACTCCTAAACGATTGTTGCTTCAAACATTAAAAAAAAATCATAAAAATTAAATTGTATCGTAAATTTATTTTTAATGTCATGTATCCTACAAAATTGAGATGCGTTATAAGACTTTGTTCATACCCTAAACTCAAATAAACTACAAAACTTTAAATGTAAATATTCTAGAACAACGTTAAACTTTTAAAGGAGTATCCATTTTAGATAAGTTATAAAAATTAGAGACTTTAAATAAAATATTATTTTGTGCAATGAGTCAGAGTATTTTATGATGTACATCTTTTAATAAATAAAAAAAAAACAATTCAAATTTTCATGTGGATTTAAACAATGCAGTTTGCTGTTCTTTAATATCTTTTTTCTTAATTTTTAGTTGCACTTGATCTTTTTAATGCTTCAGAAAATGTCTTAAGCCAACAGTTTGGTTGCTTTTAACAGCTGGTCATAGACATTTTAAGAATACTACAAAAGAATAACAGTTTTAATGTTACAGTAATAACCTCGATTAATAGATAAACCTTTAAGCATTAAACTGTAAAAATATGTAGTTGACGATAATCATGAAAATATTAAAGAAATAGCTGGCAGCTGTTTAGAGAAAATTAAAGATTGACTTCTTTCTTCCTTTAAAGAAAAAAAAAAGAAAAAATTGAAGGAATAAATATTTAAAATTCCTTTTAATCGTTCGCTAAATAGCAAAATATTTGCAACCATTAAAAACTCATCTTTTTGTTGCCTGTTTAGCTCGTGTTCTGTTTTGTGTTTGGTGTAGCCCAAAAAAATCCTCAACACAAATTTCTTATTCACATACATTCATGTGCAAGTGAATGGATGGATGAGTGTGTGTGTCGGATGTGAATTTTGGAAAGTTTGTTCGTTTAAGCATTTAGCAAGCCATTCATTCAATCCATCGGTTCGTGCATTTATTCAATTTTTTTTGTTCGCACTGATGGGTGAGTGTGTGTATGAGTGAGTGAGCAGCAAGACCACCCTCATTACATTCGCTTAATGCTGAAATATGTTATGCAACCCAGTTAGCAAATTTCTTTACAAAAGGAAATACATTTTTAAGGAGGTTGGATCATTCAGTGTTAATACCACGTTTCATTAAAAAAAAACCTTTTACAAATTGAAACCAAATCTTTGTACTTTTTTCTACAAAACTGATTTTGCTCAAAACAACTAGAAAGTATTGATGTTAGCGTGTTGTCAACGTACAAACATGCAGCAAAGTACTTATACTTAATGGGATTTTGTGTGCCCATCTCTTTGTGTTACATACGGAATGACAAATTTAGTTCACCCTCTTTCATCACTCGTAAACCGAAGGGCATAAAAAGCGATTTTTTTAAAGCCCATGGACGAAAACCAAAGTCGAAGTCTTTTTTAAAATTTCTTGGAAAGTCTAGATTTTAAGCTTTTTTTTTGTTACGTATAACACAACTCAATATATGTCCAACCTTTAATTTTATCTGAGGTCGCACTTTACACTACAATTGCTTTCCATTTTTGTAAGTTCAACTACTTGGGGTTACATTCGACTAGCTTTTAGTCGTGACTTCGTTCACGTACAAATTAGAGCAAGTTCTAAGAAAAGGGATTTCTAAATACATGTATTTCAAAATGAGCAAAGTACCAATTTTTCCGTTATTATATCAGAAAAAATACTGGGTCAAATGCTATTTCAATACCAAATTTTTCGAAAGGAGAAATAATACCAACGGTAAAAGAGTTCCAACCAATTTTGCCCCATTTTTACCTGTTTAAAACACTATATTTGAATTTGGGCAATAAAATTATTGGAATTATTATTTTTCACCAACACATACACAAATATGTATAAGTCCTGGGCACTCGTTACTCTTGATTAACCGACATTCAGTTGTCCGTATGAAAAGCAAGGGATGTCTAAATATGTATATTCTGGCCACTGGACCATAAACACCAAAGTACTATTTTTTCCGTCGTAACATAATAAAAAGTACCCTATATTTTAATCTTCGCCATATGCTATCTCTATACCGAATTTTTCGAAAAGAAGCAAAGTACCAAAGGAAAAAGAGTAACAAGAGTACCAGCTTTTCCTTCTTTTAGGCCTCCAAAAAGTACACTGTATCTTAATGCATATTAACTTTTAAAAAGTACCCTTATTTTTATTCTGAACATATGCAATCTGCATACCAAATTTATCAAAAAGAGAAGAAGTTACAAAGTACCAATTATTTCCCCGATTCCTCTTGTAAGGTACCCTATATTGGAATCTGGGCCGCATGCTATACGAATACAATATTTCATCCACATCTATTTAGTGGGTTTCGCGTAATTGAGCCACAAACTGACAAACATACCCACTTTCAGATTTATAATATTGGTAGGATTAGACCCTTCTCGATAAGAGACGTTTAAAAAACAAAATATTTTGAAGTGGTTTATGTTTAATTTTTGTGAGATTTTATTTTTAGACAAATAATAATATTTATTTTAAACTCCGAAAATTTGCCACGAACTTTGGTGGGCCATAGGAAAATTACTTACTTGAAGTATACTGTATGTACAGAAACATTTACAAAGGATTGCTAAGGTAAAATGTAACAAGAAGATACAATATAATAGTCTGCTAGTGTATAATGTCATTCCTTAAAAATTTAAGGAATAGGACTATTACAAAAAAGCTTTATAAAAATACATAACTGAAATTTAGTTCATAGAATAAATTCAAAAAAATATAAAATGTTAAATATAATTTATATATTGTTAAAAAAAGTGATTACATAATTTTGCATTTATAAAATAAACACTCTTGTAGTTACGTCCCATGGTTTTTTGTTAATAAAAGAGTAAGTTTTGATCGCAGAAGTGTAAAATTTTGTCATGACATGTACTTCAATGGCATTCATAATAATCAATCAAAAACTCGATTTTGAATTTTTTGTTAGTAACGCCTTTTTGCATTGTAGCTAACGATATGTAACTTTACGATCAGCATAAAATCATTGTGAGAATGCGATCTGGAAAACATTTAATGAAAATCAATTGAAAAGCAACGGCATTATTTTAATTTTTCGTTGTTGAAGAATTTTTTTAATCGTACTTTTAACATTAACGTTGTTTACTCGGTTATAATCGTCCTTTCCTATGTTTTGTTGATATAGGCAACATTTAAAAAAAAAATCTAAAAAAAGACGGAAACTGTTGTTAAAAATCCTTAAGTTAAATAGCGTTTAAACAACGATTTGTAAATTGTTAACGATCGTTATCTAAAAATGTTTAACAAATTGTTTTTTTATTGTTTTTTAAAAGAATCTTCTATTTTATTTTCTTTTTTATGTGAAATGTTTGATTTTGTTTGTTTTTTGTATTCTGCTGGCCCTGAGGGATGTTAAACATGTCCTGTAAATACTCGTGCTTTGTTGTTAATCTTGTGCAAGTATTTTCTTTTTAAAAAATAAAAATAAAATAAGAACTTAAAGCATTTGTTGTATGTGGGTGCGTTTTGTACAGAAAACCCTTTTGACTGGCACATTTTTTTAAGAAAAATATTTAAACAATTTTTTTTTGTAATTATTAAACCAACAAAAAAATCACTTTAGTAAAGGATGTTCTCCAGTTTGTTTTCTTGTTTGATGAGTTCATTTTCTAAACATTTGCAGACAGTCTAGAGTTCCTGTACAGGAAAACGGCATAAATAGTTTAGTGACTCCCGGGACATTTCAGCATTTTTTTTACAAAGTCCGTTTGTTGTTATTGAAAGAAAAGTATAGACTTACAGACACATTTTTGAGAGTGTACCCTATTTGGGACCCGTAGTCAGTCATGGACCAGCGAACAAAAGATTTTAAATAAGCAGGAAAAGTTTAAATATGCACAAACATGTTTAAGATATGCATGCAAATATACCAAAAATCCTTAAAATATGCTCTGCACTCTTCATCAATGTTTTGCAAGCTTTTCTTCGTGCTAGACTTTATCAAAACACAAGCTGTTAGAAAGCTACTTAGTCGGTCGAAAATTTATTTTTAAAGAAGGCGATATTTTTAGCTCTTCCCAGCCAATTTACGGTGGAGTCAAACAGGGCATATCCCTGAGCTCACTTTTATACTTAATATATACTTCGGACACGAAAACAAACTACACCCAAACTTCAAGATTTGCAAATGAAACAGCTTTTCTAACCGTACACGGAAACCATAATGAAGCATATCGTCACTTACAGGGTCATTTATTTGAACTGAGCATGTGGTTAAAACAATGGAGGATAAATGATCCCATATTAAAATTTATTATAACATGATACGTTAACACTCGCATGTAGAATATCGCGGTATGCATCATGATTGACGTTTCACATGGAAATGCCATATAGAGGCAAAAGTAACTCAAGCAAAAATTGTTTAATTGGAAGAAATTCTTACAACTTTTTCTTAAAGCCAATCTGGTGCTAAGGTAATCAGCATTGGGGCACTGCCTCTTAGAGAAGTCAAAGCCGCATCCTGGGTTGTTAAAAACTCAAATCTTTAAAAATATTTCAATATTTGAAATATTTCAAATGATAGCGCCCAAACACGCTTAAAGAGAAAATATACTGCAGGACTCATCCGTTAGGAATTGCTCTTAACACCTTCATATGTGAACAGAAACCGTGATGCTGCAGATTTGCATTTTAAGGTATTCAAAACGTGTACATTTGACATTTTAACACAGTTTTTGTACGTTTTTTTTTTAATTTTTACTTTTAATCTTTTAACAAGAATTTTTTTTATAGCTTAACCATTTTTTTGCTATAAATTAAGTCTATTTTGGACCAAAAGAGTGGCCAACAATGATGATGTTAAGGTAGAAATATTTGTAGATTAAGATTTTACAAATAGTTTTGGAAATGAAAAATAATAATTCATACGTTCATCGGAAAAAAGGTACTTAGGAGCCCTGAGTCAGTCTAAAAAGAAGAAAATTAGAAACTTTAAAAGAATTTTACTAAATTTTTAATAGTTCTTAATTTTCAATTAATACATTTTCGATATTCTTACGTAATTTATGAAATTCAAAAGAGACGGAAGGATTTTGTTTTCGTAAAATTTTTAAAAAATTGTTCACTTATTTAATAATTTTCAAAAAAAGAGAAACATTATACACAGATAGATGTTTCCAAGGCCCATTGAAACGGTCTGCGCAAGAAGCCTCCTGATCATTGTTTATGTTCTTTTTAGTTGTCAAAAGTTGTTTACATTTTGCTTACATGTGCATGTATATGTTTATGGTATGCCACACATACACGTTTAGTTCCTTTTGCTTTGTATATGTTTTTTTTTTTTTTTTTTTTTTTTTTTTTTTTTTTTCATTATTTATTTATTGAATCTTCATATATTAAATATGAACTAACAATAATTAAACAAATCTTATCCTAAAAATTTACCTCATGTCCCGCCAGTGCCAGACAAAAATTTTCTTCATCACGGGTTCTGTTCACATATGTAGGTGTTAATCGCTCATCTTAATGGGTAAGTGCTGCAGTGTCTCTTCTTCTTAAGCGAGTGTGGCCACTATCATTTAAAATATTTCGAGCTAGTGGATTAGTGTGCAACTCTAGCCTTTTTAAATATTTTACCGCATACTTCGTAATAATAGTCCTTACCAGTGGCACATTGAGATCCTTGTGGATATTTGAGTTTTTAACATACCAAGGGGCAGCTGTGATTATTCGAAGAAGTTTATTTTGGCGCCTTTGAATTTTTTCGATATTTGAAGCCGAGGCAGTGCCCCATAGTTGAATACCGTAGCACCATATTGGCTTTAAAATAGCGTTGTAAAGTAGTAGTTTGCAATCGAGACTAAGAACTGAATTTCTTCCAATAAGCCAGTTAATTTGAATTGCTTTTAGTTTCATTTGGGTTAATTTTGCTTCTATATGGCATTTCCATGTTAAACGCCGATCTAGATGAATACCGAGATATTTTACATGCAATTGTTGAGGCACTAGTTGATTATTGATTTTAATAGGGGAGCATGTTTCCCGACGCAAAGTGAATGTGTACGCATTTTTGCTCATTGACCTTTATCCTCCATTGCTTTAACCATAGTTCGAGCTGAAATATATGATCCTGCAGGTATCGAGATGCCTCACGACTGTTCTCGTGTACGCTTAGAAAAGCTGTATCATCAGCAAAAGTTGAGGTTAGGGTGTAATTGTTTGTTGGCATGTCCGAGGTATATATTAAGTAAAAAAGTGGGCCCAGGATGCTTCCCTGAGGGACTCCAGCTTCAATTGGCTGAGGAGAACTTACAAAATCACCTTTTTTAATAATAAATTTTCGACCGACCAAGTAGCTTTCTAGCAGCTTGTGTAAGTTAACCGGTAGGTTTAGCTTCAATTTATGTAACAAGCCTACATGCCAGACTTTATCAAAAGCTTGAGAAACATCGATGAAGAGAGCGGAGCAATATTTTCTTTCTTCAAAGGCTTTTCTTATGGCGTTTACTATTCGATGGGTTTGTTCAATTGTGCTATGTTCTCTTCTGAAACCGAATTGATGGTTAGGTATACACCCATTATCATTTAAAATTGGGGTTAATTTTGACGCTAAGAGCTTCTCAAACAGCTTTGATATATTAGACAATAAGCTAATAGGCCTATATGACTCAACTTTTGTGTGATCTTTTCCTGGCTTTGGTATCATCTTTACTAAGGAGACCTTCCATTCTTGAGGGTAGTATTCAAGGCGTAAAATAGCATTAAAAATATAAAGAATAATTTTCTTTGCTATTCGAGGTAGCTCCAAAAGCATTTTGTTGCTTATCTTATCAAAACCAGGGGCTTTCTTGGGGTTTAAGTTACAAATAGCCTTTTCGATTTCTCTCATCTCAAATCTTAGGGGAACAGCTGCTCTAGCAGCAACAGGTGGTAACTCGTCCGCTATGTCGTCAGATATATTTGGGGTAAATACGTTTTTCAAATGATTTACAAACAGGTTTCCTTTCTCATTATCATTTCTTGCCCAACTTCCATTCAGGTTTCTTAATGGTGGTTTCGTGATAACTGGCCTTTTTAGATTTCTGGCTGCACGCCATAATGAGTAGTCTGATTGTGGTGTTGCATCCAGGTCCTTAAGATATTTTTCCACGGAAGCCGTTTTCCGAGACTGCAGTAATTTTCTTAGCTTTTTTGTGCACTCTTTTAATAAGTTCTTAAGTTGGGGGGATCTGTGCAATTGCCACTCTCTTCGCACTCTCCTTTTTTCATTCAAGAGGCGCTCGACATCTGTAGAATATATTTTATTATTATAAGTTTTTTTGAGGGTTTTGCAGGAATGTTGAACCGCTAGTTTAAGATAACTGTCAAAATTGGCAATAGAGAGATCTACATTCTCCGGTGTGCTAAGCGGAATATTTTCTGTGCAATGAGTACTGAGATATTTTTTATATTTTAACCAATTTATTTGTGTAGCTGACGTCGCTATGTAACTAGAGGGAGATACAATTATATTGGTGTTTGTTATAGTAACAATTGTAGGTGTGTGATCAGAGGATAATTCTAATGAGGCTTCAACGTGAATCGTTTCTGTGGGGATGTTTTTAACCACGCCGAAATCGATGACATCTGGAATTTTTTGTGGATCAGCAGGCCAATATGTTGGTTGTCCGCTCGCGACAACATTTAAATTCATTTTAGAGATTGTATTAAACAAAACACGACCCTTTGGTGTTATAAGTCGTGACCCCCAGAAGGTATGTTTAGCGTTATAATCGCCAGCGGCCAGGAAACAGGGTCCTAGGGATTTATAATATTCACAATATTGGCTTTCTGATATTGAAAATCTAGGTGGAGAGTATAAAGATGAAATTACTATGTTTCGATTAAGCTCTTCAACAAGAATATTTGTTGCTTGCAGATAATCCTCACGATGATCACACATTAAGTAGTGTTTGACTCGGGTTTTTATCAAAATGGCAGAACCTCCACAAGCTCTATCTCGAGGGTCCTTTGTATATGTGGTAGTAAATTTTTGACAACTAAAAAGAATCGTTTTTTGTTTTTGTACAAGTAAGCAGACCTGATAGATGGGCCTTGGATGTTTCCCAATACACTTAAATAACGAATGTCAATTAATGTCAAATTGACACGTGTAATTTTCACTGAACAAAATGTTCTGAGAAATTGAATTTTAATGACAAAAATATGTATGTATGACATGCGTCATATTAATCGTGCAACCACGTTGAGTTACACATACAACCAAATAAAATGACGGACAGACAAACATTTCAAAACAACGTAAACAACTAACTCCTTTTTTATGTTTTTGTACTGTATGTAACTTTTATGATGTTTAATTTCTTTTTTTTATATTTTTTTTATTTAATGGACGGATGAATGGCTGGATAAATGAATGAAACGGTTGGTTGACTGATGATTGAATAAATGGCTGGGATACTTTTGCTCTTCTCCGTTTTTGTTTGATGTTTTCTTTTTAATGTGAAATTTACCATTAAATAACCACATTTGTGTCAACAATATGTCGAGTTTATATTGTCATACGTATGTACATATGTATATGTAAAAATATTTGAGAGTGTGTATGTGTGGCAGTTTATAATGTCAGTATGTGTTCGTTATATGATTTTGTTTTTGTCATCAATAAAAGATTAAATGTTGAATGCATAAAAAAACAAACGCCCTACAAAATAAACGCCATTTTCATGTTATAAAACCCGCCGGGATTATTAAATCGTTAAGTTTATGTAAAATGTATGGGGAATGGAGAATGGAGAAGAGAAGAAGCTGGCAGATACAATCATTCTCATTGTTTAATTTGTGGATTAAACAAAAGAGTTCGTTTGTTGAATTTCTTTAGAGCTTTAAATTTAAACATTGACTTTAATTTCTTAAAAAAAAAGACTAAAGAAAACTTTATCTATATTAAAAATTTTATTTTTTGTCGGCGTCAAAGCAAATTTTATCACGTTTTTGTGTTCAAACCACGTGACGCTTTTTGAACTTTTTTTTTAACAAAAGAAAACTTTTATTTTAAGTCAAATTTTTTTATCTAAATTTTCAATGTTTTCTCAAAGAAAATATGTATGTACGTATATAATAAAGAAAATGGAGGCCTCGGTTGCCAGCGAAATAACCTTAAACACAATCGCTCAAATCAGTGTGTGAAAAATCAACAGAAGAAAAGTCGCCCAACGTAAAAGAAAAAGGGCCAAAAAATGAAAATAAAAATTTTATTAAAAAATTGGGAAAAATGCAAAAAAAAAATTTTAAATATTACCTCATTTTTATACTAAAATATTTATTTAAAAACTCTAACAAAGCAGTTTTAAACATACAAACAAACATACGTATTTGGGTTGGGGTCATATGCTCGAAACTTAAAATCCCAAATTTGAAAATACCGATTTTAAGAGTTTCGGATTGCTAGCAAAAATTTCTCTTAATAGCCGAGATATGGATTTCAAAATCCGGGATTTTGAGGTTCAGAATTTACAAATTCGGGATTTTGACAGTTTCGAATTTTGAAATACGGGATTTTGATCCTATCCCTACTTATTTATATAAAGACCCCATTTCTGTCATTGGATGTGATTGGCTCCATCCACAAGGCTTTGAGGTTTGCATACTTTTAAACTGTTGATACCGTAACTAACTTACATATATCAACCCAGTTGGCAAAATGATCCTCAACGGAAATGTCGTCAACGATTTCCTCATGTATTTTGTCGTGTTTCTAACCACATTGCCGACAGAATTCCTACGTTGTCCTCTACTAAAAAGGAAATTTAAAACTGTAAATTTGTATGTAATTTAAAATTTCTTCATATTTTGCTGTTATTTGAAAATTTATTTAATAATACATAATAAAAAAAATTAAAAAATATATAAATTAAATTCTCGAGCTTAAGGTCTTATTAAACCATTATCCAGATTTTGATAATACAAAAGTTTTAAACATGGAAAATAATTACAAGCGTAGATTTATGTTTGAAATGTTACAAATTATAAGAGTACCGACAGTTTCGAGAATTAATTTTAAGTCAGATACTGAAAATGTAGCACAAAATTATAGACATTCAATTTATAAAAATAGAAACGGAAGGTAAAAAAATTTTTGTATATTGTAATAGATCAAGTTTGTATTAAAAAATATATTTTATTCAATTCCAAAAAAATTTTTTAATTTTTTCAATATTTTGTCGTTTTGTTAAATTTGTTTTATAAAAAAAAAAATTGTTAATTTTTTGTTAAAAAGAAAAGAAAAAAACCCTGAAGAAGGCACTCAAAAGAAGTGCAGAAATATTTGTTTTTAATAAATTTATAAAAAAAGTTTTAGCAAAATCATTTACTAACAGCCAAAAATTTGAGGCTGATACCAATAAAAAAGTGCAGGAACTTGAATTTGAAAATATGAACCTTTGAAAACAACTAAATCGTCCCGATATAATAGTCAGTGGCCTGCCATCATATCTCAATACTGATGATCTTTATTCTACGGCTTTATCCATTGGAAAAGCATGTAATGTTATTCTTACGGAAAACGACGTAAACTTTTGTGCTTGGATAAGAAAAAAGTCTGCCGTTTTGATAAAATTTAATAATGTTTTGAAAAGGGACTCATTAATGAAAAATTACAGATCCAAGTATAACTTAAAGTTAAACGAAATAATGCAAACCGATATTCAAAATAGGATTTACCTGAATAATCACCTTATTCCAATTGAAGCAAAATTACATTACATGTGCCGTAATAAGATAAAATCTGGTGAAATAAAAAGTTACCGTTTACTCATGTTTAAAGATCCAATAAAAGTAAAGTTGGTGTATCCGGATAAAAATGAGGTAATCTTTACAGCTACGGAATTCGTTGAACGTGAACCAGGGAGTAATATTATCAATCACAACAGACCAGATAATGAGATTATTTCTAATGTTAATGACGTCATGGATAATGGTAAAGCAAACAATCAAAATATGGAATCTTCATCTGTTAATAACGTCTAGAAATTTCTGTATTATCTTTTATCAATTTCTTACATGTATATTTTTGTAATACTTTATTAATTATTATTATTATTTAGATTTAAACTATTTACGATATTTGATTTCATTCACATTATTTTCTTGCTATGTATCACTTGGAACTTCTAAAAATAATACTAAGTTTTTTTTTTTTTTTCTTCTGTTATGTTTTGATTTTTAAATTTCATTTATGGAATCAATTCTTGCATTCTTCCTTTTTTGTTTTTACTCTTTTTTTTTTTTTTTTTTTTAAAGTAGGTTGTGAGAATTGGCAGAAGTTTATTGGAATATTGTGGTGAGATTTTTAACATGATCTGCTTGTTAAAATATATTCAAATTATTTATTCTTTTCTGCTGTGGAGCTATGTATGCACATACACACGATCATACACTGTTAGTTGTTTTTAAATACAATTCTCTTAGTTACTGTACCACAAAGAGTAAAATTTAATGAATCAAATAAGCTTCTTTCACTATGATAATAGCAATTTAGGGTTTATTCCTATATTATTTTCCCAAAGTACCTATATCGTATAATTTCCTTTTATTTTTTACCAAAAATATATTTTTTTATTTTTTTGTTTAATAAAAAAATTAGTTTACTTCTACTTCAGCAACAATTTGTATTAAATGGTATATTACGTTTATGGTATTCGGTATTGAATGAAATTTTTTAACAGTATGTTAAGGGCATAATAATAAATACGTAATAATGCTCTAGGAAAATAATGCAAACATTTACTCTTTGGTATAATACAGTATTCCTACAAAAATGTGAAAGCATAGTATCGAAAATTTTGATGTTAATATTATGTTAAAAAAGTATACATTTTATGTTTGAAAATGTATTTATGAATTTGAAACTATGTATATAATTAATTATTTTTTAAATTTCCTAATATGAATTTTTGTAAATGCACAGGTATATTTTATTTACATTTATGTAATGATTTCGATGTTTTCATTACATGTTTTAGTTTATTTTTCATTCGGGGTAATAATTTTCTTAGCACAAATATTGAGGTTGAGTGGATATATGTATGTTGGATAATTTGGGTCCTTTGCTGTGTAACAGCTTTTCTTTGAATTCGTCTTTAAATACAATGGATTTAAACATTTGCCATTTCAATGCTCAAAGTATGGTTCCTAAAGGTAGTTCATCAAAATTTGATGAAATAAAGTATATTTTTGATAACTGTAGTTATGATGTGATTGGTGTATCGGAGACATGGCTGAAAAGTTATGTATCGGATAGATGCGTTGCGATAAACGGCTTTCGGCTTATTAGGAATGACAGATGTTGGAGGAGAGGTGGTGGAGTATGTTTATATATTTCGGAAAAATTTAAATTTCGGGTAGTTAATGATTTTATGGACGAAGGAAATATAGAAACGTTGTTCGTTGAAGTTGAACTGGGTGGAAATAATAGGATATTGGTTGGTGTTGTTTATTTGCCTCATGGTAATTTTACTGGTTGTGAGGATCTTTTAATTGAGTTTTCGAACAGGTATGATAAAGCTGTTTTTATGGGAGATTTTAATACTGACATGTACTCCAAAAGTAGAATTGTTAGAGGTTTTTGCTCTCGGTCGAATCTCTCTGTTATTCACAATAGTATACCTACTCATATTAATGAAGTCCATCTTTGTTCGACCCTTATTGATTATTTTTTTGTGTCTGATGTTAGCTTCGTTGTTGGAAGTAGGCAATACCAATTTCCCCCATTAAACTCATGTCACGCTATTATTTCCCTATCTTGTAGAATTAATAATGAGAGACTACCGGAGACTCACTGTTACAGGGATTATAAAAATATGAATGTAGATAGGTGTATAGAAGAGTTAAATCAGTTGAATTTTTCAGATTTTTTTGAAACTGAATGTGTGAATAGAAAAACGGAGATTTTTAATGATATTGTTAAAAAGGCTTTAGATGACAGTGTGCCGCTTAGAAAGTATATTCCTGGTAAATGTGACGAATGGATGAAGTCTAGGGAATTAGAGATTGCAAGGGTCAATAGGGACTTAGCATACCGTGCATACTCCGAGTCCAATTCTAGTGATAATTGGCAAATATATTGTAAATACCGCAACAAAGTAAAATCTGTTATCAGGCGATTAAGGAGGGTGCATTGTATTCGTTTTTTTGATAACTGCTCTCAGTCTCAGTTATGGTCAAAGTTAAGATCTAATGGTGTTATTGGTAATGACAGTTTTGTTTATAATTTAGATGTTGATCAGTTCAATGACAAATGCTTACTTCCTCCAATTGACCAGAACGACGGAGGGTTGAATATATTGTACGGCAACGGAGGTTTTACATTTAGGAACGTTGATGCCATGGAAGTTTTTGAGGCGATGTCAGGCATTAAAACAAATTCTGTTGGGCCTGATGGTATTCCAATAAAATTTTTAAAAATTATATTTCCCATAATCTCTCAGCAATTTACCTATCTCATAAACTCTATAATAACGACTGCTATGTTTCCTAAATTATGGAAAATTGGTCGTGTTATACCCATACCGAAAATAAGAGCACCTGTAGAAAATTCGGACTTTCGGCCAATAAGTATATTGAATGCCAGTTCTAAAGTTCTAGAAATCTTAATGAGAAATCAAATGCTGGGATATATAAGCGGTCGAAATTTGATAAACCCATTTCAATCTGGTTTCAGAAGTGGTTACAACACTACGGGACTAGTACTGGATATATCTGAGAATATACGTGCTAATTTGGACAAGTCATTGAGTTCGTTGTTAATTTTCCTAGATTTTAGTAAAGCATTTGACTCAATAAGTCACAGACTTTTATGTGTCAAACTTCAAAATAACTTTAACTTTGATTCGTCTTCATGTCGTTTAGTGTGGTCATTTCTCAATGGCAGACTGCAATATGTTGAGTCTGGAGGTAGTAAATCATGTGTTCGGGAAGTTTTTAGAGGGGTACCACAAGGATCTATTTTAGGACCTCTTTTATTTAAAATATATTTGGAAGATATTTATGATATTATAAAGTTCTGCAAGTGTTATACATACGCGGATGATATTCAACTACTGGCTAATGATTCTACCTTTGGTACAAATTTCCTTGAGTCGAACGTTAATAATGACTTAAAACTCATTACAGAATGGGCAAAAATTAACTATTTAGATCTTAATCCGAATAAGACTAAAGCCATGTACTTTTCTACTAATGTAGTTCTGCCTAATATACATATAGCTGATACGAATATTCAGTTTGTATCTCATTGCAAGACTTTGGGTATTTTTATAGACACACAGTTGGATTTTTCCTATCAGATCAATTTTATAATATCGAGAATATCTTTTATTTTAAAAAAACTTTATTGCGTGGGCCTATACCTCCCAATACAGATAAGGAAAAGGGTTGCATTGTCGTTGTGCCTTCCTTTGTTTCTTTACGGGCTGGAGGTTTTTTCGGGAATTTCCCAACATAATTTTACGAAACTTAAACTTTGTTTTAATCGTGTAGTTAGATACATTTGTCGTCTAGGGTATAGAGAACACATATCTGGTCATGTGGTTTCAATATTAGGTTCTGATTTCCAGAGTTTTACTAATTTACGGTTAATGATTCAATTTTATAAGATAGTAAAGTATGGCAAACCTTTGTATCTTTTTGAAAAGTTGAGTTTTGGTAGATCTTCAAGAACCAATAGTCTTATTTGTCCAAATCATTCCACATTGTATATGACAAGGTCCTTCCTAGTTAGAGTTGCAAGGATATGGAACAACTGCATTCCAAATAATGAGAGGAAATTTACTAAATCTATTAAGGAATTTAAGAAGACCGTTAAGCAATATTTGTAATTTTTGTATTAGCTGTTACTAATTCAGCAAAGAACTGCAAATTGTACACCTCCATTTATAACATGTAATTTAGCTTAGCTTCAATATTTGTGCAAAAAGGGGGGAAATATATAAATACTGGAAGTTGTGTTTTAAGAATTTAATTTAGTACATAAAATTTCAAATGTATAGTCATTAGGGTGATCGATCGAATAGTATTCGACCGGTTTTAACCGGTTATTTTAGTTTTGCCTAAGTCGAATATTTTAAAATGCCCATTTTTCGAATATCGAATAAACCGGTTATTTTAGTAAAATTACCCGGTTATTTTAGTAATGTGTAATTTATATACGTTTTCCTTACTTTTGTTATAAATGCACCCGTATTTTAAGTATTTTTCTAATTGAATATTTGCAAACTTAAATTTTTTATAAAAAATGTTAAAACAAAATGAAACAAAAGTCAAAAAACATTATGAGCAATGTAAATACAAATCGCTTATATAAGCGTGTGTTCTTGTAACAAAAATCAAAAACAATATAAAGTACTACAAAAAAAGTTCAGCTTAAAAAGTAATTAGCAATTGGACAGTATTATTAATACTATATACATATATCTTTATAAAGATGTCATCTCTGGTGATATTTCGAACTGACTTAAAAGAAAATTTTGCTTAATCGGCCCTTAAATGATAAGTTGCAAAGGTTCTCTAACGTTACGATCACTTTTAATTAGTCTACAAGCTTGACATAAATATACTTAACAGGGTCAAGTAGTTTTTAAGAGACTGCAAATAATACTTTACTAAAATATGCTGCCAATAATGAATGAAAAACTCTTAAGTAGTTCTAGCATACATATATTCATGCTTAAAACAAGAACATACCGGCGGAATCAACGTTATGGGAAAATTCATCAGTTTTATTAACTAAAGCACGAAGAACTTAAAACAAAATTGAAGGAATCAAAAATGTCCTGGAAGGGCTTAAATTGTGTGATCGACAGATATTTCATACAAAATGCATGTTCATATTACTATTGTTTCTATAATGCTGAAACAAAAAAAATTTCAAAATATATAATCCTGGATAATGGGTTTTGTTTACCACTTTTCAAAAATATGGCTGAAGTTTACTGATTCATATAGACATGCTTAACCAGCAACAAATTAAAACTCATTTACAATAAATTTAGGAAAATAGGTCAAATAATAAATTTATTAAATTCCTATATTTTAAAACCAAAGCTTTTAAAAAATTCTAAAGCTATGTTCACACCTATTCAATATTTGACTCCTAACGTAAACACTAGTTTTCTTAAAGAATTGCTTGCTTTTGCAAGACGTTGGGCTAGAGCAAACATTATTTAACGGTTTCTTAACTACATTATATATAAATACAATTATCATTAAGACATAAAGTTTAGCAAACAAATAGAAATTAGGCTTAAGTTTACTCAATTTACTGGTTACGTTTTTTTTTAATTTAATTGTCAAATATTTGTTAATTCTGAACATACCTTAAATCATATCTATGTATTTTGTTGGTTCCTTACCTTCGTGAATTGTTTTGTTTTTATTCTAATTAACTTTTTATTACAAAAACTAATTTGATTTTTGTATTTTTATGTATTCGAATAAAAACCGGTTAACCGGTTATTTTTAAAATGCTTAACCGAAAACCGGTTTTTTTAAAATAGCAACTATTCGGAATATTCGAAAACCGGTTATTGAAAAAAGTCGAATAATCGATCACCCTAATAGTCATAGTGTATTTCTAGATTTATTAGGCCTTATAGGCTTGTAATCAATTTGAAATTCTTTAAATAAATAAAATAAATAAATAAATATAAAATATAAGACCTTAAGCTCGAGAATTTAATTTATATATTAAAATAATAAAGGTCGAAGAAAATACATATTAGATATAATAATTAGAATTGTGGTTATTTTGTTGAACTATTTATGGTTTTTAATCCAAATTTTTAATATTTTAATCAGGCTTAAGTTCATCAAATTTAATTTTAATTAAATTATTTTTATGAAGAAAGGAATTTTACAACATGAAAATTAATTAAAATTGTTATTGATAACACAGTGAGACAAAAAAAATTAAGTGAAAATACCCGGGATCTTATATCATTTTTCTAGTGGGTACTGTCGAGTATAACAACATTCTGTTTTTGGAATTTTCAAAACACCCCCAAAATCTTGAGTTACGGGTAAAAAACCGGTTTTTCATACCCGTATGCACTTATTATCCTGTTACTAAGTTGAATACCAACCGATGACAGATCTAGAAAGAAGAAGCTTACACCTTTCGGACGGTATATATTTTATTTGAGTAAATTTCAGATACCTATATGTATTTTTACACCAAATGTATTTTTTACGGTTTTTTTCTCATTTTTCTATTTTCGGGGCGTTTTTACACAAAATTTTTGTATAGGAACCGTGCTATTTATGGCTTTATTAAAAAAACATAATTGATTTAAAATAAAACGAGGGTTTGTGTTTAAAAATCCGTTTAAAATTGACTGATTTATTCAACTTTAAAAAAAACACATTTTTTACGATTCCGATCTAAAATGTTTGCTTGACCTTTTTCTTTTTAAATTAACGTCTTCAGTATCTCTTTTGAGTAATTATTAAAATAATTAAAACAATTTTTGCACCCTGCGAGTCGCACGTTAAAAAATCACTGTTATTCTACATACGAGGGTGGTCTGAAAAATTACCGGAAATTTAGCCTTATATTTTTTATTTTTCTATATAGTCTCCTTGCGTAGGCGTACTGCCTTAAAAAAATGCTATCTACTCAATTTTTTCATTTACACGAAAACACTCTCATCGACTTAATCAACTAAAAACTGCCTGTCCAAAATAGCTGAAACCTTGGTGAGTAATTACTAGCTACGTTTACTAGCTTTTATAAACGAGCGCTTGTAAAATTTAAAATAAAAAAAAAAAAAAAAGCTTTGAAACTAATAAAAATGACAGCAATCTTACGTATTGCAGTGATATTCCAAAGTTATTTTCTGCACTAAATTACAATTATAATGCAGACGAATGGCGACTTTTCATTGATGGCTCATGTAAAAGTAAGTAATTTTTAAAATAGTGGATTATCTGCAATCTGTAATTTCATATTTAAGTTTGAAAGCAGTTTTATTACATAACGAAAATCGGTTGCCATCAGTTCCAATTTTCTATGCGAATACCACAAAAGAAACTTACGAAGTCATACAAAAAATACTCCTGTTCGTCAACTATGCCACGCATTAATGGAAAATCATAGCTGATTTAAAAGTATTGACAATTTTATTTGGCATGCAAGGTAGTTACACAAAATATCCGTGTTTTCTTTGTGAATGAAACAGTCGTGCAAAAAATCAGTATGATTGCAAAGTATGGCCATCTCGTGAGTCTCAGCAAATTGGTAGAAAAAACGTTCTTAACATACCATTAGTTAAAGCTGAGAATATTATTCTTCCACGATTACATTTAAAATTAGGATACATGAAACAATTTGTTAAAAAGCTTGATATTAACGGCGAAGCTTTTAAGCATCTTAAATCGATATTCCCAAGATGTGGTGAAGCCAAAATAGAAGGAGATATTTTTGTATTTACTTCGAAATAGCATTCAGTTTTAACATTTTTATCTCTTCTGATTAATTTAAGGTATTTTCATTGGACCTCAAATTCGTAAAGTTATGAGAGATGACCCCTTTTTAAAAATGTTGAGTTCCGTTGAAAAACGTGCGTGAACCAGTTTTGTTGCGCTTTGTGACAATTTTCTTGGGAGTCACAGAAGCGACGACTATGTCATGGTCGTTAATAAATTTTTAAAAGCTTATGGTGAAATGGGCTGCAACATGTCTATAAAACTTCTTTTTCTGCACTCGCATTTGGATTTTTTTCCAGACAACCTAGGCCAGTTTAGCGATGAACAAGGCGAACATTTTCACCAGGAAATAATTGCAATGGAAAAACGTTTTGAAGGAAAAAATAAAATAAAAATGCTTTCAGAGTATTGCTGGTCCCTTAAACGAGATACTGAAGACGTTAATTTAAAAAGAAAAAGGTCAAGCAAACATTTTTGATCGGAATCGTAAGAAATAATTTTTTTGTAAAAAATGTGTTTTTTTTAAAGTTGAATAAATCAGTCAATTTTAAACGGATTTTTAAACACAGACCCTCGTTTTATTTTAAATCAATTATGTTTTTTTATTAAAGCCATAAATAGCACGGTTCCTATACAAAAATTTTGTGTAAAAACGCCCCGAAAATAGAAAAATGAGAAAAAAACCGTAAAAAATACATTTGGTGTAAAAATACATATAGGTATCTGAAATTTACTCAAATAAAATATATACCGTCCGAAAGGTGTAAGCTTCTTCTTTCTAGATCTGTCAAAAAATTTGAAATCGGTTGGTATTCAACTAAGTAACAGGATAATAAGTGCATACGGGTATGAAAAACCGGTTTTTTACCCGTAACTCAAGATTTTGGGGGTGTTTTGAAAATTCCAAAAACAGACTGTTGTTATTCTCGACAGTACCCACCAGAAAAATGATATAAGATCCCAGGTATTTTCACTTAATTTTTTTTGTCTCACTGTGTAATCATTCATTCTTGACTGACCTGAGATTCGAACCCAGGCGGCTGGTTACCATGACATGTTTCGATCACAACCACTTGATCTCCTCAGATGGATTTGCCGTCTTACACTCGTAGTCTTACAATTTGGTTTAAGGATTGATGTTTGACTATTGACGTCAGCAGTCGTCGATTTTAATTTTAATTAATTTTCATGTTGTAAAATTCCTTTCTTCATAAAAATATCTTAATGAAAATTAAATTTGATGAACTTAAGCCTGATTATCATATTAGATATATAAAAATTAAAAAATAAAAAAGTCTGCCTGTTAAACCCGTTTTTTTGCTCTCCTGTTTTGTTACTTACAATTTTATACGCTGCTGTGCTTTAATTGTGAAATTAAACATACGTGGATTAATGGGTTAAGAAGCAACAAACAAATTTATGTTCCTAGTGACTACATTGACCAAGTTCAGAACCAATTTCCTAATTTATCAAGAGCCTAATGGAGTTTTGACTGTCTCCACACAGCTAGTATCTCCTACTTTCGAGCCCAGTATCGCAAAGTCATCAGCTATTTCATTACCGGTGATGTTCCATTGATCAGGTACCTTGCCTTCACTCACTACATACTCTCCTAATATTTCCTTTAGAGCTGTCTACAATGATAGTTTGGAACTCACAAAAAGGCCCATCAAGGCCCCAAGAGCTGTCCACATATATAGTGACCTTCGAGCCCCTACAATGTTACCCCTTACCAATTCTAAGGCCTTCAAATTCCTAAAACATCCGTCGTCAACGATTTGTTTGGATGGTCACCCACGCATCGTTAAGGATGTCTTCAAGACATGGCCAATTGAAAACTTACAACCGTTCCCTATACAGGTGTGGTAACATGTGAAAGGTGAAGAAAGGCCCTTCGTCATAATTCGTCTATTAAAGCTTCTAAGTCATGCAAAAAGTCACCATAATAAACTTCATCATGGCCGACTTCATAAACGCAGTATTGCAATGCAACACTAAAAGGAATGGCTTCATAAACTTTTCTGTAGACACTGCTTTGTTTTCACTGTAGCACGGTATTTGTATTCATTGCGCAACGGTTGCGAAATTCGTGCATTGTTTATATTTGTAATGCCTTTTTAAAGCATTTCTTTTTAGTGATGATTTGCAATACTGCGTTTATGCAATCAGCCCATGTCTTCAGGACCGTCAAACATTCCAATCGAACTGGTTTTAATTTCCTATTTATTCGGAATTTGTTTTAGCTTCTTTTAATTAAATTTAAATTTTTTGGAGAGGCAAAATACGGAATAACTTTTACTTTCGATCGAAATTTATTTTTGTGACAGGCCTGATTGTCTTCAACCAAAAAACAGAAAGAAAAAAATTAAAACACAAATTTGTTCTCTAAAGCTTTGTTCACAATGGGAGCGAAAGTTTCGTTTTTTCTTCTGTCTTCTTCCCAAAGTATTTCATATATTTGCCTTTCATTCTTCGAACAAAAATGTAAGTAATGTTTTTTTAGAAGTCGAGTCTATTTCTACTGCAGCAAGAACTTGTATGAAATTATAAATTTATTTAGTTTTGAATGAAAATTTCAACCAAATATTTAAAAAAATAAAAAAAAAATAATCAATACGAATAATGTTCTGGTCAAAGTTTGCAAAAGGTTTCTTAATGGAAAATGTTTGGGTTGCGAAAAAAATTTTTGATTTATTCAGGATTGTCTTAGAATCCAATTCGGTTTTTCTCATTGTCGGTTTTGCAAACCAATATTAGTGTCATGAAAACAATTCGATTTGTTATATTCGAATACAAATAAAACCGATATTCGAATCAGCTGTTTAGTGTTTTTGCTCATGTGTTTACAGCTTTAAATTAAATTTTGTAAATTATGATTTTTGCGCTAAAATATGGTTTAAACCTGTATTTTTTATTGAAGGAAAATTATAGAAAAGAAAATAGAAAGTGGTAATTCAGTAAACATATGAAATAAACGCTATCGTTGTATTACTTGCATTGCATTTGTTGCTTACATTTGTGCTGTTGTTGCATATTTGCTGTTTCCAGAAAAAGTGAGAAGAAAACTTTTGCTAATTTGCAGCAGCCCGCTGCTGGAGACTACCGGAAACATGCAAAAAATATTGTTTTACCAATTTATCAATTTTATTTACATCTATCTGTGGAAAGAAATCTAACTGTTAAAAAAAATAAAATAAAAAATTAAGTTTTTAACAACTATATTTTAACAACTTTGCAACCTTTGACTCAGAATTTGTTGTTGCTGACTTTCCAACGTGGTTGAAAAGCAAAAACCAAGTTGTAAAGAATTTAAATTTGGTAAGAGATGAAGAAACTCACGGTTCAACAATGTAATAAATAAGCTCGTAGTGGGTAAATGTGATGAACTTTCATTTTAGAAAAGGAAAATAGAGCTGGTGCACTGGTATGTAAAGTTTTACAAAAATACTGTAATGGCGCATAGAAAACTTTTGAAGAACTTAAAGCGAATTCCCTCTGTCAACCTCTCTTAGCGGCATTCACAATATTAAAATCCTACAGCAGGTGCTTGATGTCCAGCAGAAAGTCGTCCTCCTGATTTAAAAGCATTTACTCAGAGGGCTCCTCAACAATATTTATTTCCAATAAAACAAAAAAACCAGAGCTGTATTTCCACTTTTTGCATTGATAATCAAAATATGTTTATCAACCATTCATGGAAGAACCGTTTGGAAATATATTCATTAGTAGAACTTTAATTCACAAAAGATTATGTACTTAAAAATTCGCATTGTCATGACACATTTACCGCCGGACATATGTTATCTGATTTTAAATTGTTACGAAAGTTAATTATCTAAGAATTATTTATAGTTATAAGTTATCTTGTAAGATTTATATTTATGTCATATTAGTTACTTAAAGTTGTCATGTATAAAATTTTCAACACAAATGTTATTTTAAAATAATCCCTACATGCATTTCCTAGAAATGATTTTAGAACATAATAAATTGTTATTACATGGAGGTTCAGGAAAAATCTAGAAATATACCCATGATAGCTAGTTTAAATATCATTTCAAGCGATTAACTTTTAATTTGTTGTTTAAAATTAGAAAGGTGTGATAAATCCCAACTCAGCCTGAGAAGATAAATTTGAAAAGAATTTTTTAATGTAATAATATCCAAAAAATATCAGCCATATTCTGAAAATCGCATTCGAGTGAAATTAAAATAGAACAAATTTTTAAAACTTTTCTGTGTTGAACGTTTAAACAAATATTTCCTTTTTAATACCTTAAACATCGAAATGAGTTGTTATATTGTTTGCTAAATAAACTACATAAAATATATAAGAAATGTGTTTTGAAGATTTTTAATATCTTGACGCAGGTTTTGCAGATTTTTTGATGAAAAATTATTTTTTTTTGCTGATTTTACCTCTACAAGTTCTGGCAACACAGCCTATATGCTGCTTGGTTTATTCTCAATAAAAAACCGATAACATTCGTTTCTGTGACACCTAAAACCGACACTAATTTTAGTTCGAACAAAAAACCGATAACATTGGATTTCAAGACACCAACGAATTTTTTTTGTCGGTTTCAAATCCAATTCCTATAATATTGGTTTCTATGAAGCTTTACATTTTTGATTTTCCCTTCTAATTTCTCTTAGTGATTTAAAGGCACTAAAAAAAATATTTATTCGAAAATGTAGCAAAAATATTTGGTGGCATTTTAAGTCATGCAATACAGTTATAGTTCTCCCCACCTACGATTTGAGTTAATGCCATTAAGAGCAACGGTTCTCAAATGAGGGTCCGCCAGCGATAGCGCAAAATATGCACTGGTTGGGTGTTTCAAATTCGTCTTTCAACTGTCATGTTAAAAGAAATAAATACTGAATGAAAATAGTATTCACGTCAATATTGACAATTATTTCTTTATACCAATATTTCTTAGGAGGTGCGTGAAGCAAAAATTAGTGATAACCCCTGATTAAATGGCATAAACAGGTGCCTTTGCTTGACAGTTATAGTTTAAGGATAATTCAAAAGAATAAATGTGACTGACAAAGCCATGAATACAATCAAACATATCTACGTACTATAAAAAGTTTATATTATAAAAAGAATATTTTTATACAATTCTTTAAATTGAAAAAAAAAATTCAAGTGAACACTATTTAATTTTTTTGCAGAAACCTTAAAAACTTTTAATATTTTAAAAACTTCTTAGCAAATTTTTGTACTTTTGCAGTAACTTCTTAAATTTTCCAGTATGTGTCCATGGATTTTTAAACACATCGAACTGAACCGAACCCAACCAACCGTGTTACATTCCATAAACCATTTCAAACAATTTATATTTCTTTGTACTCGAATGTGTACAAATTGATTTTTTCTTCGTGATTCCAGCTGCTGCCATTTACAAATGTTACGCGCGTAAATACAGGACCTTCATATTTTTTAGTTTTTTTTTTGTTTGGGGATTTTGTGTTCAGCTTTTTTGGGAGGGAGAATGTCTGTATGTGGGAGAATGGGATTTGAACTATAAAACTGACCAAATTTATTGATGGACAAAAGGGAATGGCTTTGTTATTTTGGTTGTTTGTATTTTCTAGTTGTTTGGTATACAACAGAATCGTAACAAAACAAAAGAAGGTACAAAATGTTGTGCACATCCTTGTTGGGATGAAGTGGTTGTGATGTAGAGGTAAAAGTTCAATATTATTTAGAGTACGGGGTTTCATCCCCTTGTTGCTTTTTTTTGTGCTTTTTGGCGTCAGCTTGTTAGCGCAACGGTGTTTATGTCATTCATACTTTAATTTATTCCTTATTTTTGAGTCCTTATTTGAGATTTTATTGCTGTTGTTTGCAAGTAAAATTTTTTAATGATAAATTTAGCTTTTAGTCTCATCCGTTTTATTTAAATTTTTTAGTTGGAAACATATACAATTTGTGGAATTGCAACAGTTAAATAACTTTAAGGTTTAATTCGTTTCGCTTCAAAACTCCTTTCGAATTAAATTTTAGTGATTTCTAAAATTCTATAAATTTCCTATACTCTTAAATATGTATATGAAAGCCAAGTTAAAATGCATTTAAAATTTATTGCAGTCGTCGTTGTTGTGTTTTCTTTTATGTTTATTTTTTTACATTCTCATATTATTTTAATCGATCGTTTATAGCTGATGCTTGCAAATTGCAGTTACTTTTTTGCTGTTTTGTTGCAGCAACATATTTGAGTCCATTAAAAATGCGTTTAACATGTTTTCTGTGGTTTTATGGTTGAATTGTAAAATTGAAATAAAATACAAACAAGCCGAACATAAACACATACACTTGCATGCACATATGAACATGAGCAAAAAGTAAAGAAGAACCTCCGCAAAGTACTGTGCACTTGTATTTGTAGTCGTACTCGTACTCGTACTCAAACAAATATAAACATTATTATCCTGGATCCTGTTAATATGTCGACTACTCACTCTTATGGCTGTAAAAAAGAAAAGAGCATATAAAAGCTGCACTGTATGGGTGTGTTAAGCACACACAAACATACATGTGCAAACAAGTGTGTAGGGAGCACACATGTAATGCCTTTCATACAATTCTGTATGAGGTTAACAATGTGGTTGTGTCTATAAACGTTTAAAATGTATTGTATACGACTCCAACATAAACACTTACAAAGGACTTTTTTTACTTTAAATCTACATATACAAACATGTTTGGTTGTATGGGAGCGTGTGTGTGTGTTTGTTTTCGCATCCGAGCTTTAGCACATTTTTTCTATGGCTGTGTATATTTATTGAACATTTTTGCTTCAATGCATATTTTACAAATTAAATGTTAAAATTACTAACACGCGAATTTATGGCTAAAAAAAATAATGGGCTAAAACTACGCACTCATACTAACTTACAAATACACAAGCATTTAAGTACATCAACATAAATATACAGTGGAGCACGTATCCGAATGTTTAATAATATACATACGTATATTAAAAACTGCAAATGTCATTTTGTCAAACTATTGAAATGCTTGTGTCAAAGTTGCATATTTAAAGAAAAACTCTCAATAAATCGCATTTCGCCAGGATCTTCTGATTTTTAACAAGTTCGCCCATTCATGTAATAACCTAGAAACTGACACTCTAACTAGGATTGCAGTCTTTTTAAAAAAAAAAAAACTTATCCAAAATTAATAATGCATTTGTAGCTATTTTTCGAAATTCTTTGTACATTTTTTACAACTTGCCGTTTGTGGGACAAAATTCTACCCTTAACTAACAGCAAGTTGCAATAATGGCCCTTTGAGGATTTGATTTTTTTTCTGTGACCGAAGGAATTTTATTCCGATAAAATTGGAATATACATACATACAGTTCTTATTTATGGGCATTTTACGGTTTTCACAATACCTTCTTATCGATTTGCCAAAAAAATAAGGTGATGGCTTTTCAAAAGGGCAACATGTTATTGTTTAATTTCACCCAGAAAAAAAATAAATTTTCAATATGACCACCTCGAACAAAACTTATTTTGAACTTATTATTTGCCTGTATTCATAAAACTATTTTAAATTTAAAAAAGGTTTACAAACCAAATTTTGTTTGAAATTTGATCAAATAAAGGTTTGTTAAATTGAATATTCGTTTATGAATACGAGGGTTATGTTCAACCTAACCATGTCATTGGCAGCGCCAACCATATTATGTTAAAGTAGTCCACCATCAAATTTGAAAATAATTTGTTAGAGTGTTTTGTAGTTTTGTTGGATATTTAGAAATGTTTTTCTCTGATGGTAAAAACATACAAGTAAATTCTGTGTCATAAAAGAAAAAGTGCTAATTTAAACAGAATGTGGAATTAGGCAGGGTTTTTAAAATCACAGTTAAACTACGTTTCGTTAATCTGAAAACATATGTGTGCCGCTATTACCAAGTTAGTCTATACGAAATGTTGATGGAACAGCTTGTTTTGCTTGAAATGTTGATATATAATAAAATTATGAAAAAAACCGAAAAAATTGTGTTCCATTTCACTGTAATAAAAATTGGGAAATTTTGTATGAGTATCCTAAAAATAATAAAGCATATTTGAAATATGTGTTAGAAAATATTTTAATTCTGTCCCCACTGTGCACTGTAGTACATATAGCCAAAGAGCAAGACTACGGGAGTTTGTGGGTTGATTGTAATTGTACGATTGGTTGTATTAAAGTGTATATTTGTTATTGCGTTGTTGTTCTTTTTTGTTGTATTGTTGTTAAAACACACAAAAATTTCAATAATTTACGCGAGACTGAAAAATAGATAATTTTTAGGTTCAAAACATTTCAACTACAAAATGCTACAAGTCCAAAAGAAAAACTCATCCATTACAACAAAAGCCCTGAATGTTGTTCACTAATTTTCCATGATGAAATCATCTGCAATGATGATGCTCTTATTGTTGCTGCAAATTTGTTTAAAATTTTAAACCTTTGGCTCACTTCATGTGGCACTCACTGACTGTGGCACGTAGAATCACCTCTAAGCTTGAGTACGAGTAAGTGAACAACAGTGTTTCCGTTACTTATTTTCTACTTTAATCACAATCAATGTGATTTGCAATAGATTGAATATTATGATACATGCGAGTAGCAAAATAATGAAAAGCCAGTTTTATATTCGGCTTGCGATATAGAAACTACAAGTGCAAACAAAATTTTCGTTTTCATTAAATAAAAACCAAATAAGTTGTTAAAATGCAAGCCGACGTTTGTGTTTCAATCATGTTTACTTTGGTTTTACGGTTAAATGCTCTTTAAATATTGCTTAACAAAAAAAAAATATTTCCTGTATGAAAAAATAATAATTATAATCTCATAATGAAATTGTTATTAAATTTATAAAAATTATATTATAAATAAATATCTATGCACAACCTGGGCGGCCAGATTTGGAGTTCTTAACCCAAATGGAGGGAAATTTAGTTGTTGAAAGGGATAACAAAATTTTAATTTAGAGTTTGGGTTTGTCAATTGGGATATGAAAAAAAGGAGTCAATTGATATTTATAATTTTATAGTCTTAGGCTGCATGATATCGATAAATATGGTTTGACAGCTGAGAATGTCAAACTGAGTTGACATTTTTATTCTGTATGGTTTGACAAGACATCATAAATCGTTTAACGCTAGAACAACGCTTCCAAATTGTAGAAATTTACTTTGGAAAATTAAATCTGTTCATAAAGCACAGCCAGCATAATCGGCCTAGTGGCCAAGCAATTCGTGCAGTTATTGATCGTTTTCGCATTAATTTTACTGTACTCGATTCAAACCATCAACAAGACAAAGAAATGTGCGTGCCGCTGTAGCGCAAAGTATTAAAGAATTCGCACAAAAAAAAATCGATTTCTATTGAAAAATTTGTGGTACTAATTAAAAAATTTATTAAATTTGCACCAGTAAACAAATAAATAGTATAATGATAATTTATTACATTTTAATAAATTTAATTAAAAATTTTTGATTAATGGCTTTATTAAAAAAAATTAGCGAGAATTGGCATTTCTGATGATTGCACAAAAAAAATTTTTGCAAAAAATTATTCAATTAAATAATTAATTGGTGTACATTAATTTTTTGTATGCTGCAATTAATTTTTTTAATCAAAACCTATAAAATTAAATGTTTGTGTATATGTGGTGTATTTTTTGTTTATGCAATTAATTTTTTAATTGACTAAATTTGTGTCCCATGACTCGAAAATACAAATCCGTTAATTGATATGATCAATTCCTTTGCAGGGGCAAAATTAGTTAAATATTTAATTGTCTGACCGAATTGTTTAATTAAAGTCGATTTTCTATTTTTTCTGTGTGGGCTCATTTGAAACTGGCCGAAGATAAGCATTTTTATCGAAGAATTGTGTTAAGGGATGAAGCTCATTTCGGGTCAAATGGCTACGTCGAAATGGCGGTGCGGTTTACACGTGGTCAGCATCATTGGTCCTTATTTTTTTTCGAAATGATCAAGGAGCCGCCGTTATGGTGATTGAAGATCGCTATCGAGCCATGCTGACTGGTTCCAAGCATTAATCAGCTTAACATCAACGAGTTTCGGTTCCAACAATGCGGAACTTGCCATACAGCGCGACTTATTACAAACACAATTTTGTGACACCTTTACTTTTAGTCCTGTTCCCGATTTAACTCTTATAGACTCTACTTTTTATGGGGCGATGTTAAGTCACTGGCTTATGCTGATGGTCCACCAACTCTCGAACATTAAAAGCCAATATTAAAGCCATCATTGATGCAATACGGCCGGATTTATTAAAGAAAAGTTGTCAAAAATTGGACTGATCGAATGGACCTTGTAACTCGTAGCCGCGCCGAACAATGGATGAAGATCGGCATTATTTAATTTTTTTTCATGTTCGCCGATTTGTATAATTTTTTGGTATTTTGTTGTCAGATATCTGAATATTATGATTCCGTAATAATAGGCTGATATATTTATTATTTGTTTGGACAGACACGCTCAAAGTTCATATATTTTCGCTTGTTTAAAATGACATGCAAATTTATTGTATATTCAATCTTTTGGTACAATCGCAGTAAACTAATCATTTGACCTTGTTGTATATTTTCGTAAAAAACTATTGTCGTAGATGAGATTTGCATTAAAAAAGTTGGAAAAAGTGCCATAAAAAAAATTTCGTAGAACAATACATAAGCAACTTCAAAATTTCAATTCAAAAAAAAAAAAAACAAGTAAGAAAGTATAGTCGGTCAAGCCCGACCATATGATACCCAACACCACAGTATTTAAAAACAAATTTTCGAAAGTGTATGGCTATATGAATCTATCTATGTTTTAAATTTCATTTAAATCGGTTTGATAGTTTCTGAGAGGCAGAAATTGCTCCATATCTCCCTTCGTGGTCCTACGGTTTTCCATGGGCTTGGTCAATGCGCCAATAAGAACCTATGTACCAAGTTTTATTAAATTATCTCCAAAATTGCGACCTGTACTTTGCCCACAAGGTTACATGGACGTTAGATCAACTCAGAAAGTGATTTTCAGTCGATCGATACACTTTAAGGTGGGTCTAGGACCAATATTTTAAGGCATTGCACACATCAGCTTTCAAAGTTATTTAAATTAAAAAAATACGATGGCGGTTCCCATTGCTCCAAAAATCTTTCAACCACAGCCTGTCTCGAAAGCCATCTAGTTTGGGCATACCTTAGAATGACGTGAACTTCTGTTTCAAAATAGTCTTGAAAACTTTGAATTTTTTCTATTCGGCTTGAGCTTTAAATTTTTTTCCTTCATAAATTTAACAATTTCTTTAGGTAGACATAAATAAGCTGCAGACGAGGGTAAGTTTAAATTATGGCATACACAGCCATTTACGAACAAATTTGCTAACAATTCTTTTAATCTGGGCTGAACACCACTGAATTGCCCCATCATTATATTGCAATTATCAGCCGTAAGCACAATAATTTTTTTTCCAGAGGAATATTGTTTTTCCTCAAAACGTCTACAGTTTTGTCTGTAATTCCAAAAGATAACAAGAAAAGATAACTAAAACTGACGTGGGTGTATCATGGTATTTTTGAAATGAAAAAGTACCATAGTACTGAATTTTCCATCACTGATATCCAGGTATTACTCCATTAACGCAATCGAATTTTACTATGGTTAAACAAACTTACTTAATTAGTTAATAGATGTTTGATAATTTATTTATATTTAAATAATTATTTATTCATTATGTACTGTACAGTGTGGATCATGTTTATTTTGTAAGATGTATTTTGATTTTTATAAACATACATAACTTATATAAGATTACAATCTATTAAATATTAACCACTAAAATATAATATTTTGTTCAAAGGGATTATTTTTGTTTTCTTTCTCATAAGAGGGGGTATTCTGGGGAAATCTATTTTTAAATTTGGGGAGGAGAAACAAAATGTATTTGGCAGCCTTATGCACATCTGAAAATTGAAACATACGCAAAGAAATATTTGCTTATCTCAAAAATTCGTTCTAATTTATATGCTGCACACTTTAATTTTTTTATACAATTATACTTTAACAAAAAAAAAAAGTTTATATTAAAAATTTGCAATATCATTCTTATTTCGAAACTGTTATCCAACTAATTTAAAATACATATGTGCTTTAATTCCAGTTTATTTCAAACATTATTGCTGTTAAACATGCTTCTAATTTAAAAACAAAATTGAATTGCGAACATTATAAAAGCAAAAAAAAGAAAATTTTAAAATAAATGTTTTTACAAATGTATAAAAACCCATTTCTGCACCCTCTTCCTCCCAGCCCTCTAAAAGAACTGCTAACACTCCATCAAACAAAGTCAAGTCATTTATTCTCGTCCTTTTTTGTAATTGTTGTTGTTAAGAAAATCCATCAACATTTTTTTTGTTAAATTTTTAACAATATAGTCGACAACTAAATACTTCAACAGTATTTAGCAAAAGAAAAAAGAGGGGAACGGAAAACAAAAAAAGTATAACTCTGTGTCTATGTGTGTGCCTTAGTTTGTTGTGTATAAATGTATGTGTTTAATGTTTTGTAATTTACCGTTAAGTAGACAAGTATTAATGGTTAACTCCGATGGAATGCGTAACACAATCCACACACACATTGAAGACAAAAAATAAAAAACAAAAAGAACACACTCTTAAAACATTTATCACCACACACACACACACATCAAGAAAAATGTTTTTTTTTTACAAAAAAGAAGAAATGTACTAATCAAGGAAGAGCCAAATATGTACCAAAGCAACGAATTTACAATACCCTTTAACACCATAGACTAGAAATAGACTAGACATGGACTAGTCTGTGGCAACAAAGCCATAGAGGAAATCTCGGAGCACTCAAATGATGAATTTACAAGAGCTAAAATCGGCGGTATACATATATACAGTTGCTATGCGCACCCCAGTGCAACAATAGGTGAATTCGAAAATATGTTAGATAATATCGAGCCTTTGGTGCAATACCGTAGTAATTCAAAAAATCGTGAACTGAGAAAAATGCATTTGAAGTTTTCAGCCATATTTTTGATAGCATTTTTGTTTACTAAAGTTATGTTTTTACAAGTTTTTAAATAAAGAGGAATGTTTTGTAATTAAAAAAAGGTGAACAATTATTAATAATATTAAATATTTTTTTTATATTTATATCAAAATCGTTGGAAATAGCTAGAGGCAACAAAGACATTTTTAGCTGTAAAATCTGAAGAGTTAGAGATGGAATCATAATCTTTTTTTCTTTAGATAGATATTTCCCCAAAGATCATTTCTGCATACCCAGCTCAAAAAATTCAAATTTTGAGTTACAACGATATTGCACCAAAGGCTCGATATGCTAAGAGACTCGGACAATTTTAACCCGAAAATCATAGCGCTTGCTGGCCGCAACCTGTTCTTAGAAAACAGTGGTAGCGCTCCAACATTCTCTTCTATTGGAAGAAGCTCGATAGTGGATCTAAATTTTGTGAGCACTGCTTTAGCAAAGGATATAAAGTGGAAGGTCAGTGACCAATACACGCATACCGATCACCGGGCGATTATATTCTCAATTTGCAGGAAAAAAACCTGCTAAAAAGGATACAAATCAAACTATAGCGGCTGGGCCTCTAAGCGATTGGACGTGGAAGTTTTCAAGCAGGAATTTGGAAACAACATAGAACTGAATGGTACAGAAGTGGAAAAGGTCAAACAAATTTCTTAGAAACTCAAACGGGCATGTGACGCATCCATGCCAAAACAAAGGGCGACAAGAAATTGCCCCCTAACTATTTGTGGAACGCGGAAATAAGTGACGTCCGATCGAAGTGTCTAAGTGCTAGAAGACAAACAGCACGTTGTAGAGGCCGGCATAACTATGAAGAAGCATTCCGTAAATTCCAGGCGGCAAGACGGGAGTTCCAACATGCTATTTTGAGGAGCAAGAAGAATAGCTTTAACAAGATATGCCTGGAGGCAAACGCAGACCCTTGGGGAAGGGCGTACCGAGTGGTAACATTACGACTTAAGAATAGGAAATCCCCGCAACCAGGTTGTCCAGTCCTACATGAAATAATTGTAAAATTCTTGTTCCCAGAGCATGAGAGTGTAACTCGAGTCGCGACAAGTATAACACAAACGGAAAACATACCGCTGGTAACAGAAGAGGAAGTGCTCAATATAACTGAGAAAACCGGAGACAACAAAGCTCCAGGGCCGGATGGAATCCCTAAAAACGCTCTTAAGGAAGCGGTTAAAGCAGCAACAAACCCATTCGTGGAGATATTCAACGAATGCTTAAAGGAAGGTATTTTCCCAGAACAGTGGAAAAGGCAAAATCTGGTGCTAATACCAAAACCCAATAAACGACAAGGTGTTCCCTCATCGTATAGGCCAATATGTCTACTCGACAAATATGGGAAATTTTTTGAGAAAATCATATGTAATAGATTGCTGCCCATTGTAGAGGCAAAGGACGGGCTTTCGAACCGACAATACGGATTCCGGAAAGCTAGATCTACAATCGATGCGATACCTATGGTGATAGAAAATGCCCGAACTGCTATAGAAGGGAAGGGAGCAAATAAAAAATACTGTGCTTTAATAACACTGGACGTAAAAAACGCGTTTAACTCTGCAAATTGGACCAAAATAATTCAAAAGCTAAATAGAATTTTATTTATTTATTTTTTATTTATTGGCATACCGACATGCCTAGCTAAGGTAATAGAAAGCTACTTCAAAGACAGGAAGCTGTGCTACAACACCGTTGAAGGCGTCATAACACACCAAGTCACTGCAGGAGCTCCGCAAGGCTCGGTGCTTGGCCCTTTACTGTGGAACATAATGTACAACGATGTACTCGAGCTGGATATCCCGGTAGAAGCAAACATTGTAGGTTTCGCCGACGACATAGCTGTTACTGTCGCGGCAAGATTCGTAGACGAAGTTGAGGTAATCTCCAACGAGGTAGTCTGCACTATCCAAAATTCGATGAAAAGCGCAGGTCTTGAGCTCGCGGAACATAAGACTGAGGTCGTACTCGTTTCAAGCAGGCGAAAACGCGAAAATATTAGAATCCTTGTGGAGGAACATCAAATTACCTCGAAAACGAGTTTGAAAAATCTGGGAGTATTTATTGATGCGAGACTAAACTTCAGAGCACATGTCGAGTACATTGCTAACAAGGCGGCAAACGTCAGAGCAGCACTGGAAAGAATAATGCCAAATGTGGGCGGACCTAGGCAATGCAAAAGGAGAATTATATCCACATTGGTGAGCTTAGTTATAGTATACGCCGCCTCCATATGGACAGGAGCTTTGAAAGTTAAAAGAATAGCGAAGAAACTGAGCTCGGTACACAGAACTTGGTCATGTTGCAAGTGAGAGGGAAGACATCGGCAGGAAGATTATTCCACATACGAACAGTCCGGGAAAAAAAACGAATTCTCTCTGTAATGCGTTGTACGATTCACCTGCCAATCGACCACATAAGGAAGGGCTCTTGAGGAAAAACGTGTATTGCGAACAAACGTACGGGTTTCGGGAACCAAATCCCTAATTTCGTCAGAACACATCCCATTGTAGTAACGATAAAACAGGAAAATACGACCCACATTGCGACGGTGCTTAAGGGAGTCAATAGAATTGGATACCCTACTGTCACCAATGAGAACCTTCGCCCTCTCCTGCACGCGGTCGAGAAGCTCCAAAATATATATCCTACACCGTCTTAGAAAATCGAGGCACTAGAATGCTTCTTCCGACACCTTGAATATATGTTCTGTCCATCGGACATCACATTGTATCCTCATGCCCAGAACATCAAGAGATTCTGATTCCTCAATAATTATACCACCCATATATATAGATAAGTATAATCCTCAACAAAGAGGAACACTGGGACGTAATATGCTTGATGATTAAAAACATCCTTCAAAAATTAGTAATAGAAGAGAGACTAAGGAAAACTTGGACAATGGAGGCAGCTTTAATATGGCTTTTGGGCCCTGCGATGCAGCATCTCTAGGGACAGTTCCGCAGGGTGCTGAATGACGCAGGAGGTGTTTTTAAGTCGGTAGGAATCGACATATCCCGGGGTCATGGTGGACACGGGAATCTTATGTAAGATTTTACACCTGCCTAATGGAAAAAAACTAGACATAGACTACACATAGACTAGACATAGACTAGACATGGACTAGACATAGACTAGACATAGACTAGACATAGACTAGACATAGACTAGACATAGACTAGACATAGACTAGACATAGACTAGACATAGACTAGACATAGACTAGACATAGACTAGACATAGACTAGACATAGACTAGACATAGACTAGACATAGACTAGACATAGACTAGACATAGACTAGACATAGACTAGACATAGACTAGACATAGACTAGACATAGACTAGACATAGACTAGACATAGACTAGACATAGACTAGACATAGACTAGACATAGACTAGACATAGACTAGACATAGACTAGACACAGACTAGACATAGACTAGACATAGACTAGACATAGACTAGACATAGACTAGACATAGACTAGACATAGACTAGACATAGACTAGACATAGACTAGACATAGACTAGACACAGTCTAGACATAGACTAGACATAGACTAGACATAGACTAGACATAGACTAGACATAGACTAGACATAGACTAGACATAGACTAGACATAGACTAGACATAGACTAGACATAGACTAGACATAGACTAGACATAGACTAGACATAGACTAGGTTATTTTCTAACACAGGTGATGACGAATCACGGCTGTTTTAACAAATACCTGCATAGATTTAAATTAAAGGAGATAAGCAGTTGTGAGGCATGCGGATCACCGGACGAAGATGCAAGGCATATAGTTTTTGAATGTGAAAGGTGGGTGGCACAGAGAAGAACTTTAAATGGAAAGCTAGGCGTAATCTTGACACCTGAGAACGTGGTGGGCATAATGCTGCATTCCGCAAGCTCATGGAAATTGTGTGAAGACTTCATTAATAGGATAATGAAGGAAAGGTGTTCAGCGGTTCCGAACCTTCATTAGGAGGGTAAAGTTGGAAGGATGTAGGAATAATGCTGTTTTTAACTGCCCGCCCTGATGTAATGCTGACGTAGTCCCGGGGTGGTGTTGGTGGAGTTATCGTGGGGCCACTAGATGATAGCGCGCTATCACTACGTCCAACAAAAAAAAAAGACTAGACATAGACTAGAAATAGACTAGACATAGACTAGACATAGACTAGACATAGACTAGACATAGACTAGACATAGACTAGACATAGACTAGACATAGACTAGACATAGACTAGACATAGACTAGACATAGACTAGACACAGACTAGACATAGATTAGAAATAGGCTAGACATAGACTAGGCTATACATGTGCACTTTATACATTTCATACTTTTGTTTTATTCGCTTCACCAGACAGATACAGCCAGGATAAATATGTACATACCAAGGCTTAGTGTAAAAAATACAATGAATTGTTGTGTTTAAAAAAAATATATGTATATATAAAACAAAATGGCTGCGTTGACGTTTTGTGTTGACGTTTGAAGCATTCCTTTGTCTTCTTTTTTGACTCATCTCTTTCTTATAAGGTTCTTGTTTTTTTTTATCTTTTAACATGTTAACTGGCATTACTAATTTCATATTCTTTTAAGTTTTTTCCTATTTTTTTTCTTTAAAGATAAACTTCAAAGATGTAGAAGTATACTAAGTTTTACACTCTATATGTATGCAGTTGTATAAAACTAGTAAATAGGCAACCTATTTAGTATATAATTTTATTTAATATTATTGGATTTATTAATGTTTAAGACCTTTCCAATATTAATTTTTTACGAACTGTGTTTAATGATTACACTTTAAATGTTGTTTTTTCATATATATATATTGTACTAAAATATGATAGAGTTGAATAATTTAGTGGGCACATACCAGAAAAAGATGTGCCTTTGACATTTTAAATAAAAATTAGAAAAATTTAGACCAACACAATCGGAAGCTATTCCAATCCGAACATTGGCTGACATTGATTTTCAAATGAAATCTACAAATAAACAAATATTTAAAGTATAAAATTCAGAAGTAGAATTAATTGTGGGTCGTCAACAAACTTGATTTTCTAGTCGCTTTCAGCGAAATATTTGTTACAGTTTTGTACCATTTGCTTAAATAATTTGTATCCTCTATTTTTTTTATTGGGTAGTGAAGAATTTAAAAACGAATTCTAAGAAATGTTTTCTGTTTAAAATGTTAAGCAAAATATCTAACAAAATAAATAAAAAAAGCCTTCACATTCACAGAAGTAGACGTAAAGATGGTGGAGAAAAAAATAAAACATTCAGTAACAAAACGTGTTTTGAACTTCCTCCTCCATCTCCCTTAATTGCCAGAGCATTGCGCAATTTGACAAAAACGTGATTTGTCAGTCAGTCAATATGTATGTAGTACGTTGTTATGAAAGTTATTTGGAAAGATGGTGGCGCTGTGACTGACAATTGCTTTAAAGTTTAAACATTCAGTCAATGAAATTATTATTTTATTTAAGATTTTCTAAAAATAGAATTCTTGTGAGAATTTTCTGTTGAATTTAAATTTTATTATTCTTTTAGAATTTCCCATAAAAGCAAGAATATCTTAAATATTATTGAAACAAGTACGGATAAGTAAAATTTGTTGAGGACGGTGAGCATATACTTACATACATACATATATACCTGTTTAAATCTCCTAATTTATTAAAATAAATATTTATTGAGTTACTTTGAACATTCTAATTTAATTTTTTCTGTAAGAAATCAATATGTGCATACAAATGTATATAATATAACAAATAAAATAATAATAAGATATTTCTTAAATTTGCAGTAGAACACAGCTAAAGCGAACTTGAAATATATCTTGTTACATCCGCCTCGAAAAAACTCCATAATTTTATGAGCATTTTCTGTTACCCATATTTTCTATGCTCTATCAGAATAAGAATAGGACTATTAAAGTATAAAAGCTTTTAAAATTGTAATGTTACTTAGAATACACATTCGAATTAATATTAAAATGTATATAATAAGTGTTAATCACCATGATAAATAAGTTCCCAAATTCAACTTTTTTAAATGAAACTAAAACCGATTCTTAACATTTTCAAAAGGCTTCGTCCTTATGACAAAACTCACCAAATTTCATAAAATTAGCTTCAAAATTGCCAATAATCTGGACGGACGAAAATTGTAAAATCGTCTCAGAAAGTGATTCTGAGTAGACTGGTTTACTTAAAGAATGGCCTACTTTGCAAACAACAGTTCAAACTAATGGTGTTTTCTTTTCTGACAATAATGTTCCATGTATGCTACCATTCCACTATGGTCCCAAAATTAAAATTTTTGACCAAAACTAAATATTTTACATGGTTTACAATTTTGTTGTTGCAATCTAATAGCAAACACAGCAGAGCAACCACAAATGCCTTTTGCTTTTGTAAATTGCAATTTACCGTTTAACATTACAGCATTAAAGTTGATAAACTTCAGTCCACTTGAAAAACTAGTTCAAGGCCCATCTATCAGGTCTGCTTACTTGTACAAAAACAAAATACGATTCTTTTTAGTTGTCAAAAATTTACTACCACATATACAAAGCAAAAGGAAAAAACGTGTATGTGTGGCATACCATAAACGTATACATGCACATGTAAGCAACTTTCGACAACTAAAAAGAACATAAACAATGATCATCAGGCTTCTTGCACAGACCTTTTCAATGGGCCTTGAACTAGTTGAGTGCAGGTGGTTGTTAACATTTTTAAATATTTTCTAGTTTTTAAAAAAAAAAGTAATTTCTAAAGTTAAAAATGGAAAATAAAGCTGAAGGTATATAATTTATTAAAAACATTAAAAAAAGGTGAAGTGAATAAATACCAATATGTTGGTGTATTATAAAATTTATGAATATTATTCTTTAATAAATTATTTAAGCTTCAGGTCACTTTTTTATAAAATTAATTTAAATATTTTAATTCTCAATATTTCGATTTCGGTCGGAAATCTTCTTTAGGAAATTTTTACAATAAAATAAAAAGGAAAAATAAAAGATGGAAAAATAAATTTTAAAATTTCAATTAACAAAATTATCATAATAAATTTAAAATTCCATCCTACAAAAATTTAAACAAAAAAGGGAAAACAAATTTAAATGTATTCAAAGGCTAAAACCTATTTTAATTCCCCTTTCCGTCAATGGTTATTTTTATTTAATTAATATTCACCAACTGAGCTCTGCCATCTGAAAATCATTTTACAAACAATCAAGGGCAAATACCTATTTATAATTATCCCTTTCACCAACCTATTTATTTTTATTCAATAAATATCTTTTTTAAAATTAATTCTTTCCTCAAATGGAACATTATTTATATGCAACATTTTTAACATATACATATCTACGTTTCTTTAAACTTTTCGTATTCAAAACAGATGTGTTTTCAAAATCAGGATGATTAAAATCCCTACAATGGGTTGATAACGCCGTTCCATGGGCTGAATTATAATTCCTATATTTTTGGTCATGTTTATGTCCTGCTAATCTTACTTTCAGTTTTGTCCCAGTTGTTCCTACATACATTTTCCTACATTGTTCATTCTCATTGCCACCACAATGAATCTTATAAACTAAATTCTAACTTTTTTAATCTATCCTTAGTTTTTGTGAATAATCTCCCAACATTATTATTCACCTTATGTGCCATTTTGTATTTCCCTTTATTAAAACTATATATTCGAGTTTTCTTATCTTTCCGAAAACCCAGGTACATACATACGTGGTTCCGAAATCTCATCAATATTACGAGATCTCTTTATTTTGTATTGTCTTACCAATTTGCAAATCAGTTTGTTAGGAAAACTATTATTCTTCAAAATAATTTCCTTATTTTTCCTATGAAATCTATTGTCACTAATTTTTAATATCCCATCTATTAGATTCCTTGCTGTATTAATGATAATTCTCCTCGGATGCTTAGAATAATAATTTATTAACGGAAAGGGACATTAAAATAGATTTTAGGCTTTGAATACATTTAAAATTTTGTTTTTCCTTTTTTGTTTGTCTTTTTGTTTAAATATTTGTAAAATGGAATTGTAAATTTATAATGTAATTTTGTTAATTGAAATTTTAAAATTTATTTTTCCATTTATTGTCAAATTTTTAAATTTTATTTTATTGTAAAAATTTCCTGAAGAAAATTTCCAACGGAAATCGAAATATTGAGAATTAAAATATTTAAATTCATAATTAAAGAATAATATTTAATAAAAAAAGGTCGAAGAAACAGGATTATAATTTATTAAAATTTAAAAATTTATTAGTATTGTGGTTATTTTGTTGAACTGTCCTCTGGCTGTCAATCCAAACCTTGATATTTTAATCAGGCTTAAGTTCATCAAATTTAATTTTCATTTAATTATTTTTATGAAGAAAGGAATTTTACAACATGAAATCAATCAAAATTTATTGACAACCTTCCACTCTTGACTGACCTGAGGGTCGAACCCAGGCGTTTTTTACGGACAGGTTACCCTTACATGTTTCGATTGCAACCACTGAATCTCTTCAGAGGGGCCTACCGTTTAACACTCGCAGCCATCGGAGACTGCTGGCAGTCAATAGTCAAACATCAATCTATAAACCAAATTGTATTTAACGTTTGGTAGATCGAAATCTGCTTTGAATGATTCTTCCTTACTTCTTTTTTTTGGAACCTTTGGTCAAAAATTCTTCTTGAAGTTCAAAGTACATTTTTTGTTTTTTATTTTTTTTTTTTTAATTTAATAAAAATTAAATTTGATGAACTTAAGAATGATTAAAATATCAAGGTTTGGATTGAAATTTATGAATTTTTCACGATTTTTAAATTTACGTAGAGTTTTAAAATTTCGGCTCAGTGCGGTTGGCATACGACTAAAAACAAATAGAAGATAATGATGCATATTTTTCATTTCACTTTATCTTGAATTGCGAAAATTTGTTATTTTTGAGATATTCATCTTTGTATATGCCGTGCCCGGTGCTCTTGAAGCAACTTTTGATCAAGGGTTTTTTTCATGATTTCGGTTATTTATGTCCAAATTTTGTACTAACAATGTTCTACAAAAATGTAGCCACGGCATAGGCGAACGACTTTTGTGAACATAGTGATACAATCTGAGCCTGTGTAGGCACACGAAGATCACTTTGTGCCTCATAAATCGCTTTTTTTTACTTTTTGAGTATACCTTGCAGGGAATCAAAATTTCTTACTACTAGTATTCTAAAAAAATGTAGCCAGAGTATACGTGAATAACTTTGCAAACATTTTACAAATTTATTTAAAAAAAAAAATATTTTTAAATTTTTACAAAAACAATATTGATACTTTTATTCTAAATTTATTTATAAATTTAATTTTAATTTTTATTAGTTGTCAATTTTTGTTATTTTTTAATTACAAAAGCTAGATATGTCAAATTTAGTTTATAAAATACCTTGTGGTGGCAACAATAATGAACAATGTGCAAAAGTATATGTAGGAACAACTGGGACGAAACTGAAAACTAGAATAGCAGGGCATAAACATGACCAAAAATATAGAAATTATAATTCAGCACATGGTACAGCTTTATCGACTCATTGCAGGGATTTAAATCATTATCCAGATTTTGAGAACACATCCGTTTTGGAAGGTTTTAAGAAAAGAAGGTATATGTTAGAGATGTTACAAATAAATAATGTTCAGTCTAATGAAAGGATTAATTTTAAAAAAGATACTGAAGGTTTAGCTCAGATATACATATAGATATTTATTGAATAAGAATAAATAGGTTGACGAAAAGGGAAATAGGTTTAGATCTTTGGTTGTTTTCTAAAATAAAGTTTAGATGGCTTAAGTTAGATTTGTAGAAATAAAATTTTTTGACGAAATAGGGAAATATTTTAAAATTGTTTTTTGTTTCCTCTTTTTAATTTTTTAATATTTTGATTTTATGAATGTTATTGTTGATTGTTTGAAAATTTATAAATTTAATTTTAATTTTTATTAGTTGTCAATTTTTGTTATTTTTTATTAAATTTCAAAAATATATCCTGAAGAAGATTTCCAAAGGAAATCGAAATATTGATTAAAATAAATAAAATATTTTAAATAAAAGTGACCTTAAGCTCAAAAATAAATAAGGAATAAAAACAATATTGTTAATTTAAAAAAATTTAAATTTTGTTAGTACTTACATATAAGATTATTAGATTTAAAAAAGATTTATTTTCGGATTTTTTCGGACTATATTGTGCCCTAATAAGAAAAAAAGCACAAAAAAATGTTTGTTTGCATGTTTACGAAATTTTACGAAAACAAATTTGTTGTATACATATGAACAACATATGCATGAAAGGGTTAAACGGGTTTAAAACCTTAGAAATTGATCCAAACTTAAGAAGATAAGCGTAAGCTTGGTTGTAAATGATGTTTCTTTAAAAAAAGTATTAATATGGCTTTAAAATAATTTTTGCCAAATATTTATTCCAGCGAGCCCTATGTGCATTCGCGCGGGATTTTCTTCTATTCTAAAAATATATGCAAATTATGTGAGAAGTTTTCCTTTCTAAATATGTTGCAAAAATAAATGGGAAATGTGTTCCATATCTTACCCCCAGTTATAATTGGGGTTAGATAGTACCCTTTTTTTTGCGTTAAGTACTTTTTTGTGCAAAATTTCTATTTTTCATTTGTTTTACTTTTATATAATAATAAATTTTTGCGGAAAATTGTTTTACAACAGCTGATATTAATTATTGAAAATCAGTGTTGCTAACGCTTATTGGAATTGAAAGAAAATTTAATGTTGAAAATCGCTACAATTATACACATTAGTGAGTGTTGAGGGTGAAACGTAGCATAAATATTATTTTGTTCCATTGTTTTGTAGAGAATTTTTGGAGGATGCGTGGAACCTGATAAATATATTTCACAATTATATTGCATTATTATTTTTTAGAAAGAGAAACACCATACAAATATACACCACCCAATGCTGGCAGGGGTTGTAAAATTGAATGAGATTTTAAACTAAATATATAGTAATATATCCGGATATTTTGTTATACCCGGTGTTGGTTTTAATCGCGTTCTACTGTAATTATTCAAATAGGATTATTGGAAAAAGTTCAACATTGATCTTTTTGGCAATTAAAAACATTTTTTCGTAGGGCCATTATAAGAATAAGAAACACTTGCCCTTTTCGCTCACTTTAGGTTAAAGTAAAGTTTCTTGTCTACGCCTTCCACTACGTCCATACATTTATTCCTTAATGAATCAATGTAGAATTTTGTATTTATTGTTTCTTAATATGTGCGCTTGACATGAAAATGTATTTTTTTTTATTTTTTTTTTTTTTAGTTGACGGTTGACATTCATTTTCCTTAGTACTTCGTAATTGGAGACTTCGGAAGTTCATGTTATTTTCAGTACTTGGGAAAACATCCACATTTCGAAAGCTTCTCATCTAAGAATTTGATTGTCCGAACTTCTACCCCGACTAAATGTTACATTTTATAAAGCGTAGATTTGTTGCTACGCATCAAATGGCATCTCTCGCCATTTATATTCTGCATTTTATTTCTTTTGATGGGTCCCGCTGGCCATTTGTCAAGATTCCCAGATATTGAAAACATCGCACTCGTTTGATTTTAATATTTTGTATATTAAAATTTGCGCTGCGGTAGCAATTTTATAACTTATAATCATACATTTCGCTTGTACCTGCAAGTTTTCCAATCAGCAGACTGAATAAAAAATAGAATTTAGAATTTCCGTAAGTTTGTCAAAAGCTTACTCGTAATCGAAAAAGCACATTTAAACATCTTTCTGGGCATCTCGACAATTCTCAATTAATATTTGTTAAAAGTTGTAAGGTTGACCGTTACACCGTGCAACAGGAAGTTTTCAAACATAAAAGAAATTTATAAACATGGAACTGGGCATATTTTTCATGACCACATAACGTCTCTTTTTAAAAGTAAAACGAAAAAAGGAAGAATTTCTGAAACATTTTTGGACAGAAATAAAATAAGAGTCCTTTAAAAGTGTTTGCGAAATCAAGCAACATTTTTGATTAAATATGTTATTTGAAGTTCTGAATTTGAACACTTCTTTTATTCGCTAAAGTTATTAACACAAATGTCCAAACTTTAAAAAAATGCTTTTTTTTAGCAATTAAATCTCTTTAAAAGGATATCCTATGTGATCCAAAAAACCGTATGATTATGTTTGGTGTCTTGTTTGAAGGTTTGGGAAATTTTTTCGGACAGTAAAAGAATTCCTTATTTTAAAAGCACCTTAAAATTTGCTTTAACATTTTAAATTTGTTCGAGAAAACTTGTGTATAAATTAAATATGGTTCTTATGGTTGCAATTCTGATTTATTTTCAATGATGTTCTTATGTTGTTTTGTTGCAAAATTTTTTCCTTTCTGTTGCCTTTTAAAATCTATGACAACATTTACGACAATCCATAAAATGTTTGCACATTTCTTATTTGCTGGGTGAATGATTGATATCGACATTTCACTGGTAATTAACCACAGATACATTTATGTATTAGTATGAGAACAGGAAGGACTAAACTTACACTTACACAAAAACATAAATAAATGTTAAAAAAGCACGTACAATATGCAAAGAACAGTATCAGCTCTATTCCAAATTTATATGAATCAACATCGCACAATGGGGATTTTTGAAGGCACGGAAAAAATATACATAAAATTTCACTCATTTCCATCAGAATTGTATTTGAGTTATGGGCTTAAAGCTTCCCAATATAAAATGGATCTACAAATGTAGCAGGTTTGAAGGGAGTAGAGTTAAAGTATCGCTTACCATTTCGCTTAAGAGCAAAATATATCATACAAATTGCTTGGCAAACACATCAAAGTTTTACGTATGTACAAACATTTTTCGTTGTTTACAGGGGTGTTTGCTGCTTGGACAAACTTTTGAAGCTTTTTTTAAAAATATTAAAAAGTTTTAATATTTGACAAACATGTTGGATATTTTTCAAACTTTTTATAGTGTCAAGTGCTAAATGTTATCATTTCGGGGAGAACTTTGGAGGGTAACGTTAAGGAAAAAACCTTAAAATCATTTTCAGCCGTAAATTCTAATTTGTTTAAGCAACATTTTTCGCCACAAAACAGCTCGTTGCTTAAACACCAAATTGGTTTTTAAATTCGATTTAATAGTGTTTTTGGTGTAACAAATACAAAAAGGGTGATTCAGGTGTAAGCAAATTTAATATCGATGGAATTGTTGTTTTTTTTTTATCCGTTTAAAAAGATCCTACTTAATTATAATTTATCACAATAAATTTATTGTTAACGGAAACAAAGTTTTGTACTATTCATTTGAAAATTCCTGGGGTCTAATCACCGCATACGATATCGAGCAAAATTCATCGAAATTATTTATTTTGGTATCTTGAAACTCGATATCGAATGAAATGTATTGAATTTGAAATAATAGTACATCGATAGTATCGGATGCGGTGATTAGACCCCTGACTAATTTTCTCATTTTCGTTCAAACATCCTATTGTGCATAACACTTAAAAGTATGCATACATGTGTGTTTAATACATAGAGAAGAGAACAGAGCAGTTCAAAACACTTCTACTATTTGTAGTATGTATATCATTTGATGGTACACATACAAATAGTTTAACAACCAGATACATGCACATATTTGGTAGATAAACCACATAAAGTTTAAAATGCTCGGAGACGAGGCGCCAAACAGTTTTGTCATGCTTTGTGCGTTTGTTGTCGCCATATTGACATTTGGTAAGTATGCTAGCACAAACGTATACACACACACAATGAGATAAAAACGGTAATATACTCTCGTTCAGTGGAACACACACATACATTTGGTTACAAAACACACAAAAATCATTTTCATTCTCACATGTTCGCATACAAAAGGACACGCACTTAAAGACTTTTGAAACATCAGCAAAATGCAGAATTTACCAACGTAACCAAACTCTATGTAAATGTGTTTCTGTGTGCGAGTGAGTGTATTTACCAGTATGTAAATTCTGAAGTTTATTCCACATTGAAAATACACATCACTGGTCGTTTGTATGCATGTGCATGCGGTTGAAGTCAAAGTTGCCAGAGTTATGAATACAAATGTGTCCTTCGGTTTTCAAAATAATGAAGGAAAACATCTTAAATCAAAATCATATTTGGGAAAGCTAAGGCTTATATGGCAACTTTTAGTAAACAAAAATTCCCAAATGCTATTTTGTATGGACATATCGCACTGGTTCCTCATAGTCAACTCAAAATTTTAAAATTTTCACTTTTTGCAAGAAAAAAATCTTAGATCAATTTCTCTAGTTTTATGCCAAAAAAAGAAAAACAATAGCATCCCTTTATAGTAAAAGAGTACAATTGTGATTTTTAGTTGAACTGTTAATTTAAATTTTGATATTTTTTTTTAGTCAGGCTTGAGTTCATCAAATTTAATTTTAATTTAATTTATTTTACTGACGGAAGGAATTTTATAACTTGGAATTTTATTAAAGTTTATTGATAATTTTCTTGGCTGAGCTGGGGATTGGACCTGGGTTGAATTTACATGTTTAAAGAATCCCCACATTCTTTCATCAGAATTCTTTGAGTTCTAACCTCTGCACGACTGCGGTGCCTGCCAGCCAACAGTAAAAAATTATAAATACATAAAATTCCAAGTTGTAGGATTCCTTCCTTCAGTAAAATTAATTTAATGAAAAATAAATTTGATGAACTCAAGCCTGACTAAAAAAAATATCAAAAGTAAAAGAGTACGTATAAAAATAAAACAGATTTTTGTCTCTAGTGAAAATTTATTAATTTTGAAGTAACCCCTTTAGAGAAACCAGTGCGAAATATGCATATTAATTTTTATAAAATAACATTTTGTTAAGATCGTCCTATAAAAGATCTAAAAAAGATGAATAAATGTTTTGTACTTGCTGTTTGACTGTCCCTGAGTTTCCTATTATCAGCTTTAGGACAGACATGGTTAAGTTTTAGGGCATTTACAAAGTTTAAATATTCAGATGGCATCTCTTTCATGCGTTCAGTACATTGATGCAATATTTGATGTACCAAGGACAAAAAAGAGAAAAAAAGGAGAAAACCACAATATTGTTACTGACAACCAGTATTATGAACACAGTTTAAAGTCAACTACAAACGATTTCTCTCCTTTTTTGTTGCCCAACCACATACTGCATTGTCATTGGTTTATGCAAAATTTTTTCTCTATTTTTTTCAATTTCTTTTTCCACAATTTGATGAAAAAAAAAAAAAATTAAGAGTCTTTATGGTCAAATGTGTATCTATGAAAACTTCCTGACTTGGCACATACGAGTTTAAATACATAGAAACAAACACACATTCTTACACACACGTAAGGAAAAACAACAAAACAAGAAAATAAGGCAACACTATCAAATTGTTATTTGTACACTCAACAAATTGAATTGAACTTTAAACTGGCCGATTATGAAAAATTTGCAGGTACGAAATATAGACAAATGTACATTTGCATGTGTTAAAGGACAGAATTGTCTTTTTATGCGTGACAGGAATGCGTTAGTTTCTTTCTAAGCAATTTAAAATAGTTTGAAATGTTTAAATATTATTTTAGATTTTGTTGGTAGAGTCAAGTTTTTATTTCTATGCACAAAAATGCAGCAAGCCAGAGAAAAAATTAAAAAAAAAAACAAAGATATGTGCCCTAAAATAATCAAGAAAACCTAAATATGTAAACCAAAAATCTCAACGAAAAATCCTTTTGTGTTGCATTGTTTCAGGAAATTGATTTTGAAATATAAAAATATGCCAACTAAAACATTGGTCATCAAAATATATAAAATATATACATATGGGGGATTGCATGTCAAGTGACCCTTTTTAAAATCTATGTCTTCCGATTTTGATGAAATTTGCGCCAAGGTTAGTCCTATTGGATAGTTGTTTAGACACAAATTTTCAACAAGATCGGTCAAAAAGTTTCCTTACCTATTGGTAAAAGCAAAATTTTTCCCAAGTGCTTCGATAGCTATTTGATCAATCTTTTGACATGAAATCCCCCACTCAATTTTAAAAATGAGGCCAAAGTACTTCAATTACACTGCCAAACAAATAAAATTTTTCAAAAATATTTACATTGTTTTGCAATACATCTTGTTTATGAAAGTTTTGGGCGCTGCTTTCATTTGAAAAAAGCGGTCAAGAATTATGAATTTTAATTTTTTTACTAATAATAATATAATTATATATACACAGAAAAAATAGAAAATCAACTTTAATTAAACAATTCGTTCAGACAATTAAATATTTAACTAATTTTGCCCCTGCAAAGGAATTGATCACATCAATTAACGGATTTGTATTTTCGAGCCATGGGACACAAATTTAGTCAATTAAAAAATTAATTGCATAAACTTAAAAATACACCACATATACACAAACATTTAATTTTATGGGTTTTGATTAAGAAAATTAATTGCAGCAAACAAAAAATTAATTGAATAATTAATGTACACCAATTAATTATTTAATTGAATAATTTTTGGCAAACATTTTTTCTGTGTAATTATAATTTACATAAATCGCTAATTTTCTGCAACGTCGTCGTCATAACTCCAAAAATTAAATTTTCGAGTTAGTGATGCAGAATGGTTCGATATGTTTTTCTTAATATTGTGTATTAAATTCATTCAAGATATACATCTTTTATACTCCCCCCCTTTGAAAAGAATCTGTCGTTATTTTTACTTAGTAATGTCAATCAGGAACTTTTAACACGCTCATTTCGACAGCAGTTTTTTGAGTTTTGACGACGTTGCAGTAGATAACCGATATGTATGTGTAGCACATAAACTCGACACTTTGGCCAACGTTAAATTAATTAAATTTTTTAGGTCACACATAGATTTGAAATAAAATTGTGTATTATAATGGAATATTGTAAGTCTGAGGTTCACACTATAAAAGTTTTCTTTCGGAAAGTCTGAGTTTATTGGTGAGAAGGGAAGTGAACACGCTGTTATTCTCTTATAAGCTTTCAAAGTTGCTACTAACACATATGCAAAACTAATAAATACAAAATTTAATATTTAAATTACCAAATAATAAAAGAAAATAGGGTGGTCGATTATCAAAGTTAATTTCGGGCATACAAAATTTATCATTCCCAATTTTTTATATTTGACAAATACACTTCAAATTTATTGTTGAGGGAAAGTTAGCTTCTATGCGCATTTCACTGGTTGCTGAGGCCAGATGATCGGGAAACCTTTTCCAAAGATTTAAGAAAAGCTAAAAATATTATTCAAAAAAACCCTAAAGCGAATAAGAATTTTAAACACTCAAAGCTTAAACAAAACACCAACAATAAACAGAGAGTTAATCTTTTCTTACATTCCCCTACAATTGGTTGTGTTCTTTCCGACTCGAATTGTAGTTGTAAAAAAAACAAATTTAAAAACAAATTGATTCATTGTATTGCCTTCGTTACAAAACAACAAAAAAAACCGGTTTTCGAAAATTTTGACTAAATAAATACGGGAAATTAAATTTCTTTCATTTACTTTTCAGTACTGCAAGTGATAATTTTTTGAATTTTCTATAATATTGAACTTAGAAACATAACAGTATGGTCCTGAGTAAATAAGTATGTGTAAATGGGAGCTTTTTGGTACATGTTCGTTCAACATCTGCAACTTTGATTAATTTTCGTAAATATTAGACATAGAAAAATAAAATTACACATGCAATTTCCTGAGTGGATGACAATCTAAAAAGGAGATTGTTTGATACACTTTTGTTTTTTAATTGATATTTTCTGATATTTTTATATTAAACTTACAAAATTAAAATGACTTAGGTGGAAGATAAAATACGAACCGGTGGTTGGTTTTCGCCAAAACGATCCACAAAGACGGAAGAAATAAATGCCCGAAACATGCACATTCATATATACAATCGTTTATGATATTTAAATTTACGAGGAAAAACATGCATTTGCATGAAACTCCACAAGCTAGTCATAGTTTTACAAGACAGGAAAACACGTGAAAATCAGTTAATAATTCAGCTAATTTTCGAAAGAGTACCTTTTGACTCCGCCTAACCGTAACGAATTTTAACACAATGAGGTCAGTTGTTATTAAAACTGTTTTATGACTTATAGAATCCATATAAATCCCAGTTATGAAATATTCTTACTCTCCGAAGAGAGTATCAAAGAATTTTTAGATTTAAAGATGGCCTAGATAAGGTTAGCTAGAAACGGCAGTCAGTATCCATCTGACACACTTAGACCCAATGCCCGATTGTGATACCATGGAGTTCCACTAAACTGAGCCCCCACCGCAGAACCAACCCGAACTTCTGACGAAGTTTAAAATTCGATTCAGTTCAACGCCAGAGATGTTCTAAAATCTGCCAAAGGCGATGGATCCCATTATGGCCAGCCGTCTGCTTGCCAGTGCAGGACAGTGACAGAGGTGCTCCTCCTCGTCATCACAGCTGCGGCAGTATTCATAGTGTCCGGCTCCTAGACGCTGTGCATGCCAAACTTAAACGCAGTGTCCAGTGACAACATATACCAAAAGTGATACGTCCTTCTTGGTCATCTATAGTAGAGACATGGCTCGCCTGTCATCCATACGGCGTAGGGCCACAATTGCCTGGCGGTCATGCATCATCCAGTGTTATCGGCCCATCTGACATTAGCAATATCGATATTCGATCGCCGAGGTTCGAGTTGGTGGCTCATCTGCCCGAATATTTTCCAGCATATTCCCGTGCCCTGGGATTCATATGATCCTGATGCCAAACTGTTCAGCCATCTCGTTTAGAGATGAGCAGCAGTCAAGGCACTAGAAAATTGTTTGCTTCTTTAATGTGTTTTAAATTATAAATAAATTTGTGAATTTTTTAAAAAATCTGTCATGGCTGACTGTTTTTTGTAATTTATGTATGTTTATCTAATTTTTTAAATAGATAATTAAATATCTGTGGCATTTTGACAAAATAACTTAAGTCGGGATAAAATTTAAAAATTTAAAAAACGTACACAAACATGTTTTATTAATGAAAATTCGCCCGATTAAAAACATTTTTTTCAACTTTTTATATTTGACTTAAGATGTTTTGTCAAAATGCCACAGATATGTAGATGGAAAATTTATTTCAACCCTTATAATCTTCTTAGAAACACATTTCTGAAAATCATTAATGATCAAATATGTTTTTATATTGGTCGACACTTGCAAGCAGCGAGTTTTTAATCAGTTGTAAAATTTTTCGTCGCTAAATATTTTTCAACACACCTTTGCGATATTTGTTTTTGTCGTCTCTCTTTACAGAAATTCTACTAAATTCATTGTAATTTTACACTATCAATCAAATTAATAAAAAAGTGGGATAATAGATTCGAAAAACAGTATTGTTTTTTTTAACTGAATCCTTTAAAATATCCCCCTGCCGCCGGGATTGTAAACGTTTAAGAAGAGTAAAAAATGTAGCTGCAACAGAATCAACCCCTGCATATTTTAGCTTTGCTTGAATAGAGCATTAAATTACCTTCTTATAAAGTTGAAAAGGAGATGAAAACTGGCCATCAAGTGATGACAGTGTAAAGGTTTATTGTTTTTAATATTATGTTTCATGTAGTTGTTATTGTTATTTAACTACAATAATGTTTTAACGATGACACAATTACAATCTGTATGCGTGACTGATGATTTTTCATGTCGCAGTAACTGATGCTGCAGCAGTTCTGGAAACAAACTGTTTCATCGCATTAGTTCTCTTTATATGTGCATGTGTGAGGGTGTGTGTGCCCTGCAAATATTATTTGACCACCTGATCCATTTTCATTAAATGGACTACTCCTTTGTAGTCCAAAGCTGGGTTATATGGTTCTGCCCTAGGACATCGTAATGTTAAATAGACCATGTTTGTTCCATACGTTTGGGTTACTTTTGGACTAGTCCTGGTCCCTTGTGGGCTACACTTTACACGCGTGTTTGGACTAGTCCTATTATTTGCAGGGTGGCAACTAAAAAATAAGTAAGTCTCTATGTGTAAGATAATAACTTTGAAAGGAAATATACAGTCACGGATAGAAATGGTGATACTTACATACAGAAAATATTTTAATTTATCTAAAGATGCTTTTAAACGATCTGTATTAAGCAGTGTACCTATCAAATTTCTCACTGCAAAATTCATACATGTCGTGTAAACACAAAAAAAAAATTGTTTCTGTAAATGTCAGAAAAATTTTCAAATAGAGCGTGTTCTAGTTTGATCAGGACTCCGATCTGGCTAGGGGACCTTCAGTTTCTACACTGACGGTTCCAAAATGGAGGATGGAGTTGAAGCTGCAGTCTACTACCTGGAACTGGGTATTCGGGAATCGTATAAGCTTCCCGATTGCTGCAGCGTATTCCAGGCGGAGATTTTTGCGGCCAAAATGGCTGCTGATTTGGCACGTGTTTCCAGTACTGAGAACTCGCACGTAAACTTTTTCATTGATAGTCAGGCGGCTCGTCCAGGAGTAAAGGGACTCGATAGATATACTCTGTGCCAATAGAAGACTACGTATCTACTGGGTTCGCGGTCACCATTCTGGCTCCAATTCAGAATATTAGGAGAGATACGGACTCGGCTATACGGAGCAGATCAGAGGCGTTGTGGGAAAACACCGGAACGTGCAGGGGCTCCAAGGTAATGTGGGGACAGGGATGTTAGATGTGACGATTTTACGTCATTTTGACGATTTTTTTCGATGAATTTACCAAAATGACGATTGACGATTTTTGATGTAGAGTCACTAATGTTTTGACGATTTAGTCCCGTCAATAAATTTACTTTAAACTTTAATCTGGCATCAATTTTATAACACTTTAATCTGGCAAGCAGGTTTGGTAGATGTGATGATTTTTCGTAATTTTAACGATTTTTTTGAGAAAATACAATAATATGACGATTGACGATTTTTTGACTAAAAGTAAAAGTGTTATGACGATTTTCTGACATCGATAAAACACACAAGAAATATTTACAATTATATTGAAAACAGTCCAAAACTTAAAGATCAATTTTTCGAAATATAAAAATTTTTGGAAATTAAACAAAAAAATTTCTCCCCCATCACAAACCAGGTGGAGTTCATTAGAAGCATTAGTAATTTAAATTCTACTATTATAGAAATGCCATCGGTACTGCAAAAAATATACACTAGAGCCCCAATTTGCGTCAGGCCTATCTGGTCCGCTTTTAAAAAATTGGTTAAATCCGCTTTGCGTTTTTATGATTTCGATTTGCGTCGCCACATACGAATGCATTTTTCGATGAAATCATAATCACATGTGAAAAATTTTTCTATTTGTGTGTAAAAAGGCAAATCCCATTTAATTCTGTTGGGTAAGTTATTCTTAGTAAAATTGCGTGTTAGGAAGTAAGAAGTTACTTTTTAATAAGAAGTTGTGTAGAAAAATGAGAAAAAAATGTATTAGTTTGGAACTAATATTGGACGTAATAAAACGTTTCAAGTCGGTTGATATAGACAGAATCCTTGGGTTTTAGCACCTTTAACAATAAAAACAATTTGCAATAGAGATAGCGCTAAAAGTTAATCATTTAAAATTAGCTCGAGTTAAAAGCAAATGAGATTTGATTTATTTTTTAATATTTTTCTGAATATGGATAAATCAAATAAAAAATATTTTTGCTATGCATTTATGCAAATATATTTTTTCTTATGTTTTCTTTTTAAATAATAAATATATTCAGCTCAATTGCTGAAATAAATAGAATAAAACTTAACCATAGCACTTTCTTCTTCATAAATAGAATTTCTTGCTAAAAATTTATATTTTCGAACCAATACATGCAATAAATTGTCTTTAATTTGTAAAATTTATATATTTGACGTTTTGTTGACGATTTTGTTCAATTTTCGTGACGATTTTGACGAATTTTGTTAAAGCTTTTGACGATTTTTAAGGAAAAAAATCTAACAACCCTGTGTGGGGATCCTATGAGAGTCGACGAAAATTCTTCTATCGCTATCGAGAAGGGACTGTAGACTTATGATTGGTTTTATAACGGGTCATTGTTGGACTGCGATATACGCCCAGCGACCGGGGCGGCTAAATAGTGACAATTGTGGATTCTGTGGAGTACCAGGAAAAAAGGAGACATTAGAACACTTGCTATGCTGCTGTCCGGCACTCGTCCGCTCCAGGGCGAACTGTCTGGGAGATTATTACTTCCAATATCTCGGGAAAATCTCTGGAATTGGGTAAATGAGACTCCTGGCATTTGTCAAGAGAGTGTGGGGTACTCTGGGTACCATCACATCTGAATGTGATCGTACAACGTGTTAACGCTAGGGACCTATTAGGTCCATGCGGGGTATTTATGACCGGCCACTCTAACTTAACCTACCATAGTTTGATCGGACAAACCATCTGGCCTCAGCTGTTTTGCAAGTCGTTTGTTTGTGGCGGCATATATCATTATTTATTTACACATATTCTATAAAAAACCAACATTTTTAATTTACTGAACTAAAATTAAAAGTGAAAAAATTATTTTTGATGAACTTAAGCTTAATTAAAATATAAAAATTTGGATTAAAATCATAAACAGTTCAACCAAATAACCACAATACTATTTATTCAAAAATATAAATATGTAAATAATTTGCTGATACGAACGATTTTAGGTTATGTCAGATGAAACCAAAAACGAACGTTTGAAAGCAAAAACTATAAACCTTCTGTATTTGCCAATTTTGACAGACATGTGCAATTACATATGGATTTTATAATATTTTTTTTTTAATATCGGCTGATTTCATAAATGCAGAATTGCAAAGCATCACAAAAAACAAATGCGTTAAAAAGGCATTACAAATAAAAACAATGCACGAATTTCGCAACCGTTGTGCAGTGAATACAGTTGCCATGCTATAATGAACTCAAAGCATTGTCTACAGAAAAGTTTTGGAGTTTATGAAGCTGTTCTATTTATTGCTGCATTGCAATACTGCGTTTATGAAGTTAGCAATAATTTTCTATAAAAACGTTGACGTTCGACATCGTTAAACAGGCATTAAGCTTTTTAGAAATAGAATTTTTAATGAAACTACAAATGTTGTATAGTGTAAGAAGACTTGTGCTAACGACTGTATTGTAAACAACATAATCTTTTTTGTGTTATTATCATCATCATTGCAATACCACAAGTGTATCATGTCGCAAGTGTTGTCACAAACAAGGAACTAAACTACGTGCATTCATATTTCTTTTAAGTACGAAGAAACCATTAACAAAAATAATAAATCAACATTATTTTGAAATTTTGTGAAATTCAATGGGAAAGAGCATGCAACTCTTCCATCGAGAAGTGCAGAATAATAGAGCAATTTCTCTGCTGATGACGATGACGAGCTTGATGAGTTGTCTTTGTGTTAAAAAAAATGGAAAAAAATCAACAACAAATTAAATTTTGATTGATTGTCCGATGGGTTTTTGCCAGTGGAACTAATTAATTTTATGCCTTTGACATGTTACATCGAAACAGGAAGGTACACGTTCATTCCTTAGTTGATTGTTATTTAGTCCTTTTATTCCAAAAACTCTTTGTGTGCATATTATTTTTATCCACCTAAAAACCAATTTGATTTATAATGTTTTAGTTACACCTGTTTTAGAGACCAGTTTATTTTTGAGGCTAAATAGCAAACATTGTTTTTGGGTAAAATGTATTTTTATTATTATTTTTTTTTACAAACTTTGACATGACACTGCTTGCTGATGCATGAATTTATTTTGTGGTTTTTAATGAAAATCTATGAAATTTTTGTCAACCTAAAGCGCAGTTTATATTTTTTTGTATGTTTGTGTGTGTTTGTGGTTATTTTGTGTTACTGAAAAAAAAAACAAATCATACAAGCAAATTATCACAAGTTAATAATGTTTTGAAAATAAAATTTTACAAGCATGTAGATCGTCCATTACGAAAGGTTAGGCTGTTAGAGCAAAGAAAATTTGAACCATGTTTAATATTTTGCATAATGAGATTTTGTTTGTCGTGCTTAACTCCCAATTTTTATACTTTTTAAAAACACGGAAATTTATTGTTGAACTGGTTGCTTAGGTCAGGTCAGCAGGAAACTTCATCCATTCGTCAAAATACTTAAGGCTTGTATTATACAGTATTCCACGGATAATTACCTCGCCAAAAATGCCAGTATTTTTGGGTAATTATGAGGGGGAAGCATTTAAACCAATACGCTTAACTACCTCGTTGAGGTAGTTATAAGAATACGTTTAACTACCACATTAAAGTAATTAAAACGTATTTACCAAATTGTATCAAAATATCTAAAAATTGCAGCTTGTACTTTGCGCACAAGCCTTACATGGACAGACAACCAACAGGAAAAAACATGCGATTGCATATTTACCGGTTCCCTGAGTAGAATGATATGACAGGACATATCAAAAAGCATTTCAGAAAAAATTTAAGACAGAAAATCCCATTGTTTTGTATTGCTATCTCTTTAGACTAGCTGATACATGTAAAAATTCCCATGTCTTATAGTTGTCATAAGAGCGAAACCTAAGTAAATTGTGAAAATGGGTCAATAATATCACAAAGTCCCCATGCACACTTCTTTTTTATGTTCATAAACCATTTCATCTATTCGTATTAAGATTAAATTTGGCATTCAAAAACCAATCCCTAGAATAAACAAACTATTTTATCATTTAAATAATAAAATAATTAAAAAATTTAGCGACTGATCCCTTTAAGACAAAATATCTCATGTATTCGGTGTATCTTGATTATATTGAGCACAAATAACTCTTATGTGAATCTTAACCTCATAACATTACTTTATTCTGGGCAGCCCATAATAAAGTTTTTTTTAAATGCAAATATTAAATTGTGGAATATTTTGCTTTCGAATAAGCCATATTTTGTTTTTGGGCATATTTTTCACAAAAATTTTTAGGACATGTTTTAAAATTATTAACATGTATACTTGGCTGCGTTACTTGCTGTGTTGTTGTTGTCAATTGTCAAATAGTACTGAGTACGAATGAAATTTAGGTGTAATTTTGTTTTGGGTGTTTAATTTGAAGGCAGTTACCCGAAATGGGTAATTAAGCGTATGGCAATTAAACGTGGATTTTTGTATGAAAAAAAGATTAAAAAAAACTGGGATTTAAAACTCAAGGTAGGTAGGCGTGGGGTTATTAACCGGGTTATACTGTAGTGTGAAACCAAATTGAATGTCACTCTGTATATATTTTTTTAAACACATCAACGTAAAAATTAGTGAATATGTAAAATGTATTTCGTACATAAAGTGCGATTTATTTGTATATGCGGTTTTTAAAACTTGCTTGTCAACAGTACTCGTGTTAAGCCACAACATATTCCTAACTCAAAATGATGACTTAAATGCCACAAAGTGAGTTAAGCGGCAATAACAACAAAAACCAAAACAGGAACTTCGCCAGATCCAATACACCAACATTTTTATCCACAAAGAACCACTAAAAAGTCAACTTTTTTGTGGTTCACTTCATTTTTCTCATTAAAACCTTTAAGACCACAAAATACTAAAAACAACAACTACAGACTTTTTAGTGTTAATCCCAGCATTAAAAAAACAACATGTCTACCTTTATGTGAATTTATAGATGAAGAAGGAGTGTGACTTTGTTTGTTTGAGAAACCACCAGGAAAAATTTCAAGAAATTTATAAAAAAGAAAAAGGAGGTGGAAAAGGCTACGCCTACTTCCAGTAACACCCACACACACACACACACACGTCCTGTTTCATTTACACGTACACACACTTTAAAATTAAATGAATCGTTTGCTTTCGCTCCTGCCACTCACTGTGACTTGTGAGTAAAAGTGTTTGTGTGTCGATCAAGAAGGTGGCACGCAAAACTCATAAAACACTAAACATTTTGTGCACACATTCACCAGCACGTTTAATGCACAGTCTCCTTTGGAATTTACATACACATTCGTTTACTGAATGCCTAACAGAAGGACAGACGGCATCCTTTTAAATGTTGTTGCTGTTGTTTGTTTCTAACTAATTTATTCATGACATCATCATTAAAATTTATTTACAAGTCGTGTGACTCCGATTTTGACTCTAAGAAATATTTTGTTTTTGCTGCTGTTTTTTTCGTTGTGTTCATTGTGGCAACCTTAGTGTTGCAAAAGAGCAGTAACATTTTGTTGTATGTTCGCTGTTTCTGTACAATAGTTGTTTACACACTGAGCTTCATTCATGTGGCTTTAATTGTGTTTCTTAAAAGTTGTTCTTTTAGTATTTCACCCTGCATTCGAAAAGGATTTTATTATGATGACAGTTTATTTTGTAACCCTAAATACTCCTTTTACCTTCTGTTGTTAAATCCTTCAGGAAAATCGGGCAGGTATGTGCACCTGGGATTCAGTAAAAATCGAAAATTCACAAGAGATATTTACGATCTCTTGGGAACGGGTACTTTCGAAAATCTCTTGGTGGTTATGGCTTAAACCCAAAGTCTCGGTATAATATATCCTGAGAATTCCAAGCAATGGCTGATTTTTCACCACTTGTGGGAGAGTGCAATCTGAGGGACAAATCATCCCCAGGTGCTAATCTGATATTCAGCAGATGCTGCCGACTAGTCAAATGCAGCGGAGATAAGATAGCAACAGCTTCTCAACAAGGGCTGGATTATACGTTGAATTTAAGTTGTGGTCGTTCTCACATACAGGAGCGGTTGGTAAACGCATTGTTTGTTGGTGGATTCCTATTTTTCTATTTTATTGGATGAAAAATGTTTTTAATATGAGATAAAGCTTTCTTGATAACGTTTTAAATTACAAAAGGTACGAAAAAAAGAAGTAAGAATGATCATGTAAATCAATTAAAATTGATAATTTTTCAAATTTTGATCTACCAAGGTTTTTTTTTTTTTGTTTTAAGATTGATGTTTGACTATTGACTGCCAGCCGTCGTCAATGGCGGTGTGTGTTTAACGGCAAATCACTCTGAAGAGATTGTGTGGTTATAGTCGAAACATGTCAGGGCAACCTGGTTTTTATTCCCAGTTCAGTCAAGAATGAAATGTTGTAAAATTCCGTTCGTGGGAATTATTTCCTTTCATAGGTTACTTTATTATATTCAACATTTTTATTTTTTCGAATATATTCTATGAGCTAAATTTCAGTTATGTATTTTATAAAGCTTTTTTGTAATAGTCCTATTCCTTTAATTTTTAGCAATGACTTTATACACTACCAGACTATTATATTGTATCTTCTTGTTACATTTTACCTTAGCTGTCCTTTGGATAGCAATGAAGTATATTACATTATTTTGGTTTTGCGGTCAGAAACTTGGACAAACCGTGGACACCGATAAGGTTTTGCATTTTCATCGTGGTTATTTCGTTGAACCGTTTATGGGGTTTAATTAATTTTCATTAAATTATTTGTATGAAGAAAGTAATTTGACAAGATGAAAATCATTGAAAATTTGTTGATAATTTTTCATTCTTGACTGCCGTGGGGCTCGAACCCGGGCTTTCACGGGCAGGTTACCACCCTCACATGTTTCAATTGCAACCACTCAATATCTTCAGTGGGTTTTGTTGTTTAACACTCAAAGCAATTGACGACTGCTGGCAGTTATCAATCACTTTAAACCAAATTGTATTTAACCTTTGGTAGATCGAACTTTCTTTGTTACAAGATTTATAAGCGATTCATAATGATTCATTTGAAAGTTTCACAATTAAGGATTTTGAACAACCTCTCCACCGGAGAATTAGGGATCTGGTTCTTGAAACCCGTACGTTTGCATACACGTTTTTCATCGAGAGCCCATCCTTATGTGGTCGATTGACAGGTGAATCGTACAACACATTACAGAGAGAATTCGTTTTTTCCCCGGACTGTTCGTATGTGGAATAACCTTCCTGCAGAAGTCTTCCCTTTCACTTACAACATCACTAAGTTCAAGTCGAATATTCACCAACACTACTCCCGCTATCCTCCTTCCCACAACCTATTTTCCTAGGACCAATGCAAATGCATTAGTAGGGGTTATCCCCTTCTGTCTTTTCGTGCTTTCCGTAGAGAATTCTTCTTGAAGTCCAAAATACATTTTTCTGTTTTTCATTTTTTTTCGTGCTCACCAAGATTTAAAAAAAATTGAAAGAAACTATCAATTATTTTGGGACAAAAGCATGCTGGGAGACTTTTGCTGGAGTGAAACCGAACCAACGAAATACAAACGGCGGTCAAATAACGCCATTTACTTTTGAAAATTCATTGATTTTTAAATAAATTAGTGATTTTTTATGTACGAAACTAATAAAAACTTTTTTTGTATCTCGAAAACCTGACGTGATAGAGAAAAACCAATTACAGATTCGAGTTCAACCCTAGAAAAGATATTTGGTTGCTCCAGTGTTATTATTATAATTATTACTATTCAAAACAAGTAAGAAAGTACAGTCGGTCAAACCCGACTATATGATACCCTACACCACAGTAATTTTAAACACATTAACGAGAGTGCACCCTATTTGGGACCCATGGATAATCAGGCTTATGTGTCCATATAATTATGGATCTATCTGTGTTTTAAATTTCAATAAAATTGGTTTGATAGTTTGTGAGAGGAAGAAATTGCCCCCATATATCCCCTTGTGGTCCTATTTTTGAAAAACTGCATAGCTTATAAATATGTTTCTATCTATGATTTACATATCATTGAAATCGGTTTATTAGTTTCTGAGAGGCAGAAATTTCCCCCTCGTGATCCTACAATTCAGCCCATTTTCAATAGGCTTGGTCCTTATGCCAAAAAGAACCTATAAGCCAAATTTGATCAAGTTATCTCCAAAATTGCGACCTGTACTTTGTGAACAAGGTTACATGGACGGATGTCCAGCCGGCAATCGGGACGGACATCGTTAGATCGTCGCAGAAAGTAATTCTAAGTAATTCAGTAATTCAGTACTAATGCATAATACCCTCTCCCCTATTGTGGTGTGGGTATAAATATCCGATTTTAGTGTTAAGAGAAAACAAGTCACAAAAAATAAACTATTTTAGAAAAATTTAAATAGTTCAGAAAATACAGGTGTAGGAGATGCTTGCTAACTCCATTGCCGCTTTTACTGTTCCTGCCGTGTTGTTTTTCTATTTATTGTTTACATTTCTTACGTTCATTCTAAACTACGTATTTACATACATTTATTCTCCTTAGATACCATTTATATTCAACTGTTTATTACATTTTTCTTTTAAGTCATTTCAATTTTCCATTTAAAGTAAACGGCAAGATTGCCAGGTATTAAGTTGAAATGTTATCGCAGTCTTTATTATCATAGTGAGGCGTGGGTGGGGGTTGTGTTAGTTGTCCGCCTAGTTTTTACACACCAAACAAAAAAAAAATAAATTTTATTTGATCCCTTGAATTCTTTGGTATATTTATATAATTTTTTGAAATGTTTTACTTTTATTCTTAATGAGCATCAACAGCAGTGTGTCGATTGGAATGAATAGAGACAAGTAGAAGTGCACTTCTCTGCCAAATCTTTGATACCCTTCACCCAGATTAAGAATATTTCCGAACTGCGGTTTTTTGGAATCTATATCGAGCCCTAACCGCGAAAATAGTGTGAGCGCCAAAAATCAAATTTTACAGGAGAGAGCTTTTTTATTTTATTTCATATAAATTTTGTATGAAATTTGTCGCTTACAATAAAATTGTTCTTGCTATAAAATCGTAACGGTACCTTATTTGACCATGACATGATGATGCAAGTGTTGCCAATAAAGTCATTTATTAAAAAAACGAAAACAGAAATTTATGTCGCTTACACTATTTTCGTGGTTAAGGCTCGATATGTTATGAACTGATCTTAATAAAAACTGACCTCACAGCATTAAATTTCGTTATGGTTTTAGGCGTATTCAAAAAGTACGTTTTTCAATTCTCAAAAACGTTCTTTTTGAATATGGAAAATTACATTGGTCTGCAGAAAAAATCCCCTTTTAATAAAGATATGTGTACTATAAAGATTTTATACACTAACTTCAAAACTGATTTCAGTTCTTTCTATCGGGCTCAGATTTTTTTTTCTGGGATCTACTAATAATTCGCGCGAATGTAGAAGTCATGTATTCGATTATTATCAAAACACAACCAATAATTAGCAATACAATTTACTTTCCAACTATTATTTTTTTTTATTTATAACTGTTTCGGAGTTATTCAGAAATATTAGAAAAAATTTTTTTCAAGTAAAATTAGTACTTTTTATTTTCAAAAATTGATAAAAAAAAATTTTAAGCATAAAAATCTTCTATATACATATGGAGTTTTTCATGTCAAGTGAATTTTTAAATCGATGTCTTCCGATTTTGATGAAACAAAGGTTAGTCCTATTGGAGAGTAGCTTAGATATAAATTTTAAACAAGATCGGTCAAAAAGTTTCTGAGTTAGAGGGGGTTAAGGTTTGACATTTTGGCCATACAGTTGTTCTTTCTCATCCATGTAACTTATTACCTAACATAGCGGGAACTATGGACCCACGTGAGCTGTGCTTGATCACGGATGCCAATGGAGCCTAACTTATTACCTATTGGTGTAAGCAAAATGTGTCCCACACAAATAGCTATTTGATCAATCTTTTGAAGAAATTTTTTTTGTTTTTTTTTTTAAATTGAAAACTGTTTTTTTTATTGTTTTTATTTGGAATGTTTTTTTGTTGTTTTGCTCAAAAGAAAGCTTATTGGTTTTCCTTTAAGTTAGTTCTGGTCTTTTAGGAACAAATTTAAAATAATGCTGCATATGCTAAAAATTTAAAAACCCTCGTCTTGAGTTAGAAATTATTTTTTTATACATAAGCCAATAATCCAAATCGGAAGACATTAAGGGTCCTCATGATGTCGCTTAAAATTGCCATTTGTGCAAATGCGCAAACTTACGAGTCTTGTTTCATGAAGCCCCTTTTTTTACTTTTGTGTAATTTTAACAAATTAATGTCAGTTTGTAAGAAACGTCAATACAAAAATAAATTAGAAATTAAAATTCAAAAATATAAAAATTTGTGTTTAAATTGGTGATTAATATGTATGAGAAATTTGCTTTTAAAAATGCTCAAAGAAAGCCAAAAGACCAATTTACTGAAATTATTGCTAGAATTTATTGTTTGTGATTTATAGACACTTTGATTTTTCATTGAAAACGACGTTAAAATCATTAAAAGATCTGTTTGTATAAATGCACAATTGAACAGCGCAAGTTTACGAGACAAAATTGTTGGGCAAATTTACCAAGTTTGTGTAAATTAATTCTCATACAATTTTTGACAGTTCATTTACGAGGGCGTAAAAATGCACAGTTTGCACAGATTACGAGACTTATAAACCATATCATGAGGACCCTTATTGATTTAAAAATTGGGTCACTTGATATGAAATCCCCCATGTAGCAAAATCGTGTGTTATGTTGTATTATTTTTATTTAAATAAAACACAACTTTATATTTTAATTTTAAGTTTAATTTTATTTATTATTAGTTTTTCCTCTAAAGTTTATTTGATCCTTTTTACAAAAATGTTTATTCTTATATTATACAGTAAGTGTCCTTAATTTTAAGGATTTTTAACTAAGAACATTAATACGCTTTAAAATCTAACTTTTTACTGAACTCTATATAAAATTCCTTGATCTTTTTTAGTGACAATTATATTCATAAATATTATAAAGAAAAATATGTAAGTTTGTATGTTTATTTGTAGATCGCTTGTGCACAATCATGATTGGTAAAATGCGTATTTTCTTATCCTTTCTTCCGCACTATGCGTAAGTAAGCTAAAAATTGGGTAGGTTTAAATATTGGACATTTTCGTATTATTTGTTTAATTATTCTGCATGTCCAATTAAATTAACTGTCTTGCATTTAGTAAGAAAATAAATAATAACAACAAGCTTGTGCATGCCGAATCATGTCCATACCCGTATAATGCATATGTAGATGCGTATGAACATACGCATGTACGTTTAAAACGTAAGCTATTAATATTTTCTGCATTTCCAATCAAGAGAGTTAGCAACAATAAATTCTAACAAATGAAAGATTAATAATGCGTATTTAATATTTAAATAGTTTTATATAAAAAATACTTAGTAACAAAATAAATATAAATGTATGTTTGAGTTTGTTAAGTTGTATTTTTATTTATGTATGTACATATGTAGATAAATGTTTTAATTATATTAATGGGATTAAATCAAAGTATAATTGTACAAATATGTTAATATATGTATCTACACTTGTACATATAACTGTTAAACTCCTTCGAAACGACTTAGCCGATTTTTATGAAATTTTTTATGTTTGTTTATTTGGTAGGTATGAGAACAGGTCGTCAAGTTTATTTCAAAATCTTTTATATTTTTTGGCCAAATATGAAAAACTGGGAATCTAGCACGTCGTACGGAAATCGTATTAATTATAAATTTTTGTATTCCCGAAAATAATTTTGATAATATACATACTTGCATGTGCCCGTGCATTCAAACTGAATTGGCAAATTGGTTTTTTTTCTGTGGTTTTCTTACGAAGACAGTAGAATGAAGCAGTTTGTTTTTTCTTTTTACCCACTTACAACTACAATTCGAGTCGGAAAGAACCCAACCAATTGTAGGGGAATGTAAGAAAAGATAAACTCACTGTTTATTGTTGGTGTTTTGTTTAAGTTTTGATATTGTTACAGGTAAGACTTTGAGTGTTTATAATTCTAATTCGCTTTAGGGTTTTATTTGTAGAATATTTTTGGCCTTTCTAAAATCTTTGGAAAAGGTTTCCTGATGAGCTGGCCTAAGCAACCAGTGAAATGCGCATAGAAGCTAGCTTTCCCTCAACAATAAATTTCAGTGTATTTATCAAATATGAAAAACTGGGAATTTAGCAAGTCATACGGAAATCGTATTAATTACAAAAATACATATAACCACAAACTTTCACCCTCACCTTCCCATTTTTAGTCGCAGTTTAAGTTTTTTTGTAAAAGCAATATCCGAATAATTTAAACAGACAAATATAATTGGCAAAAAAATAACTTAAATGTAAATTATCGGCGATCGAATAGTTGCTGTCTATGAAAATACTGGATGCATAAAATTGTACAATAATTTGTGTAAAAAATGTGGACGTCAAGCTTCAAGTTTCGTATCTTCGTATCATACAAATCGATCAACACAGTTTATGATACCACGGAAGCTAGAAATTACCCAACAGAATTTTTGAACTCACTGGATTTGCCAGGCATGTCACCACACCTGAAAATTAGATCTCAGGTTATTTTACTTCGGAATTTGAACGCACCACGGCTGTGCATTGGAACGTGATTGGTCTTAAAAAAATTTATGAAAAATTTTATCAAAACCAAAATTTTGAATGGTAAATTATAAAAATTATTTTACTGCCACAAATTCCCATGGTTCTCACAGACGTGCCAATTGAATCCAAAAGTGTTAAATGTTCCACTAGTTTGGCGTTCGCAATGATAATCACTAAAGGCTAGTTTACACGGTAATTCATTGTATTACGACATTATGTAGAATGAGAAAAATCATACCATGTAAAAGCAAAATGTATTGAGTAAGAGAGAATACGAACACAAAATCTGACAAGCGGCCGGTAAATGATTTTTTTCTTAACCATTTTAGAAACGTATGTATTTTCATCACACCAGAGTTGTATTTTAACAGAATATATTGAAGGTGGTAGCATTTTTATACAATTACAAAAACAACTAAAATCAACTCAGGAAATTTTCATGTTGTTTTTGTAAAAATTGTAAAACTGTAACCATCTGATTTTTTGTTTTTATTTTTGATTTTACTTGTACCATCCGTGTAAACATGAAAAATACATACAACAGATTTTTATTTTCTTCTTTTAAACACGGAGCGAATTTCATAATATTTTGATTCTACAAAGTCGTAATACATTGTATTACCGTGTAAACTGGCCTTAAGTCGCAAGGTCCAACGATGCCTGTTTGCGGCTTATGCTAGGAACACAACTGGGACGAACGACGAATTTTTGGCCGCGAATATTCGTCGCCAAAAATAAAAAATATTTGTGTATATGAAAATGCACACAATCAGGGAGCCGACGAAAATTCGCCGGACGTTGCAAACTTTAAATAGATTTAATTCTAATTCTTACGCCGGCGAACGACGTACAAATCAGTACCGGGTAGCCATATTGTTTAAAAATGGTAAGTATTTTAGTAAATAAAGTTACTTTTTACTTTAGAAATTGTAAAATTTTAACTGAATATAATTTAAAATACAAATTGTAAAAAAAATTGACAATAAAAAAGTATTTCAGTTAGTTGTTCTTAATGTTTTGTTTGTGAAGTATTTATTGTTCATATGGTACCACTACTTCTTGTTTATACAACATATTTTATTTCCATTTTGTTTTTCGTCGTTATTGTGTTTCATACGCCGAATTTATACAGCGAATTTCTACCGAATAATTCGTCGTGCTGGACGAAATTCTCCGTTCGTCCCAGTTGTGTTCCTAGCATTACATTCCTCTCACTGGCATAGATCCCACAATACCCACAGACTTAAAATAGGTTCTATAGTTTTTGTTGAACAACCAAAAAATTCCCTAGAGAATAATTTGCTGGGCAGAACAACTTTGCAGGGGCAGCTAGTTACGATTCAAATAGGCCACAGACAATTAAAACCGGTAGAGAAGTGTTAATTCCGAATATCTCCGAAACTGTTGAAAATATAAAAAAAAACTATTTTTAAGAAGACTTAACCCTAGTCCATATACCCAACTTTTACTACGAGAACGTATACCCAAGTACAGGTGTGGTCAGTCAATTTGTTCCCCTTTTCTTTATATTTTCAAAGAAAAATAAATTTTTGTTTGCTCTTTTGAGTTGAAATTATATACGAACATTTTAAGGGCTCATATTTTCTCAACATCATTAAAAGTCAGTACTTTTTTTATTGACATTGTGTACGCTAAAATATCAACCAAATCACATTAAGGAGGACAAAATTTAAATACCTTAAATTGTTGTAAATAATTATTACAATCCCAATAACGAACGTGTGTTACACGTACTTAAATACGTGTGGCATACTGTGTGTGTACGGGGTACTCGGAACTCTATATACGTTTTAGGTTTACTTTTATATAGACATGGCCGCTTTTTCATTGATTACCAGCAACCCACAAAGTGAACGAGAAAGTATCCGTCTTTCATACAAGTTAATGTATTTTGTATAATCGTTATGTTATCAAACTAAAATACTTTCTCATATACTTAGTATACGGTGCTGTAATTAACATAATATACTTGTTCATATACAAAGTATATGGAATTTTGCAACAACACATCCAACCGAAAATTTTAGAAAAATAAAAAAAAATTTTTGTATATTATTGTTTATTTTTTTTAATTTATAATTATTTATATTTTTTTATAATTATTTATAATAATACTAAAATAATTTCATTATAGATTAAAAAACATAAATCACTGGTAACAAAGAAAAAAAAAACAAATTATTTTGCATAAACTGAACAGATTTAAAAAAAAAAAATTAAAAATTTATTAAATAAATAATAAAGAAAAACTTAAATGGTGTTAACACATTCTGCTTTACTCTTTTTCTCGCTTTTCTTATTTTCGTCTTGTGAATCCTGTTCTTGATTGTCTTAATAGATTCACGAATATCTTTGACGTATTCGGTATGCGTGTAGCCATCATTTTTAACTGCTTCTATGCAAAGTAAGGAAGACAAAAGAAAGAAGATGAAACTGAAGTACATTTTTTAAAATACATTTACTGTTACTTACCGAAAATTGCAGCATTCAAAGACTTATATTCTTTAAAGGCTTTTTTGTCATTCACGCCATCTTAATTGTACAAAAAAATAATATTCTTGTCAAGGAGCCGAAATTTGAAATTTTAATGTTTGACAAATAAATGAATGTTTTCAAACAAAAAAATTGAACTGTTTTTATTTTAACGAAAATTTCAAATAAAATTGGTCTACCTGTAGTACTGTATCATGTACATTGTACAATATGTAGTAACCGAAAGCAAACTCTGTGTTACTATTTGGCTTACAATTCTGAGTACTCGGAATATTAGTAACTGGGAATGTTAATGTTATTATTATTATACAAAAATAGAAGCATCCCAGCTTGCATTTTCAATCGTCTAGGAGTCTACTGGGAATCTCACAAAGACTGTTTTTATAAATCATAAACGGAATCGTTTATGATGAAATGCATCAGCATAACCGCCTTATTTCGGGCAAAACTGGCCGGCAAAAGTCAAAATGATGAGCCTTTTTCAGTTATCGGACAATTCCTTCTTAAGTCTTGCCGAATATACTCTGTTTTTTTTTTACTGAATGGGGTATTTCATTGCATTTCATTGTCTTTAGAAATAGTTAATAACAACTTGCAATACTTTTTTGGAATATACAAAAAAAAAAAAAAATTCTTACATATGCATGTTTGTTTGTTTGTAGATCTTTTCTCATTATATAATTTATGTTTTTAACCCTTTTTTTTTAAATATGTACTAAATATCTTAACCGTATTTAGCCATTTTATTTTGTCGTCCTTTCAAAACCTCACAAATTGGCCCAATTAACACTTCGAGTGTAGCCAGGCTTTCTTCTTCCTTTTGGCAACAATTAAATTAAAATCCTTCTCACTGTTGAAAAAGGGCAACAAATGTTTAAAATATTTGTATTTATTAAAACACAGGATAATTGTTTTGTTTGTTTAGCAACAAACAACCAACAACAACAAATAAATGTGTTAAATAAAATAAAAATATTTTCACTAAAATAAAATACTTGTGAAAAATATTTTGTAGAAAATAAATCCTAAATGAACAACTGAAAAAAGAGAAACAAATTAAAAATGTTTTGTTATTTGTGACCCTTTAAAATGATGGAAAAATATGGCATAAAAGTGCTTTTGGCCGAAATACTCGTTTATATATTTTTTTTCATATTGTTAATGAATGTGCGTTAAACCGCACTCAATTAAGCCATGTTTGTGTGTGTTTGTTTTTTTTATAAATATTTCTCATTTTGCAGCAAAAATATTCAACATAAGAACACTCAACCTAATTTTCAGGGGGGAAAAAGTCAATGCAATAAGTTTTTTATTTCCGGAAAATGAATTTAAACAATTTCTACTAATAAATACAAACATTTTAACAAACATAAATAAATAGCCTAATGGCGGTTTATTTAAAAGTCCTCCATTTAATTAACAGGAGTCTATAGAAAGTTGTGATATATAAAAAAAAAAAAACATATTTGCAAAACAAAAGTAATCTTATGCCTTAAAATGCAAAAGAAAATAAGAGCATTAGAAAAAGCAATTGTTATTTATTCAAACCCCTCAAATAAAAGTAATTTGTATAAAAATTAAACCAAATTTAGTTAGTGTATTTCCACTCCTTTCTCAATATTTTTGTCAACCAAATTCACAATATGAACAAACTGACATATTATTATATTACATTTGTCATGGTCAGTTATCGTTGTTTAGCAAGCCTCTTTTCAATTTCCCTTTGGAAACAATATTGCTGCAGAATGTGAACAAAACTGGAATGTCATCTGATTGTGGCAACATATTGTTTCAAATATTGGCCTATTAGTTTTGGCAATTGCTGAAGTAGTCCTGACAACATTTGCTTTCTCTTTGGATTTAATTTATAAATGTATGTTTGTATTTGTACGTGAATACACATCAAGTTATGATCCTTGATGTTTAAACGTCAAATACATGTAAAGCAAACAGGAAAAAGAGGCCTTCTATAACTCCTTTTTCCCCTTCTGCTTCAACGAAAAATATTTTTTCTGGTTGATTAAAAATATTCTCTAAACTGGTTTGAAGACGCTCTTTATATTATATTTGTTTCTGTTGCTCCTAAAGAGAGCATAGGGCCGTAACAAGCAAGTTTCATTCGGATCTATTGGGTGCGATTGATTTATATTCTGTCCAGCTTTTTCGGACTTTTATCATTTTCATCTTCAACTTTCGTTTACAAATTTTTTCGTTGAATTAAATTTTTTGTATTATTTCCCAAAGTCTAGAGTTGGAGATGGTAATTGGCCAGAATATTTTTAGAAGTCTGCGAAGGCAGTTGTTGATGAAGCTTTGTAGAAGTGGATATCAGAGCTGGCGACATTCCATGTTTCGCAGCCATTCAAAAGAACAGATTTAAGGTTTGAGTTGCAGATTTCAAGTTTGGTTCTTTGCGATGTAATTAAAGATTTCCAATCGTTGGTGAACATACCAAATGCCTTTCTGCCTTGCCTTTTTAATGCGTTCAAAAATATCAGCATTGGAGTCGCCCTGTCTATCAATAAGCTTCCAAGGTAGCAAATGGATTGAAGTAAGACGGAGAGTTTTTTTTTTTTTTTTGTAAAAATGGTATATTTTTTTTTTGTTTTGACTATGTTTTTATTCACGCCAGCATTGGAGGCGTGTGCAACAATTCCGCGTAATTTATTTTCCATTGCAGCATGCGAATATCTAAACAGACCAATATCGTCTACATAGTCAAGTTCTTAAAGTCTTCTATGAAGGTTTCATGTTATACCGATTCTGGAGGCTGCAGCTTGTTGTATAATGACATCCAATACGATGTTGAAGAAATGTGGTGATATAACGTATCCATGGTGAACACCTTTGCCGATATTAGTTTTGGCAGGTAGTTAATTTCCATGCAGCATTCTTCATATTGCGGTAGCGTACATTGAATTGATGATAGAAATCAGCTTTGTGGCACTCCTTTACATGCTAATGCCTTCCAAATGACAGTATGGCTTAGTGTATCGAATGGCTTTTCTAAAAAATATATAGAGGTGATATATTAGTGGTCTCCATTCTACGGACTGCTCAACTATTATTATAAGACATGGTCAACACAAGACTTTCCTCGAAAGAATCCCGCTTGCTCTTTCCTCATACTGAGTAAAATTGAATCGTTTATCTTTCTTTTTATGGGCTTTAACCTTGAGCACCTCTCCAGGGATTTCAGGACCAGAACCCATCAATAAGGGGAAGCAATAGTTTCGAGCTGATTATTGGTTCAGGAGGAATATTTCCAAGGCCTTTTTGTTTTTTTTTAATTTTTTTTATAGCTTTGCATATTTCAGAAATAAAGGGACATGCTGTTTTCACATATTGGTTCACCAGGTGTTATTCGGGGTTGCATAATGACATTGTTCATTTGTCCCGGAGGTTACAGCCAGCATTTGTATGTAGTAGTCGGTTTTGTTTGGTTTTTTTGTGGAAGAAATATGATGATATTTAAATCAAAGTTATCTTTCCTTGGATGTTGTAATGCCCTGATTTTTGTCTCTCACATACTGGAACACCTGTCACTTCTCCGTATAAGTCTCCGCTGCGATTGGTTTCAGCAGCTTTTGAGCATATTTGGATACATTATTTACCAAGCGTCTTTTGTCACGTCTTGCACTCCATTTTACAGCTCGACCTACATTATAGCGTTTCGCCTGGCTCGCCATATTTCCTACTACTTTCCTATCTGCAACAAGTTTCCAAGTTTCGTCCGACATCCATTCTTTTCGACCCCTTTCCATTGAGCCTATATGTTTAACGGCTGCATCAACTAGCAGGTGTTCTAGTGATGTCCAGTTATGTTCTGTAGAAGTGGTGGAGCTTGGATGTGCGGGTTTCAATGTTATGACGTTCTTTAAACACTTTAATAAACTTAATATAGAATGTGTTGCAAGATGAAATAATAAAGACCAGAAAAAGTGTAAGAATGCTAAGAAGCTTTTTGCATTTTATAAAAAAGTCTTCACTTATCTTTTTTCCGAAATTTCGTTATTTCTTAGAAAAAAATGTCTACCCTTCTTACGCTTCATATTTTGCAATAAGAATTAAATCCTTTATTAGGGCAGGCGAATGGCTTTGAAAAGGCCTGTAAAGTAAAGCCCTTTGGTTTTTTCTGGCTGGCAATTTATTCGTGCTTACATTAACATGAAAATAGTTTCAACAAACATTACATTTCATAGGGTTGGCAGTTAGTACAAAAGATGGAAGGAACGATTATGATTTGCATAATTTATGCCATATTTAACTTCGGTTATGTTTCACTTTTTCTTTAATACAAAATACACTCAGAGAAAAATTTACAATACTAAAGTTGGGGTAGCATGAAAACAATATGGGATGAATCTTTAATTCTTCAGTTTGTATTGTGAAAAAAACTTGTTCGGAATATCTATGAAATAATGTTGATAGAATTGTACTCTGTTCCATTTGTGAAAAAGTTTTGAAAGGTTTCTGGCAACATTTTTTTACAACTGCAAAAAAGTGTAATATAATAATATAACTGCACATATTCGTCGTGGTTTTTTAAAACAAATGGAAAAAAGTATAAAATAAATATTAAATAAGAAAGAAAAACATTTAAATAACACAGTCGGTAACAGTTTCTCATAAATATTTACTTTCTTGCTTATTTTATTTTTTATTTTAAGTATGGTAAAATAAGTACAAAAGAATAGTCATTAGAAATTTTGTTCTCAATTTTAAACCCCAAATAACGTCAAACAAAAAAAAAATTAAGGAAAATATTGAAACAATCGTCAAAAATCAAGTTGCAAAGGTTTTTAATAGGGTATTCAAACTATTAACCGCTGTTCGATTAAAAAATGGCTTATTTTTGATTAACAATTAATTCGAATAATTTATGCCGATAAGTCGAAAATTTATTTGTCCACAGTATTAGTTTTTTCTTTAATGTAGCAAACAAGCCGGTAGGATTTAAATACCCTTTTATCTTATTACCTATTGGTGTTAGCAAAATTTGTCGCAAGTAGCTTCGATAACTATTTAATCAATCTTTTGAAAACATTTTTTTTTGTTTTATTAAAAATTTTTTTTAAGTTTAAAACTTTTTTTATTTTTTTTTTAGCGGGAATGTTTTTTTGCTCGCTTTTTGGGATGCGAGTGCGAGTATAAAAAATATTTTCTAACTCTAGGCGAGGGTTTTTGAATTTTTAGCATATGGGCATTTCCATGCCATCATACGTGACATTTGTACAACTTCAGAGAGATTAAAAATAATATTTTTTGTAAATAAATGTATGTATGCATATAAAAACTTAAAACAAAGAAGTTAGAAAAGTCGGTCAAGCCCGACCATATGACACCCTACACTATAATATATAAAACAATTTTTTTTTTGAGAGTGTACCCTATTTGGGACCCATGGCAAATCAAGGTCGCCAGAATAGAATTATGCTATGAGGTTAAGAATTATATAAGAGTAATTTTATTACATTATTTATGTATCTCCATCTATATAAGATTTGTGTGCCCCTAGCCGATTTAAGAAAGGGGGGTTATATGGGACCTATTGTTAATTTTTGGACCTACCCGCACAACATTTTATCATGATATAGTACCTATCGCAAAAGTCATTGTCGCCAATTTTTATGTAAATGCCAACATTTCTTAGGAAGTTATGACATTAAAGCTATTTTCGGGAGTAGCACTTGTATGGGAGCTATGGTCAAATATGGACCGATTCCAAAGAAATTTTGTTAGACGCTTTTGATTGTAATAAAATAAGGTTTGACCACATTTAAACTTAATACTAACATAATAAGATGATGCATTTAGTTGCATTTTAGTACTTAAAATATCGTACGTGACGAGATTTAAAAGCTTATAAAATTTTGATTATACCAATTTAAAAAAAAATTCCGATCAATATTTTTTTGCAGCAAATATCTTGCTTTGAACTTTTATTTTGAAACACCTAAGACAGGCCAAATAGAAATGACAAAGACAAATGTTGTTTTTGCACCACGTACGTGACGTTAGAATAGCATCCAAAACAAACCAAAAAATGTACCACTAATCGAACTATATACTTGGTCTTTCCTCATGGATCTTGTTCATTGTTGTTGTAACACTAATTTTAAAGCATAATTCCAGGGTTGCCAGTTTCTGTATTTAATCGAAGAAAATTGAAAATTGTTAATTGCAGTTACTAAAAATGAATCAAAGAGAAAGACAGTTTAAACTTTTATTTTTTGCTTTTTAAAAATTGTAATAAGCTTTAAGTACGTCTGCATAGTAAAATTTGGGTGTTTTATTTCTCTTTACCATATTTGAAAAAAAGTTTCAAGCGTTTTAATTTTTTGAGTCGTGGTTGACATTCTCTTGGAAATGCCCATATGTACTATTTTGAATTTTTTCCTACTTGTGTTTAAGTGTTTCTAAAACCTTAAAAATAAAACTTATGCAGAAAAACTAGAGAAATTAACCTTTCCGACGGTATGAAGCATACCCAACTATCATTTTATACCTTCGATACTGTAATGCCCACAATAAGTTAATGACAGGAATAAAATCACTTTTTTCTAAAGAAATGTTGACAAATAATTAATTTTTTTTATTTATCTGTAATAATAATAAACAGATAAATAATTTAATTAAATTAAATCTTAATCACATTAGATCATTTTATATCCTAATTTTTTACATTTAATTTGTTGTAGCTGATGAAGTGTTTAAGTTTGCAATGAACACCTGTATGGCAAAATGCCTAACTTTGGCCCCCTCAAACTCAGGAACTTTTTGATCGATCTTGTTGTGTCTAATCTACTGTCCACTAGGACTAACCTTGGTGCAAATTTCATCCAAATCGGAAGACATCGATTTCAAAATTGGGTCACTTGACATGAAATCTCCCATATGTAAAATTTATCAGTTGTAAAACATTTTTCACAAATTTGAACAGAGTACTAGGCTTAAGGCAATAATTAATATGAATAATTAATATGATAATTAATAGAAAAAAAGTAATCAATGCCATAATTCGGATTAAAAACTTCTCACATTGGTTATTTTTGACAACAAAGTTGTCAGCAACATTTAATCGATAAATAACAAATCGCTTGCTCAATATTGCAAGGATGCATGTGCAAAAGCAAAGATATGGAGTAAATCAAACTTTTAGCAATGGATACTCCGAATGGCTGCACAAGAGGGGATGTAATCAAACTTCCCAAAAAAGATTATCTGAAAGACTTTAATAATTTGGGGTGCATTGCGCTTCTCAATGCAGTATAAAATATTATGGCAATTATTATAAGCACTTATAATCCAGTGCAATAAATGATCTCTTCGCAATGAACAAGCGGGTTTCCGTCCACCCAGTAATTTGGTCGATCAGGCTAATACACTGCGCATCATAACCAAACAAAATAAAGGTAAAAAACCTTATAAGGGCCATGTATGAATCGACGTCTTTGAAAGTTCACCACAAGGGAAGGTTTAGCGGAACATTTATTGCAAATGACGGTGTAAAACAGGAATGCTTTAAAAAAAAACCCAAACAAATTTCTAACTGAATCAAAAAAAAAAATTACCTTCAACCTTGTAATGGTGAGCCAGCGAAATATTGCAAGGATATTTAGCAACATTAATAAATATTAATATTGCTTTATCAATTTTGTACTCTGTTTTCCTTTAAGTGTATCATCCCTCATGCAATCCTTTTCTTTTTTTTTTTAAGATTCTGTTTTTAGTTTTCTTTTTGACTTGAAAATTTTTCTGAACTAAATACACAACTTTTTATGCAAATAATTTCTAAGCTAAAAGTGTCATTGTGGTTAATGGCTGTAAAAGGTGACACCATATGGCATGAGTTGGTTAAACAAAAGCACCAACCATCTCCAACTATTCAAGAAATGAATGGGTCAAACTCATTGACTGTATACGATGACATTGTTTCATAAAATGTTGTATGTTTGTGTTCCATAAAGATGAAATGGTTTCGTTTTAGTGTTTTGTGTAACACATGCTATAGAGAATTACTTAAAAAAAGACTACAACTTATGTAAAATGTTACACATTCACATTCATCGGATATACATTCTAAATATTATTTCCATGGATGTAGCCTGTAGGAAATGTCAATAGTGAAGCTGTACTGAATCACTATTGGCTTTGTGACCAGAACTACTGATCAACCGTAGACCAGATAATGGTTTGTGCTACAGACATTTAAGTCATTGAAACCATACTTTTGAACTGAGATATATTGACAAGGTAGTTCTTGTAGGACCATAAGAGAGTTATTTGTACCAGATATTCACTAATACTTACATATTTTGTAGTTCTAGTCAACATTTTTTAAACTGTTTACAAGATCTTTGCATTATTTAATATACATAAGTGGATTTAATTAAATCGAAATATGGGCATATATGAACATATTTGGTTTAAATAACATGTTTATTTATTTATTTAATTTACAGACTATTTTCGTGTAGTAACATAATAATTTATATTTTTTTATGCAAAGAAAGAGAGCTCAGAACAAACATTATCGATTTAAATATAATATTATGTTGCCTTTTATGATATTAAAGTTCAGAGAATGGTCGATAAAGTTATACATTTCATTGAAACAGCAACATAATATTCTTATTTGGATCTTAAATAAAAAAACTTATAATTGCAAAAAAAAAAAAAAAAAATTGGTATATTCTATTACGTATAAATAAATAGAACTGTATGTGATTTGGTAACGGCAAAACTATTCAAGCAATTTTTTGTCTTTCGGCATTCCTAATGCATATTCCAGAAGAAGCTATAGACAAATCTAGATTTTGATATACATGTATATTTCTTCATACATACCAAGATTAGTGCAGCAATTTAAATAATATTTGGCAAAAAAAATGCTCGGCAATTTGTTTTTCAATTAAACTATTTCATTGAAACAGCTACATAATATTCTTATTTGGATCTTAAATAAAAAAACTTATAATTGCAAAAAAAAAAAAAAAAAATAATTGGTATATTCTATTACGTATAAATAAAAAGAACTGTATGTGATTTGGTAACGGCAAAACTATTCAAGCAATTTTTTGTCTTTCGGCATTCCTAATGCATATTCCTGAAGAATCTATAGACAAATCTAGATTTTGATATACATGTATATTTCTTCATACATACCAAGATTAGTGCAGCAATTTAAATAATATTTGGCAGAAAAAATGCTCGGCAATTTGTTTTTCAATTAAACTATTAATCACAAATAAAATCAATTTTAATTGAAAATTTTACCAAGTGATTTAACGTTTAATTAAATCAACAATATTACTGCAGCAAATGTTGCTAATAACAAACCATATTTAATTGATGCTATTAATTTGTTTACTCATGCAAATTTAATTAATTTTTTAATAAATATCGCAAATTTTTAAATTGAAATACATTTTTCTATGCTGTGGCAAAGAGCTTTGAGTTTTTTGACCCCAAGAACTTTAGATAAAAAATCCTAAAGTGATAAGAATAAACAATTTCACTATACACCAAAACTTCGATTTTTCCTCCAAGTTATCGATTTTTATATGAAAACACATAAAATCGTATTGACCTTTTAAACTAAAGGATCTTAAGTGCAAAAGAATGAAAATCTGTTTATAAAAATTTGAGGTCATGACATATAATAACAAAAAGATCGACCTTCTTGGGAAATGTCGTTCGATAGCTTAAGAACTGTTGTAAGCATACTTAAATAATGTTTTATAAACAAGCCAAAATAGTATTTTGCACTAATGCGATTAAAAAATCCTATATTTTTCTATTAATGCATTCGTATAAGTTTTCGGTATCCAATTTTAAAAATACCGGGCACGGTTTTGTCATCCATACTTTTATACATTAATAAACGTTCTTACATAGATATAAGCCATTATAGCACATGCCCACCAAATTATAGTTTCCAACGATGTGCTTGAAATTTCCACATTCGAAAAGTGACTCTGCAGCTGCTACCTGACGTTTTGAAGTCGGAGCCTGGTCCCTTCCAAGGCACATTTTGATATGCTGCCCTTATTAATTACATATCGCACAAGAGGGTATTAAGTAAATTTTTTTTTACTTTTTGGAAAAAATAGACACGTTGTATTTATTTCAACCTGCTGTATAAATATCGTGCTATTTTGTCTAAATTTGGCTAATGAAACGGTTGGTTTAAAAATTTCTGCTTCTACTGAGAATATTAAAATTTCGAGTCAACACCTTTGGGTTTTTTGAGTTATGGCACTGTTGAAGTAAATGAGCGATATTTATTTATTTTTTATGTCCTTATTATTTATATCTGAAAAGAATCGTACGTTTTTATTCTACTTTAAATCGTTTAAGTTTTTAAACAAATTTCGGTTCCAACGCTATCGAATGCAGCAATTCGCTTTTCGATACGTCACGATTGGCCATAGTATTCATATTTAATTAAAAAAAAAAACTCTTTCAACGCTGGTTCCTAACAGTAAGTGTTTCTTTATTCTGTGTGTCTACATTAAATGCATGTGTTTGGGTGATATTTTGGAATATTACAATATTTTTGCTGATGCATACAGTTCAAGTTTTAGCCGCCAAGTCTTGAGTTTTAGGAGAGAAAGGAAAATTGTAAAATTGAACCAAAGCTTTATTTTTAACAAATTTTTTTTTATTTTATGGGTTTAAAAATTATGTCGACATGCTTCAGTGCATTAATAAAAAGAAAATCGGAAAATCTATTAACATCTTTAACAATCTTAAATTGCGGTTAAATCGTTTAGTAATTTACTGCCACATCCTCTCACCCCTTTAAATCTTTTTAAAAGCCTGAAAGAACGAAATAAAGTAAAAGAGTGTTGACACTAATAGACACCTTAGAAATAATTACCAGCAATGAACCGCAAAAAGCACAAATAACAAACAACGACAGCATCTAGTAGATCATGCCCCCAGGGATTAACTAATGGACGTTGTGGGCGACGTTGCTTTAAATACCCACCAACCGTCAAATAACCTGAGTGAAGCCAACAAAACAAGAACAACAACAACAACAAAAGGAAAACTATTAACAAAAACCGAACTTGATTATAAAAAGGAGTCACGTGTCAAATAAAATGTCAACAAAACAATTGAGTTATTTATTTGAAACTATAAAATTACAACAACAAAATGAAATGAGAGGAATCTTCCACAGTCAACATCATAACACAACACCGAGCAAAACATTGTCTCTCTACCCGGGATAAATAACTAAACAAGGGATTCAGGCAGGAGCAAATGGAAGAAAAATAATGTAGAAATAAAATAAAAATGGCAGCGCACACATACATACATATGTACATATGTATGTACATAAATTCATTCATTCAAATGCAATGAGGACCCAGCGAGAAAAAGAAGGAGTGGATGCCTTTTCGAAGGCCTCTGTACTTTTTCTTTTAGATATACAAGGCCTGCTCGCTTCATTTCACTCTCGTATCTTTTTTACCTTCTTTTGATCAAAAAATATAATTATTTTGCTTGTGCGAAATAAAACAATACAAAAAAGTTACTTTTTCTCCAATCCCTTGTCATAAAAGCGAATAGGAGTGAGTATTTTCTCTTTTATACAAAAGAGCCGAGGCATTTTTTAGCTGTAAGAAAAGAATAGTAATTGAATCTAAAAAATTTTTAAGCAGGCCTTTAAAAAGGCCTGAAGTAAGAAGGTCTTATGTGTTTTCCCACTGGCGAGTTTAGGAGTAGATATCTATGTGTGTCTGCGGCTGTGCATGTGTATAAATGTGCGTGTACTAACTCCCTGCAGATAACGAGACAAGTTCATACATGCATGTAAAGAGTAGTCCATAAAGGAGTAGGAGTACTCCAAAAATACTCCAAATATATTGATAAAAGGTGGTCTATTTAACATTACGATGTCCTAGGAGTGGACCACATAACCTAGTTTTGCATTATAACGGGGTACTCTTAAAATTACTCCATGTTCATACTAGTTTTGAAACTACTCCATGGTATACTCCAGAGGATTAGTTTAAACTTCGTTTAAAAACGAAGACATGTCGTTTCACTACAATCTGTTTTTAACAATGACATGGTCCATGCTTGCATAACATTCGACCAGTTATGTCAACAATGAAACACGTAGTCCAATTTTATCTGCAGGGCAGACTCAGACAAAGACATTGTTCATCCAGTTGTTAAATTAAGGTTGGATACAAAATGGTACAAAACAGTGACTGGTGGGTGGTATATTCTTGTTTTAAATATTCATGGTGTGGCAGAATGTATTAATAAAATTGTAATGAAAAATTAAAGCAACCCCTTGGCTTTATGCTAAAAATATTGGCTATAGAAAATGTACACTTGAAGAAAGATTATTTTGAAACTTGGAACTTTTTATTAATTTATCCTTGTTATAACTTTCAAAATTTTATTTAAAATGTTTTTCATATTACCGACATACACATATTGCTGCTTAAAGGGTTTTTGGTAAAAATTTGGTCACGATGAGGATTTGTTATGACCATAAGTTTAATATTTATATATTACAAGCTGTTTTATCGCGTATAAGCATTTCATCATTTGCACGTTTTTGGTGCTTCTAAACGAGAAATGCATATGTGACCTTCTCTGAGAAAAGGAACCTAGTGTGTCAAGAAACGATTTTGGACTAAAGATTGGATTCTGGTACCAAAAAGGGTGTATAATAAGATGGAGAAGGCCACATATATGCATATACTGTGCTTATAATAAAAAATCAATATCAGCATCATGAAAATAATTTAGCTTGCTTGCATCAAAAGTACATTCAAAGTATAACTTAAATTGAGGAAATTTTATTGTATCTGACTCAAGTATGAAGCGATGCTTATATCAGAATTTTTTAATGCAATTTTTTAAAATTGTGTTGCATAAATGCTGAATACACAAACAAGCAAATTTTTTTTTACACGAAACAGTTTTGGCTATTTTAAATAGCAACCTCTAATTACACAAGTTTACATGCATAAAACCGTGAAATGATTACCAGTGTGCAAATAAACGATTAATATGGGAGTCAGCTGTTTTTAAAATTTTTAGTTATTTACCGTAAACATTTAGTTGAACGGAACATTTTTGTGAGAAAGGAAAAGTAAAAAGAACCTTTTATCTGTAATATAACATATTTCCTTTTAAATATCCTTTGAAGGAAGTTCTTTCTTTGTTAGCATATATGCCGATATTAAGGAAGAAAACAAATTTAGGCGTGGACACATTTATTTTTGGAACTTTAACTGTATGAACATAAGCTGTATGAATTCAAAGCAACTTCACTTTCTACGCCCATTTTTAATAAAATATATAAATTTTTTACACGTCCCAGTAAACACAGAAATACTCCACAAGAATTGCCAAACTTATAGAGTGGATGAAAAATATAATTACGGCAATAATCGATTTCGTATTGCGGAAGATACGTGTCTCGATGGCAACACTCCTAGGCAATACGAAAGCGATTCTGCTAGATGATAAAGTGGCAATATCGCCAGATAATCACTTATAAAAAAATAGGAAGATATCGCCAAAATATCATAAGGCTGATAAAAAAACATTTTTTGGGACAAAATATTGGCCAAATGGCCGTTGCGACCTCGGCGTCACACCTCCATCCAATGGTCCATATTTTCTCCTTAATCCTAAAAAGTTTAGAAGTAATCATATTATTGTCATGGTAATCATAATAAGTTTAGAAGTAATAATATTATGATACAGCACCACTTTCACAAAAATAAAAACAAAAATTAAATTTTTTTGCACCGATTTCTTATTTTGTATTTCTTTGTTTTCTTACAAAAAAAAAAAATTAATTGTTACCCATCCCTATAAAAACATATAATTCGATAAGCATATTTAAAACAAACGAAACAACTGATACAAAATTATTTTACAATTGGCGATAACAAAATATTATTAAAGTAAAGATATTTTGTTTGCATATTGAACATATTATGAACACGCATAGACAGTTATCATGTTATGACTATTAAATATCATTAAGTAGTTGTGAGTAAAATAATATGTTTTCAAAGTTATCATTATTTAGTTGTTAGAAAAATTATAATTTTTCGGTCAACAATACTCAAATTTATAATTGCGATAAGCATTTAAATGTTTAAAGTATCTATAATTTCTGATATTAAATAAAAATAACAATATTTTGTCTACGATTCCCAACCATATTTTTTGTCTGCGTGAATGAATAATAAAATTCCCACTTTACCCATTTTGTCCTATAACGCGTGATGAAGACTTAATGAAGCTTAATGTATTTTTATTTGTTTGCTGACTTTATGCTAAAGGAAATTGGTTTAAGCTTGCGCATAATTTTTTTGAAACAAATTTTGTTCACAAAAAGTATCAAAAGTTTGAACTTTAACCCTGTTTAGCACCTTAAAGTTCAAATTTCGCATATCTATATACTACCTGTACCCATGTTCTGTAACTTTAGTTAGAACTTCTAGCATATTCCATAGTTTCTCGAAAATTGAGAAAAAAAGTGTGTCTGTAACTCATGGCGAAAACTATTAAAAGAGATTACGTCGTTACGTTATAAATGTCATTACATTGTACTCGATGCCGATGTGACATTTCAGGCATTGAGAACGGCAGTAACACATATTGTTGACGGCGGCAAAAAAGTTGTTTCATTCAATATATGGCACTTTTGTTTCATTTCACACATTTCAATCGAAAAGTTTCTCGACGCGAGAGTTACAGAACATTGCCACTGGCTTAAGCATAAAAATAAATGAACTCTTAAAATTTTGTAGTCTTAAAGGAGTTGATAAGAACGTAGTTTTAATAACTTCTTAAGTTTTTTTTTAAATATTTATTTCCCTATTTTCTTTAAGTGTAAAAAGAACAGGATAATTTCAACAAGTAAGTTAAGGATACACTTTCTATACCTACTCACCCATTATCATAGACATTGACTCACCTTGCCTTCCGCTTTACGCCGATGATACATACGTATTTAATGGTGCCGCCACACAGTTAGTTGCAGCTTCCTTTCAACAGATTTCACGCAGTTATTTCCTTCCTATTCATATTCTGTCGTTTGGGTTAAAGTAAACAAAAGAAGCACGTGCACTCTTACAGTCGTTTGTTGCCTTTGTGAAAATTCTTTCGTTTTATTTTCAACCAGTGGACGGGGGTTAATCTTTCCTCTTTTATAACTACGACCATACATAAATGTATGCTGTGTGTTTTGGTGTGTGTTTAGCTTGAAAAAGGCGTTAAGGGATTAAAGTTACTTTACTTGCACCATCATATCTCTATTTATTTTTATATTTCAGTTATTTTTTTTCATTCTTTCTTTATAGTCACCAAAAATTGAATTGAAATCATTCGGTATTTGCCCCTGGATTAGCTGAATGACATGCGTCCGCAAATATAAATATGCCCCCATTAGCACACATACACAAACACAGGCACAAGTAAATAATGAAAGGATTCTTTCCATTCAAAATAGAAATATTTGGCTTAAGAAATGATATTTAAAATATATTTGTATTTGGCCTAAAGTAATTTTACTATCCATCGGCTTAGTCTAAACACACAAACACGAGCCACTAAAAAGAAACATGGCGATGAAGAATCAGGGACTTTTTAAATTGATGTATAAAAAATTTTTTATTTGCAAAATGATAAAGCGTGAGAATTTTGTTTTGTCAAATGTTCTTCAATCCCAATACAAGACCCTGTTAAGCTTATGAATATCCTTAAAACTCTTAAGCACTTTGAAAGAAATATACAATTTTTGGCATTGATATGCCATCATAATCATCACAATTGATGAAGGAAGTGGCAGGAAATAAGGGCAAATGAATTTGCACAACAAATGAATATGAATTTTATTTCATTTTTGGGATTTATTTCTTAAATTCTATTGACCATAAACATTAATTCATAAAAAATGCGCATAAATAAATAGAAATAATAAATTCAAGGGTCATATTCAACATCAAATACTTTTCAGCAAATACAAAAGTACAAGTGGAAAATAAATTAATAAAAAAGAACCGTGTCGTAAAATAAAAAAAAATATCTAGTGGCATCGATTACAATAAACACTCCTCATACTGCTGCCCTGACTGACTCACTGACACACTCTTGCAGTAATTGATTGATAAGAGTCCTCTTTGTTCAGTGTTGGATTAACCGAAATATTCAAAATAAATAAATACTTGTAATAATAAATAATTCATATGTATGTGCATAATTTTAGAATTGGCTTTTGGCGAGATTCTAAGTACAGGTATCCCTTGATTTGCACGGTACTCCATTTACGCGATTTAGATATAACACGGATCAATAATAGCAACCATTTTTTGAATTACGTGGATTTTAATAAAATACTCTCAAAAAGTTATGGCAATCCTTATTTTGTGCGAAATGCAGCACTGCGATTCAAGAAATTTTATCATCTGTGTGCTAAAATAGAACTGCACAAGTGCATACATACATATTTATAAAAAATTAATAAAAAACAAAATGTTTTTTGCACTACTTTATAATTTTTATTTATAATTTTCTTAATTTCAGTGAATTATTTTTTTGTATTTTAATTTAAGGATTCTAATAACTATTGAATAGTTTAATTTGTTTTTGACTATTTTACGTACAATTGCCGTAATTTTCTTATATTTTTGATTTTAAATACATATTCGAATATATTTCAAGTATTGTGTTTGTTCTCTTTTAATTTAATTATTTTTTAAAAATATAATAACAAAGCTTTAAACATTTCATTGTATAGCAATATCCTTTTATTTTTAAAAAGTAAAAATAAAATTATTAAAAAAATATATAATTCGTGAGTTTTGATTTAACACGTTTTTTAGGCCTAAAAATTAAATTTTGTATGTATCTTATATTTTGATTTACGCGATACGTTAAATTTCTGGTACCATAAACGCAATTTTTTACCAGCCCTGAACCTTGTTTTACGCGAATTTGATTTACACGTGCTTTCTTCGGTCCCGGCAAACCGCGTAAATCGAGGGTTACCGTATTAAGAAAATACTAAGATTTATTAAATTACAAAAAAATTTTTTTTCATTTTATTAAAAATATGTCTGTATACACGCAGAAAAAGAACAAGGTTGAAGTTGGGTTAAAATCCAATATTATGGTTCCCGCAATGACTACAAACAAACTATTGTTGTTTTTTACCCGAATTGACCCCGTGTGTCCATATGGACACAAAAGTAAGTTGTGGCTAAACGAGTCAGAAAATGCAAAAAAAAAATTTTAGAATATCGGTACCACCTATTTTTGAGTTGTTAGTAGTGTTTTTCATATGGGAAAAAATTCCCGGGAAATTTGTGCGGGAATTCCCGGGACTTTTTTTTATTTAATTTTGTCAACTTTACTGCTGATATGTATAATTGTAAATAAAGGTGCTATCAGACGGTATGTATTTTACATATGTACTGTCACTTTTCTTACCCATATGTAATTGCGTATGTATGTCAAAATTCCCATTTTACACACGATTCATAATTTTTGCTATCACACCTGCTTATGTTTTTCCGTATGACATAACCTATAAATGTAAACAAAAGCTGACTTTTTAAAGTGTATTAATTGTTTTAATTATAAAGCTGCTGAAATTATAAAGTTTTTAAAAGTAAAATGGATGTAATAACTGCTAATAAAATAATTGTAGCGTCCAGCATTATTGCAGTAATATCTGAAATAAAAATAAAAAAAAAAGAAACAAAAACAAAAACCATCTGTTTTGTTTATGTTTGCCACAGGAAAATAGAGCGTGTTCTAATCGAAGAAATTACATATGTATTTCCACATGTATTTTACACATGCAAAGTTTTATATGTATCACACGATGTGTACAACTTTTACAGATGGAAAATTTGACAGTACATATGTAAAATACATACCGTCTGATAGCACCTTAAGTTGTGTCATGAAAAAGATCTTAGCCGTATGTCAAAAAATCACATTTTGAGTTTTTGATTGGCTTTAATTTAATTTGTTTTCTCTTTTGTTTGATGTAAATCACTTAAGTCTAGCACAACTGCTTCTAATCTTAAGGAAATACACTAAATAAATATTTTTCAATTTAACATAACGAAAAACTACAGTTTCTGACTAAAGCCATTTTGCCAAACGACAAAGAAAGACCCAGAACCGTAGGAAAGAAACGTGTTTAATCATTGAAATCTTCTTGATTAAAATTAGAAATAGGCATTCAAACGATTCTGTAAATGCTTATTCTGAACTATTTTAACAGAAATATTTTGTAATAATTTTTTTGAAAAATTTAACATTTTTGGTTTTATATAAATGCTGTTGGCCTTGAATCTATTCTGTGGCAATAACTGATTAAGTCTATTTTTTTTTGTTTTATAGGAGAACATTTAAAAACTTTAAAGGTGGCAATTCTCTGCGGTTATAGTTTTTTATGTTTTAGTTTCTAAAGACTGCTCATGTCACAGATTGGAAGTTTTTGTTATTTCAAATGTTAATAATTAGAATTGTGGTTATTTTGTTGAACTATTTATGGAAAATTAATCCAAATTTTTAATATTTTAATCAGGCTTAAGTTCATCAAATTTAATTTTCATTAAATTATTTTTATGAAGAAAGGAATTTTACAACATGAAAATTAATTAAAATTGTTATTGATAATCATTCATTCTTGACTGACCTGAGATTCGAACCCAGGCGGCTGGTTACCATGATATGTTTCGATCGCAACCACTCGATCTCCTCAGATGGATTTGCCGTCCTACACTCGCAGCCATTTGGTTTCAAAGTTGGTAAAAAATAATGAAAAACAAAATCCCGTATTCGATTTTATAAAACGTTTAAGTTAAATACATCATCTACAAAAAAATATAATTATGACGAAAAACATATCGAGTCGGTCTGCTGCCGGTTTTGCTTACATTTCTTCTTCTTTAGCCAAGGAAAGGAATAAGCAACAGTGAGCGATAATGAAAAATATTGTGTGTTACCCTGCGGCCACACGATCAAGTTGTTCTTGATAGTCTTTAACACATATACTGCTTGTCAAAATTTACAAAAATAAAAAGTTGTGACGTAACCTGCACTTAATTTGCAAGTGCCGGTTCACACACGTCAAGTTTAACTCGTCAAATCACGAGATTTTAGAAGAGAAGGGAAAAGAGAAAGCTATTTCTTCTCCCCTCTCTCCTAAAAACTCAAGACTTGACGAGTCAAACTTTACGTGTGTGAACCGGCACTAAGCAATTTACTTTCATGATGTCACCAAAAAAACAATTTATAAGGACAAACAAAGCAAAATTTCCAAACAAATGGAAAGGTGAAATTGAAAGCAGTCTCGTGGTCAATTTAAAAAGTGTGAGTGTATTGCAAATTGAAAGGTAAAACTTGATCGTGTGGCCACCAAGTAAAAGCAAGACTTCGTTCAAAAAATTTTCCAACAATAAAATGTTTCTCAAAGCCAGTCTCCGTTCTGCTCTGCCATCATCTTCACCATCAGTGATTGCTTGGGTGCGCGTCATTGCTTGGGCAAAAACTTTTTGTTTGATTCAGCAAAATTAATTGTTTGAAATTTTTATGAATTTCAGTAAACTTTTTTTTTGATTCAGTTAAAATATTATTAAATTATTGTTTGAAAAAATCAGGGTTTTTTTCAGAAAACAAAATGCAAATAAATTGTTTAAATATGCGAATTTGTTTATGGGACCGATTTCAGGCAAAAAATGTTATGATTCTAGAAATTTTTTGTTTGAATTGGAAAAATAATTTTTTCTGCGTATTTCATTTCTTTCACAATTCGTTTAAAATACCATAATTGCCCAAAAATTGCTTAAATTTAATTTAGTCTTATCAAATTCTGAAAAAAATAAACAAACAACTTTATCGATGAGAAAATCTATCTCCATGATTTTAAACAAAAAACTCTTTGTAGGTATATAATATAATAAGTTGCAATTTAAATCTCCATGTGACCATTTTCAGGGAATTACACCTTCGATCAAGCAAATCGCTCATTTTAATCTTACACTGGCTGCTTGAATGAATGAAGTCATTCAATCATTCAAACACTTTTATTTGTGTCTCATCCGAACTGATGTTGTTCACGTGTCGACAATGTTGATGTTGCTGATAATCCTGTGTGTGGAAGAGAACAATCAAAACAATCAAACATGCCACATACGTTAAAAGCACACGCCTGCCAGTCTCGTACTCCTGAAACTCTTGAAGGCTACAAGTTTTTGCCATTCGCAGATTCAATGATTTAGAAAATCAAAAGGACCTGTTTAACTTTTTTACTTTTATATCAAATAGTATCTCTAGTTTTTTATTTGCTCAACATTTTCACTTTTTATTGTTATTGTTGTTGTAAGTATTTGTTTATACATAAACAATGTTGCACACGACCAACCACTTAACATTTGAATCAAACGAGTTTTTAGGGTGATAGATACGGGCATTAGAGTTGTAACATATCTGATTTTTATTTTAGATTTTTTTTGCGATGCTAATCTACAACAAAATGTTACAAAAGTATTTAACAATTAAGTTATGCCACACTCCAGGTCATGCAACAGTATGGACGGAGTGTGATACCCATAAGGCATTCACTTGTAACTGGCGGGTATGGGAACAATGTTGTCATTGTTATTATTAAACATTATCATTTGAGATAACGAAATGTATCATTTGTTTATTAAATGCACCACTACTCATCATTATTAATATGGTCGTAATGTTGTAGTTCTTGTGTTTGCTTTTAAATTGTAGGTTTTAAACTTTGATTGCGTCTTGAATTGTCATATAAAATGTTAGAGACCTTTATTTTTTAGTCTAGAAGTTGGTTTCAATTATTGCAACTACTTAATAAATTGAAATTGGAGTTAAAATGGACATTTTTAGGAATACTCTTTTGACGATTTTAGCACACATTAAATTTAGCTCCTCCGGCCTGTCATAAATTGGACTGGTCCAATGTAATGCTGGAATGGACCATGCCATTGTTAAAAAGTGTTTGTAGTTGACGACATGCCTTCGTTTTTTAACGACATGTTTTCGTTATTAAACGAAGTTAAAACTAATCATCTTGTGTATACAATGTAAAACTACTCCATTGTAATCTAAATCTGGGTTATATGGTCCTGCCCTAGGACACTGTAATGTTAAATCGACCATGTTTTTTCTATACGTTTGGGTTAATTTTGGACTAGTCCTAGTCCCTTGTGGGCTACATTTTACGCGCGTGTTTGGGCTAGTCCTTATATTTATAAGAAGATATTAAGCTGCTATTTAATATAAAGTGTTGCCAATAAAGTCATTTATTAAAAAAAAAACGAAAATTTTAAATGATGTCGCTTACGTTTTAGGGTTAGGTTAGGGCTCGATATGTATGTATGTATGTATGTATGTATAATCTTTATTTTTTTAACGCCAATTCCGCGAAAAGGAATGGCTAACAACCCTGAAAATTACCGCCCAATTGCAATTTGTTCGGCACTTTCCAAAGTTATGGAGAGTATGGTAAATTACCATCTTGTCAAATAGTTAGATTCAAACTTTCTACTAAGCGACCGCCAGTATGGCTTTCGTAGAGGTCGCTCTACTGGAGACTTACTTGATCTGTTATCGGAAATATGGTGCCGTTCCATTCACCATTTTGGCGAAAGTAAGGTAATTGCTTTGGATATTTCCAAGGCGTTCGACAGAGTCTGGCATGGTGCACTCTTGTCAAAAAGCGATAGATCAAGGTGCCTCAACTGTACATGTGGGTGGTATAATTATTGAGGAATCAGAATCTCTTGATGTCCTGGGCATGAAGATACATTGTGATGTCCGATGGACAGAACATATATTCAATGTGTCGAAAAAACATTCAACTGCCTCGGCTTTTTAAGACGGTGTTAGATATTCTTCACTCCAACTGATCTCCTTACTATTTACACCTCCTATATCCTACCGCGTATGGAATACAACTCTCATGTGTGGTTCGGTGCTTCAAAGTCTATTTTGGAGCATCCCGACCGCGTGCAGGAGAGGTCCGAGGTTCTCATTGGTGACAGTAGGGTATCTAATTCTATTGACTCCCTTTAACACCGTCGCAATGTGGGTTGTATTTGCCTGTTTTATCGTTCCTATAATGGGATGTGTTCTGACGAAATTAGGGATCTGGTTCCTAAAACCCGTACGTTTGATCGTAATACACGTTTTTCTTCAAGAGCCCATCCTTATGTGGTTGATTGGCAGGGGAATTGTACTACGCATTACAAAGAGAATTCGTTTTTTTCCCGGACTAATCGTATGTGGAATAACTTTCTTGCAGAATTCTTCCCTCGCACTTACAGCATGACTAAGTTCAAGTCCAATGTTCACAAATACAACTCCCTCTATCCTCCTTCCCACAACCTATTTTCCTAGTTCCAACACAATGCAATGCATTAGTAGGGGTCATCCCTGAGTGCTGGTCCTAACAGAAAAAAAAATAAGACGTATGTTTGTACGCACATTATTTTAGATGGCAGTTTTTGAAAAATTTTGCTGGTGTCAGTTAAACAATATTTTTTTCTTTTTTTAGAGTATTACGTTTTTATAACAACTAAAATTAATCTCAATTACTGAATAGAACAACTGAAAAAAACTCGATTTACAACTTGATTCTATTTGCAACATACATATGTGGCATGTGGATTTATTTAAATATTATTTATGTATTTGAAAAAAAAACCATAAACATTAAATTTTAACCAAAACACAATAAGGGTATTCACCTCACAAGTTGCACCCTTGCAAAAAAGCAAAAGTGCAAACACATAACAACAACTACAAAGAAAATTATTAACGCGCAACTATATTTTTTGCGTGGTTGTTGTTTTATTTTTACACTTTTGCTTTTTCGCAAGGGTGCAGCTTGTGGCGTAAATCCCCTTACTAAGTAAATACATTTATAGAACTAAACTAAACGGTTGAGCAAAAATATCATTTCTTTTTCATAAATTATTTTAATTGTGTTAACCACTTTTTCGAATGTGCTTCTATGAGTTGAATTTCAATTTAAAAATTGAGAAAGTGATTCTGAGTCAATCGGTATACTTAAAGGTGGGTCTTAAATAGGCTTGCCAGATGAGCTTGATTTAGCTTGATTCTCAAGATTTTTTAGGGCTTCTCAAGAATCAAGATAAAATTTTATTATCAATACGATTTCCGTATGACGTGCTAAATTCCCAGTTTTTCATATTTGATAAATACACTGAAATTTATTGTTGAGGGAAAGCTAGCTTCTATGCGCATTTCACTGGTTGCTGAGGCCAGCTCATCAGGAAACCTTTTCCAAAGATTTTAGAAAAGCCAAAAATATTATACAAATAAGACCCTAAAGAAAATAAGAATTATAAACACTCAAGGTCTTACTTGTAACAATATCAAAGCCATTTTATTTCTCAAGTTAAAAGAAATTTTAAAAATTCTTCTTAATTTTTAAATATAAACTCTTCGTGAGGCCTATAAATATCTCCCGAAAGATATTTCTAATGACCAAATATGGCGTACTTTTTTTATAAAACAGGATGAAAGTGATGCCAAAAACCTCAGAAAACTATCTGCCTTTGTATTTCCGATCCCCGTTAGTAATGCGTTTTGTGAAAAAACCTTAAGTGTTTTGAATCATTTGTATTCAAAAAAAAGAAATAGGATGTCTTTTGATCTCATGAAAGCAGAGTTAATGATAAGCTTTTTGCAAACTGAGGAAGGTATCGCATTGGCAAAAACCGTTTCAAAAAATAACAAATATATGTGGCAAAATAAAAGCACATAGAAAAATACATTTATACATAATAATTTTTTTTAACTAAAAAGAGACAAATAAAATTTGTGAACTGAATAAAATGTATTAAATAAGTATCTCTTTTAATTAATTTAGTTTAAGTTAATATACAAAATAAAATTTTTTGTACCTGGATTTTGAACAAATTTATTTTTGTTTTTAAAATATTATTCGGTTTTTATTGTTGGTAGTCTCAAGATTTTTTTTTGAAATCAAGATTTTTTATAAATTTAATATTGAAATCATACAAGTTAAGTAATGATTAGATAATGCTAATGATTGCTAATTAACCTTCTTTTGTGAAATTCTATAATTCATCAAACAATTAGAATTAGTTCAACTAATTCCCATTAGATAATTGAAATTTTTATTCCAATGGTAAAACGAATTGCAATTAGTTGCCATAAGCAAAAAAAATTGGTTTACCTTTACAATAAGAAATCTAATTGACTTCTGCTAATGCAATTAGATATTCAATTAGGATATTTAATTTATTGTAATTCGAGCTAATTGAATATCTAATTGCATTAGCAGAAGTCAATTGGATTTCTAATTGTAAAGGTAAACCAATTTTTTTTTGCTAATGACAACTAATTGCAATTCGTTTTACCATTGGAATAAAAATTTCAATTATCTAATGGGAATTAGTTGAACTATTTCTAATTGTTTGATGAATTAGAGAATATAAACTAATTGCATCAATTGCTTATTCTAATTGGAATTTAACATGTATGATTGAAATACTGTTCCTTCATTTTGAAAGATGTTTCATTCTCGTTTATAACGATTTTCAACATTTGTAAAAGTTGTGATTTAAATTAAAGGCGTTTTAATTGTTAAAAATGTTTATTTTACATTTATAAATTTTTTACAGCCTGTTCATCGATTTCGACATTATCGTTCGCATAGAAAATTATATGTTAAACAAAAACAATATTCGAAAATTTGTTTTTGTTTTAAATGTGGTTTTCTATGCGGACGTTGACGTTCGAAATCGTTGAACGGGCAGTTAATTTAATAAAAATTATTCTTCTAAAAGAAAAACGGCAAAAATTTTATGGCTAATGGCTAAACTAATTTTTTAATGGCATAACAAGGTGAAAAATGGCTAAATAGACAACAATGAGTTAACATTGATAATATATACTGTTCTAAATTATGGCAAATAGCTGCTGTTACATGTTCTCATAGCTGTATATTATATAATAACAATATCGATATTTTTATTTTTCCTATCGATATTTTCGATATTTTAAGACTATCGATAGTTTTCCAGCACTAATAATATTATGTGTCCAACAAAAAAAAAAAAAAAATTGAGGGCTCAAGCTTAATTCAAAAGCTTGTAGGGTAAAGTATTTTTGAGATTTTTTCCAGGTTCTTCGGGAGAGATTTAGAGGTCGTTCAATTCGTATATTTTACAAAATTTATGGAAAAATCAAGAAAAATTGTAATGTAGGGTACATAAATGAGCAAACTCATAGCAAAAACTTATAGTTTCCGCAAACAAAAAAAAAAAGGGAGGACATCTTTCATTTAATTATTTCCTTAAAAGTGAAGAATATCGTGGCGTTTGAGAAAATTAGGAAGAAAACTCAAAAAAAATAAAAAAAAATCCGGCAAACTTGACTTGAGCGACCTGAAAAAAAATCCCAAAATTACTTTACCCTATAAGCTTTAAAATTATGATTGAAATTAAATTATGACATAAATATAAATAAAAAATTTTTGGGACACACTAATCTATACTCTTCCACTTGCAGTGAAGGGCATGAAAACGAGAAACACATAAATAAAGTCTTTTTGTGTGCTCCACTTGCTTCTCTACACCGCTCGCCAAGAAACAAAAAGAGGCGCCTATAACCAGCCCGTGCTAGTTGTTCAAAGACTCAAAATAATTATATTTAATAGTTTTGTCAAATAATAAAGGAATTCACGTCACAACTTGCACAACCTTGCGAAAAAGCAAAATTGCACAAACATAACAACAACCACATAGGCAATTTTTTATGTACAACTAATTGTCTATGTGGTTGTTGTTGTTATGTTTTTGCACATTTTGTCCACTAAATGATTTTTAGAAAATATTTTACAAACAAAAATTCATGGAATAATATCAACTTATTAAGCGAGTTGAAACATATCATATAAATATGTTCATACAAACATGTGTACATACATACTTGACTAAACCAATAGCAATTTTTTTTTAATATTTTAACAAATTTATTTATCTAAATATAAAAACGTAAGCAAACAATTATTATAGCACTATCTGAGATTTCGACTTTTATTCTACAATCATTTCTAAACACATTTTCATATTTATTGCCATACATTTCAACGCCTCTCTTATAAATATGTTTGTATGTCCATCAACCATTGTCGGAATTTTCTATATTTGTTTTTATTTAGACTTACATCATTTCACATAATCATCCATCAAATGATTTTTGATTCCGCTTAAACAAAATTTCCCTCCCTCCACACAATCCCCTTTTTTATTGCAAACAATTATTTTACATTTCCAATAGAAAAACAATTCTATTTAAACCCAATTGATCTGATCAGATAGATAATTTAATGTGGATTTTATTTCTTTTTTTATTCAAACTCGAATTGATGGCAAACAATTCCATGAGAAACTTCATTCAAATCACTTTTTCTATTTCTATTGTGTTCTTTTAGGGGTTTGTTTCTGATTGTTGTTTGCGTTCTAGTTGGTGCGCCTGTGTTTGTGTGGAAAAATAAGTTATGAAATAAAATGTAGTGGAAATAAATAGATGGCATTGATAAATACCATCTATTGAAAAACAAGTATATATCAGTTTAATGTTTGCTTATAAGAATTTTGTATATATTATTTTTAAAAACCTATTCAAATGGTGTAGATCTGAAGTAAATCCTATTGGAAAATAAAGCTAATTTTAAAACACTAATGTCACACTAGAAGTTTTCTTTTTATCCTTCTGAGTAAGAGTATTAGAGAAGAAGGCCTTATATTAAAGGCACGGCCAAGAATTGACCGACCCAACAAGAAAACAGTTTGCAATTAAACAGTTTAAAGGAACTTCTTAGGCGAAATACATACAACTGCTTTTGTCTTTTAAAAGTGAGCCGGCACACAGTACTTTGATCCACATAAAAACAAAAGGTAAAACAATGTTGTTCAATGTTTAAAAAATTACTGTACTGTATTCGCATCTAAATAAATTACATGTAGGATGAACCTTTTTTATACCATTCACTGAAGGTAAAAAGGGTATATATAACTTTGTCATTCCGTTTGTAATTTCTACAATATTGACCTATAAATTGTATATATTCTGGGTCCTTATGAAAAGCGAAGTTCAAAACCGGCTGTCCGTCTGTTGAAATGGGTTTCCGAAGCCCCCAGATATGATTGGGGTATCTTTATGTCAGCTATTCTTATTATAATTTTGCTATTGAAATTCAGCCTGATCGGTCCACAAATGGCTCAGATATGAGAATAAATATTTTATATGAATGTATGTATTTCTTTGAAATAATATTTTTACTTACTTTTCTTTTCATTCTTAATACACGTAACCGCAAACAAACAATTAAATCTAGCAATTAACAAAATTAATAAAAAAAAAGAAGAACTGTCAAAACCGATAGGGAAATGCCGTGCGAACATGGTAATTCAAAAAGGTAATAAAAACAGAGAGCGAAGTAATCCAAAGAACCGTGCGAACATGGCATTACTATTGATGTAAAGAAAAAAATTCAACACTTTAACTGTTTAACTGTAATTTTTGTGCTTTTTACGCAACTTCAAATTGTACTTGTTTTTTATATTTTTGTATGAAATATTTTAATTATGAAATATTTAACTTCTTTGTATCAATGAAAATGTATGTATGTATGTAAAGGTACGGTCAGACTGATGAAATATTTGGAAGCAAACATCAAATATTTCATCAACGTAGTCTGAACACAAAATACATATTTTTGAGTGTCAAATAAAATAACAGCTGATTTTGAGCAAATAAAAGTATGTATTTGCCTGCAAACAAATATTTGTCCAATGTGAACAAAGTGTGAACACAAAAAATCAAATATTTTAGTAATTTTTGAGCAAAAAAAAAAATTGTAAGAGCAAACAACGACAACTAATTTTAGCCGTGTTCCCGATAGAATCAATTTTTCCTGTAAGTTTTCGGATTCTTTACAGTTTTAAAGATTTTTAATAATTATTAGACTTTGATATCATTAGCAATTTTTTGCAATTTTTATTGAATTTTTACCATTCCGTATACTTTAAGGGTCTTTTATTCAATTTTATGGCTTGTTTGAAATATTAAAAATTTTCGCGAATTTTTGCTATTTAAAAAAATTTTTTTTTTTTATTGTCCGATGATTTGTTTTTTTTAACGAATTTCAAATTAATTTTAGGGGTTGTTTCCAAGTTTGCAATTTTTCGTTAATTTTTGCCATGCTCACGAAAAATCGATTTTCCGTGTGATTCTTTACAGCTTTAATGATTTTTAATAAATAGTAGACTTTGCTATCATACCGCTATTAGGAAATATTTGCCATTCCTTGTAGTTTTAGGCACTTTTAATAAATTGTATGGCTTGTTTGAAATATCTAAATTTTTTTATTTTTTTTCCCCGACCTACTTATATTCAAATATATATTATGGCTTGTTTGCAATATTTCGTAAATTTTAGCCATGTTCCCGTTACCCATTGTCTTCCAGTTTTTTTCTTTTACATTCTCCTGTCCTAACACTAAGAGAGATGCTGATCCACAGGATAAAACAAATAAAGTAGTTTCTGCGCTCATTTTTACTATTTGTGAAATATATTTTTATTTTTGAACACTTTCTTTAAATAATTATTTGATGCAAACAGGATTTAATTTATTTTATTTAACACTATTTGCCGACTGTTTCAACAAACAAAAATTGTAAAATATTTGAGCTTAGTTTGAACATTAATCACCTGCACCTGACACCTCTATTGGAAAATTAAAATTCAAGCCTAAGTTCCTGTCGAAATTTGTAGATGATCTTTTTGGAATAGTGAGGGAGAGTGCAGTAGAAGAAATTATGACGAGTTTGAACGATTTTCACCCTAGAATTAAGTTTACTATGGAGGAGGAGTGAAATAAAAACTTACCATATCTGGACACTATTGTGATAAGGGGAAATGGTTTACTCAAAATTGACTGGTATCAAAAACTAACTGCCTCAAGTCGAACTATTAATTTCTACTCCAAACACCCTAAAAGAATAATCATCAATACGGCTAACAATTTGATAAGAAGGGTGTTAACCATAAGTGACCCAGAGTTCCACAAAAATAACTATAAGAAGATCACTACAATACTTAACGACAACAAGTTTCCGACAAATCTTATTAATAAATTACTTGTTGATTATATAAAAAAAAATATATAAATCCCTTATATTTGTTCCAGTATTATCTGGGAGATTTGAAAAATCTAAATTATTTAATAACGAAATGTTCGCAATGGCTCATAAATCGTGTAACACATTGGGAAAATTGTACAGTAAAACCAAAGATAAAATAGATAAATTGTTATCTTTGGTTAACCCACTGTGCACAAACAAAGCACTCTCCTGATTTTGACAATATTAGAATTGTTACATATAATCAAAACAACAACAAGGATGAACTTTAAAGCCGATGTTGATGAGAATTCTGCGAGAGTACACAGACATTTAGTTAACAAACGAACATAGTGCAATGTATATTTTTTTTTAAGATCAGTTCATAATAAGACTATGTTGACACAACATAATAAGAATTAAATTTTTTTAAATTTTTGTATATTAATAATTTTTTTCTATGTAAGAGTTTTTTTGTTTTTTGTATACTTTCGTGTTTATAAGAAAAAATGTTTGTACTTATATATTTTTATTTGTTCTTTTTGTTACTTGTAATTTCTAGATTAAAGCCCAGAAGATGTTTTTCAATGAAAAACGAAATATTGGCAAAATAAATATTGAAAAATTAGAATAATTAACAATTAAACCAGGACCTCGAGCTCAAAATAAAAACAAGATCTTTTATTAATAATCAATATATTTTTTTGTTTCACACAGTTTGAAGCAATTTTCAGAACAACTATTTTAGTCAAATATTTTACTAGTCTGAACGTACCTTAAGGTATATATTATCCTAAAATGTGATTTAAGATTTCAAAATTCTTCTCTAATAAAAACACTTCAAAATATTTTATATTTAATAATTATTTGCTATTATTGAATATTAAGCAAATATAAAATATTTTCCCTTTATGTATATTTTCCATAAAAGGACATACATACGTGTATAAGAAATGCATATCCTTCAGTTTGTTTTGCACTTAACTCTTTTATATTTATAATTATTTAATTTAAATGGAATACAGCTTAGTGATTTTATATTTTTGTGGTCTTTTTAAAAAAAGGATATTTAAAAATACAAAAATCCTTGCTAGAATTTATAAAAAAAAACTAAGTACATCAATTTTATATTTAGATAGATTTGGTAATTTTCAACAATTCAACATAAAAAGTGTTGCCGAATTAAATTTTAAAAAAAGGATATATGGGAGGTACATGAATCCTTTGACGGAATTTTTTGTTAATTATCTTCCATGCAAAATATTATTAGTCTTGGTCAACTCCTTATATTTTTGCACAATTTTGCTCTACATCAAAGTATTGTGTAGAAAAATCAATCGAAAAATCACATTTGATGCAAAACCTGCGGCATTCATAAGAAATAGGTTTTATGTGATCATAAATGAGGAGCCGCAGAACAAAACCTACTTTTCTGCTCATTTAAATGTTTGCAAAATTGAGGTTGGATACAGCAACAAGTTTTTTTTTCTTATCAATAGATGCATCAAACTGTCATAATTCAACAAATTAAAGATTTCAACGAAAATATTAAAAACCTACCAAAAAAAACCAATATGTCAAAAAATGCGAAAAAAATATGTTCTGTTCTGCGGAAAAAGGGAAAATATGTAACAAACAAATAGTTTGTTTGGGCTTAAAATCATTTAAATTAAATTGATAAAGTTTTTGATTTGTATTCTTTTTATTATTTCCTTTGAAGTTTGATTAACAAGAAACTTGTAGATCCTTATTATGGTTTTTAACAAGAATGCTCACGACTCCTTCATTCACTTACACACTTATTTGGTAATCAACATTTTAAACATTCTTGATTATTGTCTTAAATTGTGGTTTCCGTTACCAAACAATTTTTTCTAAACTTATAAAACTTTTCATCGGCTTTATCAGACATCTGGAAAAAGGCATAGGGATACACACCACAAAAAAGTACACACAGAGTGAGAGAACGTCAGACCAAATAGCACTAAGCAAAGTAAAAGAAAAAAGCACAACACAACAAATATTTATAAGCATGTGTAGATTGCAATAAAGCAACAATAACAACAATAAAATATCTAAAACAATAAAACAAAACAACAAATAAGTTAAACTAAAAATCAAGTTTCTTAAGAAAAAGTCTTTATTTAACTTTTCAACCCACTTCAAAAGTTGTTGCCATTTTTTTCTTCTGTTTCCTTTCTTTCTGCCATCTTGTTCTTTTCAACTTGTTTAACTTGAAAACTTTTTCTTTTAAAGAGTTTGTATGTGTCAGTGAGTGAGTGAGTTTAAGCTTTCAAAGAATGAATGTTTTTTGTTTTTGCTGATGTATGTTTTGTCTTGTATTTGTTGTGGAAACATGATGACGATGATTGGTAGTCCTCATAACAAAGTTCATGTGCGTGTGGTTGGGGTTTAAAGAGTTTTGTTTCACACTTCCGTTTCCGTTTAACAACATGCACACAAACACAATACAAGTTGCAAAAGTTTTAAAATGTACTTTCTGTTTGCACTTTTTCATGCCTTTCCTTGTTGTTGTTGTTGTTCTTATTTGGATTTATTTAATTTTTTAGTTTTAAACAGGGAAAAGGAAATTTGCATGCGGTTGTTTAAAAAGTGTATTTGAATGATAATGATGATGCGGGTAAAGGGGGGTTTTCAGATTGTTTCAGTTTGTATTTTTATTTCCCAAACGGAAATTGTTTACAAATTCAACTGTTTTATGTTTAAAGTTTTTATTACATGCTAATAAACATTTTAATCTTTAGAAACACTATGGGATACAAATTAGAAACTATAAAATTTTCAAAAAAAATCAGAACCGATTTTCTTTATTCCAAAGTTTTGAAGGATTTTTAGAAAATACAGCATGTTTTGATGAAATGCTTTTTTAAATGGCCACAGGCAAATCATTCAGTAAATTTGCAAAAACTTGAAAATATTATGGGAATAATCAATAAATTTTTTGTAAGAATCGCTCAAAAGCATTTTTTTTAATTAGTTTTTAGTTCGTTAAATAATTTAGAAAAATATATGAATATAAAATGTCAACACTTTACCACCCCGTAACTCAACAAATAAACATCAAAGAAAAAATTTCGCATAATTATTCATATCTACTTGAACTTTAGTTTTGCCAAATTTAAAGGAATTCCAACAAAAATTTTTTATCAAAAAGTAATTTCAATTTTTGGGAATACAAAATTTAAATTTTCAAAAGATTTTGTTATTCGTGCTTAATTCCCAGTTTTTATTATTGATAATTGGGTTGTCCGCTTCACAAATAATGCCCCGTATATTTAAAAGCAAGTACCATACAACAGGGACAAAATTAAATTATGTCATCAATGGGATGACAGATCGGCATCACAGAAATTACGAAGATGTCCTCAGTGCGATGGCGCAGTAACATCGGAGAATGGACATATTAGCATCTATTTAATAACAGTTTGTCATTAAGTCAAAGTCATTGAAATTGACTGAAGTCAAAGTGAGCGAATATTATTATTTACTTACCCGTTACATATGTTTGTTTCACGTTTGTTGAATTACGACCTTTGTTAACAGTTCAATAATAAGACACCCGCACCATGCCCCATATCATTATACTTTAAAAATTTGTTGTATTTAACTAAATAATTTAAAAAAATAGAATATAGGAATTTTTGCTTCTTATAATGCATTGTAATCATGAAAATAATGTAAATAATATACAAAATGTGGCATCGAATTGATGTCACTAAAGTCATACAATAGATGATACTTAAAAAATAATAATTGTACGAATACCAATTGTAGTACTTAATATTGATGTCACAATTCTGATGTTAGGGCATCATCAATATGAAGATGAATTTTTCTATCAGTGTATAAAATACCGCTGCAGGTCGGGCCGTCCACATACAGTTGGAGCACACAGCATGTCTTGATGACTGCCAAAACAAGAATTGTGAAAATCATGACCCGTTACATGGATATCACGCAAAATTCTATGAGTCAAACTATCAAAACAGTCTTGGGTTTTTATAGCTTTCAAACGTCGAACCGGACGTTTGTGATGGCAGCTTTAATGAAAAAAATAATATAGAAAAATCCAACTGTTTTTTGATAAAGAACGCTAATCACTTGAATAAAAAAATCTTGAATACAGATGAAAAAATTTTTACCATACAGGAAAAATTTATCAAACAAAATTATTGGGTGTAGGTAGCATCTGTACTTATTCCGCGGGTCGAAAAGGATAATAATTTAGCTGAAGTCATGGTTTGGTTAGGTGTCTCTTATAATGGGGTTAACTGCTTTGCTTGCATATCTGTAAACAAGGGGTCACAATAGCTGCGCTTCAAAAATCCTTTGGTTTTTAAAACAAGCCATGTACTTTCCAGCAGGATTGTGCACCAGCTCATAAGGCTAAGACAATGCAAACCTGACTTCGAAATAATTTTCAAACTTTCAGTGGCCCTAATCTATACCCGCTTGATTACAAATTGATGACCGAGTTATTTTGAGACTGCTAGTTAAAAGTTTTCTAAAATATATTATGGACTTAATAATTTCAAAAAATCAGATAAAGTATTGTTAAATTGCAATAAAAAAAATATTCAATGAAAAAATACGATCCATTTTTGTCTCCAACTGAATAAAACAGTTCTATTGCCACAATATTGAGTGTGCACTTTTTAATGCTCATACTTTTGTGGCAGTTGTTTGTTATAACTGAATGTTAACCCGTACAAGTTAAAGGGGAGAAACAACATATAAAATTCTTTTCTTTGTCCTTTTTGGTTTTTATTTGTTTTGAAGTATGACTGACTTTTTTGCCTCCATTTTAGCCGCTTAAATTTTTTTTGCGTGAATTTTGTACGGGTTTGTCGATGTTATTTTCACTTCTAGGACGCCATTTTTATTACTATGTTAGTTTTATGTAACGCTTAAGAAAAGCATACAACAGCAAAAAATAAAAAAAAAACAACGATAACAGCAAAACATTAACCAACAACTGAGAAGTAACAAAAAAAAACCTTTTAGCAATGATTTTGACCATTTTCACAAAAGACCTCTGGATGAATATTTAACAATTTTTTCCAGTAGAATAGACAGTTTTAGCTTTGGTTTGGTTTTTATTATTTTTCCATTTTTTATTATTTTTTTTCTCGATTGTTCATTCTTTTCATACTTGTTTTATTTTTTTACTTTTTTGCAGTTTTCTCTAGATTTTTTTTTTTTTGCTAAAAAACAATGTTTTCCATTTTGCTAAATCGTCATGTTTTATGTTATTCGACACTCTGTACATATAAAACTATTGAGTGCACTGTAAGAAAATCAAGTTAAGCTTTTATAATAACTCTTAATCTGTTTTCAAAAATATATTCTTGTATACGAGTGCTCTAATGCGGCCCCCTACACGTTCCGACTTGTTTTTTAATTTGATCAAGTTGTACAACCAATTGTTACGTTAGAAGTGTGGTTAGTCGAATAAAAAATTAAAGAAATTTGATTTTCAAGTTTTTACGCCGGCTTAATTAAAAATACAAAATTAAATTATTTTTGAGTTTTCGAATTGAATTTTCAAAGTTAAAGAAAAAAAAATAACAATTCGAATAAATTTACGACGGAATTGCGTGTTCTTAGAAATTTTGCGGCGTTACGTCCTACGTTCTTAAGACATACGATTTAAAACAAATTTTTAAAATATGTACAAACATATTCGAAAAAGTTTGGTTTTTAAACATTTTTTGTTTTTCAATGACAGTTTTTACCAGGGCTGTGGAGTCGGAGTTGAAGAGTCGGAGTTGAGGTTTTTGTGCCGGAGTCGTAGTACCCACAAAAACTCGCGACTCCGACTCCAAAGTTTTTCGGCATAAAAAATTTAAAAAAAATTTTCCGAAACAAAAATTATCTTCTTAAAACACATTTAAAATTTAAATAAATGGTTTATGAATACTGCTCTTATGTGCTGTATTCATAAATAGACTAAGTGGTCTTCATATAAATTTTACTACATAATCAATCGCGTGTCATTTGGAAACAGCAAATTAATGTTTGCGTACGGTAATTTTTTCTCAAAAACTCTAATTTTTAGAAGGCCGTACGGTAATGAAAAAATAAAAGTTAACATCGCTGAGTCTCATATACATTTAGCATCAAGGTTATAGTATGAGTCGGAGTCGTGAGTCGGAGTCGCAGTTAAAAAATTTCAGCGTTTGGAGTCGTAGTCGGAGTTAGTACTTTTTTCGGACGACTCCACAGCGCTGGTTTTTACACTTAAGGCCCCATTAGGCAACCGTAAATGTCGAAATGTAAATGTAATGTAAACAGCTGCTCGTTTCTGTTATATGGAAAGCAATGTAAATGCTTAACTGACTGTAATGTCACTTAACCGTAACGTACCAACCTTTAAGGCCCAGTTAGGCGAACGTTACTGTACCCGTAATGTACCGCACCGTCCTGTAAGCACGTTTGTGCACTTATAGAACATTTAAAAACGTGTCATGTGTTTTTCCCATACACAAACAAAAAGCAAGAGTATACATAAATCAATACACACAGTGATGTGAATCAAAAGTTTTTAAATGGTGGCCGCTGTGCCATGTTGAATTGTAAGTTGTTTTGTCACAATTCCATAGCTATACTGAAAAAAGTACCAAAAAAAGATCAAAAGTACCCGCATTCCAAGTAAAATACAAGCCGCCCATCACTGTTTTACAAATATTTTTAATATGTTATATTAATACAAGAAATACAGTTTTAATACTACATTTTTAAATCACTTGGTACTTTTTCTGCAAAGCGGTCACTATTTGAACTTTTTTAATCACTGTGTGTGTTGTTTTATGTATTCTAATGCTTTTTTGTTCATGTTTTTACGGTACGTTACATTGCATTGCATTACATTTACGGTCGTCTAAAGCGGCCTTTATTCTTTGCTAACATTAACACTTAAATCATGCTTGTTTCAGGTGTGGACGGCTGATGTTAGTGTTTTAACAGCGTTGTGTATTGCAAGCTCTTTTATATTATAATTTCTTAGCCCTTTCGCTATATTGTATTCATATGGATACACTCAACTTTGGAGGCATCTGACAATCTCTAGGTAAAATAATTGGCTTAGATATCGGCATTTTATTGTTTTTTTCAAGATATTTTTAAACCAGTAAAAACTTGTAGCGAAAGGGTTAAAATCATTTCATGGTTGAAATCTTTTTCTATTTAATAATTTGGGAAAAGATTTTTTAAAAAAAATATGAAATTTAAAACACAAAATAGATCGTATCTAGAGAAATAGAAATTTACAAATTTTTCTTCAAAGTGTACAGAGTTTAGCTTTTAGTTTTTTGCAATATTTGAACTGTTTTTACAGAATTTCTTGTATCATGTTGTACAAAATATATTTTGTGTTTTTTTCTTTATTTTTCCTTTTTTTCTAGCAGTAGTATTCCACCATTTCGTGCTTTTAGAATTAAACATGGCTAAAAACTATCAACTACACTCTTGCATAAAAGTACACCGATATGTGCACACACCATAATATTCCTTTTTTTTTTTTTTCTTAACTTGTCGATGACTGGTTGGTTTCTATGGTTTCCTTTCCGTTTAAACCATATTTTTTTCTAATGTTGTTCGACTATGAACAATTTTTTGTTGTTGTTGTTTTCGTTTGAATTTCACCCAGAGGGATTTTGTTTTTTCTCTAGAAATAATATTTTTTTTTTCTCTATACTTATACTTATTTTTTTACTATCGCTTTGTCCAAATGCAGGCATGAATGTACATGTATATTTGTCCGTCTTGTTGGTCTATACATCCAACCAGCCATACATTCATTCATTCATTCATCCATAAGTGTTCTAAGTATGCTGAGCATGTAGCTTTTGGTATTTATGACTATTGTCGGAAAGCAAATATTTGTCTGCAGCATATAAAAACAACAGTTAAATGTGAACGTAACCAGAATATCTATGAGAGCGAGTATCCTTAAAAAACAATAGTTACACAAACAACACCAACAGCAACAACAATCTTGGTAATAAAAAAAGTATTACAAATAAGTTTTTGTACATTGCGGTTCAGTTGTACTTCTGAATCTAAATAGAAATTGTTGTTGCTGTAATATTTCCAGTAGTTGTTGCAGTTTCTTGCTAAATGGCCAAGAATTGTGGTCTTGGAATATTATGGAGTGTCGTCAAGGCAACAAGAGTAAATATTGCAATAGATAGAGAGTACTTGAGTTATATTTTTTAAAAGTTTTATTTTATATAAATTAATATGTAACCTTAATTTTAAAAAGCGAAATGAGTTCATTTATGAAAAAAAGAAATTATTTGCAATTATTTAATCTGCTTTAAGACATATTGCATATTGAATTTTGGGAAATACTAAGACTTCACGCTTAAGGTAAGTTCACACTTAACGAATAATTGAAGATAAAAACGGGACCACTAATTTAATTTTAAAAGTTTTTATGCGATTACCAAACCCCACTTGTGGGGAGTGATGGCATACTTGGTTTTTCATTTCGTGTAGAACTTTTCTAAATTTTCATTTAAAACCCCATAAAGTATATGTATTGATATTGGGTCCTTAAGTTATTCGATTAAGCCATGTCAGTCTGTTGAAATCACGCTAACTTTCGAACTACTCAAAAGCAAAGAACAGTGATGTAAAATTGATTATAGTTCTCCTAAGAAGTTCGCGATTGAAATCTAGCGAAATCGTTTCAGTTAGGATAAGAGTTATAAAAGTTACAAATGAAATGTTACAAAAACTTATATAAATTTACGGACTGATATAAGATTTTGTACAAAATCGTTACTAAAAAATTTCGTTAATCGGTCCATAATTTACCATAGAAAGACTTCACCCGGAAAACAGCGCAGTACCTTAAACTAATAACTTTCACGCAAAAAACATATGGTAAACATATTTTAAGAGAAACATATTATGAAAAGATTCATGATTGCAATCACCATATTACGATTATTGATTCAATATTATTGATTCAATATTATTGAATCATATTATGACTAAATATATTCGTTATATTAAATCATTCTATTTTTTTCTTAATCATATTCTTATCATGTTGGTCATAATAAATTAAGAAGTACTTATATTATGATACAGCAACAGCAAAACAAATTTAATTTTTTTTTTAATTGATTTTTTATTTTGTGGCACTTTACAATTTTTTTTTTATAATAGCGGTTTTCACCCTTGATAGTAAAGTCCCTAGTAGTCCTTGTGAATCTTACTAATTTAGTTAAAGTACTAAGATTTACAACTATCATATAACAACAAAATGTATAAGACTAAAATTTACTACGCTGTGGTTGAAAAATCCAACAAAAAGCTGTAGTAAGCACGTTTGTTAAATAAACCAGAATAAAACAGTTGAAGAAACTAATTCTGTCTCTTTCACTCACTCAGCAACTTCATTAATTTACAATATTAACGAAAAGGACACTCATGCTTTGTAGTATAAAATCGTATTAAGAAAAGCAGAGTTGTACACTTAATTCAAAGGGTGAAAACCGCTAATATAAATACAATTTCTTTATATTTTTTGGAATTTCTTTGATTGTTTTTAATGGGTATTTTTTGTAATTGTTGAACCACTCCCTAACAAATAATTCGATATTATGACTACACGTATAGAAAGTTATCATGTCATGGCAATAAAATATCATGAAATTGTTGTAATTTTATATGTTTTCAAAGTTATCATTATTTAGTTGTTAGAAAAATAATTTTTTTTAGTCAACCACCTTACAAGAAATGAATGAGCGCATTATCATATTTTTGACGTTGCCGTTAAGAAAATGATGAGAGAAATGATAGAAAATAAAGTTCTTCCATTATTTCCTTAACGCCGACGTTATGATGATTCGCTCATTAATTTCTTGTACACAGAAAAAAATAACAAAAGTTATTAAGTAATTAAAGAAAATTTGTTAAATCTTTTTAATAATTTTAACAATTTCTTTAATTAACATGTTTGTAAATTTTCATATTATCAATTTGTTTTTTTTTTTTTTTTAGAAAATAAATGTGTATATCATAGAAAAAATATTTTGTGTCAAAAAGAAAAACCATAAAAAAAAATTCTTTTTTTTCCATTTTAAATCTTTAAAAGAATGAACGATGTGGCGATTGTTCTGAAATTTTACCAATCTATACGGTCAGTTAACTTATTATTTAATTATTCATAAATAAATTTTAACGGGTTTTCTATAAATTCTAGCTTTCCAACTAATACTATTAATGATGGCAAGATTCCGTTTTGTGTTGATGGCAGAAACTCGCATGCAGGACTATGTTTGTTCCTTAATCAGTTATAATGGTTTTTGTGATGTAATTTTTTATGAATTTTACTAAAACGTTAATAAAAACAACTTTTAAATGCATCTTTAATTTCAATTTAGTTAGTAACAAAGTATTTTGTTAATATGACAATTTAGTAATACAAATTTATATTTAATTGTTAACAAATATTTTATTCAATATTACAAACTCATTGTTAAAAATATTTGTTGAATTTTAACAATTTTCATTAACAAAATAGTTTTTTGTATTTACAAATTGAGTTGTTGGTGCCTTTTCAATTAAAAAGTTAATTGTATTGACGAATATGGTATTCAATATGACAATTGATTTGTCGTAATTTTTTTCTGTGTAGGGAATACTCAAATTTATAATTGCGATTCATAGAGTATCCACTTGATTAATCGTTGTTGATTGGTCGAGGAAGTTTTCCGCCGTTATTTGATCAAATAATTAAAATAGCCAATTTCGAATAACGAATAAATCGAACAATTTACGTCAATTAATCGATTGAAATTAATTTCTTAGAAAATTCTACTTTTTAATGTAAAAATATTTAGTTTAGATTTCTAGCCTTAAAACATTGCATTTATTTTGACAAATAATGTAAATCATTATTAACAGTGTTAAAAAACTGCAGTCGAAACCAAAACTGTCAAAAAAAACGAACATTTGTGTACAACTTATCGCTTTTTAAGTTGGTTTGATAGCGACTGTTTAAATTTAATGAATCAGAAGTAAAAGGAAAAGTTTTTTTGGCCAATGACAAATGAAGGAATGGCAGTTTTTCTACTTTGACTGCAGTTTATTAAATGCTGACTATAAACGTTAAATTTGTAAAAAAAAATGTATCACTAGTTATAAATGTACTATCAAATTATGGGTTACCTGTTATTACCCGAATGTATCTTCTAATCGGTTGGATGTTGAATATTAAAATATCTTAGATCCGTCTTAAAAACCTAAGCGTCCTTGTTTGAAAAAGAACTGTCCGAATTTTGTCGTGAAATAGTAATACGTTAAAAAATTAACCAAAATAAAGGAAATTGAATACATACTACACTCGTATGTATTGGAATGAAAATAATTTTAAAAAGATCGTGTTTTAAAAGTTTATAAAAAAATCCATTTTCATAGTATTCACTAAATTCTTATCTTTATCAGAACTTCTCTTAAAATCAGGAAAAACAGCGATGATGATAAGATGTAATAAATAATTTTGAAATTTTTTTTATAACTGACTGGCACCTCTCTTTTTCTGTTTTTTAATAAAATAAAAGTATGAAATCAAATAGAGGTGTTTACTTCTTCCCATGGGATACCTCTTTTTGAATTCTTCGAGCTAATTGAACAATTTAAGATATTTATTCGATTTTAATTTTAAAGTTCAAAAATCGATTAATTCCTTACTAGAACTAAACCAAATGTCAAATAATTGGATACTCTAGCGATTAATATTGAAATGTTTAAAGTAGCTATAATATTGCTCATATTAAATAAAAATTAAAATTTTTTTTGTACGACAACAATATGTATTTATTTATTGTAACAATTAACATAGTGAAGTTGCCAACCATATTTTTTTCTCTGCGCGTGCAACTGTCGCAGTGCTATAAGTCTACCAATCATTCCGCTGAATTTACCATTCTCAGAAAAAACTTAAGTTCTTCGCGTATAAACAAACCAATAACACTATTGTAATACAATTTGTTCTGCTGCAGATCGGCCCGAAATATACCATATAGCCCATATAAAGATCACTCTAGGAATGGGCAAAAAATATCGATATATATGAAAATATCGATATTTTAAAAAAATATAATCGATATATATCGCCGATATTTTAAATACCGATATATCGATTTATCGATATTGAAATACGACTATCGAATTCGATATTTTTTCAAGTCAGTCTTCATTAGGAACTTAAAATTTTAGACGTTTTTCAAACAATATGTTTTTTAAGAATTGGAATCATTCCATGCATCATATGTTTTTTTAAACAAATAGGTATGAAGACCTAAAATAATTGGCATTTATAAGAAGCAGTGCCGGATACAAGAAGCAGATTGTCTGGAGTGCACATAAAACAGAGAGTGCTCCTGATGTCCATATCTGATGATTACTCGTTTGACTAAAACTAGTTGGTACTTTTGGGGTGCAATTCAAATTTTAAGGAAAGTTGGTACTTCTATGACTTATTTACTTCCATTTAAATTTTTCGTAATATATTTTTTTTCTTATGGTTTTTTTGTATTCTTCCCTTTTGTTTTTGTTATAATTAAATTTTTTGTAAAAAGTAACAATGTAATTACATATAATTAATTTGTTCATACATATGTATGTTTGTTCAAAGGTATACTGAATTTTTTAATTTGGTAATAGTTTCAGCAAAATACGTTCGATATATCGATTTATCGATATTTTTGAAACAATAAATATCGATAATCTAAAAATATATCGATTCGATATATATCGATATATTTTTTCAACTTGCCCATCCCTAGATCACTCTAGGAAGTTATTTATAATATGGCTTAAGCCGTAGCAAATATAGAAATTGTGATAAGATTTGGTAGAATTTAGCTTTGGTCAAAAATAACACCATGTAATTTTAAAGATTACAGAAGGGAACAAATTTAAACTTTTTTTGCAACTTGAGGTCGCTGATTTCTTATCTAATCTAATCTTCATTTTTCTCTATCAGCTCTACTTTTCGTCATGTCCAAAATTAAGGCACTTTCACAACATACATTGGAATAACTTGTAAACGGTTGACCATTTGAAGTTAACAAAAAAAATCCGAAACTAGTCAACAGTGTAATCTTTAAGCCGTGCTTACATTTTTTTAAATTTGCCCTGTAGTTTCAGAGATATTGCTGCATGTTTTTAGAAAAATAGGAACATTTTGAAAAATAAACAAATTATTTGTTCTTTAAAAATGCATAAAAATAAAAATGTGACAAAAATCACAGTTTTGGTCTAAAAACATTTATCCTAACATAATTTCGAATGAAATGAGGTTTATTTCATTGTAATCGGTGCACAACTTTTGTGATTTTGTCGCACTTTTCGGATTTGTTTGTTAACTGAACATGGTCAACTGTTTTCCAGTTATTCCAATATATGTAGTGAAAGTGCCTTAATTTTGGACATTACGGTGTATATCGATCTGAATTCAGCGACCTCAAATGAGTAAAAATTAGCAATCGCATTCCAGACCGCAAAATGTCTGTTCTGGTAAATATTGTTTGACCCTGTCCACGTAATGTGAAATCAAACAAATATTTGATAAAAAAAAAAATTGTGCTTAAGATTTTGTTCGTCGTGCTTAACTTTATTGTTAGAGGCTAAGCTAGTTTCTATGCGCATTTTACTGGTTTCTTAGAAATCTATTATCTTTCTAATAATATATTAGCAAATAAAACTGCAGAGCAAATGAGAATTGCAAACACCCAACGATATCAAAGCTTAAACAAAATTCCAACAATAAACAGTCAGTTTATCTTTTCTTAGTGCCGGTTCACACACGCCAAGTTTGACTCGTCAAGTCTTAATTGTTAGGAAAGAACGGAAAAGAGAATGACATTTCTTTTCCGAGTCAAACTTGACACGTGTAAACCGGCACTTACATTCCCCACAACAATTGGTTGGAATTCTCCCGACATTAATTGTAGTTGTAAGTGGGTTAAGAAAAATCAAAAAAAAATCGCTTCGTGATTTTCGCAAGAAAATCAAAACTAAGCAACTTGCCAATTCAGTTTTTTATGCCGTACACTTGCTTGCAAATTTCTTTTTCAAATTAATTTTTTGGGAATACAAAGTTTTTATTAAATAAGATTTTGTTTATCGTACGCAATCCTAAAAAAACATTATGTTCTACTAGCTCTGTTAATTTATAGATATTGGGAAAATATCTGTCCATATTTTTAAAATTATTATTTCGAAATATATTTCCGCAAAGTTTTAACCGAATAGGAACTTGAGATGATAGGAATCAAAATATTGAAAAGTAGTGCTTATATAAAATATTAAAATCTAACATATATTTTCGAAAAATTTCACTATAGATAGATCAGCGGCCTAGAATTAAAATATACGTACACAAACATTTTGTCTTACTAGCTCTGTTATTTTAAGGATAATGAGAAAATATCTACCTACATACATATAAATTTTTTTAAAATAGAAACTGGGAATTATTTCCTTCCGAAGGTTACTTTATATTATATTCAACATTTTTTATTTTTCGAATTTTTATTCTATAGCTACGGTCACACTTATTAAATATTTGACCAAATAAGCATAACCACTACTTTTGTTAAAGCTAGTGAGATTTAACAAGCTCTTAATATTACAAAATAAAGCTTATTATACTGCTAGACATAGCAAAAAACTGTTTTCTGTTAGATGTGGAATTATAATCAAAATATATATTGGAAATAAGGGAAATAATTATTTAGTTTGCTTGTTGGTTCCGTTATTTTCGTCAAATATTTGACAAGTGTGACCGTAGCTTATGAAACTGAAATTTAGCTCATAGAATAAAAATTCGAAAAATAAAAATTGTTGAATATTTTTAAAATATTTATTTCAAAGTTGGTTCTAACTCTACAATATTTAATTTGATTTCTAATTCCATTCACCAATACCAACTGAATGCATTCATTCATTTATACCCTGCAAATAATAGGAATAGTCCAAACACGCGGGGAATATGTTGCCCACAAGGGACTATGACTAATCCAAAAGTAACCCAAAAGTATGGAAAAACATGGTATATTTTACATTGGGCAGGACCATATAACCCAGCATTGGATTACAAGGGAGTAGTCTGAAAACCACTCAAAAGGATAAGTTTTGAAGTAGTTTAAAAACGAAGACATGCCGTCTCACTACAAACACTTTTAACCATGACATTGGGCCGGTGCATGGTGTAGTCCATTTGATCAAAATGGATCAGGTAGTCCAATACTATTTGCAGGGTTCCAATCCAAACTACGTGTGTGGCAGGGTGATTAAAAACACAGTTACAGAAAAATCACTTTTTCTAAAATGTATCACACAGCAACTTTTATTGACATTGGCTTTAGGGCCTGCTCTTTTTGTGGCTTTTGATATTTTGAAAAGTTAACGATGTTTTTTGTGGGTTAGAAAAATAAATAAACCGAAAAAAAGGAACAAAAAATTGCTCATAGAAAGAAAAAATAAATCTACAACGAATGAATAACACTAGGATTTATTGCCTTTGATGTCAAAGAAGCTGCAAAATTCAAAATTAAATTTTTCCATAGTCTACAAAAGACAATAACGTGAGGCGAAATGTAATATATGACTTGCTAACACACATACTCACTTAAATACATTTTCCCAAAAAAAAAGCCAAAACGTTAACAAAATATTTTGAAGGCGCAACCACAATTAAGAAGAATAAAAAATGTCAATTTTAAATAAAAAAAAAAGTTAAGAAACACAGCAACGAATTTTCGAAATGAAACAAGAATCGTTCACCTGCATTTAATGAATAAACTCCGAAGAGTGTATCATTCATCCATTCATAGATTCATAAGTATTCACGTATATTGATATTAGAAAAACAAACAAAAAACGTGCAAATAAATAATACCTACGCATTAGAATTTTTTGTTTTCGTGAATTCCAAATAAAGGGGAAAAAATTATCTGAATAACAGAAAAATACACTTTGTTTACATCAAATGTTTCGATAAAACCTTCCTTTAAATCTAGCAAGAAGGAAAGGCTGAATAGTTGATATTTAAACAAACCCGGGTTTCGGTTAGGCATTCAAAAAAAAAACCGGTAACCGGCTTAAATTCGAATAAAAAACACAAAAATCAAATTAGTTTTTGAATTAAAAATTTTATTTAAATAAAAACAAATCAATTCACGAAGGTCAGAAAACAACAAAATTCATAATTATGACTTCAACCATATATTTGACAAGTTACAAAAAATGCCTCTTAGCCAGGATTTTATAGGTATTTCAAATGATTTTGTTTCAGAATTATACGTAGAAACGAATTGTAATATGAACTTTTTTTTTATGAAATAGCAGCACATTCGTCGACTATAATTTAAAATCGTCCATGACATTGTTTGACTTCTTCAATTTTGTTTTTTAGTTTTTGGTGTTTTAGTAAAAAAAAAATTGTGAATTTTTCCACATCGTTGATTCCACCGGAATGTTGTAGTTTTTAGCATTGCATTAACGTTCATTCCTTCCTCGGCATTTCTCGATGACAGCATATCAAGGCTTATCAAAAAGTGAGCCCTTTCGAAAGTTTTATCGTATTAAAAAACACTCTTTATTCTTCCTAGAACTGATTCATTTGAAGTCTAAAACCGTTAACATTTTAAGTCTAGATAAAAAATCATATTGAATTTATCGAAAGTATCTGAATACATTTAATAAAAGTTTTAAATAAATTTTAAAATATCAATGGCTTTAAATGTCGCTGAATGTATCGAAAAGTATCTCTGGTTGGATACACAAGTCCAACATTTTTTTTTATAAATTAAAGTGTTTTTTTCAAAGATTTAATAAATGATTTTGCAAGAATGAATAAATAAATACCAAAATTAAAGTTTATTCTCTCTGTGTGTATGTGTGCGGGTTTGCAAATAGAGATGAACAATTCTAGAATAAACATTTATTTGGTTCCTTTGACTTTTTTTGGATTCATAGAATACAAATAATTTTTTTATTCGTATTTTAGTTGTTTGTTTAACTTTGTCATGATTTTCAAACAGAGATTTTCAAATGAACTGAATTCACCGAATGAACAAGTGAATGAGTGATTGTTGTTGTAGGGAGGGGGTGCTAAGAACACTTAGTTGTGTGGTGAGCTTAAAAAGATTGCGATGATGATAATGATTATAATGGTTGGATGATGTTTGTTATTGGGTGACACTTAAATAAACACAAAATGCCAATAACCGTTTTCGTTGACATTTCTTTTGCTCTTCTTAACTTTAGACGTAATTCGGTGTTCCTTATTGTTTTTGTAATTCACTGAACCGACACAGTACCATAGAGAATTAACAGAAATAAACAATTTTTATTATATTTTTGTTCAATGAAGATTCTTAGATTTTTAGTTTTAATGAATATTTGTTTTTATGTCTTTGACTTTGGATGAAGTCATTTGGTAATTCAAAAGGAATTTTATTTAAAAACATGGTAGAATGTTATATTCGGCTGTGCCGAACCTTTGGTACCCTCCACCATGAACTAGATTAATATTTATTTGGAAAAAAATGAATTAAAAGATTAAAACTAAGGGAAATTATTTACAAGTAATTTTATTTTAATATAGTTATAACTTTTATTTACACGATTTGACACGTCATTTGTAAACTATTTGAAGGAAATATAAAACAGTACCGTTGCTTGTTACGATTTAAGACAAATTGAAGTTTTATATGGTCAATTAAAAAATAATCCTCGCTACATTTTTTTTTATTCTTAATTTCCAATCTTATGAAAATAATTTCAGCCAAATTTCTTGGCATTCATGGAAAGGGGTATGTATACTCAAGGCGAATTTAAAAAGGTATGTGCAACTCGTCAGCCGTTCATCAACTGTCTTCATGACGAATTAAAAATATAATTCACAAACCTCAAAAAAAATAAATTTCTTTATGTTTTTCGCTGTAATAAAAGAAAAAATTTCTGAGAAAAATTTGATTTAAAAGTTCGAAAATATTTTTATAATACATAAAACAAATATAAATATTAAAGTGAAACTATTAACTACTCCCTTTATAAAGAAGTGAAAATTTTAATTGTATATAAAAATGAGTTGGTGTTCAGTTTGCTGTTTTTGATAACAAGCAATTAAATTGCTAAAACCAAATACATATGGGGTTTTGTAGTTGTTGAGATGCACTCAACCTTTTTAAATTCGCCTTGGCTGAACTGCTCAAGATGTTCCGTTTTTGCACTCAAGGGAAACTGGTAAACTAATTTTCGCACCATTTTCGTAGATCATTAAATAGAGCGTATACGAATATGTTATAGGTTAAGCTTCTTTTGTTCATATTTTATTACGTAGTCATTTTACAAAATAGTTCAAACAACAAATTTCGAAAATGTCAAACTCTGTGTTAAAAAGGCATAATTTGTTAAACGTTGCGTCTCACTTTTTTTAATCTGGAAAGAGAGAAGCACGGTATAAATGTGCCACTCAAAACACAAAAGTTATAATTTAGACACGTAAAACAAAAGCTGTCAAGGTCAACTAAAAGAAGTTTGAAAATGATTATGAATTGAAGTCATTTTCATGGAAGTGTTAAGTGGAACTTTCAAAAACCATTGAAAGTCATTTAAAGCAGCAATTGGAAAATATTAGCAAGCAGCATGATTCAAATGCATGGGTACCACATCCATTAACGCCGATTAAAAGAGTAATAGAAAAATAGATGTATTGTGACATCTTAACGTATGTGGAGCCCAACCAACCACCCAAAGCTTCTGCCAAGGAAATGCTCTCTAAAATCGGGAAATTCTATAACAAAGGACATGTAAAGAACCCAATTAATTATTTTTAAAAACAGTATATGCCGAAAAGCTATTTACAAAATAGTACTTAGGAAACTTTACCACACCCACCTTACAGTCTTGATCTTGCCTCGTCCGCCATCCATGCATTCTCCGATGCAGAACGTTCTTGGCATCTAAAAGTTTTTGGCGTTGAATTTATATGTTGCAAAAAAATGGATAAAGGCTTTGTGTAATACTAAAAATTTTAAATTTCACATACAATATTTGTGTAAAATTTCATAAAAATAAATTTTTTTCAATTAAACCATTAATAAAAATAAAATCAGTTTTAATTAAAAAATTTTATCAAGTGAATTATTATATTTTATTAAATCAACAACGTTACTGCAGAAAATGATATTAAAATTAAAATAAATATTTAATTGATACTATTAATTTGTTTACTGGTGCAAATTTAATTAATTTTTTTTATTAATATTACAAATTTTTTAATTGAAATCAATTTGAATTTTTTTCTCTGATGGAACGTGTGGTAAATTTTGGAATATTTAAAAAGAGAATTGAATATGAAAAAAAAAATTAGTAGAAATAAAAAGGAAAAGAAAGTGAAAAATTCAAAGTATGTTCACGCTTAATAAATATTTGACTTTTAAGTTTTTTTATAACACATATTGTTAATATACTAAACTTTATTTCTGAGAGAAATTGTAAAAAATTAAATAAATAAACTGCAACATGCTGTTTGATTTAGCAAACGTTATGCAAAATAAAAAAATGTTTAATTAAAATAGTGGTAAAGTGCTGGCCATTAAATATATGGTTAGAGAATTACACTAAAAGGTTAATAATAAAATTTAGCTGCATAATTTATTAAAAACAATAATTATTTTAATAACAAGTGGCAATATTCAATTTATTATCAGAAGTGCTAAACAAATTCTAAGAAAATAACGTTTTAACTTAAATAATGACAACTAATCAAAAAATTCATAATATTATCCATGCCAATAATTTTTGTATTGGCTTTTTGCCAATTAAGCTAAATTCTCCATTCACCATATAAACGTGAATTGTAAGCCGTAAAATGGAATAAAGATAATGTTTACGTAGTTACTTGTGTTTGCACTATGGGACTGAAGCCATAAAACATGACTAGCTAAGATCACAAAATATAAAAATGCTGACTTTTTGTGTAAGAAATTTCATCAAATTATCTTTAAAATTGCGACCAACCGGTGAGCCGGATGGACGGACATTGCAAGAATGACTGAGAAAGTGTTATACATTATCCGCATAAACGCATAATGCCCTCTCCACTATTGTGGTGTTGTTGTAATTATTATTATATATTCAAATTAATCTTCACTTCAGCCATTGAAAAGATGAATTCATTCGATAAGACGACTCTGCCATTTAATCAAAAAAACTGAAATGTTTCGCAGCAAATATTTTATAATATGGACTTTTCTATAACTGTTGACAGTTTTATGAAATAATTTCGAAAAGTTTTTAATCTAAATTAAGATTTGGACAAGACCGCCGTAATTATTTTTCTATTTAGTAGCTCTGCCCTTAAATTATTAATTTTTATTTGTCTCCTCAAATTTTTTTAAAATGAAATTCTAAATTTTAAAATTAGGTCATATTAAAAAAAATACAACTTTACGAAATTTTAAGCAATTTTAAATTTGTTTCTTTGGGTACCATTGTGAATTTGGAAATTATACAACTAACAGATCAATTGCAATAAATGCGCCACTACCAGCCAGAATTGACTATATTGCGATTGTGTACGGCAGCAAATAAAGAAAACTATAGTCACATTTACAACACTCTACAGCAAAGAGCAACTTCTTTAAGTTTAGTGTTGAAATAAATGAAATATCGGTTCGGTATTTCCACCTCAGCCAAAAGTTTCGAATGAACCTAAAGTAAATTAATGTTATTTCATGTTCTGAATTAATGTAAATTTTACACTTAAATATTAAGTTTAAAGCATTTTATCAATAAATTTAGTACGAGTCCCCTTCATAAATAAAATGATCGTTTTGTAGGGTACATTTGTTTTATTATAATAATATTAAACAATACTTTTTTCAGGGTTTAATAACAATGACAATGGGCCAAAGGTAAATTCCATTTAGAAAACAAAACACTCTAGAAACCCCTCTACATTTTATGATGGTAACACTAAAGATACATAACAGCAATAACAACCGCAACACAACAACAACAACAAAAAAAACACTTAAATAATCATTTAACCATGATAAACACTAAAGAGGCAAAAAATATTTCCAATTCATTGTCTGCTTCTATACTTTGCAAATCGGCATGTTTTTTAACTCAATTCAATTTATTAAGATCCTGATTTTCGTATGCGCCTGGGATTCTGGTGGTGCTACAAAGCATCACTAAAGACTCTTTAGGAAACGCATGAATGAAATTTAAAAAAAATGAAAAAAAAAATTATGTGTATTAAATGGGACCGGGTTTTTGTTGTGAGTCTTGTTGTTACGGTGCGGTTTTATTTGGCTTGAGGACATGATATTAAAGAGGTATTAGACCACCTTGTGGCTTGTTTTAGTTATTAGAAATATTTATTTATTTTTGTATAAAGACAACAACAAAAGAAAAAAATATTAAAACTGAAATGATTTAACCAAAAAAAAAAAAAAAGGAAAAAATAAAAACAAGTCAAGTAGAAAATCAAGACAACTTAAACGGGTAGTGAAAATGATGTTCATTGTTCTGAAAAGAATGTTTTTTTCTGCAATTTTTTTATTTAATTTATTAAAATTTATATGTTAAAGAAATGAGAGCATAACAGAACAGGTTAAGTTGAATTTGTTTTCTCCAGTTTATTAAAGTTTAATAAAACAACTTGTTGCATTTTGGCTATAATGCCAAAAAAAAAATAAATTTCTTAAACAAATTTGATTCTTACATCTTCAAAATCCTTAATGAGAAAAACGTCAAGTAAGAGGATGTGTAAGGGACACATTGCATTTCTGTTTAATTCAGTGACATACAAATTAATTTAATCTCGTGTACACTAGAGCCAACCACCTTACAAGGAAAAAAGTTTCCCCGTACCACCACAATCCAGTAGAAACATTTTTAAATTTAATTAGAAAATTAAAGCTCGCTAAAAATCATTACAGTTTTGCCAAGGTAGAATTACTATTAATCCTGCAGGACTGCCAGCATTAACAGTCGGATCTTAAAATATTATGTAATGAAATCGTGTCTTCTTGTCTACCCCTCTTGCTTCACTAACCCGTTTATTCATGACTATTTGTTTTTCCAAGTAATATAAAAATTTCCATTTGGGAATTTACGACAATAAAAAACTACAACTTGTTTTTGTTTTTAATATACATATGTAAGTTTTGGAACGAAAATGTTTAAAAATCAGAAATTGATATATTTTTAGGCAGTTTTTGTAATGGGTTATACAAAAACCAATTTCATAATGAATTTTGTAAATATGTAGTTCTTAAGAGCGATCTAAAGCCGAACTAAAATAACGCAATGGTCTTGTGACAAATTTGCATCTGTTCTTTTGCAAGACCATTTGCACCGTACACTGAATTCCTCTATTAAAATATTGATATATGTATGCACTTACACAGAAAGAAAAGTAATCGGGATAAATCAAGTTTTTTATGATTACCTACTTTAAGTACAAGTCGTACTAAAAAATTAAGAACGAATACAGTAGAATCTCACAAATTAGAACCACTTTCTGCACCGGGCAGTTCGAATTTCTGGACATTTTTTTTTGCAGAAAATGATAAAAATATAATGAAATAGTGATAGATATGAATAGTTGTGTAAGCTTAACTTTAACTCAAAACCGTTTTTATTTTATAACATTTAATTAATTGAACATATTATGTATATATTTTTTTATCTTTCACACGTATGAACGCTTCACTTTAACCTTCAGTTATCAACTGACCCAAATTTGTACAAGCATATAAAATGTCATACGCATATGACCGAATTTTCCACACCACCAATAACTCGGTGATTCCCCGATTTATTTTTACTTTAATGAGCGAGCAAAAAAATTTTGTAGTAAAAAAAAAAAAAAAAAATTCCAGAAATTAGAACCCCCTGTTCTAAATTTAGAGCGTTTAATTTGGTTTTTCGCCTATTAAGTTCAAAATCATAAAAAAAAATTTTCCTTGTATAAAGAAATAAAAAAAAAAAAACACTTCCAGAGCGTCCAATACATTGAAATGTCCGGGTCTAATTTCTGGACGGTTCGAATTTGTGACGGTTCGAATTTGTGTGATTCTACTCTAACAGTAAAACGTATTCAAAACAATCCGAAAATCAATCCCGAAATTTCTTGAAATAAGTATAAAATTCTTAAATCAAGTAAAAAAAGATTAAACTTTTCTTTGTGTTTAGCCCTCCGGCTTAAGCATGCTTTGATTTTCTATACACATTTGGGGTATTCACAAATTGTGCTATCATGTTCTAACATTTCACAATGGTTTAAAAATTTGTTGTTGCTTTGTAAACAAAAAGTGTCTTAAATTAATAGAAATTTGCTTGCTTTGCTTATTGTGCTGTCGTAATTAATCAGAAGAGACCTGCGCTGAGCGACTGAGCCGAGCCGCATTAGTTTTTGTAGCCGTCGCCGTTGTTGGTATAGTTTTATCTGGCTAATATCCAAATTTAAGCTGTCAGGTAAGATCTAATTTAACTTATAAATTCATGGATTAGAGTAAAAAAAAAAAAAAAAAATTTGGTAAATATTTATTTTTCATATTTGTTTTAAATCAGCTGATTTAAATTCAAAATAGCACACCAAATAATGAGGGTTTTTTCATTTTAAGAACTTTGACTTTATGACACCTTGTGAATTGAAAAAAGGTCTGGCCAGACACATGTGTACCACAAGGGTTAAGAAGTAAAATTTAACTCTTGCTCCTCATTTAGTTTATATTTTTAGTTCTAAAGTAAAAACCATATCTGGCATAATGTTGGTGTTTTATCATTCTGTAAGGTGTAAAACGGGTAAGTCATAATAATTTTTTCTTTCTAATTTCTTTTATGGTTTTTTCAAGCATGAATTCGGGATAAAATCAACTTTATAATACCTGAGTCAAGCGATTTTGAGATTGATTTAATCTTAGTTTTACTTAAATGAATCTCATTTTCGGACTATTTCAAGTACGAAATCGGGATTGAATATGTATAAGTTAAGTATTTCGCGATTGAAAATCGGTACTTGAATAAGGGCTGCCAGGTACTTTTTTTCGTTCTCCCCAAATTTAAAAATAAATTTTCCAAATATCCCCCGATAAAAGAAAGAATCCCCAAAATAAGCCCCTGTAAAAAATACATAATTTTTGACGGATAATTTAAATATTTATTTAAGTTTTACTTGTACCAGAAATAGAGAAATATTTTTTATCGAAAGGAAATACGTAGTTGTTTTTAAATATATGTATATCCATATAAATATATATTTTATACAGTCGAACTTTCCTATAATGAATTTGCATGGAACCACAAAATCACTGAATTTTTAAGAAAGTTTATTATACAAAATTAATTTTATTTCCACTTTTATTAAAAAATAATCAGGCAGTTCTAGTTTGGATTACATTCCCACGTGCATCAGTTATCCATTTGAGAATTGCTTTATTTGTTACTCTACAATTACAGGTTTGAAGGCTCTTGCGTTTAGTGCTTAATTGCTTGCATTCTACATTTTAAGAATTAAGGTTGCTTCAGTCGACCGTAAATGTTGTGCAATGCAATGTACCGTACCGCAACGAACTGTATTTTCTGTAATGCGTAATTATTATTTGACAATTTTTAGTCTTTTGAATAAAAAATTATATTCCACAAATCAATTTTAAAACTATTTAATGTGTGTGCTCGCATTTCTAGGTCAAGTAATAAATAATTGGCACATAAGTGGTCTGCGGCATCATTTATTACTAGTTCTAAACCGATTTTTTTTATTTCTTTTTTAAAAATATAATGGTATATTTTCATTTCGAATTATTTATAATCTAGACTAAAAAATTTTACGACTTTTAAAAAATTTTCCAAAAACTTAAATAAAAGATAGTTTAGCCTTGTAAACATTATTTGACATTTCAATCGACTTTTCTTTACCCAATCGTCACCAAACTTCATATTAAATGTTTTTTTATGCAAAGGAACCAATGAGCCCATTCATTGGCTTTAGAGTATACAAATGAAGTTGTCCAGAAAAATGCAAATTTTGGAATTTTTGTTCATAATCGAATTATTGACAGACTAACTTCAAACTTATCAGATTTTTTTTTAATAAAAACGAAACTTTTTTTGCCCTGTGCTCATTGATATCAAGGGATGTTGCAAAAATAGCCACTTTAATGTGTATGTGTCGCATGCTATGTGTGCATTAAACTTATTTGTCTTTTATAGAAAAATTAAGCTCATATTTTTAATTTCCCCAAAAAACTTACGGTAAGTAAAAAAAATTTTATATTTTTTTTTCCTATGACTTTGCTAATAAAGATAGACCCAAAAATTCTACTTTTCGGGACTTAAAGAATATTGATTTGTTAGCCCTAAAATATGACCTTGATAATATCGCTTGGGATAACATTTTATTTTTACCATCGGCAGATGAACAATTAAGCTTTATTAATCAGCATGTTTTACAGCTTTACAACAAACATGTTCCCGTCAGGAACAAAGTTATCAGAGGCAGGGTACGACCATGGTTCACGGAAGAAACAAAATTATTAATTAATCGTCGTGATAGTCTTTACAATAGGTGGAAGCGTTACAAGACTTCAGAGCTCAAACAGGAATATCGTATGGCTAGAAAAGCTGTTGTCTCAAAAATAAGGCGGGACAAGTCTACTTATTATACTGATAAATTGAAAGCAGCGGCTGACAGTAAGAAGACATGGAAACAGATCCATGACATTGGTATTGGTAGATCAAATCGGCATATAGTAGATGCTGACGTTGATTTACAAAATAATTACTTTGTTAATATTCCTCTTCCAAGTGTACAATTGGACTTCTATGATCGATACCTACCTTCGGATTCAATGGATGATGAATTTAATTTCCAATGCTTTAATGCCTTGGACGTTGCCGCAGGTTTTGTTGCGGTCAAGTCTAATTCAGTTGGCTTGGATGACATAAATCCAAGGTTCGTGAAAATAGTTTTGCCTTGGATAATTCAAACTGTTACGCATCTCTTTAATACTATCATTACTACCAGCACTTATCCCATCAACTGGAAATATGCCAAAATTGTTCCCGTACCAAAATCGGATAAAGAATACCGTCCAATTGCAATTTTGCCTTACTTATCCAAACTCTTTGAACATTTGGTACATAAACAAATTTATCAGTTTGTTAATGACAACAACCTTCAGACTGATCGTCAATCTGGATTTAGGCCCCAACGTGGCTGTGTCACAGCCTTAACAGACGTAGTAGAAGATATTCGAGGCAAACTGGATAGTGGGAAGATATCGTTTCTGGTCTTACTAGACCACTCAAAAGCTTTTGACACAGTGCACCATTCAGTTATTTGCCTTAAGCTAGCTAAATTTTTTAACTTTTCTTCGACCTCTGTTAAATTAATGTCGTCCTACTTGTCTAATAGATTTCAATCTGTTGCCAATGATGGATCTGTTTCGCAACCATTATTGGTCTCAAGGGGTGTCGTACAGGGTTCCATTCTTGGTCCACTGCTATACTCCTTATATGCAAATGATCTTCCACTTCAGATACACTTTTCTAAGATTCAAATGTATGCTGATGATGTACAGTTGTATCTCAGTAGTTCTAAAGATACTATTGCTTCTAAAGTTCAGGAATCAAACTATGACCTAGGAAAAATATTTACTTGGGCCTCGGCAAATGGTTTGAGGCTGAATCCGAAGAAATCGAAGTGCATAATAATATCGAAAAAGTCGGTTGTAATAGAGGATGATATAAATATTTTTCTTGGCGGCGAAAAAATTGATGTAGTTGATAAAAAACCTTGGTGTTATATTTAACAGAAATCTTACCTGGACCAATCATATTAACCAAACTTGCGGCAGAATTTATGGTATGATACGAAGTCTTTGGGCCACACAATATTTCACTCCGCCTGGAGTAGGATTACTTCTGGCAAAAACGTATTTATTACCGACTCTTTTATACGCTTCCGAGCTCTTTACTGGATGTGACACGAAGGATAACAGTAAACTCTGCACGACTTTCAATAACATTATACGTTACATTTTTAGCCTTGGAAAAATTGATCGTGTGTCCCTGTTCTCTTGTCGTATATTAAAAATTCCCTTTAGTTATTACATTAAATTCAAAAATCTTATACCTCTTCACAAGAATGTTATGACGAAAGAACCAAATTATCTTTTTGAACGTTTACAGTTTGCAAGGTCGAATAGAGGAAACTACATTATACAAATCCGTCACCGCGACCATGCTTCTGAGCGTCAATTTTTTATTCTTACCATTCGTCTCTGGAACCAACTACATAGGGATACTCAACGCACAAGCAACGCAATACATTTTAGGGAATTGTTGTTTAAACATTTTTCGTAATTTTTTGTTTTAAGTTTTTGTCTTAATTATTATTAAATGCTTATTTTTTGTTATTATGATTTTAATATTGTTCAAAGCCTTTTGATTCTCAAATTTGTAATTCAATTTAACTTAGTTTTAAGTAGAATTAAGTTATTTATTTGCAATGTTCTGTTTAACTTGTCTGATTCTAATACTGTAATTTATAAGATATTGTATCTTGTTGTATTAGAAATTCAAATTAATAAATACAAATACAAAATACAAATACAAATTTTTAAGTGTTATTTTATAAAAGAAAAAAAATCAAATTAGCCCATTCCTTTGCATAATAAGCAAAATGAATAGTAAGCAAAATAAATCTCTTTTTTAGTTTTTGTCAAATTTTTTAAATGTCGTAAAAGTTTTTACTCTAGACGATAAATCGAAATGGAAATAAGATAAGTTCAAGATTAGAGGCAGTATGCGTATGATCTTGATGTATATTATCCTTTAGCTGCGTTTAGCCTAATAACACTTTTGACATAAAACGTACCAGGAAAAGTGTTTGACTTAAGCAAAATATATTCGATAGGCTTCCTTTCACAGCATGCAATTTTACTTCATATTAAACTCAATTAAAAAAAATCCCTTAAAGTTTTTTATACCAAGCATGATTACCTATCGACATTTCAAGTTTTAAGTGTTATTCAACTTTATGAATCATCGAATACATATTTTGCCAGACTCCCAACGAATTTTTAAAAATATTTCGCTAACGATATAAACAGCCTATTAAGAATGTGAAAAAATAGTGGTTATCCAAACTAATGTTTACATTTTGTAATTTGCTGGTCTCTGAAAACAAATAATTTCCATAAAAAAATTCAAAGAAAAATAAAAAAAAAATCAAAAATGCATCGATGCACTCATAAGTTTGAAAATTTTCGTTTATTTACTAAAATATAAAATCAAACCTAAATAAACCAACCAACTATATTCTCACACTCTCCATAAAGACTTAAGATCTACTTTATGGAAAGAGTCAACGAAACTGTGAATTAAACTCATCCTTAAAGAAAAAACAAATGAAAAAATCCGACTGCATGATTCAGATTCTGGAGCGCCAACATTTTTAATGAAAAATTTGAAGTGGAGATTTTGTCTTTTATTACATTTTTTGTTTATTTTTTCCGAATGCGGAACTGAAATCGTTTTTGTTGTGAAAACAAACAAAAAAATATTAGTGTCGAACTGAACTGAGTACAAGTTTTATAAATATTAAATCTGTGTGTATTTAAAAACTCGTATTTGGTTGTATGCATGTACATATGTAGAAGTGTATATTTAGTACTACATTTCAAATTAAGACAGATTATTTATAGAACGAAGGAATGGCCATTGAAAAAATAAATTGCTGCAGATAAAAATAAACACCCACTCTCCTTAAAATCTGTGAGATTTGGCTGTAAAACGCCGTAGACAGCATGACGCTGGATAAACCAACAATAAGAATATTTGAGTAGAGAGTGAATGGTTTTTTTTTTGTTTAATGTTGACATAAAATCTTTCAAGGAGGATGAGCAAAAATACGACAGTTATTGTAATATTTGTATTTAAACAAAAATCATAATTTTTACCCATCACAAGATAGGGTTAGAGTTTGCGCATGGAATTTTCCGTACCGAGAACTCCCGCGATATTCAATTGTTTCCGCTTAATAGCGTTATTTTAAACTTTAGTAAATATGTTTAAGATGTCTTTGGTTGACCCATATAACTCGCAGCCGTGGCGTGGCGTACATATACCTGAATTCAAATTCTAAAAATAAATGCTATGAAATCATTATCAGATTAAAAAAAAAATAATTTTGTTTTGTAATTATCATTTTAAGTTCCCAAACAGCTTAAACAAAACACCCTATAAAATCAAAAAAAAAAATGTTGTCCAAAATTGTTTTCAATAACATTGGCCGAAAAAATTTGGGTTGAAATTCATTTTATATTCAGATAAGTTTTGTTTGTTTGTAATATAATTTTGTTTTTATTTATTGGAATCAAGTCATGATTTGATTGTAAAGGTATGTTCAAATCTAACAAATATCCCTACAAGAAATGCATAACCAAAACAAAAAAAATTACTATTATGATAACACTATATTGGTCAACACTACCGGTCATATAACTAGTAAAATTACCGGTAGTCTTCTTGTAAGGATTTGACGAAATAATAAAAAAAAGCCAGACCAGGTAATTGGTCAAGCTTTAGCTTTATTTTTAACAATATTTGTTTAGAAACTGGGAATTATTTCCTTTCATAGGTTAATTTATTATATTCAACATTTTTTTATTTTTTCGAATTTATTCTATGAGCTAAATTTCAGTTATGTATTTTTATAAAGCTTTTTTGTAATAGTCCTATTCCTTTAATTTTTAGGAATGACTTTATACACTACCAGACTATTATATTGTATTTTCTTGTTACATTTTACCTTAGCTGTCCTTTGGATAGCAATCACACAGAAAAAAATCAAGTTAAAAACGTCGAAAACAAGGTTGATTTAAAATGTTTCGGTGGTGATTTTGCTTCATACGTGTTTCATGTTAATTCAACCTGATTTTATAATTGCTTGTGAACAACATTTTTTTCTTTTAAAATAACTGTGATTCGTGTTAATTTTACATTGCAGTAAAATTAGAGCGAAATGTCATTTATATTGAAATAACAATCCGAATCACGTTGAATGAAAGTTATTTCATGTTGAAACAACGTGAATTTCATGTAGAAACTAATTGGTGTGAAGAAGCTTCAGAGACAACATATACATTTATTTAAGAATAATTCAAACATTTACCCCTGTAACACATGTTTCACTTATTTTGTAGTCTCCTTTGTTAACAGATCAATCAGCAGAATGGCCCGATATGGGTTTCGTCATCATTCTACTTTGAAAACTTGATGTACTATTTAACTAAATAGTTTTAATTAAAAGAATACGGGAATTGTCTTCTTATTTAAGAATCAAAATAAAAAAATTAACATACTTAACTATGTATGCATGTTAATTTAACAAGATAACCTTTTAATTTTAATATAAAACAGGTTTTTATGGATTCAATATCGAATCCATATTTATTTAAATTTTAATATTTTTTTTTTATTTATTTTAACAGTGAATAATATTAAATAATCGTGATTTAGGATTATTTTAATATTTTTAATTTAAAATTAATATGAAATAATGATAAATTTAAATAATGGGCATACTTTTGCAGAAATTTAACATGATTCTCAATCAACATTTTTCCATGTTAATTTTAAATTGGTATTTTTTTCTGTGTGATGAAGTATAACAGAAAAATTTACAATTAATAGACAGCTAAGGTAAAATGTAACAAGAAGATACAATAAAATAGTCTGGTAGTATATAAAGTCATTCCAAAACACATCGAAGGCCATTATACCATTCACACGGACAGCAATAGTCGTGTTTCGCTCTCTTATTCCTGTTTCGCGCCCCAAACATGATTGAAACGACTTGTTTTCCCATACAAAATTTTGAGAGCGAAACAGGTCGTTTCATTTTGAAACAGGCTGCGAAACAGGAAAAATGTACTATCATCTTCAATTTTGATAACAGTTATCGTTAGTTTATCTGAAATAGCTCTCAAAAAATATCAAAACAAAGAAAAAAATAAAATAAAAATTGATCTTTAATAAAATAAAGTGATAATTAAAATATAATAATATTAATAACAGTATTAAATAATATATTCCTAAGTTTTATTTACTTTTTTATCTATTTAAAAAAAAATCTCACTAACAACACAAAAAAAATGTCAAAATGAAACAGGAATAAATCGTATGAACAGCATGTTTGGCAATCTAGTTTCAGAGAGCGAAACCAGGGGTTTCTACAGTGTTGCCACTTTGTGGGTAATTACCCGAATTTGGTATAATTTTTACCGTCGTGGGTAGAGCGTGTGTAATTTCTCTTAGGTGTAATTCAGGTGTTATTTGAAATTCTTACTTTAGATACCCAAATAAAATCAAGATTCGATTTCAGTGATGACATTTAATTCTTTTAAATATTGTTACTAAAAACAGCACAGTCTTTTGGACCAAAGTTTCGGTTTCTTTTTAAGAAAAGACATCAATCAATAAATATATATTTTCAAAAGTTTCGTAATGAATTTCGCAAGATGGTCCCTTAGATTTGGATAAAGCTGCCTCTTATACCCCTGACAGACACAGCATTCGTATACTATACTAGCATAGTATACCACATGTGTGTCAACCTAAACTACAATTAAACCACGAAAAGAGTGGTACATATATTGCTGGTTTATGTACTACCAACATGTCAATAGTATAAATGTGATATTTTATTAAACACAGTTTTCTGGCTGTGCTCAGTAAGAATTGCAGTATGTATACCATGGTATGTAAACTATATGTCTGTCAGGGGTATTATAGTGATTTAGAACCTAAAGTTTATTGAAAAACGTTGTTTAAACTGAAACCAATATTTCAACATGTAATTAAATTTATTTTCATCTGGCAACTTTCAAATGCTTTAGGTTGAAGAATATTTAACGCCCTTATCAGTTGTGAAACTGATTTACGAAAAGGACAGTTGTATAAAAACCAGCAGGCATTTTGTTAACTACATAAGGCTTAAAGCGTATTTTTTAAGACCATGAAACTTAAAATTTTAGACAACACAAAAATAAACAATTTTAACCGCAGATTAATACACTAATTGAAACTGATTTCAAACAAATAGGCACCGCGCCTGTCCTTGACGAAACGCCTTGCAGACGTCCAATTTTGTTCATCTTTTTTGAGCATTGCTGGCTGCTTGTTGACCTCCAAGACGTCAATTGCTGCTGTTTTATCAGCATAAACCAGTGAGTTTAATCAAGAGATGTCGCTTTGCACGGCCATGATGTCAAATTGACGGTTTATTTTCTCTAAATCAACACATCGCCTTTATTTGTGAATAAATAAGTTGCGTCAGTTTAATCATGAAGTGGCCTATAAGTTGCAAAAATCGATGGCTGATTTTAAAGTTAATTTGGATAATTTGGTGGCGTTGATGATGTGCCTGAGAAAAAAATTGAAAGCAGTATGACAGTTCGTTTGACAGCTAACCTTTCGTAAGCTCTAAGAATGGCAATGAGCATTTTAAGCCTTCCTAGATATATGCAACCAACTGTGGAAGCTTATCTCATTATATTAGGAGTTTTATTAATCCTTTTTTGTTAATTTATTTAAAATTACAATATGAATCTTAACAGTTTGACTAATATTGAACTTCTTTCAATGAGTTTGTTGTGTTTTTGCTTCTTTTTCTTTTGCTTTTTATTAAATTAAACTTCAATTTTATATCAGGTGTAATTTCATTTAAATCGGGTAATTTTGCTTCAGCTCAAGTGTAATTTTGAATTTTGTTGGTGGTAACACTGGGTTTCTATCGTCATATGAACAAATCATAAAAAAAAACAATTTAGAAAGCAGTGTTGCCAATTTATCCATTTAGTGGCTAGATTTAGCCATTTTTCCCTCGGTTTAGCCATTTTTAGCCATTTTTCAGCAAGTTAAGATATACAATTTTTTTTGCCTTTTTCTTTTTAAATTTTATAATAAAAATTGATCAAGTAAAATAAAAATTGTTTAACAATTAAAACGTTTTTAATTTAATTCACAACTTTTACAAATGTTGAAAATCGCTATAAACTATGGTGATGAAACATCTTTCAAATTAAAGGAAATTTCAGAATTGACTATAAAGTTGCTCTCACTTCCATGGTACGATGCTGAAGTAGAGAGGGTTCACGTTCTGAATAAAATTAACGATGTTTGTCCGGCTGAATGGCTGTCCATTAGACCGGGTCGACCTCCATACAAAAAAAAGTTGTGCCAGTCACCCCCTAGAATGAAAGGTATGTAAATGAAGTTTCTAAAACAGGAAACATTTTTTTGCCACGCCCCAAAATACAGCACTTTTGGTTTTTTATGTGTAGCGCTGATATTTAAAGTCCGATCTTATCATATCACATATCGTTGTTAATGGCTTGACAGTGGCTTCATTTTTGCCTTTGCTGACTTTTCAATCCGACTTCAAACTCTGGGCGCCACTTATGCCATCTCGGATCCTTCCCCCAAATGTAAAATTGTTTAAACGTGCCAAGAAAGTCCTTGTAAAACTAAGTATGTCTACCTTTTATCATACTCACTTTTATGCCACACCTGAAAATTGAGCCCCCTTTTTCTTTTTCACATACATATTACTAGGGATAAGATTTTTATGCAGTTAAAATCGAGTTTTATGCGCATAAAACATACACTTCAAATAGAAAAATATGCGCTTTAAATTGAAAAAATATGCACTTTAAATTTTTCCTAACACATTTTTTAATCATAAACAAATCATTAAAATAACATAAAACCCCTAAAAATTCAGTCTCGTTAACGAAAATAAGGTACACCAAAAAAACAGAAGTAAAAATATAGTAAGACACAAAATATAAAGTGAAACAATAATGTAAATTAAGTCACTTGTTAGATAGATATGCGTACCTTCATATAAAATTTTCATATACATTCATTTTCCACTACGCTGTTTTCGTAAAAATTTAAATTAAATATGCCAGCAGTTTGTGTTGTTGCTTTGTGTCTTTCTTATTTCTAAAAACTTTATCAAAACGATACGAATTTGTTTACTTAAGTTTCCCTTAACTGCATACATTCTATTTATGACATTATCAATTAATTTAATTTGCATTCTCAATGGATTTGATTTCTCTAATTTTACAATAGTCTCAGAGATAAATCCGTAATTTGAAACTTAAAAATTATCCAAAATTTTATATTTTGTAAATTTGTTATTTATTTTTTTTTTTGGTACTGCATTACCATCGTTCCATCACATCCTTGAACTGTTCAAAATTTTCAGCATAATACACAACTGATTTCAACCACATTGTTGTTATAGGATACTTCTGTGGTTTTCACGAATAATCGCGTAAGTTATAAAACCAAACTTTTCAGGAGAGCAAAAACAGTTATTTTTTTCAATTGCGGCTTCTGTAGATGCTTTTTTAAACTTTTTTCTTTACTATCCTCTTAACAGTGACTTTCTACGTATTATACATAGTTTTCATGAAAAAATCCTCACAGGATCACAATCTGTAAAAGGAGTAAAAATGCATATGTTTGATTGACTCATTAAGTGTGTTCAATATAACATCATATCTCCACATAAGTTCTTTTTTGTGAAACTAAATGTTATCATTTTAATCACACATGACGACTTACGTTGTTATTTTTAGCACACAAGTTGGCGACATATTCAGAGTTTTTGATACTTATAGCACAACGTATGCAGTAAACGGGACTTAAAATTACAAACAACCGCTCATCTGCTGTTGTTGCAACTAAAGAAGTCAACAATAAACGCACATGTACAAATAAGTTGTTATTAATAGAAAAATGTTCAAAAAATACTTTTATATTTTTTGCACGAATAACAACATAACATCACATATGCTTTTTATTTGGAAACATATTCAGCAATTTTACAATTTTTGGCGATGTATGTCGACATAAATCGTTATAATAACAAAATGTTTTAAATATTTTATTAAACAGTTAACTTAAGTTGTTTTTAGCAGAAAAAAATTAATAATACTACATTATATTCTAAAAAGCTTAATTCTTATAAAAACCTAATGCAAAATGTAGCACTTTGACATCATTATCTCAATTTCGGTAAAAACCGACTTACGCGATTATTCGTGGAAACCACAGACTTCTCCTAATATGCGACAAAACGCGATGTGCTTTGCAAAATATTTTTTCCCCATTTTTTCCCAAAAATGCACCAAGAATATGCAATGTCAGCAATATATGCAAAAATATGCATTTAAAGCATAATATGCAAAAATATGCACTAACAAATCGATGCCGTTTTATTTAAAATTTCTTGATTCGAAAAGATATTAAGTTAATGTTGATCTCAGACTGACGACAACAAATATATATTTGAATAAAAATCCGGTCCTTGAATATTACATTAAACCAGGTATTATCCAATACAAAAACCAAAAAAAATCCATAAGCAACTTTATAGAATAAAAGTCATATTTATTAAGTTTCAAGAGCTTACAAAATTTTTTACCACGCCCTAAAATGCCGTGATTATGATTTAGCTTCAAATTATTTAAAACAAATAGGCACGAGTGATTCCTATGAGATGAACTGTAGCGACATCGAAATTATCGATGTTTAGCCATTATTTTCGTAAATTTAGCCATTTTTAGTCACCAAATTTTGGCAATACTGTTGGAAAGTATAGTCGGTCAAGTTCGCTCATTTCATATCCTACGCAACATTAACATTAACAAAACTATATTTGGATCCTACACAGAATAAATTCATAATTGTCTCTTATCACCAAATTAATACCAAATTCATAGAATCTAGCAAACCATTTGTTAATTTTGCACCTATTTCCAAAATGATTATATAGATTAGTAAAACTTTTAAATTTTTAATTTATTTTATATTTAATTTTAATTAAAAACATTATCGAAAAACTTTGCCGTTTCAAACAATGTGTTGATTGATTTTGACAATTTCCAACAACAATTTCACAAGTTTAAATTATTTAATTTTTAAAAAAACATATTTTGTTATTAAATAAATATTTTAATTAAATAAAAATTATATTTTTGATTTTTTTAAACAAAAAAAAAAATAATTGTTTCAATTTTCACATTAATTAAATTTTAAAATTTAAATTTAAGATTTATAACGGGTCCGCCATCTAACGTTTTTTTTCAACTAGTGCTTATTTCGTGAATGATAACACTTAGGTCATGTCTGATTTGACAGATAATTAGTTTTATCCTTCCGCTGAACGAATATGGTTGTGTATACGCTTGAACAACGCTGGGAAATATGCGTCAACGATAAGTGTTTCGCCGACAAGCCAGAGACAGTTGACGCTTTTAAGGACAATATTCGTGAAGCCATTGGTGAAATACAGCTGCACACAATCGATAATGCGCTTAAAAATTGGACCGATCGTGTAGGCTACTGTGTGGCCAGCCGAGGCAGCCATTGGAATGAAATTATTTTCCATTATTAACCGGAAGGATTGAACTTTCAAATAAAAAAAAAGAAATTTGAGAAAATATTCAGTATTTTTTTTTTATAGCATTTTCAAACAGAAAACAAGTTATTTGGCGGACCCTGTATAAGAGTTCTTTGTGTCGAATATTATCTAGTTATTAACATATTTATAAGATTTTTTTTAGAAAGCGATTTTAGGGAGGTAGCTTATATCAGATCTATGGTCATCTATGGACCTACCAGTACAACATTTTGCCATGATATAGTAGCTATCGTTAAGGAAATATTGACTACATTTTATTTTAATACTAACATTTATAAGACAGTTATGGCATTTAAAGCTATTTCGGGAATACTTTTGACCATTGCGCTAATACAAACAGAGTGCCATGGTCATATATGGACCGATTTAAAAAAAATAGTACAATAATTTCCTTTACAATAAGATATTTTTGGACTAAATTTAATCTTAGTAAATGTACACAAAGGTTTTTTTCCGGAAAGCAGTGTGTGTGGGGGCCATAGACAATTATGGACGGATTTCTAGCATTTCCAGTACGCTTTGTTCATATGCCAATTAAAATTTATGAATCAAAACTAATCAAATGATCTTCAAAGTTGCAGCATGTATCTTGCGCACAAGGTTTACATGGACACACAGCCATCAATCCAGTCAGACAGACGGACGGACATCGCTTGGTCGACTCAGAAAATGATTCTGATACTAAAACTTGGTCTAGAAAAAAGATTTTTATATGTTGAAGACATAAGCACAAAAGCATAAAAACCCCGTCCTTTCTGTTTTGCTGTGGGTACAAAACGACTCGAATTTTAATTGGTGATCTTATTAACAATAAGTTATGCAAAGGCAGACATAGACGAGCCAACCTCCATTACTTAGGAGTATTTTCATTTGGTATTTAAAGTATTCAAAAATTTGCTATTCAAGAAATGTTACCATATTTCAGCAAACTTAAACAGAACAGCAGGCTGAACACATGATTGCAACCGATAGTCCTTGTAAATACAAAATTGCAGCTTGAACTTATAAGTGAACTAATTTAGTCTCTATTTATGAGCAATAAATAAGTACGTTTACTTTAGCTTCTCCTGTATGTCAGTCCGTATTTAACGTATTTTTATATGTATTTTTTTTTTGGAATGCATGGTGGTTAAGTGGTGATGTCAGTCAGCAAGAATGTAAATAAACTTGGATTTTATTTTCAAACATCTGCAAAAATATCCTTTAATAGCACAACCACTGTTTAGTTGCCACAATACCACTTTCAACAACAACAACAACAACAAAAAACTAAAAAGGAAGAGAACATAGAAATGAAAATATCCTTTACACGCTTGTAAATCCTTTAACACATTAAGAGTCACCAGGAGAGATATTGAAACAAATACTAATCAATATTTTTAGAAAAAAAAACACAAGAATATTTTGGAAGAAGAGCGTGAGGCTTTTGTTGAAATTTCAAAATATTGAACAAACAATTCTTTTCATTCATTTCATTCTGTTTTTTTTTTTGTGCTGAATGATTTTGTTTTTATAAGATTTTATTTCATGTGGCAATGAGGCTGGAAAATTAGCTCACTTCTTAAACAGCAGGCCTGCTGTGGTCGTCATTTCTGTTGCACTCTTGTTGTACATTCTCTTCATAAAAAAATTTATTTTCGATTTGTGTTGCAACATGGGGCAGATGAAAAGTGCGTAGTATTTTTATATGTTATTTGTGTGTTGTTTTTTTATTATTATTATCATTATGATTGTTGTTGGCGGTTGCACGCTTGCGCTTCTTTGTTTACCCACTTGTAGCTCAAGTGATGCTGCAAAATTATTTGGGTTTTTGCCAAAATGCTTTTCTCTAAAAAAAAGTATAAATAGAAAAATGTAATTAGTTTGTAATGTCTCTGTTAATACATATGTGTGTGTGTGTGTGCGTTGCAATGTTGGCACTGGAATCCCACTTCTCGACTTAGCAGCTGTGACTTTTTTGGGCTGTTTTGTGGATCAGTATGTATTAATTGCTTTTTTAAAAGGGTTATTGACAACTTCAAACACGAAGCCATTGACAGTTTTGTTGTTGTTGTTTTTTTTTTTTGTTATCTTGTCTATTTTTGTAACCAAAATCTTAACTAACCGTTTTTATGTATCTAATTCCAGATGGGTAATTGACTTAATTAACAGAATGGAAAGTTTATAATTATTTATTTATTTCAACGTTTACTTGTTGTTGCAAAAAAAAAAAAGAATATTACCGATAATTAAAATTGTATTTAGAAACTGTGCTATGGATTTTATCATAACTACATTATTTTTATAATAAAAAAAGTCCAGAGGCTACAGATTTTCAAAACAGGATTTGCTTATCCAGTCTTAATTATTTTTAAATTAACCCATTAGAGGTGAAACAAAAACTGGTCAATTATTACAGATACGGACTGTAGTTACCCCTTAGTCTATACGAGCAATTTGTTTGGCAATTATTGCTGTAGCAACTATCAAATTCTGTTGCCAACCCTTGATATTAACGTGTGGACTGCATAAATATGTATTTGAACACATGTTCAGCAACAAATGTCATAATACATTGCTGAGCAATTATCTTTTAACACAAGCTGTCCAAATCAATTATCAGTAACGAAAAAGAAAAATGTTTAACTTAAAAATGTAAAATTTACAAATTAATAATAAAAACATAATTAAAAATATATTGGTTGCCAAAGAAAATGTAAGTATTTATTTACATCCAAATTCATGTTTTGTGTTAAGACACACGTTTACTCCACTCGATATATTTAACATAGAACATTTCTGAGACGTCGCTCTGCCGACGTTATTGCTTATGTTAACAAATACAAATTGCGCGTATTTACGTAGGGTTATTTAAGAAGTATTCCCTGCAGTCACTTTTATATAAATAAACATTTAAAATTCCAATCAAATTTATTTTTAACTGATTCTAACATTTATTTAAAAAACTAAGTGCATATTTTTACGGATTTTCAGCTGCAGTTAATTTTGTCCGTTGATTAAGTTAAATTCTTCTTTATGTAAAATTAAATAAAAATGTAATTTAAAGTAACGAAAAGTTCATTTAATTTTTTTTTTATGTATAATTCCTTTATTCATTGATAATTTTACAGATTTATTAATTGATGCCCCAGCACCTTAAAGGCTTTCTAGGGGCTTAAGACAACTCGTTTGCTTCTTTAAGAACATAAAATTAAAAAAATATGAAATAAACAAAAAAAAAAAAAAAGATAATAGAAGAAAAAATGTAATAATAATGATATTTATGTATGTAAGTACATTTATAAAAGTTTAATTCAATATGTACATATGCTTATATTAATAAAAGAGAAAAGAAGAAAAAAAAAAGAATTATATAAGTAGAATTAAAGATTTACATTTTTTACAATTTTTACTGTAAAAAATTCAACCGCGAATTCCGTAAAAAAAATTAATTTTCAGTTATTTTTTATAAATTAACAATCAAAAAATTAACTGAATAATCAGTTAAAAACAAAGGAATATTCAGTTATTTTATGTAATTTAACTACCAAAAAATACATTTTTATCTTTAAAAAACTATGTGCTTGTTTTGTGTAACAAATTCCCATTTTCTATTTGTTAAAATGATTTCGTAAAATACATCAAATTTTTAAAGTAAAATAATAGCGAAACCATATCGGTCATGCTGCTGGTATCTAATGATTGTGAGTTCTTCTGTAAACAAACGAGGTCAGTACAACAAAAGAAAAACAAGCGTGTGCAACTGGGTTAGTAAACCATAATGTTCTCTCTCATTGGAAAAACAAGCGGACTGGTGTCTGTTTGGTGTTTTTTTGAAATTCGGCTCTTTTGTGGGTAAACGAAAATTACTGAATTAAAAAAGACAACTGAATATTTCTTTGCTTTTACGGAATATTCAGTTAATTTTTTGATAGTTAATTTATATTAAATAAATGAAAATTTATTTGTTTTTACGGAACATGGGGTTGAATTTTTGACAGTAAAAATTAAAAGAATTTTTCGCTAAAAATAAATGAAAAATAAGAAGACCGGGTTTTAACGTACAGAATATTGTGAGTGTAATAAAAAATATAAAATGGAAAGTATGAAAAGAAAAATTTGTTAAACTAAGTTTTTGAGGTGTACGGAAAATGTTTATGCTCAGACATTTTCCGAACATTGTTTTTCAATGCAAAGTATTTTTAAGCACTTCTTATACTGCCAGCGAGCTCTTATATGACAAAAAATGCACTGCTGCTTGTTTTGTAGTATAGTAGGATAGTGTCCAGCCCCATCTTCAGATTAATCTGCAAACATTGACTCAGATGTTACTCTAATTTCTAAGATCAACTTAAACATCTAGTAACAAGTTGTAAAAAAATACGATAATTTCATGCAGTGCTATAACAACTCCAACAAATTTTGAACAACACGTGAACCAAATGGATCAGAAGATTCCACAAGTGGCTTTCTGGAACTACAAATCTAACTGGCAGCTATAGCCGCAATCCATTTTTTGGACCTTAATCGAACTGGCATTCCTCGAATGAATTGCTTAGTGGGATGGTAGCCAATATGTTTTACCATTGACTCGCCTTTAAGAATATTTTAGTCACCATCCCGCTAAGCATTTCATTCGAAGAAAGCCAGTTTGATTCGACTTCAAGAAATGTTAAGGCATTGTGATCAAAGATTTTTCAAATATTTCTTCAAGTACACTATTTAGTCTTTCACAAACTTCAGAGTTCTGCTGAAGTGTTGAGCTCTGAGATGGAAAGCATTTTCGCCAACTAGGATTTATTTGCTTTGCAAAGTCTTGAAGAGTTTTCTTTGGCGCCAACGGTTCATCATCATTATAGTCACTGACGTCGTTGTCAATGATTCAAAAATTTACTTGAATTGTACCACGTTTGTCTTTTTCTAGGCTTGAAACCGTTATATTTTCCTAAACACCTCCTTCTTTATCACATGCTATGATATCAACAGCTTCTTGAAGGCTTTTAAATCACTTTTGGGCCGTAAAATGTTCTCCATTCATAGTTAAAATCTAACAAAAATAAACATATTTTGTACCTAAAATAGTGATCACACCTTCTTACTGCTTTCAAGTCACAAGTCAGACTTATACTTTTGTACTCAAAATTAAAAAACAGACACAAATTTTTTTTTAGCTACTGTTGGTATCATTGTAACGCTACAACGATTGAAATTGTTGTTTTTTTTTTGCTTGGAAACTTGTAAAATGCCAGCTTTACTCATTTGAGTGCAGTGACTTCTAATCGTATGTGCATTACTTTGGTCCAAATGCCTTTAATTCTACTCTCAATAACTTCAAACGAAAAGTTTATAACACCTTTCAATAATTTTTTATTTAGATCACTATTGTATTGGCAACAAGAAGTTTTCTTTCTTCTGTTCCAATATTATTTTCTGTTCAAGTTTCTGCTTTATAAGCAGCGCTATTGCGGAATGAAAAGTAATATACATGTCTACAACCGTTTCTAAAACGTGTTCGTATCAGGGTATGACAATACTAAACAAAATTAATTTAACTATATGAACACACATTACAGTAGGTAACGGACATAAGAAATTGAAGAAATGCCACGAAAAAGTTTCTTATAAAAATTATTTTTAAAAAATTTTAATTTTATAAGAACTTTATTTCTTAAAAGTTTTTACTCTTAAGCCTGGTACTCTGTTCAGTATCTATTTCGTGCGAAATGTTTTCAAACTCAATATAAAAAAAATTTCTGTGAAATACAAGCGAAAAAATTTTGATAAAGTTGTACTCTGTTTATATTACAAAAAAAAATGCGAAATGTTTCTAGCAACATTTTTTATTTTCCATGCGAAACAAGTGCAGCTCATATTATTTCGCACGGAATTTTCTGTGGTTTCCATGGGCAACCGCGTATGTCTTAAAACAAATTTTTCAGGAGAGCCGAAAACCCATTCTAGATCAAACTATGGGCTAGGTATTGTACTTTTTAAACTTTTTCATAACGTTAAAAAATCGGAATTGATCCATATTTTTTCAAAGTGTTTTAGAAACATGTGAAGAGCGTTTTAAATTAAGCAATATGGCATCAACATCTCAAAATCGGAAAAATGGGTATACGCGGTTCCCCATGAAAACCACAGTTTTAAGCAACAGCTAATCATTTTTTGTAATATTTTATTTTGTTTGAGTGAGGTGGGGTGGGGTGGGGATTATAACAAGCGTTTCAAAAAGAAAAATGTAGAAAAGTGCAAAAATTAATACTAAAAATTGATTTTTTTTTGTTTTTTACTATAGAAAATTATTAAAATAAAATTGTTTTACTCTTTTTTAATGACAATTATCAAAACACATGGTTTTTGTCATAGATGGGGGTAGTGCACTAGTTTAAAATGATTGCAATAATTTTGTTTATGTTGAGGGATGAATTGAAAATTAGCAATCTCACTATACATAAGTGATTGTTATGTTAAAACATTTTGCGCTAAAAAAATAGTTTGATTTAAAAAAGCAATCATCAGTTAATTGCAGTTTTTTTTTTCACTTAGTCCCAATTTCCACAATGCAAGTCTTATTGATAAACTTATCACATTTTCTTCTTTGAATCAGCTTCGGCGTTTTCAAGTCAAGTCTTATTATTTATCTGTTATTCCATTTGTATGAATGTATATGTGCGTTTTGACATTTCGTTTAAAACATATTTCCTTTTAAAATGTATTTAAATTCAAATTCGTGTTGAATATTTGAACAATTGTTTAATTTAAAATTAAAGTTGTGTAAACTGTACTTTTAGTTATAAATTTCTTTTGTTTTGTTAAATAACAAATATCTAAAAAAATTCACACACAAAAAATCACACACGCTAGGAAATTAACTTTGTACAACGAAATAAAATATGAAAGATAATTGTCAAAATAGACCTGCTGAAAATTACGAATGAGAAAACAAAACCCATATGACGAGTACAGCAAGCTGAGTACTCATTTCTTTTCCCTTCGTCACTCTCGCCTACAAAGTAGCAAGCTGATCAATAAGACTTGCAATGTGGAAATTGGGACTTATTTGACTTAAAATTTTGCACACAATTTAAAACATCAAACTTGTGTTTTAATGATTAATCCAAGAATTATTCCGTTATTGACAGAATTTAATTTAGTTTAATATCCTTTGCTTATGCATATCATCGGAAAAATCAAAAACCAAGCACGTAAAAAATTAAATTTATTTAAATTTTAGTGATATTATGTTATCGTACAGCTTTTTGATTGCAAGTTCAAATGTTGAACTACAAATTTGGATTGAGTGCACAGTTAGCTATAGTGAAAAAATTTTCAATACCAATTAATTTTTATAGTGCTAGTGAAACAAAATAACAATCATCACCAAAGCTGGTAAAAATTTTTAAAAACTAATTTTTTGCAGTTTTATTAAGTAAGAGTGCAATGTTGATTTAAATCAACATTTAGTGCACTACCCCCAACTATGGTTTTTGTTTACCTTCAAAAATAATGTTGTATACTTGTAACTAATAAAAACGTTAAGTTTTTAAAACCGCGAGATAGACAATATTGATACATGACAAAATTTCCGTGTGAAATAATCAATGTTGAACAACATGTATCAATGTTACTTATCATGAGAGTTTGTACAATTTGACGTTTTTATTTCTGCAATGTATGCGACATTGTTTTGCTTATGTAAACAAACCCCACATGTATTTAACTCAAAATTATTTTTTTTAATAAAAAAGAAAGTTAATATGGATAAAAAAACTGTTACCGGTTGTGTTATTTTAATATTTTATTTCTTATTTAATAATCAGTTCATACTTTTTTGCTTAAAATTCCGCGTGAAATAAGTGCAGCTTACATTATTTCGCAGTTGTAAAAAAATGTTGCCAGAAACATTTCGGAACTTTTTCACAAAATGAACAGAGAACAAATCTATCAAAATTATTTCATAGATATTCCGCACAAGTTTTTTTCATATGCGTTTTGACAGCATTTCACATGAAATGTTGAACAGAGTACCAGGCTTTATAAGAAATTTATTTTTATTATGTAGGTACACACTAATAGTTTTTTTCCAAAAGTAGGCTAAGATCTCGTTCAAAATTTTCCAAGTCTTGGACGGGCAGAAACCGAGTTGCTGAGAATGGCATCAGATCGATAAATTCGAGTCCTCTATAACACTCAGGTCTACAGCGACGATGGCTTCTTCTGTACGCACGGTACGGGGTCAATTTGGAGCAAAGTTAACCCAAAGGTTAAATTTGGTCATGAAACAATAAAAAGTATTGCGTATCAGCTGCTCAGAAGGAATGTTCTATAAGTTTAGTGACTAAAGCGACAATTTTGGAAATAAGTTTCCAGGATTTCTAGATGTTGTTCTGTTGTAAATCTTTGCATGGTGTTTTGCCGAAGTATACTAAAAAAAAGTCAAACATACTTTAGTTAAGTTTAACATCTATCCCTATAGAAAATTCTTTACGTCTTATTGAATTGGGTATCCGTCTCAAGTGAAAGTATAAAGTGAGATAAATATGTAAATGCTCTATATGTGACCTTCTTCGAAAAAAGGGGCCTAGTGTGTCAAAATACGGGTTGGGGCTTAAGATTCTGGTAGCTAAAAAGGGTGTAGAATAAGATAGGATGCGTTCTTCTCAAAACTTCATTTTCACACACTTGGTCCCTTTTCTCGGAGATGGTCACATATATGTTTTCGGTATAATTGCAGTATTAAACTTTATATACCCTCCACCGTAAACAAATGTCAAGAATACAAATTTATCCAGAACATTATCTTTAGCTTTTAAAAAACTTATCTTTATAATGTTTATGAGAAATGTGTATATCGTCACCTAAAATGCAAAAGGCCCTATCTAACATTTTGTAAATTTTACAGAAGAAGCAAAAACCATTTAAAAAGTTAAATTGATAAATCGCTTAAACTGTTTATAATTTATTTTTCTTCCATTTTTCTTGTTTTGATAATTGAAAATGTTGCATATTATGCAAACTGCTACTTGGGTCTTTCTAATATTTTGTAGATAGGGCCTTTTGTTTTTGTCAAAAAACTCGTTAATGTTGGTTGTAAGATTCCAACATCTTTTGTGGACAATTGTGTTGATGCAATACATCAGATTTAATGAAAAAGTCGATTTAAAATTTTTTGTTAGTTAGGGCCTTTTGCGTTTAAGATGACGATATATTCTTGCAATAAAAAGTGTGGGCAAAAATGAAGAAAGTAAACAATTTTTAGAAAGTAGCTTTGGGTGCAACGGTATGCCAGTTGCTTGTAAGTAAGTCCATCGATGCAATTGATGGGGGTTCGATTCTCGCCAAAGATTCTGGTCTCTTTCACTATAAAGGGCTGAAGGTCTATGTTACTATTGCTCGGCAAATTAATTTACAATATGATTTAATTGTAAATGCATGCATTTGTTGTAATTCATGTATGTTGTATAGAGACCAGTGATATAAAATTTAAAAATTTAGATGGTACTGACCACCAAAAGAGTACTTTTTTCAACAAAATTTATATGAAAAACACTCAGTTTTAAAAATAGTTTTCATGTAAAATTCTATGCGAACATACAAGCTTAAACATACAAAACTAATATACATGATTTTAATGCTCCTATCTCATCCATTTATGAACCGAGATGGCAAAAAATCAACAGCAAAATTCTGATGAGGATATCTGACACTAAAATATATCAACAAGCATATATACTTTTGATAAAAATACATTTTGTGTAGGCAATGTTGTAAACAGGGCTTTGGAGTCGGAATTGAGGTTTTTGTACCGGAGTCGCAGTACCCACAAAAAAATCGCCACTTCGACTCCAAAATTTTTTGGCTTAAAAAAATGTAAAAAAATATTCTAATAATTTCCAAAATAAATATACTACTTCGAAATTGGCGATGCAATATTTAAAATATTGATTCGAAATTTTTACTGAATCCTTTTCTTTGTCATATTTAACCATTTAAAAGGTAACGCATTAAAAAAAGAGTTTAAAGTCAAATAAAGGTTAGATTAGGAATTTCAGCGGTTGAAGTCAGAGTTAGTACTTTTTGTTGACGACTTCAAAACCCTGGTTGTCAATGCTAAAAAATCGATAAATTTCTAAACAAAGAAGCATTACAAGAAAAGAGTACTAAAACAGACGTGGGGGTACCGGGGTATATTTGAAAGCAAAAAGTACTGAAAATAGTACCATAGTATTGAATGTTCCATCACTTATAGAGACTACCTTAAGGTTTGACTGTATCCAAGGCGAATTCATGTAAACGGTGGTGTCGATACTACAACAAGTAACAAAACCAAAAACACAACAATGTATTTTTGCTTTCGTTGGCCGATATGTCAAAAACACAAGTAACTTTTGACGTTCCTCTCTCTAATTAAGAAAAACAAGTAGCACAGCTGTGTTTTCAACGCCACCTGAAAGTCAATTCGCCTTGATTGTATCCATAATTTTTTCGATCTAATAAATACAATATTTAAAACAGTACACATCGAGCCTTTACCTTCTTTGCAGTTATGTACTTTGAACTGCATTAATGTTTCGACTTTCCAACACATTCAATTGCCGCTACCTCTTGTCAGTTATATGTATATTTGAATGTCCCTTTGTATTTATATTTGAATTTTTTTTTTTTTTCTTAATTCTATTGTTTATATTCTATAAAGCGGTAAATAAAGTTTTTACAAACTTGTGTAAACAAGTCAAAAACAAAAGAACCAACAATCCAAAGGCAACGAAGAGATTCTTATAAGTTGTTCCTTTTTCTTTTCTTTGCACAATAAACTTTGAAGAAATAAGAGTCATAATGCTGAAGCAGTTTCTTTGTTGCCAACTTAAAAAACAAGATGCCGTTCAGAAAAAAAAACTTTAACCCACAAAAATAAGTGGGATCACATTGAAGTTATAAAACAAATCTAAAAATGCCAAATCAAACAAGTTGGATAAGTTTGTAAGGTACATTTTTTTTTTAAATGATATGAATTGAAATTTTTATCACCGTTCCACAACAAATACATGTTGCTTTTCTGTTAAAGCTTCTGGCTGTACTCAAAAACTAGAGATGATAAACTACAAATACGAGTGTATGAACGATATACGAAGATAGAATATTGATTGGAAAAAAGCGCACAATTAAAATGTTTTAGTTTTAAGTTTACAAAAACCAAATTCAGCTAATTGTTAAAATTAATGAAAATCATTCTTATTAAAAAAGTTGTTTACTTTGCACAAAAAAAAACTAAAAAAAGGACTCTAAGGCCTTTTTTCACAAATTAAAGGTAGGATTTTATCGGCCGCATTAAGAATGTTCCATTATTACAACTTTAATTTAACCCAAAGTGAGCGATAAGTTAAACGAAGGTTCATGAATTACCAGCAAAGCAACTTTAATTTTTTTAAGTGTACACATTTTTTCTTGTTATACTCCATTTTTTTTTAGTATCTTAAACAAGAAATTTAAGCTGAAAACTGTAAGATTTAAGCCGAAAAGCCAACAAGATGCTACTTTCTCAAAAAAAAAACAACAACAACGATTTCGGACTATATATTTCTACTTCAACTACTGCTACCATTTTTAGAATCACGTATACGACAACAAAGATTCTGCAAGAACTGGTATTACATATCAAATACGAACAAAAAACATTCACGTCCTAACACACACTCTCACATTAACGGTGACACACTATTGTACACATACATACATGCATGCACGTAACCAACTTAAGCAAGAACATGGCACAAAATGCTTTGAAGAAAAAAAATTAGTCAAGTTTTTTTTTCTGAAGTACGCCATGTTTGGTTTGTCTTTTGAGCTTCCGTTTTCAGAGCGTACACATGCACAAAACTTTTTTCCTTTCCTTTTTTTCTCGTCTCATTCTTTTTGGGGTAAAAAAAAACCAGGAGAGTTAATACAGGGTGCTCAATCTAAAGGAAAATTTTATATTGCAGGAAAACCATGGAATGAATTTAATATTGATTCTTAAAAAAAAGTCTGCAGAGTTTTTTGGTAAACAAAAATCTAACTTTATTTCAAGAAAAGTTTCCACTTCCACATCAATAAAGAAATTAGTAATCAAAAGCTGTGTTTTTCCACTTTTTTACCAACAATTGGATCACTAACACAAATAACTGGTCAAACTTTAAGTCCAGTAACTAATAAAGGTCAGTTTAAATAACTTTGCTTCGACTTAAGTTTATTGAATTCATAGAACATGGTAACATTACAGAACATATTATGGTCCCAGCAATGACAACAAATAAACTTTTGTTGTTTTTAACAAAACTTTTTTCACGATGTTTTAATATTTTGTTTCTATTTAACAATTAAGTGTTTACCTCCCTTTAAACATCAAATATGGTTGCATTTAACAATAAAATGTTTTAATAGTATAAAGCTACAACTATACACTTAAGGAAATTATGGTAACCTTAACCATATTATTATCACATTGTGGTTGAATTCATCCATCCAAAAGCTATAACCATATTATGGTTGCCTTCTAACATGTTATGGATAATATTAAATAACAAAAATATGTTCGAAATTAAGACATTTTCAAACATTGTATTGCGTTTAATTTTAAATTTAAAATAATATGATTAAAAAGCAACACTATTCTGATCGTTTGCATTTACATTAGTTGCAAACTTAAAATTCTCATTAATTTTATTTTAATTATTGCTTAAAATACATAAATTTACGTAGAACAAACTAGTAGAACACAAAAAAAATGGAAATAAAGGTCTTTACAGGCTAGAACATGAATCAAAGAGGATTTTTTATAAAAGTGGAATATATGTAGCACCTATCAGGAATAAAAAATTAAATAAAATTATAATTTGACACTCAAAAACAAATTGAAAAAAACTGGTGAAATAAATAAACATAATATGATTAACATTGACCATATTATTGTTAATTCTGACCATACTTTTGTCAAAATTCTGGGAAATTGTGATCATATTATGGTTAATTTTGAAAACTAACCATATTAAGTTTTGCCCCTATTATGGTTAATTTCGGGAACACATTAAAACATAATATGGTAACCTGCAAACATAAACATTGTGAAAATCCAACCATAGTATGTTGCTCTTAGAATCCAGGAGTGCAAGCCGTTTTTACGGTTAGCTCTGATTTTTGAGATATACCATTATTTCCAAAATAAACGAGGTTGCACAACATATGTTCGCGTAACTCAAAAACGCATTAGCTTATTGAAAAAATCTGGCCTACGCAACCAATGACGTGCGCAAAGCAATAGCGTATTCCTTCAACAATTAATTTTAGTTTCTCAATAGTATGAAATGGGAATTTAGAACATTTGAGGGAAACGTTGTTTTGAATCCCAAGAAAAACTTTGTTAAAAAATCTAAAAAATTTCTTTTAAGAAACATATTTTTTTTGTTTTTTAAAAAAAAAGATATTTTTTATACAAATTTCGAAATTTTTGGTTTTTGTAAAATTCATAAAAAAATGGAAAATGCAGCTTTTGCAGACGTATTAAAAACGAAATTCCAAACAAAACAAGCCATAAATGATTAAAATCTGTTTGATTTTATTCACAAAAGGATTTTGTTCTAATATGCGCAAAGTTTTACTTTTCTTAAAGAAAATTTTATTGCGGAATTTCGGGTTTTTTAATTTTTTCAATAAGCAAAAGCTTTATTGAGTTACGCGAACATATTTTGTGCAACTTCCTCCATTTTCGAAATAACGGTATATCTCGAAAACCAGAGTTAATCTAAATAAAACGGTTAGCACCACTGGATTCAGCGTGCCCGAATTATGTTAAAACGCCATGTGCCCGGCTTGTCTGTTTTTTCAACTAGCATAGTGATATTATTGCTCGCATCATTCCGAATTTAAGCAAAAAGCCTAGAAAAAAATTTAGAATTGATTGTGAAAGACACGAGTTTATATCGAGCCCTAGCCGCGAAAATAGTGTAAGCGCCAAAAATCAAATTTTACAGGAGAGAACTTTTTTATTTTATTTCATATAAATTTTGTATGAAATTTGTCGCTTACAATACAATTGTTTTTGCTATAAAATCGTAACGGTACCTTATGTGACCATGACATTTTAGGAGATGATGCAAGTGTTGCCAATAAAGTCATTTATTAAAAAAAACGAAAACTGAAATTTATGTCGCTTACACTATTATCGCGGTTAGGGCTCGATATATTTGACCATTTACTCAAAGTCGGGTGATATTTGGTTTCTCAAAATTAAAAATGTGTACATTATTTCGAACATGACGTCAAACATAACGGTTGTGTTTATAAAATTTTGTTTTACAAAAGCTTAAAGCATTTAATGCCCAAAACCTTAAGTTTAACTTTAACTTAAGAGTGGAGAGTGCTAGAGAGCTTTACAAATGTACTAAATAATATTGAGATGTTTTCAGTTTTTTTCTTAATAAAACAACATTTTCCATTTAAAACACCATTTCAGCGTTAATCAAAAAATTATGCAACCCTGTCTTTTTCGGGTCGCAAATTTAATCACGATAAAGTTTTTAGAAAAAGCTAATGCATACCGCTCATTTTAGTAGAGCCATACAAAGATTTTGATCAGAAATTGCAAAACAATATTATCATTCTAACAAAAAAATATATATCGTATATTCTGAAAAATCTACGATCTTAACCTTTTACGATGATGCTTGCAAATTGAAATGTTTCATTGTTGTAATCAAAACAATTAAGAAAGTTAAACGACTACAAGCCCAACCATTTTGGATAGTCTACGCGAGTACATACACAGAAAAAAATGACGACAGATCAATTGTCATATTGAATACCACATTCGTCAAAATAATTCACTTTTTAATTGAAAAGGCACCAACAACTAAATTTGTAAATACAAAAAATTTTTTTGTTAATTAAAATTGTTAAAACTCAACAAATATTTTTAACAATAAGTGTGTAATATTGAATGAAATATTTTTTAACAATTAAATATCAATTTTTATTGTGAGTTTGTCGTATTAACAAAATATTTTGTTGCTAACTAAGTTGAAAAAAAGCTATTAAAAGTTGTTTATATCAGTTTTTTTAGCAAAATTCATATGCATATTAAATAACATCACTAATAACATTAAAATATACATATGTATTTAAACGACAAATTAAGACCTGGATGCACTGGGAGGTTCATACATCAGCACAAAACGGAATCATGGCACCATTATCAGTCATATTTCAAAATCTATAATTTATAAAAGAATCGTTAAAATGTCTTTTTAAATCATTAGATAATAACGTTACTTTAAATCGAAAATCCAGATTTTTTTTATTTTATATTTTTAATTTTTTGACACAAAATTATTTTTTTCTGTGATAAAAATTGTTAAAAATATTAGAAAAGTTTTAACAAATTTTCTTTAATTACTAAATAACTTTTGATATTTTTTCTGTGTACGGACACATTTTCGAGATTGTGTCCTATTTGTGACCTTTTCATAAATAAATAAATCTACGAAGATGGCAACTAGTTCAAAGTCTCAAAATTTAGCGACTGCCTATGCATTAGCTTTACTAAATGATTTGAGACTTATCGTGGTTGGCGAATTTAAAATAATCCTGTGACTGTTTGGTAATACATTAAAGTTAGAGAACGTGAAATAATTTCGTTTAATACTTACATATATTACCAAATAGTCGCAGGCGTATTTTAAATTCGCCAATCACGATAAGGGCGCCTTAAACTAATCGTTTATGTACAAGGTTTGACCCTCGAAACAATGCTCGAATATTTCAAAGACAATTGATTTCATTCGTACCGAAGAAACGTCTTATTGAGCTTCTTAACATGTACTTTGCATTCTGAAAGTGCTGAAAACAACGACGCACCTACAGGTGGCACAAGTTCAGATAAGTCTACAAGAACTGGCTTTTAAGCGTTTGTGGAAAAATTTATAAGAGGATCGGAGGATGATGAGCTTCTTGCCGTCCTATGCTGTGATTCTGCTAAAGAAGAAGTCCAGAGATCCTAATATTTCTAAAGACACAGAACCGCTTGCTTACGGGCGTAATGACTTGTTATACCCAAACTTGAAGAAAATGGCGCTGAAATTCCAGTCCCCCAGGTTACACAAATCATAACAATTAATAGAAGCCTGTAAAGCGTCAGCAAATTGGCTTTCTCCTGACCATCAAATTTGTATGTCGTCTGAAATGCAAAAGGCTTACAGTTACTGTAACCAAGTGATTCAAATAAATCATTAAATAATAATAATGTTAATAAAATAAAGCCAATCACAGAACCCGTTCCGCAGGGTCCCTCCAGATCTTACAGATTTTAAGTCAAAAGATAAGCCATTGGCAGATACAATTTGCATTCGATCACATAAATGTCTGCTTCCATGTTTGTTAACAAGCAAAGAATGCTTCACTTGATCCAATGCTGTAGACAGATCAACAGATATTAAAACACTGACCTTCCTTTCATCTGAATATTTCCTTATCTCCTCGGTTAATATTGTCAGGAAAAAGCAAGTACTACGGCCACGACGAAAACCATATTGACATTCATTTAGTAACTCCATATCATCAATCAATTTCGTGATTTGTTCCTTAATTAAATTTTCAACAACCTTAGACGCAGCTGACAAAATACTAACTGGTCTCATGTTATCAATTTTATTTTTTGGATTTGGAATGATCCTTGATGTTTTGCAAGCATCAGGATATTTCGAAGAAGTCAAAATAGAATTAATAAATATTTACTTATACACGGAAAACTAATTTTCAAAAATTGTATGGATCCACTAAGGCTGATTTTAAAACAGCTTGTGTGTGTATTGTGTATATGTTTTGTTTGTGTAAAATTATTTTGCTGGCTTTTTTTCTTTTGTGTATTTTGTGTTTGTAAAAAATGTTTGTTTTTTTTTTTGCCAACCAAAAGTTACGAACATTAATGAGCCGAACCGAACACAATGAAGTTTGTGGATGTAGGAAAAAAACCGAACGGAATTAAATGTTCTCATCTTTTGTTGAGTTTGATAAAAAAAATTATTATTTTTGTGGTCGAAAGATTACTTACAGGGAAACGTTATTTTTTTTTAATGGTTTTCTACACAGACACTATTAGCGTTTGTGTTTTCCGCAAATATACCGAACCGAACACTAAGGAGCAATATTTAGTGTTTATTTTAGAGCACTGGCTTAAATTTATACGACTTGCTTGCAACTCTCAAAACCCCGATGATTCCTTACTCCGATTTTTTTTAAACTGCATTTCAATGATCCGCGAAACAATTAACCATTAAAAATCAATTGTATATTAAGAGATTTTAATATCAGTTTTATGATAGAAATCTATTAGAGTTGATTTGTTAACTCAAATTCATACTAGAAGTTTTTTTTTTGGAATCCTGACCCTGTTAAGGATATTTTCTTAGATTTGATTTTGTTTATTTATCCGTCGTTTTGAATGGGTTTCAAGCAAACAGCCGCAAAAATACAAGCAAACGTAAACAAACCAAATAAAAAAAACCAAATAACTACAACAAAAAAGGATATAAGTAAAAAAGCAGAAAACTTTCAAGAAGAAAAGTCGAAAGAAGAAAAAAAAAGTTCTCCAAAACAAAAAAGATTAAAAGAAAAACAAAAGCAAGGCCACCATTTTATTTTAGTTTTTTTTTATTACTATTGTTTTACCAACTTCCTTTGCTTTGTAGGTATAAGTTCATAAAAACAACAAAAATACACAGTCCAGTAGAAAACCCATTCAACAACAACAAAACTTACACTCACAAGGATACACTAAATGAGGACAATGATGATGATGACATACTCAAATGTCGTTTGTAAAAGTTCAACAAAAATTTTTTTAATCTTGTTTTATTTTTTGTTTGTCAAAGTTTTTTCCTTTATATTGTTTGCATTTCGAGAAATACAAGCTAAAAAAAAATTAAAACGTTCCAAGTACGATCTTGTTGTGAATGCTTGAATGAATGCGAATGAAAAAGCCAAAAGAACCCGAACCCAATGCCCATTAAAAATTCAGTGAAGCATAAACCAACAAATAAACAAAATTCAAATTTTTACTTAAACTGGTTTTTGCTTCTATTTCTTTTACTTTTGTTGTTGTTTTTGTCGTTCTTGTTGCAATAATTTTTTTTTTTTTGCTTGTGCAACACTATCAAGGGACGGACATGCTCAATAGGAAATTAAACACGCACATACAACAACAACAAAAACAACAGACTGACTAGAGCACCCGTAAAACCAGCAACAACATGAAACATTTTTAGAAAAATGGTGTGTTTAATGGTGAATTACAGTTAAACAGCCAAACAGGGGAATTTCAAAAGCAAAAGAAAAAAGACAACCAATCAGAACAGTTAAAAGGTGTGTCCTCTCTAGTGAGCACATTTCTTTAGTATGACTTCTGACATCATGTGCATGAGTAATTTAACTCAATTTTAGTGGGAACAAACTTAAAAGTACTTTTATGAGAATAAAAAGTCTGAAGTTTTGAATATTTTTCATAAGAAGTAATTGCAATTACTGGAGGTGGATATTTTATTATTCTCTTAATGAAGTATAGAGATCATATTATCATTTATTATTATTTATTTGACTCTTGATTCTTTTTAAATTAAAGAGATACCTACATGATACGAAAGAAAAAATCCCTTGCTGCCTTCTCAAACATTTTTAAACTTACTTTAAATTAAATTCAAGATTTTTAACTATTTACCTACCTATAAGCTTAAAAGATTGCAGACTTATTCTGAACTAACCAAAGTAATGTAAAATTGTATAAGCCCACTACACTGCACTACAAAGTTATAGCACTGGATCGAGCTTTTTCAAAATTACGCAAAGTCGCAACACTTTTGAATTGTCGCTGTTTGACAATTTCTTACTAGGTTAAAAGTGTGTTAACTAACTATTAAAATTTGGGCTATTTTTTAGGGCTCTGGCACTTCCTAACAGAATAAAAAATATTGAAATAGTTGTGCATATTGCTATTTCTTGCAAATTTATCTAGTTCATTTTCCAGAATTAAAAAAAAATCAGAATTTATTTACGGTGTATTGTAAATTTTCACTAAAAATATCAGAGTTCCACCATAGCCATCATTTCTACTACAGTGAACACAATTATAGTGTGGAATTTCATACATCTGAGAAGAATTTTTGTCGAACCAAGTCTCCTGAATAGAAATTAAATTTGGTAATCTTGAATAGTTTGAAAGTAAGAGTTTAAATTTATTAAGTGAAGATATGCTTCTTAAAATTACAGATAAAATATTTATATATTTATAATTTATAGTTTTTAAATAATTTTCAATAGAGTTTAAAATAATTGTTTTTATCTATCATAAATAAAAGATAAAAAATAAAAACAAATCAAAAAAAAAAAAAAAAAATTTAAATCAACAAAAATTATTGATGTAATGGAGACATAAAATTAACTTGTCCCTCCCTCATATCACTACATACTAATTGAGGCAAAGCAACATCGTTTAGAGCTTTTCGCATTATTGGTTTGTTTGTACTCGCTTCCAGCAAAATGTTGTCTACATCATCTTCATTTCTAAATAAACGTGAACGAGAAATAGCACTTTTTCTGTTAAAAATACGGCCATGATTTGGGTAAATTGTGGCATAACCAACTGATTTTAAAGTTTTTGCAAAACCTAGTAACGACATGGTTTCTTTGCTTAGCCAGTCATTACCAAAAACTTTATTTTCATCATCTTTTTTTTAATTCTGCTTTAACAGCCATAAATTTTTCCTTTGATTTTTGGGTTTGCAATTAAAAAATAACATTTTTAAATTTTTAATCCCAAGAAAAACTTTGATAGCCAATATGCATGTGGCAGTGTAAATAAAAATAAACTGGCAAAATAAAATAAAGTAACTTGTTTTAATTTCTGTTTTTTTTTCTTTACTCACTTACAACTACATTTAGAGTTAACAAAAAATCAATCAATTGTAGCAGTGACTGTAAGAAAAGATAAACTCACTGTTTATTGTTGTTTTTTTTGTTTAAGCTTTGATATTGTTACAAGTAAAATTGGGGTTTATAATTCTGATTCGCTTAACCGTTTTATTTATATTATATATTTAGTTTTTCTAAAATCTTTGGATGAAGTTTCCTGATGATCTGGCATAAGCAACCAGTGAAATGCGCATAGGAATAAATTTCACAGCCTGTTCAACAATTTCGAACGTCAACGTTCGCATAGAAAACTACATTTAAAACAAAAACAAATTGTCGAATATTGTTTTTGTTTTACATATAATTTTCTATGCGAACGTTAACGTTCGAAATCGTTGAACAGGCTGTCAGTTTATCAATAGTATGAAATGGAAATTTAGAACATTTAAACGAAACCTTGTTAACATTTTTCTATTTAGATTTTTTGTTTTGTTTTTTAAGGAAGTAAGCATCATCAATACTATCAGGTGAAATTTCCACTCTATTTGTTTTTTTTAGAAAACTTGACCGAAGCTTTAGTTGCCGACTTATTTTCCTTCAGTTCTATAACAATGCAATCATTTATTTTAATTCCTCATCATTCAACATTTTAACGTTCCTTTTTAGCTGTTTCATTTATTTCTTCAGTTTTTTGTTATAAAATTAACTAAAAAAGTATTAAGTTTTTTTATACAAGACCCTCTCTTAGGTGGAAACTTCTCAATTATGGGAAAATTTCGGGCGACCGTAGCTGTCTACTATAGAGAGTTTTCACTGAATGATAACTGTTCGTCGAATCAAACGAAGCTGATTTACTTTTAATCATATAACTTTTTTATGAGTGTTCAAATAACGCCCTTTTTGTCAACATCGTTAGCTGATGCCGAAAGATTGTACGCGCAAAGAGAAAACATGGTTGAGGTAAACATATTCTAAGAGAAGCATATTATGATAAGATTCATGACTGTAGTCACCATATTACGATTATTATTGAATAGTATGCTTAAGATGCAATCGAAATATCTTTACTCTAATAATATTTTGTTATCGCCATTTGTAAAATAATTTTGTATCAGTTGTGTCGTTTGTTTTTAATATCTGTGGTGTTCATGGGCAACCGCGTATGTCTTAAACCAAATTTTTCAGAAGCGGCAAAAAACCATTCTAGATCAAACTGGGCTCGGTATTGCTAGGCTAGGTATTGCACTTTTTAAACTTTGTCGTTACGTTAAAAAATCGGAATTGATCCATCTTTTTCCAAAATTTTTAGAAACATGTAAAGATCGTCTAAAATTAGGCAATATGGCATCACCATCTCAAAATCGGAAAAATGGGCATACGCGGTTGCCCATGAAAACCACAGATATTAAAAACAAACGACACAACTGATACAAAATTATTTTACAAATGGCGATAACAAAATATTATTAGAGTAAAGATATTTCGATTGCATCTTAAGCATACTATGATTACAGGTAAAGAAAGTTATCATGAAATGGTTATGAGAAGGGATGAGATTTTCATGCACTAAAAAATCGAAAATATGCACTAAAACCCTCAAAATATGCATTCAAAAAATATGCACTAAAAACTTGAACATTTTCAATAAAAAGGCGGATTTTTAATTTTATTTTAAACAAAATAATAAAAAATCAGTCAATTGTTATTCAAATGTATAATATTTATTAAAACTTAATATAAATTACTAAATTAAACGGTTGTTCGTAGGTATAAACAAATAAATACTTTTTTATATTATCAAAAGTAAACCTGTGCGGGCGCAAAAAACTTTTGTACATGGAAAATAATCTTTCAACGTCAACCGATCCCACATTCAATTCCAGATCTAAAATGGCTGAAAAATTTTGTATTTTTTGAAAACCTACATTTTTTTGCAAAAGGTTTTGGTGGTTTTTTCTTTATTGGGCTCTTCTTCCTTCCACATTGTTTATTTTACTTTCCGCAATATCAATTAAATTAAGCTGACTAGTGATTGTTACGCCGTAGTTGGAATATACAAATGCTAATTGATCTTTTACTATTTTAATTGCATAAGCATCGGTAGCAAGAAGTTGTGTAATAACATTCTTAAATTGCTTAAAGTTTTTTTGAACAGTATTCTACAGCATTTATTTATTTTCATTTATTTGGAACTTCTACAACAAAACATTGGTTTAAGTGAGTAGAAATCTAATGAAGTTATGATCAAAAATATTGATCAATAACATAAAAATATAAAAATTAATAACATAAAACAGGTGTATTATTTTAACAATTAAAGTGGTATTATAAAATATAACAAAAGTGAAAAAAAAGAATAGTGAAATACATTAATTAACAAAGTTTGTTATAAAAATGAAAACGATAGTTATTTATGAATAAAATCTAAATAGCCGTTGCTTGAAATGCAGGATGCTGCTGGTTCCAGAGACGTATTGCAGTTATAAAAAAGCGTGTGGTGCCTAAATTGAATAAGATTCTTGTTCCTTCCGAGGCGACTTAAATTTAAACGTGTATAGAGATAATTTGGTTCACGAGTGGTTTTAATTTTATGCAAATAAACAAGAGTTCGTATTTTCAACAAATCTTCAAATAGCACCCCGTATATTTTTTCGAAAACGGTGTAATATTGATATAATTGCCATTAACGACAAAATTGTTTATACCATAAACATATCTCGTAATAGTGTTAAAAGCAACCTTTAACTTATGTTTGCTATTTGAATCACAACTAGGCAATTCCCCAGCTTATTAATACTGGCGGCGGTGGTAACGGTGCAAACAGATTCATTTCATTAAAAATTGCAATTCGTGAAGGAGCCTTAAAAAATATTTTTTCCCCGTATGAAACCAATAAATCAATATTATCAAATAAGATTATAATTTCCTCTGTAACTAGGTGTAACTCATGGGCCATGCAAGTAACAGTTTTCGATAAAATATTGGCAGCCTTAGCCATGTGCTGCATTGGTTAAAAAATAGAAGGATCTTTTGTCGAAATCTTGAAAATCTTGTATTTAAAGCAGAGCCATAAGAAAATTTATTTATTGATTTTTTTGAAGAACTTTTTTATAATATGTAAATAAAAAAAATATCACTTAAAAATGTTAAAATATGAAACACTATGCATTTTAATCCAAAATGTGCAAAAACAATTCGAAGCCATTTTAACGCAAATTTAATGATTCGGAAAGATTATTGGTCGACATCGATCTCAGACTATCGAAAAAAAACATGCATTTGCATGGAAATCGCATTCCTAGTTAAGAGTAATATAATATTTTTTCAAAGTTAAAATAATTCAGTTGTTAGAAAAATGATTATTGTTCATTAACCTCTTGTGGCTCCCTATTTAAAATGCAGATTAAAAACACCTTCCTTGCAGACCTTAATTAACTTAATTAAGGAAAAATTCAAAATATAATACCTAATCGACAAGAATCCGTCGAAAATGTTGTCAAAGGACCAAAAGATCGTTAAATTTGTCACCTCAGTTCATATAGCAAACGCAGAATGACAAAAAGTACATGAATTTTATGTAAGAAAATCATCTGTTGTGAACATAATGTTGAACTTTGTGTCTCATGCGTAAAATAAGGCTAATAACTAGATAGTTTATTCTTTTTATTATTTGACTGTTACTGTTACTACCGGCTAACTGAGCCTTTATTAATGTAGAACTGTTTCAGTTTTACTGGCATTTCCTTATGTGGACAAAGCTAACATTAAGAGAAAACTTGTTAATTTTATGTCATTAAAAGCGCGATATCGAACAAATAAATAAATTAATTTTACCATAAGTTTAAAAAGGAATACGTATATGAATGAAGTTACTGTATGTAGATAATGCCTGTATTACACTCTGCGGTAAGTCGCACAGAAATTTTGTGACAGAAAATTAGTGACGAATTTTGTAGCGACGCTTGCGGGGAAAACAATGTTGTACGAAATGTAAAATCAAGCAACGATGCCCGTGTAACCCACTTAAATTTTCCTTCATAATTTCAATTTAAGAACTTAATAAATATTACAAAGAAGTGATTTCAAATACAGAACTACAGGCAAAAATCCAGAAGGAAAATTAAGATCACAAATTACTCTTAAGGGTCATGGTGCAGTCAAATATTCAATTCTCTTAAATTTGTTTTTATTCCACCCACTTACTTCAGTTGCTTAAACCCAATAGTACCATTTGTATGTTTATTTGTATGCCCTAAATTTGAAAATGAGAATTGAAAATATTATAAGCTGCTCAATAAGTTCAAATAATGTCAACTTAAAATATTTAGTGGATTTTCCAACAAAGAAATGAGAGCTGTTTAATAAAAAGGGGAAATTTATAAATCAGAATTATTTGAGCACAAATTTTTTGCGCAGCTTTTAAAGAGATTGTGTAAAATTAGAATATACGAACCCTTAACATCACTTTGAACAGGGGGTTGCTTAATTTAGGGATTTTTTTGAGAGCACTCACAACTGAGTGTTTGTTTCTATTGTGAGATACATTTTTTTTATCAAAGGGCAATAACAATGAAAAACAAAGACAAAACAAAATGACAACAACAATTGTTTTTGTTTATTTTTTTTGTTTCCTTTCTGAGAGGGTTGAATTCTAGTTGAGGTTTTACATTGCAATTGGAATTTTGTTGGTTTGATGGACAAATATACACACAATCACTCTGCCACTCACAAATCCACATGCACACAAAAATAAATTAAAGGCCTCAATAGTAGAAATGCTTTGATTTTTCTGATTGTCGATCATTTGCTAAACGACAGTTTATGGAAACGGTTGGCCGCGGCGGAGTAAAACTTTGTAACAAAAATAAATAACGAAACCGCAAAATATAAATTTTACGAAAAATTCTAAAACGAAACAAAGTGTTTGAAATACAGTTTAAAAAAAAAAGGGAAAAACTTAATTAATTAAACATTAAAAAAGAATTTTGAAAAGAAAATAAATACACTTCCATATAAATGGAATTAGTGAAAAAAAATAATAAAAATAATTTAAAAAGTCCAGTGCTCAAAACAAGTCAATTAAGAATACTTAAAAAAATATTATTATAAATAAAAATATTTCTTAAAATGTTGGAATTTTATCCAATGCCTACGAATTTAAATCATGGTGCTTCATTGTATCCCCATCAACAAAATCATGGTGGAGCCAGATTTTTGGATAATCCTGCCCCACAAAATATAAACACCATTACCACCTTGAATCATCATCATCAACAACAACAGCTGACAAATTCGCAACAACAACAACAACAGCAAATGATTGCCTCACCCAGCCAAGCAGCATGTCCGCCACAAAATCATAACAATTCCTTAAACACCTGCTCGATAACTTCATTAACAGCACAAACTTTATGTCTAACTTCTGCTGCGACTACAACTAATGATGTTAACCCAGAAACCTCTAACAACACCTCTGCCGCCTCCTCCAGCGCCAACAATTCAACCTCATTACATTTAACAATTAGTAACAGCCATAACAGTAAACACCACAACCAACAGCAGTCGTCGTCTAGTAATTGTTCTGCCACATCTCGGCAAAACTCTACGTCTGCCATTCCTGCCCCAGCCTCCAACTCTCGTTCAACACCATCCGCTTCTACTCCTTCGTCTAATAATTGCACAAATTCTGCTACACTGCTTTCGTCCTGCTCGAAATTATCCTTAGAATGCAGTGGACGCACAGGTATGTATTGCAAAAATAGTTTTATCACTTTGTCTTTTATTTTCTTTGTTTCTTTTTGCATTTTTGAACTTTTACTATTTTCAGTTTGTATTTTACTTTTTTTTCTATTTTTACTCCTCTTCAGTTTTCATAGACTTTTAACAGACAGTTAAAATTTGCTAAAAAAAAGTTTTCTATATAATTTTTTTGTTTTATACAAGTATCCTTTATTTTGTATTTCACCTTGAATTAAATCAAATGGTTTTTGGGTGCCTTAAAATTTTAAGCTGCATCTTTAAACTGTTTATCTTGAAGTTGCGTTTATTTGTAAGTTTTCTGTTCGTTGTTGCTGTTGTTGTTGGTATCCTTAAACATTTTTTTGGTTTAAAAGTTTAGGTGTTGGTATGTTTTACCTTAATTTATTTTCTTGGTAGAAAATTTATTTTCGAAATACTTTTCTGCCAGGTGTTGGAAAAAAAGGCTCGCCAAAGTAACGGGTTCTGGGTTAAATTTAACGTAAAACTTTTAACAAAGATGTTAAACATTTTATTAACCAGGCTAATGAATTAAATGAAAACAAGTTAGAATTACAGGAGAATAGTTAAAATTAGTTAGATTTTATTGTAGTGTTAATGATTTATTTTAAAGAATTTGTTAGTGTTAACAAAAATCATCAAGAGGATTTACAGGTGATTTATTTTTTTTCATTCAGATAATTTACGCATTTAAAAATCATTAAAAAAAAATAAAAATATCTGAATTGAGATTTAGCCCCGCGCAACAATTGTTTTTGATGGAATCAATAATTTCCATTAAAAGTTTGCAGAGCTGTAAACGATTGCAATCGATTTAATTGAAATCACATGTTTTCTCGGCAATCATTGAACATTTCTGATTATATTCAAAGTCGGTAATTGAATGTCGGACTTAAATTTTATATCATCCAATCGATTTTCTGAATTTGAATGCAATCAATTTTTTTAATCAATTTATAAATATATTTTGTGAATTTCATCCAAATCGTACCATAAATTAAACAAATTTAGATATCACGACAACAGCGCCACCTATCAGGATTAAAATAAAGATAAACCCGGCTCCAGACCAAAATTATTTATTGTCCAAGTCCGGTGTCAATCGGCCCAGCGATTCTTGAGTTTTAGGACCACATACACGGCACAAACACAAATCTACATAGGGATCTAACCACACTCGTCATCCGATTTCTTTCGATTTTTCCTTTGAAAAAATTTATAGGCTAAAACCATCTTCGTAAAAATGCCTTTCTAATGAAACCGGGTTGGAGCACATTTTTTGTATATTTTTTTATAGAAAAATTTTTTGAATTTTCGTCATATCTATTGTCGATGTTCACACCCGTCAAATATTTGATGTATAAATGATGTGGATGTAAAATTGAGCCTGTAAAGAAAGTTCATAAAAATATTCCTTTTTATAAACTCCATACTTTGAGCACCTAATATATTTACAATAACAACTCCTAAGCACAGGAAAAATTATACTCATTTTGTAAATAATTGAAATCAAAATCTCGTTCGATCCACTTCATTTCAATTTTTAGAACATGCCCGATATTCTTACAAATTAATTTTAGTAAGTTAATAAAAATTGTTAAAAATAAAGCTAAAGTTTGATTAATTTACTAGTGGCGTTTTTTTTTTTGTCACACATTTGTTAGGTCTGAACATACCTTTACTTTAATGCCTGTATTCATAAAATTTTTTTAATTTTAATCAAGGTTTAAAGAACAAATTTATTATGAAAATTATCCTTGATAAACGTTTGTTTAATTTAATAATCGCTTTTGAATACGGGGGTAGTTCTATAACGAAGCCCAAAATATTGAAAACAAGTCATTATATTGAATTTTCGGGCTAAATTTGAAAAATATACTCGTGGATGCCTCATCACGGCAAAGGTTCGTTTTATACCATCAATACTACGCAAAATCTTAATTAAATACGTCGTTTTTAATTAAGATTTCTGTAATAAAGGAATTTTATGACAAAAGATCAAAAGTGTATTAAAAACAACTTCCAAATCACCTGATAGAAGCAATTTTGTAAAGGAGACAATCTAACGTAATCACTTAGACTTGAGCCGTTTAGAAGCAATAGTTTATGTCTGTTGCCTATAACTATTTAACAATTACTTAATCGTGCCTTTTCTTTAACGCAACTTTTAAGGCCATGTCATATAAAACTTTTGCTTCGCGTTACGTTAGTCGAATTCATGTATACGGTGGTCGCGATGCTATAACAAGTAACAACTCCTATAACACAAAGTTGTATTTTATTTGTTGCTGTCGTTGGTCGATATTAAAAAAACTCAAGTAACTTTTGATATTCCCCAACCACCAAAAATTTACATAAATGTATCATAGTTTAGGGCTTTAATTTTTTTCTAGAGGTTGGGGACTTAGTTCGTACAGCCAAAAGAAAAGAGGCAACTGCATTAGAAACCAATTTTTAAAGCTACTGAAAACGACATTATCGATTTCAAATCGTTTCGTTTTCAATATCGTTTTCCATCACATACCTGATTAACTTTTTTTTATTGACTTAAAATGTGTTAAGAAAAATTTTCCAAAAATTTTCAATTTAAACTACAAATTTAAAATTCCTTTAATTAATTTGAGCTTTCATGTTTAGAAATTGAAGTTTTAGAAAACTCAAATAAATCCTTATAGCTGTTTTACACTATCACACAAGTCTTACGTACTCTGAAAAAAGTACAAACCTGTCTTGCTAAATTGTTATTGTTTTTTTGAAAATTTTCAAAGAATAATTATATCAGGAAGCATTTTTGAAAAATACTTAAGACTTTGTGGGATAGTGTGTAACGACCTTAAACACCACTGAAAAAATAGTTTCGATTCGGAATTAAAAATAAAACTGCTTTCGAATCGAAAAACTATTCGATCACGGCTAACAGAATTAGCCCCTGGCTATTTTGTATAATTTTGCTAATAAGCATTCACTATATCATGATTGCTGTTTTATTGGATCGAACGATAATGCGCTTTTCTTTTAAACGCTTCAAAAAATATGATATTTTTTAATCGGAATTTTCCGAATAAAGTATGTCTGTAGTAGGGTTTGCAATCGGGAAATCCCGTGATTAGGCAAATCTTGAATCTCGGGATTTCTGATTTCGGGATCCCAATTTTTTTTTATATTCTTTATTATTTTTCCATTTTTTTAATAACTTGTAAAAAGATACGTGGATTTGTTGACAACAAAAGTTTAAAATACATTTAGATAGAAATAAGTTTTTTTATGTTGCTTTGTTACGTTTTTTATTATCTTTATCAATTTCGATCAATTAATAATTTAAGTTTGCCTTTATTATATGTGTACAAATAAATAATATACGTTCATGAAATGTGTATTTTAACTCGAAAATCAAGTTGTTTTTATACAGTTTAAAAAGTTTTTTTATATTGGATGTAAAAAAAAATTTAAGTATTCCGAAATGTCCTGAAAATATTGTAAAAATCCCGTAAATCACGGCATTCAAAATATCCCGAAAATCCCGGGATTCAGAAAAACCAATCCCGATTGGAAGCCCTAGTCTGTATAAAACTAAAGGGTGGTTAAAATTTAAGAGCCGCTGTTGATTTTGAATAAAACACAAATTATTTAGGAAACTAATGTAATTTCTTTTTACATATTATGATAATATTGGTATGGTTCAATTATGTATGAAACAAAATATCGGCGACACACCTCCATTTAATGGTCCAAATTTTCTATGACGCTGAGGCATAATTGAGATTTTCTGCCATTAATGTTCCGTATTATCTCATCCTTTAGCTCTTGAATTGTTACTGGCTTACGACGTACACCTTTCCTTTCAAATAACCCCAAAGAAAGAAGTCCGTCGGTGTTAATCTTTATTGAAATACTTGCAACCAGAAAGAAATAACGATGTTTGTGTTGATCCCTTTTATAAATTTAATATTGGAATACTGTTCCTTTATTTTGAAAGATGTTTCATTCTCGTTTATAACGACTTTCAACATTTTTAAATGTTGTGATTTAAATTAAAGACGTTTTGACTGTTAAAAATGTTTATTTTATTTTTATAAAATTTTTTAATAAAATAAAATTTATTTTTTAAAAGAAAACGGCAAACAAATTGTTTGGCTAAAAAATTTGAAAAATGGCTAAACTCATTTTTTAAACAGAGTAAAAAATGGCTAAATCTAGCCACTTAATGGCTAAATTGGCAACACTTCATCTTAGATGAAGTACACGATATGCATTTTGATTTGAACGCCCATCTTCATAAAAAGCCTGAATAACTTTAACGCGTTGCTCGATTGTGTATCTTTCCATGGTTCAAATTGAATTGGTCTGAAATTGAGAAATGTCATATGAAATGCAAAAAAAACTCAACGCTTAGGTGTGGTTCACTTTCAACATCGGCCCTTAAAATTATTTTAGACAAACTTTTTTCTTAAAAACACTATTTTCAAGATAAGTTAATAAACTTGATGATTTCGTTAATGCACAGCAATGATAAATTTATTTTGTATTTAACTAGAAAAAATAAATCCCCTACAGATCTTAGTAGGCTCTTGAAAAGCCTTTAATAACAATAAACCGATAACCATAACAGGCCGACGACCATCAGCTCCAAAAATACCAAAAGCAAATACAAAAAATCGCAAATAACTTTTGATGAAAATACTTTTATCCTCTCAAGCACTTGAAATATGACAAACTTATTTACATATTTGACATGATGAAGTTGATAAATATTCGAATGAGAATTACAACCCCTTTTCCATTTTTCACTTTTCCACTTCAGTATAAACTGTTTAGATAGCAAACGATTAAATGTTTAACTTGTAAAAAAAAAATAGTGATAACCTTTTGATAAGATTAATATAGAAATAGTTTATCGTTTAACAAAATAACAAGGACTACAAATAAGCACTTCACCTACTCGTACTGATCGAATGGAACCACAAACTATTCAGTAGAGAAAATTACAACAAAAACAAAAAAGAAAAGAAAAACCACTCTGTAACAGTGTGTCCCTGTTTACTTTCTATGGACATGTGTGTGTTGTCATATAAAAGTCGAATATCAAATATGACATTTATTTACAAAAACTGAAAGACAATAATTTAAGTTATGCTAAATTTACTGACGATAAAAAAATATTAAAAACCAATTCGTTTTTTCTATATTTATCTGTCCGTATTGTCAATCAAACGTTTAGCGAAACTCTCAATCAGTAGCCAAATTTTAGATAATTTGTTTCAAATTTGTGACAAACAAATGTCAGAAAGTAGCAAATTTGGCGAATATGAAATAAAATATTTGACGTATGTTTTCAACGTGAACAGAGATAATCGAGTGAAATGCAAGAATGTTATTTAAGGAACACGTTTTCTCTTTTTTTTTTTTGTAGTAACATTTAATAGGGAGATCGATTGTTCGATTTTTCAAAAACCGTTTTGTGGTTATTCCAAATAGTGGCTTTTTCAAAAAACCGGGTTTCGGTTAAGCATTAAAAAAAACCGGTTAACCTGTTTCGCAAAAGTTGAAACAAAATCTTTATATGTATGAATAGAAACAAAATAATGCACAAAGCTTAGCAATAAACCACAAACATAGTTATAACCAGGGAAACCGAAAATGTGCAATAGCATGTTCTTCATTGTGCGACCACTTAAGGCAGAATCAATATATCTGTTAGAGTTGTGTCGTTATGGAACGACCTAGTTCCATTGAACGATTCCCTAAAAGGAACGATGCGGACTTTTTCAATAGTTCTTTTTTTAATCGTTCCTCGTTCCGCAATTGCAATCCGTTGGATCATCACATGTTTGTGCGTTGATCAGTGCTGCCGGCTTTTGTGTATTTATATCATGACATATAAAAGATTTCTAATTATACGCTGAGTCACAAAAAGTTGATATTCCAGAAAAAGGGGTTAAAAAGGGTATTTCAATAAAAAAATGATTAAGTTTTTTAAAAGCAGTATTTCCTATTTTAATAAATGCAATAAGACCAAGTTTTTTATAAACAAACAAAAAATATTTATTTCGCTTAAAAAACTTAATTTTTTTATGGAATGCCCTTTCCTGTTTTTAACACCTGACAAAAATTTTGTTCTTCATCATTATAACTCATTCTTTTAATACTTTTAATTTTACGTTCCGACATTTTCTATTTTTACCGATTTAGCGATTTCGAATAAATTTTAAGGTTTGTTTCCAACATTGCGAATTTTAGCCCTGGAACCTAATTCTGGCATTCGTGATCGAGTACTTTCTCGATTCAAAACGAATTTCATTTCAGTCGATACTTAACGAATCGAAATTCTTTTTGCAATATTGTGGAACTCAAATTAAGGCTTTATAACACTGAAAAAATAATTCCGATTCGTTCAGTATTGACTGAAATAATAAGATAATAAATTGCTTTCGAATCGAGAAATTACTCGATCACGACTGCCAGAATCAGGCCCCTGGTCATGATTGAAGCGATTTTTTCATGTGAGTTTTCTGATTCTTTAAAGCTTTTATAAATTTATAAATTTTATGGCACTATTTTTTGCAAACTTTTTCGAATTTTTAAATACACCCAATTCTCTTTTTACACGATAGATACGTTCCCAATAAATTCGTGTAAAAAAATTCGCGTAAAAAAAGATACTAGCCAAAGGTGAAAATAGTAGATTGGTTCCAGACCTAAAAAATAACGTAAAAGTACAATAAACAACAATAAAAAATTTTTGTTAAAGTTTACTTGAGAATTTATTTAACGTGCTTACACATTTTAATATCTTAAATACATATAAATACATACATATATTATAAAAAAAAAATAATGATTTGGAAAAAAGAAAATAATATCAGAAATTCATTAATATAAAAAAGGAAAACTAATATAAACATAAACAACTTTTATAAAAATTTATAAAAAGAATTTGTAGAATATTTAAAATCGTGTTAAAACAAAACAATTCGTGTAAAAAGAGAAAAATGTTAACTTTTTAACTCGTGTTAAATGAAAATTCGTGTAAAAATAATTCGTGTAAAAAGAGAATTAGGTGTATTTGCGAAGCTTTGTTGCTCTTCTTATGCCATTAAGGGTAATTTTTTTTTGCATTAAACTTGCTACTCTTGAAGAGAGCAAAATATTTTTGAGAAACGAACACCTAATTGCATTTTTTAAATAAAATGTCACATATTTTTTTGAAAAGAAACCACCATAAGTTATGCAATAAATAAGAAAATAACAAATATGTATATGAGTTATGTTTGCTTTTAGGGAAATTGAACTTTAATTTGTACTAAACTATCGAAAATCGAATTAAAAAGTGCTAAGTGCTAGTTTTGCACATTTTTTAATTATTTAGCATTTTTAGGACTTTTTTTAGATCCTAAAACTACTCAAAACCTCACATTATCGATTCAAGTAAAGTATAAATTCTTTAAGTGTATCAAGAAAAATTCAAAGCTAACTTGTTTGCTACTGTTTTTTGCATCTTTGTAGTGTACAAATAAGGAACAAATACAGTTACTTTTATTCCTTTGAACAAATAAATTAAAATTATTTATTGGGCTAAATAAAAAGTAAACTCAAGGCGAATTGAGTAGAAGGTGAGGTCAACTCTACCGCAACACTGCTTCTGTGTTCGGTTCGGACTGTCAAAAATATTGCTTGTAAAAAATTTTGTTTACATAAAAAACTACTTTGTATGCAAACTTTGACAAGTCGACCACCGCAAAACAAAACACCATATGTTTACCTGAACCCCACCATCTAGTCAATTCGCCTTGAGTAAACTGAGACCTAGAATGAAAACAGGGTGCAAATTATGGCAGTCGTGATCGAATACTTCTTAAATTCGAATGCAAAGTTATTTCAGTCGATTATTATATTTTCAGTGTTGTGAAAACTAAAATAAATGCTTGATAACAATTAAATGAATAATTTCCATCCGTTCAGTATCGACAGAAAGAATGAGAAATAAAATTGCTTTCAAATCGAAAAAGTATTCGATCACGACTACCATTATTTGCCCCCAGAACTTTTATGTTAAGTTTTACGCATAAGAGAATGTTTAAAATTAGACAACGTTTGTTGCCACACTTTAAACATATCGGATTATATTGTAAAGTTGATTTCGAATACCATAAAGTAAGTTTGAACCAAATCTATTCTAAAAACCAACATAATAACTTCTTCGAAAATCCATTGGCAAATGTCTGCAAATAATATTTTATAAATTTTTTACAAATAACAATTGCATAAGGGTTTTCGTGATATCGCTTAAAATTGCCTTTTGAGCAAATAAGCAAACTTGCAAGACTCGTTTCATAAAGACCCCTTTTCAATTTTTGTGTAATTTTAAACAATTAAGGCCATGTCAGATAAAACTTTTGCTTCGCGTTGCGCTAGATATTCGCTTTGACATCGAAGATAAAATATTCATACTTATACGAAACATGTCACAAAAAGTACACTTAACCAGTGTTCCAAAATAAACACTAAATATCGCTCCTTAGTGTTCGGTTCGGTAGAGTTGAGGAAAATACTAGCGCTAATAGTGTTTGTGTAGTAAATCATTAAAAATATAACGTTTCCCTGTTTGTCGTCTTTCCAACACAAAAATAATACTGTTCTAAACCAATTCAACAAACAGATGGAACATTAAATTCAGTTCAGTTTTTTTTAACCACAAACTTCATTGTTTTCGGTTTAGCTTGTCAATGTTCGTTTGTTTTTGTTGTGCGTAGCGCCCTTTTGGCCGGTAAAAAAAACCAAAATAATTTTACTTATTTACGTACCCATTCAACCAGAAATGGGCTTCATCGGAAAGTAAAATTTTGAATGGAAATTCCAAATTAATATCAATTTATGCTTCATCCCATACGCCGAATTGTTTTGATTAAAAATTTCCACAATTTGCACACGTTGCTCTGGTGTAAGTCGATCCATCATAAAATGTCAAAGCAAACTAAACACAAGGCAACTATCAGCTGTTAAATAGGTGGCAGTCCCTGCAAATATTATTGGACCACCTGATCCATTTTGATTAAATGGACTACTCCATGGACTAATCCGATGTAATGCAATCATGTACCAAGTCATTGTTAAAACCCTGCAAATAATAGGACTAGTCCAAACACGCGTGTAAAATGTAGCCCACAAGGGACTAGGACTACTCCAAATGTAACCCAAACGTATGGAAAAAACATGGTCTATTTAACATTACGATGTCCAAGGGCAGGACCATATAACCCAACTTTGAGTTACAAAGGAGTAGTCTTAAACTACCCATTGTATACATAAGAGGATTAGTTTTAACTTCGTTAAAAAACGAAAACATGTCGTTAAAAACGAAGACATGTCGTCGCACTACAAACACTTTTTAACAATGACATGGTCCATGTGAAATTTGGTTTTTTTTAAATGCATTAAGAAAGCCAAAAGCCTAATTTGCTTAGATTATTCCAAGAATTTGTTGTTTGTGATTTTCTACACTTGAATTTTTCGTTTAAAAAGAACAGTAAACATCTGTTTGTATAAATGCACAACAGCGCAAGTTTACGAGTCAAACTTGTTTGGCAAATTTACGAAGTTGAATTTTTATAGAATTTTTGACAGTTCATTTGCGAGAGCTTAAAAATGCACAGAGACTTTTAAGCGATATCATGAAATCCCTTAATTTAAATTCAAGCAGAGTTGTTCAGGTTCATTGCCTGAAAAATTTGCGATTATTTAGTTTGTTTTAAATATCGAAAATAATAAAATAATTTTTTTCCAAACATACTGAAATAGACACACACACGCACACATGCTTACACATGTGCAAGAGTCAGCAAGTCATAGATGCAATATTTTACAATTGAGTTTAAAATTCCTTCTCATCCACATATTTTAACGTGTTTATAGATTTCTCAAATTCCTTATAAAATTATTAAAATAAATATTAAAATGTATATGAAAGTGTATGTGTATTTGTATTTACAAGTACTTGCACAAATTTACAAGCAAATATTTTAAATATTAAACATTTATTAATATTATTTTGGCAATTTTTGTTAATAAACCAAATCAAGTGGTTTTACAATTTAATTGAAGCTTAAAGATTACTCTCCTTAACTAAATATTTTTTTTATATGTATATTTATTTAAAAAAAATGTATGCAAAGAAATTTCCATATAATATTTCATTGAACAATATATCAATGTTTTTATTGGAAAAATCATTGACGGAAATCCTTAAGCGTTTTTTTTTTAACAAAAGGAAAATGCAAAAACCAAATGTACAACAAAATCAACAAAATATCTACATGTGTGTGTGTCTGTAGTTTTTCAATTTCAAAACAAAAAAAAAACTCCATTTTCACACACAAAAAAAAACATGTATAACTTTTTACAAAACTTTGCTTAAATCTATAAAAACTTCCTTTCTTTCCTGTACGGATTTTACAATATTTGAAATTTTTTATTGATATTAACTAAAACTTAAATTCGGTCTAAAATGTATTATATGTGTATAATAAAATATCCCAGGCAGCAATTTATAAGAAACTTGACCAACATTTAATTTTAAACTCCTCTGTTTGATTAAAATAATCATAAAAGAGCTCATTTGCTGGTACTTAACTTGCCACACAAGTGATTTGATCAAAGTTTTGAAAAATGTTTGAATCATGTTTGTATGAAAATCAAAAGTTTTTAATATTCATTAAAACATCTTGTTGTTTTTGTCAAACCGATTGTGTAGTTTATTTGGCTCTTATTTTTTAGTAGTTTTTCTAATCATATTCAAATGAGATTTGAGGAAAAAAAAAGCATACGATTCTATAATGAAGTGAAGTGAAGCCGGTGGATTTTATTTTCTGGATGCACCAGGACGCACTGGAAAAACCTTTTTTATTTCATTGTTGTTGGCAACAATACGTTCCCAGAATAAAATTGCATTGGCATTGGCATTGGCATTGGCATCTTCTGCTTTGAAATTGCATTGAATTACTAAGTTAATGAAACTCCAACATGTAACGTTTCAAAAATATCTGGAACGGCAAAGTTATCGAAACGTTGCGGTATCATTATTTGGGATGAATGCACTATGGCGAATAACAAACCTGTTGAAGCATTGGAAAATACAATGAAAGACCTTCTGGATAATTCAGAGTTGTTTGGTGGTGCCTTAATTTTATTGTCAGGCGATTTTAGGCAAACATTGCCCGTCATTCATAGATCGACAGCTGCCGATGAAATTAACGCTTGCTTAAAGTCTTCATGCTTATGGAGATTTGTAAAAACATTGAAACTCACTATTAACGTTTGTGTTCATCTGCTGATAAGTTCTATAATCAATCGCTGAAAATTGGGAATGGTGCAATGCCTGTTAGTGACGCTGAACTGATAATATTGCGAAATTATTTTTGCCATTTCGTACAGTCAAAAGAGGAATTCATTGAATGTGTTTTTCCTAACAAAGCACAACAATATACATGCCATAAATGGTTGAGTGGCAGAGCAATTTGAGCGGCAAAGAAAAAATATGTTAGTGAATTAAATATGGCTATATAATCAAAGATTCTTGGCGAATTGGATTCGTACACGTCTGTGGATACTGTTACCAATGAAGAAGATGTTGTGAATTATCCAACAGAATTTTTGAATTCGTAGGACTTTCCAGGATTGCCTCCGCGTAATCTCCAATTAAAAGTTGGAGTTACTATTATTATGCTACGCAATTTCAATCAACCTCGTTTGTGTAATGGCACAAGACTTGCAATTGAAGCTACTATTTTAACTGGAAAATTCCAAGGCGAAGATGTATTCATTCCACGCATCCCGCTATTGAGTTAAGCGAATATATGTTGTGCAACGGCCAACATTTTCGAAATAACGGTATATCTCGATAACAAAAGCAAACCTAAAAAAAGGTTAGCACCACTAGATTCAGCATACCCGAATTATGTTACAACGTCATATGACCGGATTGTCTAATTTTGCAACTAGCACAGTGTTTTCAAAGTAATTTTTGGGAATACAAAATTTTTTAATAATAAGATTTTGTTTGTCGTGCTTAATTCTCATTCACTCTGAAGTTTTGTTTGCTAATATCTTTGGCTTTTCTAAAATCTTTTGGGAGAATGTGAAATGCGCACAAAAACTAGCTTATTCCCCCAACAATAAATTTCAATTTTTTTATCAAGAATATTTGAATTGGGAATTAAGCACGACAAACAAAATATTAATTGATTAATTTTTTAATAAATATCAGATACTAGTTATCAATATTACTCGAAGAAGACTCAGTGTACTGATTTTATAGAATATGTTCATCCAATGCTTGCTGGGATTCTATGAATATAAATTCATACAATACCCAGCAAACACAGAAATACACCCTATGTATTGCCAAACGTATTGCCTGGATGAAAAATATTATTGCGGCAATAATCGATTTCGTATTGCGGAAGATACTTCCTTCGGGAAGAAACGTGTCTCGATAGCAATACTCCGTAGCAATACGAAAGCGATTCTTCTAGATGATAAACTGGCAATATCGCCAGATAACCACATATAAGAAAATAAGAAGATATCGCCAAAATATCATTGGGATGATAAAAAGAAGATTTTGCATTTTAAAAAACATTCATTTTATTTAACATAAATTTTTTTTTATCACAAAAATACATACATACATATAAGTAAATTATACTTACAAATAAAATAAAGTAAAATAAAATAATTTTGTAATTTCCAACAAAATCCTTTAAAATTGCATCCATTATGAGGGTTGAGTAATATCTGGATTAAGTTGAAAAGGAAACAGATTAATATATTACAGATTTATTTAATTTTTATATTTACCTTCTGCAGAATATTTTAGATTTAATATTTCTTATTTTTTTATTTATGACGTACAAATATTTTATAAATTTTTTTTCTCTAGAAAATAAAAAATTGCTTTGATTATTTCCTTCTAGATGACAATTTGGGGATATTGCTAAACTATTGCTTTAGGGGATATCTTCCATTTGTTTGCAGGGTATAATGCTAGCTGATATTTGTGTGTATGAGTCTATGAGTGTGGGAGTGTGTTTTTGGCAGTTGTATATCCTTTGTTTATATTTGATATGTTATTTCTCTAAAACGGAAAAGTAGAAAAAATTTTTCAAATTGTTACCATTTTAAATAAAAAAAAAAATACAAAAAAAAGGGAATATCAAACAGACATACCCTGCAAATATTATTGGACCACCTGATCCAATTTCATCAAATGGACTACTCCATGGACTGGTCCGATGTATTGCAAGCATGGACTATGTCATTGTTAAAAAGTGTTTGTAGTGAGACGACATGTCTTCGTTTTTTAACGACATGTTTTCGTTTTTAAACGAAGTTAAAACTAATCCTCTTGTGTACACAATGGAGTAGTTTTAAAACTACTCCTTTGTAGTCCAAAGATGGGTTATATGGCCCTGCCCTAGGACATCGTAATGTTAAATAGACCATGTTTTCTCCATACGTGTGGGTTACTTTTGGACTAGTCCTAGTCCCTTGTGGGCTACACTTTACACGCGTGTTTGGACTGGTCCTATTATTTGCAGGTGAGCTTCTGACTAAAAAAGAAATTCTACATTAAAACAAGTTAGAGTGCTATATTCGGTTGTGCCGAATGTTTGATACCCTCCACCGACAGTTCCAAAATTGCAGAAGTGATATCAATATGATGTCTATTTATTATTAATTTATCTTTATAAAAACAGACATCAGCATTAAAATAGGTTGCGGTTTAGACCTATACTAAATTATTGACCGACAATCTTCAATAAAATATCATGATTCGTAACAGTTTAAGCCGAATTTTAATGAGTTTCAGGAGGGGGTTTTATATTGGAGCCATGGTAAGTAGTGAACCAATCATCCCAAATTCCGTAGAGTGATTTCTGTTATTAAAAAACACAAATTAGAATAAATTTCAGTACAGCAGTGATATTAGTTTTAAATTTACAGTGAATTTCAGAAGGCTGCTAAATATCACAAAGTTGGAAGACATTTCTTTTGCCATATGAAACTAAGTTGGAAGAAATTTTACCACAATAAATATATCTGTTACGGTTTCAGGAGTATTTAATTAATTTACCAGGGTGGGCTTTATATGGGGCCTAAACTAAATTATGGACCGATCTTCACTTAATTTTACAGTGTGATTTCCACGAACGAACTTTTGCAAAATCTTATATCGTTCCGTGCATTGTTCCACCATTTATGATAGTTTTTGTAACAAAATTATAAATTTTTTAAGGTGGTGGTTCCACATTTTCATTCATGGCTCTGATCCTACTAAACCACCGATTAAGCTGGATTTCAATCGCAAACTGCTTAGGATAACTACAAGCAATTTGACACACAGTTTGTTCATTTCTTTTGAGTGTAGAGAGTGTTTTATTATTAAAACTTTACTCAAACCTACCAGGTAGGATGAACCTTAATTTACTTAATCGCTTGCTTTAGATTAAAGTAAAGTTTTAATAATGGAACACATGTTATAAGGCCGGTTAAAGTCTACTTTTAGCAATTGGTAAGTTGTAAAAACGGGCCTAAGCGCGACTCCTACAGACTCATGAAAGTGAGTAGAAATCTTTTAAATTTAACTACTCTGATTCACTCATGCTCACGAGACCGTATAAGTATATGTTGCAATAAAGGACTGGTCCTATTATTTGCAGGGCGTAAACAAACCAATACAATGCCACACATACAAAGCTTTCAATGTAATGGTGCCCATACCTGCTCATAAACATTGTTGCCAACTTTTTATGAAGATTTCCCGTCAAATCGCACTTCAAAACCCGCTAGAAACTGCTAAATGTTTTATTTAGCTTAAAATGTTTTAAAAATATCGCTAATTATTTAGATATTATGTTTATTTGTAAGGTTTTTAATTTCACTGGCTCTTTTAGTCCCGTGAACGTACAAAATGTGGATATTCATATAAAATTCATGGATTTGTATTGCTTGAAATCTATCCAGACATTAGAGTTAAGTGCACTTAATCTAGTTTTGGTAATGATGCTAAAAATTTTAGACCGTAGACCAAGATTAAAAAAAAATCATAAAAGAAAAGAAGGAAGAAAATGCAAGACAATCGATTTGAATTTTGCACTATTTTATATTTGATATACATATACTTACATTTACTTTCTGAGGGACATTAATTCAAAAAGGTTGAATAAACATATGTATATATGGATAACATGGCCACTACTTCTTTATAACGTTTATAATTAATTAGTATTGTGGTAATTTTGTTGAACTATTTATGGTTTTTAATCCAAATTTTCAATATTTGTAATCAGCCTTAAGTTCATCAAATTTAATTTTCCTTAAATTGTTTTTATGAAGAAAGGAGTTTTTACAACATGAAAATTAATTAAAATTGTTATTGATAATCATTCATTCTTGACTGACCTGAGATTCGAACCCAGGTGGCTGGTTACCCTGACATGTTTCGATCGCTACCACTCGATCTCCTCAGAGGGATGGATTTGCCGTCTTAATTTTTAAAAGTTTTTGCTGGCCATTATTTTAAACATTCATGCTTGAAAACTGTTTAAAATCCTTACGTTCCGAAGACATCGCTTGGATTAAAACAAATTATTTTTCACTTTTTTAGGAAAACTAGAAATAAGGTTTGTATCCGTTAACTTAACAAAAATATAGAAGAATTTTGGCATATCTAGTTACACGCTTGCTTAAACTAAACAACATACTCAACATAAACAGACTTATTTATTTATTGTCAACATAAATGTATTACCACCATTTTTACCAAGTTCGGTTATAATTAACTATCGGTTATAGCTGTCAAAACATATTGGTAACCGGAACTTTTATTGAAAGTTAGTTTTAACCGAACTTGGTGAAAATGGCCGTTATACCGATAAAGTGTGCGTTAACGATTTTTGTTTCTCAATACATATATCTAAATCAACCACTTCATTAATTCTGATTCTGAGCTGACGATATAGATCACTGATTAACAGCTGTTGAGTTTAAACTACATATTTTATTTTATTTATTTATTAATTGAATTGCTCCATACACAAGACTAAGAGTCTTATTTTGCAGCATGGAACTGAGAATATGTTAAACTTTAAATCATTAATTAATTAATAACTTAATAACTAACTACAATTTTTATATAAGTAATCAAAAAACAATTTAATTTAAACAATAAAACAATAAACAATAAAGAAAAAAAAATTAAGATAATTTAATTTAAATATTTAAAAAAGCATAAAACAATATATTTTAATAATCAAAAATTTAGATAATTTTATATATTTTAATCTCAAGTAATTATGTTTCAAAGTGCTATGCTGAAAACAGTTTAAAAATATTTTCCCTGAATTTTCGTGCGTTACTTAAAAGGTGCATGCTATATGGTATAGAATTCCAGAGAGATACTGCGAATATGTAGAAATGCCACTCAGAAATTAAACTTTTATACCCGAACGATCTAATTCTTTTCCCTCTGCTTATGTCAAAAATTTAAATTTAGTTTAACTTAACTAGCGTTTAAACATTCACTGACTTATTAGCCACTAGTGCTGGTTTTGTATTGTGTGTGTAACTTTTTGTTTCCTTGGTGGCAGCACTCTTATCACCAAAAATTTAACTCTTTTACACCATTGAAATTAAAATTATATTTTACTTAATTTTTTCCATCCTTAAGTTTTTAACTGTTTTTAAAAATAGAATGGATTTTTTCGGCATCGTACAAAGTATTGATTCTTTAAGGCAGGAAAATACTTTAAATACAGTTTTTTTATTAAGCTGATAAACTTGTCATTTCAATTGATACGCGAATGTCACTCAATCATTATTTTTTTTAATATATTTCTCCTAGTCGATAGCAACATCTTGAACGCATATCTTTTCATTGTCATAATGACGTGTTACTTGCTAAAAGACCGTAACTAACAAAAAGACACATAAAGGAATTGATGAGCAAAACATCGCGCTTTTTTATTCCTTTAAGATGCATGTACCCAGTAGTTCTGATTAACTTTTTAAGTACTAAGTTTAGTCATAATAAGCCTGTGACTAGTTATAGTTTTTGTGCAACTTGAAAACGATATTTTGATAAACTTATCTATTTTCAAACTATTCGAGTTTGAGGTTTTTTAAGAAACTGAGACACCGGTCTCAGTATGGACCTTAATGTCAGCTTTAAACATGCGAGGTTTCTTTGAAACGGCATCAACTACTTAAAAAACCCAAATTGTTTTCCCGTTTTCTAAAAAATTTTCGCTCGACTTCTAGTTTTTATTTTATTATAAGAAAACAACACAATTGTTCGATTGAGTGTTTGTCCGATTAATTTTAAAAATTTCTTTTTATTAAAATACAGACAAGTTAAATAAATTGTCTAACAATTAGTTTTAGTCGTTTACTACTAATAAAAAAAGTCTTAGGACATCATGCATCAGAACCAGAGGGTATTTTTAAAAAAGTATATTTTATTTAAAACAAAAGTTACACTGTTGTATTCGTATTTTTTGCTTTCCGGCATATGTTTTTTATTATAAGTTCCAATTGAAAAAAATTTGTTTTCTTTTTAAATCTATAGTGAAAATAGAATTTTTAAAATAAGCGATAAATATATTAAAGTTAAAAGTTATTATAAGAAAAATTATATTTTTGTTATATGCTACAAATACCATTACAAGTTGTATGCCAACTTAATTTATCGATCAGCATTAACGTAAATCTTAAGCTCGTTGTAGAGAAACAGACCAAAGTCTCTAGAGGAAATCGAACCCGCAACCTACACACTGATAGACTAACTCTCTGCTAACCAGCCCAAAAACTTTTGTGAAAAAATTAAAAGTAGGAAATCACTGTTACAGGACTACATACATATATGTATGCGACCTTCTCCGAAAACAGGGGCCTAGTGTGTGTAAATGAAGTTTTGAGAAAAACTCATTTCATCTTATCCTACACCCTTTTAGGTACCAGAATCCACTCTTGAGCCCAAACCCATTTTTTGACACACTAGGTCACTTTTCTAGGAGAAGGTCACATATATAAAAATCTATTTTGCCTTTGTTACCACGCCCACTCACCCAATACAGTCCACTTGCGGACAGATGTTGTGCTTTTGTAACTCAGCTATTTAAAAATAAAAATGAAAAATTTTACTCTTATCGTTTTCCAGAGTCTGTCTACATACTAAAAGGCCAAATATGTAACTAATAAAAATAGAGTTCGAAACTATATCACAAGCGCCTTTAGCCCTCCTTAATTACAGTGGTGTAGGGTGTAAAAAATGAAAATAAAACATAAAAAATAACTCGATTACCCAACAAACAAATTAAATTTCTTAAACAAGATTAATATATTTTCAATAAAATCTTTGTAATTCAGAATATCAACTCACTGTTTATAGTTGTTGTTTAAGCTTTGATATTGTCACAAGCAAAACTGAGGTTTATAATTCTTATTCGCTTAACAGTTTTGTTTGTATAATATCTTTAGGTTTTCTTTCCTGACGATCTGGCCTAAGCAACTAGTGAAATGCGCATAGGAATAGCTTATCCCATCAACAATGAATTTCATAGTTTCAATAGTATAAAATGGGAATTTAGCACATTTAAAAGAAACCTTGTCAAATTTCCAAATATAAATTAAAAGCTTGAATTAAGTTTATCTGTAAGATATAAAAAGTTATTTAATAATTATTTACTGGGTAAAAAACACACCAAACCAACAAGTGCATTTACTTACTCATAGTACAAGTACTTGTATAAATATATTTACACACTTGTGGCAATAAAATATAAGAGAGTTTGTATTCTTTCAAAGGAATAGGAAATGTGGGAGGGTGAGTTGTAGGCAGCTGTAGGTGGTTGGGAGGAGGAAGCATTAATGGTTAAGCTTTCGCATATAAATAAAAAACTTCAGTTGTATTAAAGGGGGCTTAACTGTAAAATACGAGCTCAAGAGACTTTGCCATTTTGATTTATGTGTGTGTAGAACATTTGGAGGAATACAAGCCCACACAAATAAACGCACACGCGCACACACTTTAAATTCATGGTGTGTGCAATAAAATTCATAGAAAAAAGCGCATTTTTATTGGAGTGATATTCTATAAAAACCAACAACAATAAAAAAAGACCAACAACAACAATGGTAACTAAAATATGTATATTTAGAGGAAAGGAACAAACAGCAAAAACGATTTATTGATATGCTTAGTAAATCATATTTGAATTGAGGCAACAAAATCGGTCACAAACAAAAAGAACATTCTCAAACAATAGTAAATAAAAAAAAATAATAATAAATCTATGGTTTTTATTTAATAAATACAAAAAATTTTTTTAGACAATCAGCCCAATTATGAATGCAAATTCCCCGGGAGTTTTTTACCTTTCCCCATTTTTACAAATGAATTTACATAGGAAAAATGGGAGAAGGGAGAAAACTCCCGGGGAATTTTTATTCATAATTGGGCGGAATATGGATTATTGTAATTTTTCAAAACAAAACTTAGTTTGCATGTGTAGAATACAACAACAACAAATTATGTATTTCACGAATTTGCATTAGTATTTATTGATTTAAAAGATTTGAAATAATCAGGTTTTCATTTTATATTTATATCTTTGAACTTTAAATGAATTCTTTTTTATATTCCAGGATTTGATCAGATAAAATGCGAGAAAAATTTTGAGGTTTGTGAAGGTTGTGGCCAGAAAATTCACGATCGTTATCTAATGAATGTGGGCGAAACAAATTGGCATGAGAACTGCTTGGCCTGTTGTTATTGTGGCATGCAACTGCATCAGACTTGTTATATGCGGAGTGGCAAGCTTTATTGCAAAATAGATTATGAAAGGTAAGAAAATTAAAAAATTTCTTCTTACCTTTGACAAGTTTTCAAAGAATTTTTAAATAATTGGATAGAAAAATATTTTTCTTTAATTATAAGTGGTATTGATATTGAAACATGTTCTCATTTGAGATTTATGTACACGCAGAGAAAAACATGGTTGTGGTGAACATATTCCAAGAGCAACATATTATGCTAAGATTCATGATTGTAGTCAACACATATTAAAGGTATTCACGTCTTGCGAAAAAGCAAAAGTGCAAAAACACAACAACAACCACATTGACAATTATTTTGCACAAACGCCCATCATATCTGGGGGCTTTGGAAAACCCATTTCAACAGACAGACGGACAACCGGTTTTGAACTTTCCTTCTCATAAAGATCCAGAATAGGGATGGGCAAATTGAAAAAATATATCGATATATATCGAATCGATATTTATTATTTCAAAAATATCGATGTATCGAACGTATTTTGCTAAGCCTATTACCAAATTAAAAATTTAATACACCTTTGTACATACATATTTATGAACAAATATATTATAAGTAATTGCATTATTACTTTTTTTATTGTTTCATTTTATTTCAAAAAATTAACAAAAACAAAAAATTCAATTATGTATAACAAAAACGAAAGGGAAGAATACAAAAAATACCATATTAAATCCAAAAAAGTAAATCACGAAAAATTTAAATGGAAGTAAATAAGTCATAGAAGTACCAACTTACCTTAAAATTTAAATTGCATCCCAAAAGTACCAACTTTAAACAGAACTGTTTTTGATTGTTTTAGTCAATCCAATAAAAATCAGATATGGACATCAGGAGCACTCTCTGTTTTATATGCTCTCCTGTCAATCTGCTTCTTGTATCCGGTACTGCTTCTTATAAATGCCAATCATTTTAGATCTTCATATAAGATTATAAAATAAAATATTAGATGCATGCTATGATGCCGATACTTAAAAAAAACATATTGTTTGAAAAAACGGCTAAAATTTTGAGATTTGAATGAAGACTGAAGACTGACTTCAAAAAATATCGAAAATATCAAGTCGTATTTCAATATCGATATTTTGATATATCGGTATTTAAAATATCGGCGATATATATCGATTTTTTTTAAATATCGATATTTTGATATATCGATATTTTTTGCCCATTCCTAATCCAGAATATATATCGTCACCTTAAAGCTGGGGGTCCATATCACGCGTTTTCGCCTTCACGCAGTGCATGCTTTTCTAGCCTTACATGCGTTCTACGTTTCAAGTTACATGCAACGCATTTTATGCAGCAGCAGCACAAGTAAAAATAAAATTGAATTTGTCAAAATCAGCTGTTTTGTAAGAACGCTGCTTGTGACGCTTGCAAAAGTAGAAAGTAAACCTACTTTTCGCCTCAAGGCATCTACGCTTTTGTGCATGTAACTTACTACGTATAACGACATAGATTCTACTTTTTTGACAGCTGAGTATGCAGCGAAAAAGAGTGTAACGCGTGGTGTGGACCTCTAGCTTAAAGACGAAATAACTTATCTGCAGTTTCCAAAAGTTTACAGGAGAGGGAAAAAACATTATAAAATTGAAACTATGTACAATATTGAAACGAAAATTACACATTTTGATTAAAACGAAACCAGAAATATACATCGATTGAGCAAATTTGGTTTTTCTAAAATTCATACAGGTGGCCGCAACGAAACAAATTTAAAATTTTATAATTCTATTTAAATGATTTTTTTATTCGTGCTTAATTCCCAATTTTCATTATTTGATAAAAACACTGAAATTTATTGTTGATGGGATAAGCTATTCCTATGCGCATTTCACTGGTTGCTTAGGCCAGATCATCAGGAAACTTCATCCATAAAGATTTTAGAAAAACTAAAGATATTAAACCAAATAAAACTGTTAAGTGTATAAGAATTACAGAAACAGTTCTAATTGTAACAATATCAAAGTTTAAACAAAATCATCAACAATAAACAGCGAGTTTATCTCTCCTTACCTTCCCCACTACAATTGATTGGAATTCTTCCAACATTAATTGTACTTGTAAGTAGGTTAAGAAAAAACAAAATAAAAACAAAACCAACTCGCTTTATTTAAAAAGCGGGTTGCCAGTCAGTTTTTTTTCAGGCCGTGCACCTGCCAGTTTATTATCAAAATAATAGTTATTCCATCAACAATAAATTTCAGTGTTTTTATCAAATAATAAAATTGGGAATTAAGTACGAATAACAAAATCATTTAAATTAAATTTTGTATTCCCACAAAAATTATTTTGATAATTTTATAATTCTTTCCGAATTAAACATACTGAGGTGCCCCGGTAGGATAGCTGGTAGAGAGCTAGTCTATCAGTGCGGGGGTTGCGGACTCTAGTCTTCTGCAGGCAAGCGTAGAGCTTTGCGGGATTAGCATAAGACATATTATTTTATATACATATGTTTACACAAATCGTTACCCTAATCGCAAAAGGCTCTATCTCACATTTTACAGGAGCAGCAAAAAAACTATTTAAAATGATAATAAATTGCCTTAAACTGTTAATAGTTTATTGTTCTTGTAAAACCTTTCAGTTGTTTTGACAACTGAAAATGTTGCATAATATGCAAACTGCTAGTTAGGTATTTTAGCGTTTGTAATATAATTTTGTAGATCGCTTATTTAAGTCGAAAGATCCCAACATTTTTTAGGAATGTTTGTGATGATTTAATACATCAGAATCAATGAAAACACGATATATAAATCAATCACTTTAGACTCTTTTCTAATGGTATTTATGATTATTTTCGAATAATTTTCTAGTTATTTATCAGTCTTTTTTAACTTCTATTCTGCGTCTTTTTCGATTCCTATATAAGACATATTTCTAATCAACTATGAGTCATTTATCAATAGTAAATAAAAAAAAAATGATCACTTTTTCGAACGCATGCATAATCAGCTTGTAATCAAACAGTTTATAACCTTCTAGCTACGCGAAATTTGATTATGAATAACGGATGAAATGCTCACATTTTAAGCGCCAAGATGATCCATTTGCGGTTTCAAAACGATTTGTTATTGCATTTTAAATCAAACAGTTTAGAATCATAAGCGTGGGTAATTTTCGAGTCTATTTTTAAGCGTGTAGCTGATTAATCAGTTTTTGATCACCAAAAGTACTCGAAAAAGACTCATACTCTGATTTTTTTAAAAACAGTCTTCCAAATGCTAGCAGGGAAATAATTTTAAAATAGATAAATCATAATTTTTAATTAATTAATTTTTTTACTTTTAGATTATTCTCTTTCAAATGTGCAGCTTGTTGTCATCCCATACTTCCCCAAGACATGGTAATGCGTCCACTGCCAAATTTATTATTTCATTTGCCCTGTTTCGTTTGCGTAGCCTGTCGTATTCCCCTGCAAAAAGGCGAACAATTTCTTTTACGAGATGGTCAAATAATTTGTTTTAGACACGATCTGGAAAAGGAAATGTTTTTAGCTGCCGCAGCTGCTCAACATTGTGGTTACCTGGGCTTAGACGAGGACGATCTAATGAGACCCAGAGATGGCCGTAGAGGACCCAAGAGACCGAGAACAATATTGACCTCACAGCAGCGTAAGCAATTTAAGGCGTCATTCGAACAATCGCCTAAGCCATGTCGTAAAGTAAGAGAAGCTTTGGCTAAAGATACAGGCCTATCGGTGAGAGTAGTGCAAGTGTGGTTCCAGAATCAGAGAGCAAAAATGAAGAAAATACAGCGTAAAGCTAAAAATAACCGTAATGGCAATAATGGGGGAGGGGATGATAAAGAAAAGGATAAATTGGATAAGGAGAGCATAAAGCAGGAGGGTGGCTCAGCATCGGGTAGTGAAAATGGTTATTTGGGTATGGATAATTCATTTGCCACGCGACCATTAAATCCTAATCTACCCTTTTCTCCAGATGGTAACTATTTATGACTTTGCAAGCAACTTGAAAGATTTATAAGTATTTTTTTTTCATCTTTCGTTTTTAGACTATCCTGCCAATTCAAATGATAGTTTTTGCAGTTCAGATCTTTCTTTAGACGGCAGCAATTTCGACCACTTAGATGACGATGCCGACTCTTTATCCCTTAACAATTTGGAATTACAGTCGTCCTCATCATCGGGTCACCATCACAATTCCAATCCGCAAGATATTTTAGCCAATTTAAATAACAGCCTTATAAATCCCATTGACAAATTATATCTCATGCAAAATTCATATTTTCAAAGCGAATCTTAAAAGGAGTTTAAGATTCCTGCGAAAGGGGAAAGCAAAAACAACAGATACAATTAAAACCAAAAATATTGTACGAATTTATTAGCAAGTAAAAAAAAAGAAATTATACTTTAAACATTTTCAAAACATGAAACGGAGGCAATTTTAGCAAGTAGTTTTTTTTAAAGAGATCGTAAAATTTATTTATTCTGTATTCATAATGAACAAAAAAACAACACCTTTAAATATGTTGTAGTTAAACAAAAAATAAAAAAAAATAAACTATTTTTAAAATCGTATAAAATTCCCGAAATGTGATTTAATTAAAGTTTAAGTTTGTATCTTAATTTATTATTTATTTCCTTTTGTTGTATTTTGTCCCTTATTATTTATCTCCTTCCTGTATAAAATGTATTTATAAAAAGAAATTTTTTATTAAAATCATAATAAAGTTGTTATAAAATTTATAATTAAATTATTTATTACACCACAAATATTGATAAAAAAAAAAGGAAAACAAAAAATACAAACTAAATAAATAAAAAATGTTAGTCATTTCAAAAATAATGACTTGTTTTCTTGCCATGTAATCTACACTGTTTACAATATACATTACATTAGTATACAATTATTTCTATATTGTTGATAATTTTTTCTAAATATTAGGGAAATAGGCTGCTCCAAGGTATTCTCAGCATACTGAGAGGTTAAACTATTTGGGATTGAATTTTACTAAACCGAAAACTGTTCATACTTTTAACGAACAACTCTTATGCAATTAATTTTCGTTAGCTCAATGAATTATTAGTTAATATAATGAAAAATAAAAATATTCAGCAGTCGTAGTCGATAATGCGCTAAAGCTAAATATTTATCGCTAAAAATCTTTAAAGTTGCTTAGCGGTTTTTGGCAACGAATGCAATTCTGCAACGCGCATTGCTAAATTTGAAAATCCCATACAAATTTATTTTGCTTTTTTTTTTGTTTTAATGTCATCGCTTAAATGTTTAAATTTTGTGTTCTATATCGATTTAGCTAAACGAATTACAGGATACGTCTGCAGGAATGTAATTTCACGTAACCCAACTCAATAAACATGCATTAATAAATATTTCGTTAACATGGATTTATAATGAATAATGTACAATTCGTTGTAATAACGAATTAACTTTAAAATTAATAAAGCATTTTTTTGGCAGAGAAATTCTTTGTTGTAATAAACGGAACTTGTACGTTAACATTAATGACGTATTCGTTGGGCAAACAAAAGATTTAACAAGTGTTTTTAACATAAATGCGTGTAAATTCCACGTACTGTTCATCATACCGAACTCGTACGTTAAAATCAATTAAGTGTTCTTTTATTTAACGCATAAAATTGACTTTTTAACTCATTGAAGTCGTATATGGAAAAGGCCATGGGGGTCACGTAACGTTTGTTAAGTCAGTTTTTTAAACATTCTTACAGGGGTGTCATGGAAATCAAAAACGTAAAAAGTAAAACGAAAGAATTTGGCAGTTCTTTTTATTCAACTTTTAATCTAATTTTTACAATTTTTGTTAAAAAAAAGTCTGTTTAATAGAGCATTATTTGTATAATAATTGTCATAAAATTTTTTAGAATTCTTGCGTTTTACGTTTTCGATTTCCATGACACCCCTGTTAGTTAACCAATAAAAATATTGTTGAGTCTATTACAAACATTTTCACAAATTAAATAAAAATTAAGAACACTTTTAAGTTAAATTAGATGCAGTAAAATAATTTGCTTTATGTGTAAAATAAAATTAAGTAATCTGTGGTAGTAGACCATTTTCAAAATTCTACGCTATCGAAGACTAACTTGAGGGTTACACGATCAAGTTTTAATATACTCACACTTTTTTACCAATACACTCATACCTTTAAAACGAACTTGCCTTTAAAATTCTCTTTCCAGTAAGCTGATTTCAAGGTAAGTGAGAACATTTTTCGTTTGTCTTAATAAATTGTTTTCTTGATGACATATTGAAAGTAAATTGCTCAAAAAATTGAATGCAGCCTACGGCACAACTTTCAATTTTTGGAAATTTCGACAAACAGTATATGTAAAGACTATCAAGAAAAACTTGAGCGTGTAACTGCTGTGTAAGGTGTTAAGCCACCCGGATAGTACAGAAAAACATTGATAATATTTCCAGCGACATACCAAATATTGCAAATTCAAGCGACAATAATCAAGACTAATTGAAAAAATGGAACCTATAAGAACTCTTGAAGCATTTGTATGTTCACATATATTCGTAATTTCTTAAATTTGTTGTGTCCATTTAAAGGGAAGGAGTAGGGGAGACTGGGGCAGCTTCGGCACTAGGGTACATTCGTCAATGACGTTTTCGATATGGTGCACTTATTTTACATCACTAAATATTTTATTAAATGTATCAAAAATCAAAATAAATAACTTCCGCAAAGTTTGTCATCTCCAGCTTACCAACTGAAAAAGCTACACGTGTTTAAGTATTTTTGTAATATTTTGATTCTATTTCGTAAGTATTTTGTATTTGAAAATTATCAATATTTAAAATAAAAATTACAAACCAACATTAATAATTGTGCTTGTTTCCTAAAGGGCTTCAAAAAAAAAGTGCCGAAGCTGCCCCAGTCTCCCCTATGCATTAAAAGTTATTGAAAGGCTTTACACGAAAAGAAAAACACTCGGGATACATCAAGTTTTTATTATTACTTTAAGTACGAGTCATGCGCAAAAATGCGAATATCAAACCCGGAATTTCTTGAAATAAGTATAAAATTCTTAAATCAAGTAAAAAAAGATTACATTTTTCGTTGTGTTTATTGTTTTTCATACGGGATTTCTCGGGATCCCACACATTTTCCGGGGAAAAAATCCCGAGAAATTTTTGCGGGAATTCCGGGGGTGTTTTTTATTTAATTATGGCAACTTTACTGCTGATATGTATAATTGTAAATAAGTTGTGTCATGAAATAGATTTTAGCCGTTAAGCAAAAAGGGTTTAAGTCAAAAAACGCATTTTGAGTCTTTGATTGGCTTTAATTAATTTTGTTTCTCTTTTGTTTGGTTTAAATCACATTAATCTAGCACAACTGCTTCCAATCGTTATCATCTGCACTTAGGAAAAAAGTCTATGAAATACACAAAATAATTTAACATAACGAAAAATTACAGTTTCTGACTTAAAACGACAAAGAGATCTCAATGCATATCCGATAAGTAAGGCAATGTTAAATGCTCTAAAATATTGAATATTAAAAGTTGTTCCCACTTGCTTCAAAAAATTTAACGATTTTATATGCAGAGCAGATATTTCGGATTAGATTCTGTAACATGGGGTCTTCACCTGAGATAATATCTAATATAATATGTGAGAGAACGTCGGCAGAATGAGAGAACAAATTTCTTCATGTTAATCTTAATCTTAAACAAGGGGAACACGTATGTTATAAGATTTCATAATCGAATGATTCTCGTACAGTAAACTTGTGTCGTTTTTATTATTTTTTTTAGTTTTTTCTATTTTTTTAGTTAAAAATATTGTTTTTTTAAACATTTATTACAATTAATTATTTACAATTAAAAAATTTAATGAATGCGTCTTTTTTTTTTTTTTATATGTATGTATGTATGTATGTGTATTTTTGACAGCTCATCTTATAAGATGGTTGTTATAAGATTTCTCATAACAACTGTCTCATAATATTTATTATAATATTAATATTAACACTATTTGAGAGTCTACACGTAAGATAATGCTCTCTGCGATTGAATTTGACGTTTGCTGATATAAAAATCTTATATCTTATCTCACGTGGAGAATCTGTGTAAGAGATGATGACAAAAGTTATTAACAGAGAAAACGCTAATTCGATTCGAAGGAAATAAATTTTTTTTAAAATTACAAGTTTTGAAGGAAGTACTAAGAAAACTGAAATTGTCTAGAGATTATATTTAAAATGTTCCTTTGGATATAAAGTCAAACATCCGTAGGAGCGAAACGTGTTTTATCATTGAAATCTTCTTAATAAAAATTAAAAATATGCTTTCAAACGATTCTGTAAATCCTATTTTAAAAGAAATATTTTGTAATAATTTGTTTAATTAATTTAATTTTGTTAGTTTTATATAAATGCTGTTTTGGCTTTGAACTTATTTTGTGGCAATAAGTGCTTAAGTCTATTTGTTGAGTTTTATAGGAACAAAATTTAAAACTTAAAGGTGGCTTTTGGAAATTTACTCCAAATTTAATATAATCATCAGTTCTCTGCGGTTATAGTTTTTAAGTTTTTATTCCCAAGCACTCCTAATGTCACAGATCGGAAACTTTAATTGTTCCAAATGTTATTACACATTGAAGATAACCGAAAAGTAATTTTGCTATAACTTTCTCAAACTGTACTTTTGAACATGAAGATCTTAAGGTGCCATTAAGCACTTATTCCTTTTTGCCACAGAAATAAGAAAGTTGAACGCATTTATAAAGTTAATTAAAAATAAAAAATAAATCCCACCTTCCCGGGAAATGGAAAAGTCCGGGAAAAGAAAAACTCTAGTTGCGTTTAACCCTCCGGCTTACGCAAGTTTCTATTTTCTACACATATTGAAAAAAGGTCTGGCCAGACTCAGGTGTACCACGAAGCGTTAAAAAGTAAGCTTGAACTCTTGCTTCTCATTTAGTTTATATTTTTTGTTAAATATATACATAACATATCTAAAGTAAAAACCACATCTGAAGGATATTGATGTTTTGCCATTCTGTAAGGTGTAAAACGGGTTTTAAAATCAATTATAATAATTTTTTCTTTCTAATTTTTTTTTTTGTTTTTTCAAGCACGAATTCGGAATAAAACCAACTTTACAATAGTTACTTGAATCAATCGCATTTTGAGATTGATTCAAACTTTGTTTAACTTAAATCAATTTCATTTCCGTATTATTTTTTAGATTGATTCAATCTTAGTTAAACCAATCTCATTTTCGGATTATTTCAAGTACAAAATCGGGATTGAATATAAATAAGTTAAGTTTTTAAAAAGATGGTGCAAAGAGAAATGCAAAAAGGTCAGCTTTCTTAAAAGGAGACAGAAGAAAACGATAAATCTTCCGTCTCGTGACAGTTCTGTGGTATTCTGTGTGTTCAACACTCATTTTAATTAAAGGGGCATGAGTACCGCACTAGATCAAGATGAATTGTTTTATGCCGAAATTTGTGTTCTTTTGTAAACGCAAAATATGCAACACTTCTTAAAAATTAGGGGAGCATTTTAAAATGTTGCCAAGTCACATGTAACACTTATGAAGTATGTTTGGACAAAATTTTATTAAATCCATATTACTGATATAACTTACAATTAATCATTACCTAATTAATTATCATTTTTACAAAACCACTTTTTTGGTCCAAGCTTTATAGCCTTTTCCTGCTAACGACAGTAATTACTTAATAACTATAAAAGGCTTTTTACACTGATCAACATCTTACATCAACCATCAAAGATGTAGAAATTGTGAAGCACTCGTTAACATAGCTCACATCTTACATCTACCATCAAACAAAAAAAATGTTTTTAAAATAAAAAATGTTTTTTTCTACAAACATTTAAGAAATTTATTAAGAAAACACAAAAATGTATTTGAAGTTAAAAATGTTTAAAACTATAAAAAATAATTAACAAAAAAACATTGCAATAAAACAGAAAACTTGACAGATGGTAACGCTGCTTCCAAGACAAACTTCTTTTTGTCAGTGATGCCATAATAACAATAGAACTTATTGCCACTTTTCTAGTGATGACACTAAAACAATCGAAAGATGTTGAATGGAATAAAATCAGATAGGAACATCTTTTAAAGATGTTGAAAAATATTGGTTTTTAGCATGGTTTAACAAACAGCAGTCGAAACCAAAAACTTTCAAACAAAAAAACTTTTCGCTTTTTGAGTTGGTCATGTAGCGATTGTTTACATTTAATGAATCAGAAGAAAAAGCAATAGCTTTTTTTGGCCAATGACAAATGAAGAATTGGAAAAAAAACAGTTTTTCTACTTTGACTGCAGTTTTTTAAACGCTGGTTTTAAGCCCTTGGTATTTCTAATGGAAAGAAGTTAATATCTTCGAAAATTGTGGCAAATTGATGGAAGATGTTATATGTTGATCAGGTTAAAAAGGCTATTACATATTTTTTAAAGAAATTAATTCAACAAATAATCTTAAAGCCATTTTTGCAGATTGCTGACAAAAACTTTATTTGAATCCGGAACATAATTGATAGTATCATAGTTTAATGTCCAACCAGTACCATCAAAGTTTGGTGATTTTTTTGAAATAATGACCAAATGAGAGCTGGTTGATGTTATAACTTTAGGAGATTCGGAGCCACACAGAGTTTTCAGTAGTTTTTCTGTGTTATTGGCCAATATTTCAATAACTTTAACATTATCCAAATTACAATTAGTTATTGTACCCATATTAAAGTCTACATTTGAAAAAAAAAGAAAAAGAAATGGATAACGAAATTTTAATAACTAATTAGGAATTCTTAAATATTTTTATATTTACCAAAAAACTGAAGATTTTTAGGACTTGCTGTAGGCGTTATAATTTCCCAGCGACATTCTGAAAAATTCCGATCGTTTTCATATGGAGGACTGGAGAATTGGGCTTTACTAGCTGTGAAAATACCACCGCAACCCGGTGGTAAATTACGATTACTTGATGTATAAACAAAGTTAATGGAAGAATAATTGGAGGCTTCAATGCGAACGGCATTTGTTGTTGTAAATAAGTTGACATTGGAATAAGCATTTTCACATCGTTCAAGTAAAGTTTTATTAGTTTTGAGGTCAATTATCTAAAATTGAAAAAACAAAAATAAATAAACATAAACAAAAAATGGCACTGGCCTGCAATAAAATTCTTTTTTTTATTAAATCAGTATCAAAGAACACGTCTAGTTTACCACCTTAAGTTCAAATTTGTGAAACGTATTAAGCAACATTTACAATCTTACCCATCTCGCAAGCTTGCACAATTTGGCATTGCGACATTGTTTTACTTACATATTTGTGTGTCGTTTGGAGAAAAAGCATTTAACCAAAGTGTGTTTTTCTTAATAGAAATTTAAATAATAAACAATGTGAAAGATGGATGAAAAACTTGTACCGGCTGTGTAAATTAATTTTATCATTCTCATTGATTAAATACTTAATTTATACTTTACTAGCTGACCCGGCAAACGTTGTTTTGCCATATAACTTACTTCTTTCAGATGTTTATTAGCTAAAAAGATTTTGGGAGGGGGAGCTTTTGCCCCTTTTGCCATATTTCACGTCCTAAATAATAAAAAATATATGCAATAATTCCTTCCAGATGTTACACTATTTGCCTTCAATATTTTAGGAAAATCAGTTGATTAGTTAAGCAGATATATGAAGGTGGAGCTTTTACCCGTTTTGCCCTATTTCATGCACTATTACTTATTTCCTTGCAGTTGTTACAGTATCTGTAAGCCAAATTTAAAGAAAACCGGTTTATTAGTTAAGAAAATATAGGGAGAGGAAGCTTTAACCTCTTTTGCCCTATTCCCTATTTTCTTTCAGATAAATAACAAATTTAATGATTTGCAAAAAGGACCTCTCTAACAGAAAGAACAACAGTAACACAACCTATGACAAAATTCACAAAAAATTACGAATTTTCAAGAACATCGGTTTAATTATTAAGAAGGTATAGGAGGAGGGCTTTTACCCTTTTTGCTGTATTTTACGCCGTAATTGTTAAAATGTATAACCTTTAGTTCCTTCAAGACTTAAAACTATCACCGGATAATTAATTAATTAAGACATGGGTAGTGGTAGCTTTTACCCGTTTTGCCCTATTTTTTACCCCCTTAATGTTGGAATTTCCCAAAATTATATCTTAAAGTTCCTTTAGATGTTCCAGTGTCTGCATGCCAAATTTTAAGAAAACGGTTTGATTAGATAAGAAGATATAGGTAGAGGGACCTTTAACCCCCCTTTCACGCCCTAAATAATATAAATTTTAGGCTATAGTTCCTTCCAGATTGTACACTATTTGCTTGCCAAAATTCAAGAAAATGGATTGATTAGTTAAGACGATATCAGGAGGGGGAGCTGTTACTAGATCTGCGTTACGTTACGCCCTCTAGCGATATAAAATATTCTTTACGACCTCATACTGTCAACAAGTGATAAAAACAACGAACTGTAGCTTGATAAAAAACTGGTTTAAGTTTTCCTGTTCAAGTACAAACATTCAGTCAATATTAATATCTTTATATCGATAGTGAAATCTGAACTATCGATAAATATCGATATTAGAAAATATCAAATAGTATCCCAGCACTGCTTGCAAGTAGTGTATACGTATTATCAACGAAAAATTGAGGAAACAGCCGATTGGCTGAACCCTGCAAATAATAGGACCAGTCCAAACACGCGTGTAAAGAGTAGTCCACAAGGTACTAAGACTAGTCCAAAAGTAACCCAAACGTATGAAAAAACATGGTATATTTAACATTACGATGTCCTAGGGCAGGACCATAAAACCCAGCTTTGGACTACAAAGGAGTAGTTGTAAAACTACTCCATTGTAAACACAAGAGGGTTAGTTTTAACTTCGCTTAAAAGCGAAAACGTGTCGTTAAAAAACAAAGACATGTCGTCTCACTACAAACACTTTTTGACAATGACATGGTCCATGCTTGCATTAAATCGGACCAGTCTATGGAGTAGTCCATTTTATCAAAATGGATCAGGTGCTAAAATATTATTTGTAGGGAAAATACAAAAATTGTGTGAATGTTAGTGAAAAAGTGTGAGTGTATTGAGTTTTTTCAAACTTGCACTTGCATGTGAAAACTGGGGGTTAAATTTGCCATTCACATTGTTTGATGTCATGATATTAAGCCAAGTATTGGGGGTTTTGATTTATGAGGAAATGATAATAAATTTAAGCGGATAAGCAATTTTATTTGTAGTTAATTAAAAATATAGTTAAAAAATGTGTTGATGAATCAAACATATATTAATCATTCAGAAGAATTAAATCACATTCTAAAAAGATTTTTACAAGTTGACCAAAAAAATCTAACCTTTCCATGCCTGGCCTAAATAAAACATTTTTAAAAGCACATACAAATCAATCGTTATTGAGACAATACTTTTGTACGAAAATAACCAAAAAAATATGTAAAATATTGTATAATCAGACGATTATACAACAGAAACACTATTATGATTTGCATTTTCAAAATATGATTAAAAATAATTTACGAACAAATCAGCAATGTCCTCAGATATGTCCGAAGGTATCACCATAATTCATTGATGAAAATATTTAACTGAATAACATCAAATTTATCAATTCTTACCTTAAAATTGTATTTCGAGCAGCTGTAATGTTTTAAATACAACGATGTAATGAAAAAGTTCAATGTATAATTTTCTGGTATTTCAATGGTGTCCATACAAACTTCATTCTCCTTGCCGTAGCCCTGATACTGAATGCTTTTACTAAGATAATTGAAGGTCCGATTGCAAGCTTGAAAAATGTAAATTGGTTAAGATTTAAATGTTAAGCAGCAATTGCTTTTGCATTCTTACCATCGGCTCTCTGAACGACGAATTCGAAACCTTTGCCTTCTTCTGATTCATCACTGTGAAATGTTATGTCTACGCTTTCTGAATAACTTAAAGCGTTAATAGTGAAATTTTCAGACCGTCCGCATAAATTATTTACATTCTGTAAAAAAAAATTTTATTTTTAGTATATATGTAGATAAGATTGAGATAATTTTCCTCTAATATACAAAAATAATATAAAACAATATACAGTGCAACCTTGGATAACGCAACGAATAGAAATTTTGGTTGCAAGAGCCGATTCTAAAAGTGTTATGCCTATTTTTCGATAAAAGAGTTTATTTAAATCCATATAAAAGAATTATTTAAATAAAACCAAATGTTAACTTTTAAATAAAAACTACACATTCTTTTTATGAAATTTCTCTAGACTTTTGCAAGACCATTTATGTAAATGTTCAAATATCTGCTATTCTCATCCGCTCATTAAAGACCCACGTTAAAGCCTTAACAACTGACGGCCATTTTCTTCTGGAAAGGTTTGTGCCTAAAACAGCATTTTTTAAGTCTGAATTTTTAATGTGATTTGTTCTTCTGTATGACTATCCAAGAATTTATTTGAGGTTGCTGCTGTAAGTTCTTTTGTTTTGCCCATTCTTTACTGCATATAAAAAATACACAAAATGTACATGTTTTGTAAGGTTGCGTTAGTTGAAGTTTTGTTTTTTAAAAAGTTGCGTCAATAAAGTGGCCACTGTTAAGAATTTTGGTATTGCAGTTACCGAAGAGTTACGTTTATCGAGAGTTGCATTTACCAAAGTTACACTGTATGTTTGTGTGTATGTATAGATTTGGCTGACATGGAAAAGCAAGCACGGTTGCGTATTTAAGCGACATCGTCACTATGGCATTTTTCAGTATTAATCTGAAATTTGCACGAAATTATCGTAAAGGAAAATTTTATTGATTAATCCACGTGACAATGGCACGAAGAAAAAGAGTTATGCATGAATGTCATTGTTCCGTGCTAAAGAAAATTTAAACTTACCTAGCGGGAAAACGAGGAATTGATTATATAAATAACTTAAAAAATAATTAACTATTTCCGAAAGAATAATAATGCATTCATTGGAATCGAGAAGGTAATTTTATCAGACAAAATAAATTGGCATTGATTACCACGTATATTCCCAAATTTGCAGAACAAGGAATGTATTGTTTTTGTTAGTGACTATTATTCGTGTTTTTATATATTTTCTTAATAAAAATTCGTTATTTTTTGCTGCCTCTATGTCGTATACAAATTTTGATCATAAAGGATGCATTATTTAATTCATTCGCACGATGCATAAAAATTCATTACAATCCTAGAACATGATCCGTGTTAAGAATAACGAATTCTGGAATCAAATATTATACAAGATATGTATTACATTCTCGATTCCTATTGATTACATTTTCCCGCTGGGTAGTGGAATTATCTGTTTTAAGGGCCAAATACACTTGTCAAATGCTTGTCCAGCCGGCGAATTCAACGTGTGCTGGACGTAATATTCGACGTCATATCTAAATTTTTTGATTTTTCATCAAGCGTTGTCGGTGTCACACATACAAACACATTTTCACTAATACTACCACAATGCTTGATGAGTATTTTGATCAATGTATTTGGGCCTTTAGATTAATAACAAGCTGAACACTGCAGTATTTTGTCTTGTATACGCGGAGGCTTGCGAGACAAAGTCAACGTCTGTCACCAATGAAAGTTTGGACATTTACTTTAAAATTTCATATGTGACGCCAAAGAAAAATCAACATCTGTCATCATTATGACTTTGCCACTGGGAACTTTCGAGCAAAATTTTTCTTTTTAACTGTGTGAGTGCGTATTAAATTTAAAAGTTCCAAAAAGAACTAAAGCTGAATTGATCTGCGCCAAATCCATATTTAAGATGCAAATGTTTTACTTACATACATATCCTTAATGTTAATATAATCCAAGCATTTTCCTGTTGTCTGTGACTTATTTTGCAAGTCCACGTAGTTAAAATGGAACTCCAACTCTTTGTTCAAAATAAATCGCCAAGTACAATGAATATTGGGGGCATATTTGGTTAGTCCATTGGGCGGGAACGTGAATTTGTATTTCTGTAAATAAAATAAATTTGTACGTAAAATTACTACCAAAACCAAAACAGTGGTTCTCACCTCATTTTCTCCCAACTTATATTCGGAAATGCCACATTCTGTCTGTTCCATTTTAAGTATTATCTCGAAATTATATTGGCCTGGGATATTGGCATTCAATCTTAAAGCAACAAATTCATAGGAACTAGTAAAAGTTTGGTTCGTGCTGGAGGAAGAACAAAATTTGAGATTGGTCTCTTCGTATGTGGTGGGGTTATCAAATACTTCCAAGTAATTGCAGTTGAATTTACAAGCCGTTCGCGAAACCTGACAGGTGGAATTGGCGCTATTGATTTGTAATTTCTTAATCTCCACTCTAATGCGATAATTCTTAGGCGCCGTTATGCGATACTTGCATATATATTCCTCACTGGAGTTAAACTTGATATTGCGTGCCAATGTGACGGGGGAGTTTCCTTCGGTAAGCGAGATACGTTCATTGCAATTCGCTATAAATACTATGCTGGCTTCGAAACCCTGTTTAGAACCACTGCCATCGGAACGGGCATTTATAACTGCTTGGTGGTTATCCACAACAATTGGCGCTTTTGAGGTGTAGTTTCCGCTTAACTTGGCGACAACTTTTTCTGTTTTCATTAAGAAACCACTGTAAATGTTAAGTTCATCGTATATATCTTCCGTAAAAAAATATTTAAATCTCACTGCTATTGAGTGTTCAGGGGGTGCTGTTATGTACCAGGTACAGTCCATATTTTCGGTATATGTATTTTCGGTTTCATGTTTTAATGGACGAATAACAGAGGGAGCACTTAAATTGCCACCGCATGTATCATACGCGTATTCGATAGTGAACTTCTGTCCTAAATATGAATCATAGGTAAAACGTAGATACTTGTAAGCCCTCTCTTCAAACTCAAGCTCACAATGCAAAACACCTGGTTTCTCTAATCCGTCATTATCACGTTTGAAGACCGTCATTGAACCCAACCTACATGAGTTTCTAGCATACAAAAATAATTTGGTATTGAACTTTGCTCTGGCAACTATTAGTTTATCAGTATCATTGCCAATGAATATGTATTCGCAAAGCATTTTCTGCCAACGCATACCGCTGTTTGGAGGACCAATAATAGCCTGCGGCTGCGAGGAGGTAACATTTACTACCAGTCTGCAATGTGTTTTTACTGAAAATTCAAAACCATCAGTGGTTACAGTTTCATCTGTACGGAAAATTACTTGTAAGCGTTCTGAAGTTGAATTGTATAAGGCTGGCACCTCTCGGCCGCAGAAACGAGCTACGGGTTGCCAAATTCCTTTGTGGTTTTCCTGAATTTCCAAGTAATCTTTAGTGCAGTTTGGTGAATTTTCGACAAAAAATCTACCTAAAAACTGTACTTGCAAGTACATTCCCGGGTTGGTATAGTAGATCCAAGAACACTCTTGATTATTTTTATAAGTACTCTTGTCAATTTTAACGGGGGAGGAGACTGAATTAACCATAGTTTCACTCGAACACGTAAAACTCTTTTCAATACTCAAGGCAAATGGCTCCTTTTCTGCAGTAAAATGGTTGGATATGTATATGAGATATGTATTGCGTTTGGTTATTAAATATTCAAAATGTTCAGTAATTTTTTCTCTGCAAATCTTTAAGCCAGATGTTCGGTTCATCCACTGACCCTCAACTATTTCTACATATTCATGTTCACAAGAATTTGTAAAGGAGAAATTACCAATCAACCTGAACTCCATGTCTTTGTTGCTAATAAAGTATGGTTTTAGTAAAGTCCAGACACACATGATGCGTCCATCACTGTCAATCGCGTTTCCTTGAGGTGGTTTAATTTCTACTCCATCCTGCACGTGCACCGCTCCGCCACAAGAATACTTCTTGTAGGACATCTTAAATTTTTGTATGCGATTGAGAGAACTTTGAGTAATTGTCATGGAACCGATTCTTTGGGATTGGGCATGTATATAATCAGTAAGATTACTTCGATAAAATGTGCTCATGTAGTTGTCTTTGAATACCAGTGGATATTTCAACAATCCCATCGTTCCATAGCCAGAGATTGAAAGTTTGGAAATGTTAAAGACTATTGTCTCGCCTTCGTTAAGGTGGATATTCATGAAGCAATAATAACTTCCATTGAAAGCGGGTACCAAACCCGGTATATCAATTGATCCTGACTTATTGTCTGTCTCAATGTTCTGAGGACAGGGAGATTCTTCGCTTGAGCTGTAGCGAGCTTTTAGAGGTCGTAGCGTTACATCAGACCGTGGTATTATTATTCTAAAGTACATAACATTATCTGTTGATTGAATGACTGTACCGGGCTTAAAATTATTGGAATCGAATGAAATAATATCCGAGGAAAAATCAAAGTTATTGTAAGCAGTTATATGAAGGGGCCTAAAATCAAGTCCAAAGGAAAAAGAATACAATTAAATTTGCATATGTATTAAATTTCTCTACTTACATTGTTGAATTGTTCTGAGTCATATCCTCCATATTTAGGAACTCCAAATTAACTCTCTGTTTCTTGGGCACCGTAATAGTCCACGTGCACGTGTTTTTAAAGTGTGGCTTGGTGGGAAGACTTATTATAATTTCACCCGAAATGCCTTCTATTGTGTTTCCACAATAAGAACCGTCTGAATAATATTTCAATGAAAATCCTCTAAAATTTACGGTTTTCAAAAATGTGTGGAATCGTAAAAGCACCTTGTCGGAATCAATCTGAAATTTAGTATTTTTTGTGGTATTGCCATACACAAAAATGGATGAAATATTTGTGTCAACACCATTTATGGGATAAATTTCCAAGTGGTCAGCGGTTTTCAGTTTAGATTCATTGAAGGGAAGATTTATGTCAACGAAATTTAAACGAATTATTTTTTTGCCTTTAACATTGATGATAAAATCGCATTGCGTTGACGATGGATATGACGCCGGGTAGTCTGGAGATGTAATAGTGCCAGAGTATTCTGTATATGAGCCACCACACTTATTAATGGAAATACGTGCTTTAAAGCCATTGCGAGGTTCCGCGATGTCAGTCAAATAATGCATATATAATATGTTTTGCGTAGTCCTTCTCATGGAAGGTTTACGGCAGTAACGTCCTAAGCTGCGCGATAAAGATGTAGAGCCATCAAAGAGTTCTAAGTATTCCTGTGAACAATATCTTGTATTCATATCAAAACGCTCTAAGAACTCAATTTGAATTATTTCGCCTTGGGGAGCCACTATACGCCATTCACACTCTGTGTGGGGTTGGGGTACGTTGGGATACTGCGGAGAGCTAACATTTACAACTGGAGCTTCTGGTATTAATCGGATTTCTTGGCTGCACTCGGAATATTCCCGATATGTCAGATTCCAAAACATCGCACGTATATATTTTGGACTGACTTTATCCAAGTTAAGACTATATTTTATGGTTAAATGGTTGCTTGTAGAGTTTATTCGAATTGAAGTTACATTCTGTGGATAACAAATTTTTCCTGGTGATAGAAGTGGTGCATGGTCATCAACGCCATCATAAATCAGAGCATGAGTACTGCATTCTTCATCAAAATCTTCTTTACCAAATGGAACACTTGGATAGTCAAGTTGCACGCGTATTCGTTTTCCCGGTTTCACGTTAATATGCCAAATGCACTGACTATTAGGTCCATCATTAAAGTCATTAAACATGTTGCCACCTATAAAACCAACTGATTCGGTCATATTGGATCCACATTTAGCAACAACCTTGGCGAAAAATCCGGTCTTATTCACTGTTCTATCTGTCACAAAATCCAATTTAATGTGTGGTGTACCATGAACCCATAAAAATGGTGTTTCGGTTACCCATTTTTGGACCTTAGAGCCATTGCACAGCTGTTCTTGTTTCTGCCAAGATAACAAATCTACAGAGGTAGATATTTTTAAATAATCGGCTGAACAATCACCTGTAGTCTCTAGGTCAACATCATACAAAGAAACTGCAACGTGTTCAATAGAATTAGCTGGCTTAAAAATCCAATCACAATTAAGATCGTGCTCATAGCCTTTGGGATAGGCGGGCGAAGTTACTCGGATGCCATTAAAGCGATGGACTTTGATAAGTTCTTCAGAATGACATTTGCCGAGTGTAGTATTTGCTTCGAGAGGCTTATTCGTAGTTGCATTCCACAATATGGAAAATTTTTCAATATTTGTATTGTCCGTTTGTAAATATACAACATTCGAGCTAGACACAAAATGCCACAAAGAAGGGTGTATGTCCACTGCAAGTGCAGTTTCGTCAAAACCGTCAAATAGCTGTAATATTTCGTAAAATTTTTCTTATTTTATGGCAACAATTCCATTTTAATTACTCACATATAATCCTTTGTTGTATTCCTCAAAGCTCAACTGAATAAATTGGCCTCTAGGGACTATTATACGCCAAGCATAAGATTCTTCATCATTTTGCACCATCTTAATGGGAGGATTCGCAATATACCCTTTAGTCATGTTAACTAACTCATTCATATGCGCTGAAATTCATTAGACAACATTTTAATAAATTAAAAATAAATGTAGTATATTATTTTTCGGTTTTTTTACTATACCATAATTCCAAGAAAGTTTAAAGCCCTTTGCAGAACTGCCATCAGAGCTATGGAACCTTAACCAAAACCTTTCGAAAGATACAACTGTATTTTCGGGTAACTTTGATCCACAATATATGCCAAACACCTTGCCTTCCGACCAGCTTCTAATCTCCAAATAATCTTCATTGCAATGCTCTGAGTTTGCAATATCCAACTGCTGGATTTGCAGTTCCAGAAAACTTCCCTTTGACCCCTGCAATGTCCAACTGCAGTCAACATTTGGTGGATATGTTGATGGATAGTAGGGAGAAGCCAAAAAACCACTAGGTGATTCTATGTTACCACCACATGAATGCTGAGTAGTGGAAAATTTAGCTCGAAAATTTATATAATTGGCAAAGATGTGTAACTTTGAGGCCTCGAAGACCAGATCTGTTTGGTAGTCTTCACATGCGTATAAGGTGTAATTTCCAGATTGCATATTGCTATCAAAATTATTTTCTTTGAACTGAAATATTATGAATATAAGATGGACAATAGATAGACAGCAAAACCTACCCCTAAACCGTTTTTGCACTCTTTCACGCCCTGGCTATTCTTTCGGCAATAACAATCCATTTGTAGAATATTTAGACTTATTAAAGAGCCTTAATTAAGAAAGTATGAATTAGGAAATTAAAAATGTATTTGTTGGAAAATGCAACTGATATTCACCTTGTTCCACATCGAATTCCCAAATACATTCTTCATTTGCTAAAGATTTAATGTAACCAAAAGATTTATTTATCAGACCTCCGCACTGTTTTTTGTATTCTATGGAAAATATTCCCTTGTTTTGTTTACCATTATCCTTGTATTCTATTCTTAATTGATTTCCATGAACAAGTCTAATATTTGGTTTCTCTGCACCACAAAACTTGTCCAGATACTGCACGGATGAGTCCCTTACTAATGAGAATTCCATTGAAGCTTCAGTACAGTTTGGAGAATCACTAAGTTTAAAATATTTAAAGTCTAAAAGAATGCCATAGGAGTCAGGAACGGTAACATCCCAGACACAATTGTAAGATTCATCACTGGGCGCATTAGGATAATTTGTAGAGCTAATAAATCCGGATGATCCCCTCAAAAAGCCACCACATGCAGATGGCTTTGAGTGATACACTGCCTTGAAATATTTACGAGCTCTAGTAGGACTTGTGTGAAAGTATACATATAAACGATTTCCTGGAGATGTAACTGTCAACGGTATTTGCTGTTCATGGCATTCCTTTGCAAGTTCTATGCTTGTATTTTTGGTTTCTTTAAATTGCAATATATTCTGGTTACAATCGGGGCTATCAGACTCTAAGTGGAAATCAACTACAGTAAAAACAATTCGTTTACCAGGCATGACCTCAATGTACCAATCGCAGTCCAAATCATTGCTATACGGATAATTTGGAGACGTGATGTAACCGAAGTCTTTGTCCATGTGTTCTCCACAGCCCACACGGGTAAATTCCGCACGAAAACCATTTCTATTATTCGAATAGTCGGTTACAAAATATATTTTCATTCGATTACCTTCCGACATTATTGGGTCCGTAGTATGAGTGCATAAATGATATTTTTTCAAAACATCCATGTCCTTCATATCCCAAACTTCCACATAATCAAATTCACACATCATATCAAGAGCTTCTATATCGAGGTGAGAAAATACTAACTTTAATTTATTGTTATGTCCGGCTTTCAGGTCCCAATTACAATGTTGATTCTCTGGATAGTTCTCTGGGAAATTGGGGGACTCAATAACACCACGATAGCTATCGATGACAGTTCTACAATTCGTTTCATAATCCAGTACGAATTCCGGAGTCAAGTGCTTAGATTTTTCGGATAAAGAGTAAACAATTAGGAGGTGATTTGAGGAAGATCTCAATTGCATATGCTGCCCCTTAAGAATGTTACTGCAGTTGAATTGAAGCGTCGAACTTAAAGTAGAGCTGCCGTCATAAATTCTTAAATTGTTTTTATGGCAAAACTCTAATTCATCCGTGGCAGTTGTTATTTTCAGATCAATGGACGATCCTTGAGATACAACTATGTGCCAATCGCAAATCATGCCCATGTTATTTGTGGCTATAACTTCAGGAAGGCTATCAAAGTGAGGAGGGTGTATGGAGCCTTTATACGAAGTTAATCTTCCACCACACCCTGTTGTGGTCTGCTGCCAGTTGATATAAAATCCCGGACCCTCGATGTAACTATCAGTTACAAATCTTATATGCAGGCTATTGGTAAATGATGCTATTCGAGAGGGAATTTGACTAGCGCAATAACGTCCTATCAAAGGTGAATTTGAAAATTTGCCATTTCTACATTGAATGAAAATATAGACATATGTAGTTTTCTATAAGTAAGAAAGTATAGTCGGTCAGCCCGACCATATGATACCCTACACCTTAGTATATAAGAAACATTTGTTGCAATTGTAATTATTTCAGAACTAGTTTTGAAAAATGCACAGCTAATCTGGCTATCAGTGGTTGAAATTTCATTAAAATATGTTAAGTAGTTTTAGAGAGGCAGAAATTACCCCCTATATCCCCTCGGGGTCCTATTTTTTAAAAAAAATGGATATAAATATGGATCATGTATGTTTTAAATTTCATGAAAATTGGTCTGATGGTTTTGCCTTGTATGGGGGCTATATGAAATTATGGACCGATCCGCCCCATTTTCAGTAGGCTTGGTATTTGTGCCAATTACTAGCCTGCTAGCTAGCCCAACGGACATCGTTAAATCGACTTTAAGGTGGCTCTAGGACCCATACATTAGCACTAATCCGTAGTACCCTCTCAACTATTGTGGTGTGGGTATAGAACTTGTTAGACTTTAATGCATATTGGGATGAATACCTGATTTCTAGTGTATCTCCCGAACATGTGGGTTCCAAAGTAAAATTGTGTACTTGTAATTCAATTTTGTTTCCTAGGGGTGCTTGTATTATCCAAACGCAATCGAGGTTTGCTTGATAAGGTCTGGGCCATGATGGAGATATCAGTGCTCCGTATAGTGAACTATAATTTCCACCACAAGCTAAAATGATTTTAAAACAAATACTAGGATTGTTTTATATTAAGGTTTACCTACCTTGTGCAGTGTTTGCAAACTCGTATGATCCGGAGATTTTCATTCGAAATTTCATTAGTAACGTAATTGTATTAAAGTTAAAAGTTTCTTGTATTGTCGACGATCTTGTGATGCTAAAAACGTATGTAAGTAGACGTTAAATAACGAAATCAGTTTTCAAATAAGCTTACTTCTTCAAAAGGAAATCTCCCCCAGCTGTTTCGTTCGCATATATCAAAAGTTCACTATCATCTCCAAAGATAGTGTATTCCATGTCCAATTTGATGTGTTGTCCCTCGAGAGCTTCAAATATGATGACGCATTCTCCTCCATTTAGTGTTTTATCTATCGACCCCTTATGTTCAGTAAAAACTCCTCCACATTTAATGTTTTCAAAACTGTATTCGAAATGTAGCCCTCGAGCCTTTTCACTGTTAGTTGTGGCGTGGAACACTATAGTCATCACGTTACGTTCGGATCTCAGGGCTATGGGTGCACCTTTATGGTAACGTCGCTTATTCGTGCTGGAAAGATAGATCTGAAATAGTTTTAAAAGTGGTTTAATTATTAAAGGTGTAAACGTGTTGGTGGAGGTGAGGGTATTACATCAACATAAGTTATTAAGTCATCATTTAGTTTGTTAGCTTCGGTAATGATACTGCTAAATGAACTATTATCCGCAGTATCTATGGTATTGCTAGTTAAAGTTTCTGCTATAGAGAAATCTGTGAAATTTGCCAATACCACAGTATCACCTGGACCGTAGATATGGAAAGTGCAGGTAATATGTTCTACATAAGGTTTGGGATAGTTTGGGGTATTTAGTACACCCGAATCTGGACCAAAAACTCGGAATTCACAAACTGAAAAAATAAACAAAAAGTTGTATGACTTTTAAATATTGATTTTATTACCTCTTGAATATTTCGCTTTAATTGGTTTAATGACCTTGCTTTCATCTGCTAGAGTATTTTTGTATCTAATCAACATATAATTGGAACTGCTTACTACTGGCTCCGGTATATTTCCACCACAAGACACCAAAATTTTAGGATCATCTTCTGTGTTGCCATCAAAAATCTGAAATCGGGAAAATCATTACCTAAACATTTGTATCTCTATACACTAAAGTTTTTACCTCAATTCTGTTTAAATTACAATTTGCCACTTCAAACGTTTTAAAATCTAAAAATTCCCACTTTACTTGGGTACCGGGTGGTTGTTGTATTAAATACAAACACGTAGCTTGTTCCGAAGGACCAATTATGTAACCAGAAGGTTCAGTGAATAAACCACCACAATGTGGTAGCCCAGGCTCTACTTCATAATGCAACTGGAATGAACTGTCAGAACTGAAATGATCTGTGTGTAAATGCAGTGAAATTTTATTGGATGATGAACGCAAAACTTCAGACGTGGAAGTTTGACAGTATTGCTTAAGCATTAAATCGGCATCGTAAATCTTAAAAAAATTATAATTTTTTAACTCCAACACAATAAAAAAATATAATTCACATACCTTTAGAATGTCTCCGGAACAGTTGGGCAAAGCCCCCAAATTTACTTCATATATTCTTATAACGAAACGGTGACCATAAGGTGCTGAAAGTTCCCACTGGCATTCACGGTTCAGTGGTGTCTTGCCCGGATAACCAGGCGATTTTACAACACCAGCTTCTCCATTTAATAATTCGAGATTTTCACCACATACGTGAGGCTGAGAATTCCAAGACATTTCAAAGCCAGGTCTGTTTGTGACATTGTTTGAACTAAACCAAAAGAACAAAAGATGGTGCGACGACAAAATATTGCCACCCAGAGGTAACTCCTTGCCACAAAATCTTCCAATTAATTGGGACGCCAAACTGTTGCCGTCGTGTATTTGCAGCCAGTCGTGGGTGCAATCCTCGCTCTCTTCCACATCAAACTTGGTAAATGTAACGTTTATTATCTCAGTTGGGGTAGTGCGTATAATCCAAGCGCATTTTTCATTTATTGAATACTCTGGAACGTCGTCGTTGGGATACTTGAGTTTTCCTGAAGGAAGTCGCATGGTTTTGGCGCAAACACTACGCAATACTTCACAACGTTTCCCTGTTGTACCGGGTAGACAAGAACATTTGAATGCTTCCACACCTAGAGGTCTGCAACTTCCATCATTTTGACAGGGGTTAGGATGACAACCATCGGCTATTTCACACAAAGGTCCCGAATATCCGCTAGGACATATACAGGACGTAGTGCGGCCATTTGATATACAAGTGCCATTGTTCTGAAACATAAGTAAAATATACTTACAATGCTTTTGGGGATTAAGGAAAAATTATACTTACTTGGCATATGTGGTTTTCACATGAATCAGTTAAAGGATTAGTATGGCAGCCCAAAGGTCCAAAACCATGACCGAACATGCCAACTGGACAAGTACAAGAAGCGACATCTGATATGTATTCACATTTGGCTTGGGGATGACAAATCTTTTGATCATTACAAGAATTTGAAGGAGCCAATTCACAAGTGTGACCATCCCCTACCCAACCTGGGGGGCAGTTAGCACATATATAATAACCCTAAAAACAAAAATCCAATACCCAATATGTAATACCACTTACGTTAAAGAGACAAAAAAGGAAACTTACTTCCGTGTTAATGCACCGAACTTTTGGCAGTGTACTGCAGCCACCATTATTTGTAGCACATTCGTCAATGTCCAAACAAGTAACACCATTCCCAGTATAACCGGCGGGACAAGGACCACACTTAAAACTACCCGGAAGATTTATACATTCACTATGGCAGGGATTGCTCGACTCTTCGCATTCATTGACATCATCATCACAAGCCAACGACGCCAAGCTAGTACTGTTTGACAAAGTGGAGTTTCTTCTCCAACCCTGTTCACAGATGCAAGTATAACCCTGTTTGTTATTGGCCGGCACACAGGTGCCATGTGCACACAATTCCTGAAACTGCTGCTGATGACAAATTGCATTTCGTAAACGACAATGTGTACCGCTGAAGCCTTTAGCACAGTTACACCTACAAATAAAATATAATTAAATTTGGATGAAAGTGTAAGAAAATATGTTTATAAGAAACAGGGTTCCCAGTCTTATTATATACGTTATCCCATTCCAAATTTGCGATCTTAGGCAAAAAGATTTTAAGTATAACTTCTAGTTTTTCGTAATGCAATAGTGAAAGAAAAAAAAAATATTTGTTTAACACTGGACACATAACCTTGCGAGCAAGCACTTTATTTCTGGATATATTGCATGCCCAAAATGCAAGATTGCAATTTGTGGGGAACAAAAAGTTGGTTTCTGCACCCAATTCTAAGATATCAAAAAAATAGTGCTCTTGGAAAAATGAATTAAAAGAAATACATATCTACTATGCTCCTTTTTTTCTTATTTAGAGAGAGGAATGTCAAATGTTGCTTGTGTTTTTGACAGATCGTCCAACAAAAGCAACAAATAAAATATAATGTTGTGTTTTTGGTGTTGTACTTGTTGTAGTATCGCCACCTCCGTCTACATAAATTTGCCTTGATACATACCGCTGGCTTAACATGTAAAGGCTCTAAGTCCATATTTGAAAATTTTACAGGAGAGACAAAAAGCAATCAAAATACATGTGATGGGATAATTTGAGAGAGATGGTTAAACTGTACTTTTAATTGGGACTTAGAGCTTTTTCTTGTGATAAATTGGACTTAGCGCTTTTGCTCATCATTACAAAACAACAACAAAAAATGAGATAACTGTAATTTTTTCTTTGTAAACAATGTATTTTTACTTATTGCACATTACTGCATTAAAATCTAAATTTTTTAAAAAAAGTGGACTTAGAGCCTTTACATGTTAAGCCAGCCCGATCTGTCTAAAACTGGCTGAGATATGAGCAAAAATTCATGCCGATCTGTCTAAAACTGGCTGGGATATGAGCAAAAAACCACGACTACCTCTAATTTTTTCCAAAATTCAATTGTTGTTGTTATTACTTTTTTCTGTTTATCTGGAGAACGGAAAGAGCCAAATTAGGTACAAACATTTGGGCGGGATTGGAAAAGTGGGCGTGGTACCTCTTGTACAAAAAATATCAAAAATTGTATAAAAACCTGAATTTTTGGACTGTAATATGGCCTATGGTTACGCCTTATATATCAAAAGATCGGAAATCATTAGTAGAAAATATTTTCTGAAAATTTCGGGAAAATCCGATCAGATACGAAAAAGTTATTTTTTTTTAAATACCCATTTTCGGGACCCATAGATCTTTCCGAGTTTTATAACCCAAGTACATGGTAAATTTCTTCTTAAAAACGTCGGTATATAAATCTTTCAAATTGGTTAAAAAATGGCTGAGTTATAACCAAAATACTGAATTCCCAAAAATTACTTTTTTATACCCTTCACCGAAGGTATATCACTTTATTTTATTAAAAATCAATTTTTATTTTGTTGTTTGCTATGTTTTGATTTTTTTGAGAGCTAGTTCAGATAAACTAACGATAACTGTTATCAAAATTGGAGATGATAGTACATTTTTCCTGTTTCGCAGCCTGTTTCAAAATGAAACGACCTGTTTCGCTCTCAAAATTTTGTATGGGGAAACCAGTCGTTTTAATCATGTTTGGGGCGCGAAACAGGAATAAGAGAGCGAAACGCGAATATTGCTGTCAGTGTGAACATGGTATAATTCGACTGTGAATTACGAATGAGAGATTGAATTACGAAAAAAAGCTGTCGTGCGAACATGGTATTAAATAAGTGGATTTTTAATTTTTGTATTATGGTTTACAACTTTGCTTTATTGCGGTGACCAAAAACATAAAAAATAATTACAACTGAACTGTGTTGAGTTTTAAACCGGTAAACGGGCCATATTTCATTTTAATGACATTCAAACAGCGTTCCTTCTTGGTTCAGTTGTCTAGGGGGTTTGTTAATGTCAGAAACTGTGAGTCCCCTGGTTCGAATCTTAGTTTTTCAAAAATTTATTTATTTTTTAATTTTTTTATGTTCTAAAAACGATTTAAAAAAATTATTAACCAGTTTTCGCTTTTTAAATTAAATTTATAATTACCGTATTCACAAAACCCCTTGTATCGTTGTATCAATTGCATGTTGTATTAAAATACATAGTTCACTATTGGTTTTTTTATACAACATACAATAGCTACAACGATACAAGGGACTTTGTGAATACGGCAAATGAAGTTTTTAGAATTGTAAATATGTATGTATGTATGTATGTATATGTAGGTAAAAATTATTTAGTTTTAGTTTAGTAGCTCTGTATTCTGCTCGAACAATGGTGAAGGGTATATAAGATTCGGCACAGCCGAACATAGCACTCTTACTTGTTTTTACTAACAACGTACTTGCTAAAGAATCGTATGTTTTTTTTTTTTTTTAATTCCCTAAGCTAATTTTTTTCAAATTATGATTTTTTTATTTTTAGAAATAAAGATTTTTAACTTTTAAGTTGTACAAAATACATAATTTTTTACAGTTTTTTAAACAGTAAATTTTTAAAACAATGAGGTTTTGTATCATAGTTGTTGTCTTACTATTGGTTTTGCACCCATTGTCTGGCATACATAAAAATACATCATTATATCTGGGCATACAAAATATTAAGCATCTTAGCTTAAGAGTTGTTCATTTTTGGAATACTGATGAAAAAAAATTATTTGTGAAAAGAAAAAAGTCATTTTTATAAAGTTTTATATATTAAAGAACGAAAAAGTTCAGGAATTTAGTACCAAAAGGTAAAACTAATGGAACTTAAGAAGCTTTTAGTTTGAAAATTCGAGGGTTTAAAAAGCTGCAGTCAAAATCAAAAAATTGCTTTTTCTTCCACTTTCTGATTATTCAATGGACGAAAATAAACCGTTGCCTTTACTTCTGATTCATTAAATGAAAACAGTCGTAGTGAAGGCAAAAGCAAAAAACGAAAAGTTGAAAACAACAAAGAACATCGGCACTCGACATGTTCGTAAGTGTTTCGTTTGACAGACTGAAACTTTTAATAAATACCGAAGTTAACGAAGATGGGAAGTTGTGTTTTTACCGCATTTTTTTTTTTTTTGTTAATACATGTGTTGTGTACATAAATACATACGTTTTATTTAATTTCAAAAAATTAAAAAGATTGTTAAGCATTAAAATAAATACATATGTGTGTATTTATGTACACATGTATTATTTAAAAAAAAAATTCGGAAAAAAACACAACGTCCCATCTTCGGTAACTACGGGATTTTCTAAAAGTTTCAGTCTGTCACACCAAACACTTTCCAACATGTCGACTGCCGATGTTCTTTGTTGTGTACAACTTATCGTTTTTTGCTTTTACTGCGACTGTTTTCATTTAATGAAGCAGAAGTAAAGGCAACAGTTTATTTTTGTCCAATAACAAATGAAGATGTCGAAGTTGCAGCACAATCTTAGGACTTTTACTATCTCAACTGCAGCTTTTTAAACGCTGGAAAATTCCACATTCCATGTTTATGATAATTTTTAAACAAAGTATATAAACATAAGTGCGTGAGAATATCTTTTTAAAAGGAATATATATAAGAAAATCCAAATAGGTATTTTCAATGAGCTCAAATATGAGCACAAATATAACATTAAATTAAGAACCCTTAAGATTTCATATGATGTATGAGCTCCCAAACTAAAATTTTCTTGCCCAAAATTTATGTATCTCTAATTTTACTTACATTGAATGAAACTTCTTTATTTAGATGGACTTTTTTAAATTCTTATTTATTAAAAATTAAATGGATTTAAAATGTATTTTTAGAAAGAATTTTATGGAACTTAAAACGCAATTGAAACCTACAATCTAATTTTGTATAAATACCACAATTATATATTTCGATTTAAATAGTTTCCATAATAAGAAGTATGTTGTTTTAAAAAATTAATAATTGTGTTTTGTTAAGTGTGTATGTAGACCTTTTCACTTGTTAAATGTGTTATGTTTATATTGTTCGGCTTGAGGTCTGTTTATAAAATATAATAAAAATAAAAACTCTTGTTTTTGTTTTAATTTTTATTATTTATTTGTTCCAATATTTCGACCAACTTTGTTGGTCATCCTCAGGGAAATATTATGATTTAATATTCAATGCAGTGTTGTCCGATGTTGTCTTTTTAAGTTCTCTTCATTAATAATTTCTACTTTCTTGTCCTTGTTATAAAAAATTTCAAGATTTTTCTCTTCAAAATAAGATTTTTTTTTCGCAACGATTGCGCTCTACGCATGTAAGAGAATGCTGGGCAAAACGTGGGGTCTAACCCCCGCTCTTACACATTGGGTCTACACAGCGGTGGCGAGACCAATTCTACTCTACGGGATACTTGTGTGGTGGACGGCCTTCGATAAGATATCGTACCGGAATATGCTAACGAGCGTACAGAGACTCGCCGAACTTAGTATCACCGGTGCTTTACGTAGTACACCGACTGCGGCACTGGATGTGATCCTGGACTTGCAACCGATTCATCTAGTGGCGGAGGGAACTGCAAGGAAGTCTGCGATTCGCTAGAAGGCGACGGGACAATTTACATACGGACTCTATGGTCACGGTAGTATTATAAGGGGAATAGATTGTAGCAGTGACTACACCATTCCGAGACTGACAATTGGGAGGAAACCGCGAGTTACCTTGGAGGAGGACGGTTGGTCGGCAGGACTCCGGTCTGGCCAGGGTACCTTCAGTTTCTACACTGACGGTTCCAAAATGGAAGACGGAGTTGGAGCTGCAGTCTATTGCCGGGAGCTGGGTATTCGGGAATCGTATAAGCTTCCCGATTGCTGCAGCGTATTCCAGGCGGAGATTTTCGCGGCCAAAATGGCTGCCGCTTTGGCACGTGTTTCCAGTACTGAGAACTCGCACGCAAACTTTTTCATTGATAGTCAGGCGGCGATCAGGGCAATAACCGCTGATTACTCATACTCCTCGGTCGTCCAGGAGTGTAGGGACTCGATGGATAGACTCTGTGCCAATAGGGGAGTACATATCTACTGGGTTCGCGGCCACCAGGGCATAGAGGGCAACGAGGAAGCGGACGAATTGGCAAAACGGGGGGCCCACTTACCACACGATAGGATGATGGCCATTCCGGCTCCAATTCAGAATATTAGAAGAGATACGGACTCTGCTATACGGAGGAGATCAGAGGCGTTCTGGGGAAACTTAGGAACGTGCAGGGTTTCCAGGGTAATGTGGGGGTCCTATGATCCGGGGGCAACTGGGACTCTTCTGTCGCTATCGAGAAGGGACTGTAGACTTCTGGTAGGTTTTGTGACGGGTCATTGTTGGACTGCGGTATACGCTCATAGGGCGGGGCGGTTGAATAGTGACAATTGTAGATTCTGTGGGGTACCAGGGGAAAGGGAGACGGTAGAGCACTTGCTATGCTACTGTCCGGCACTCGTGCGCTCCAGGGCGAATTGTCTGGGAGATCATTACTTCCAGGATCTCGGGGAAGTCTCTGGGATTGGGTTAATGAGACTCCTGGCATTCGTCAAGAGAGTGTGGGGTACTCTGGGTACCATCACATCGGAATGACTTTCTTCTGCGGGTTATCGTGAAATGTGGTGACGCTAGGGACCTATTTGGTCTATGCGGGGTCTTTGTGACCGGCCACTCGAACCTAACCTAACCTAACCTAACCTAAGATTTTTTTCGCCAAATGAAGATTTTCCTTCCAAATCTTCTGGCTACGCTGATGGTAAGGTTTAAATTGGTGAGCTCGAAGGTTATGTGCTTAGAGTTATTTAAATCCATTTGTGTAATACAGTGTAACGTCGTTTTTTTTATGCATGAATTAAAAACTACAAACATACGTGCACATTGTGTATTTACATGCCACATTCCAAAAAAAACAGCCATTCAAAATCGTTTAAAAAACGCTATTAAATCTTTAACACTTTTTGGTTATAAGTTATAACAATGAATCTCAACTGGCTTAAAAATTTCATTACAAATTTACATACATTAGAACATGCATACTTTATTTAATCTCTATATAAATCAGCAAAGGCAAAACAGCTAAGAACACTTTTCTTCACTGTATGTCAACTCTGTTCAATATTTTAAGAGTTATAAGCGTTCAAATTTGCTACATATGCAGCACACATAAATACAAAATTTGTTGTTTTCAGGGATAATTAACTACAGGTGGTGTCAAAACACCTTTTGATTTTGACAGTTCGAGCGTTTTTGTTTTGATTTGTTAGTGTGTTGCTAAGAATGGTTGACATTTCGAGCCGTAAACGCTAACAATGCAATGCAATGCAAAACCCCCTTTGTTGTTTCTGTTTTTTTTTTGGATTGTTGTGGTTCCGACACCACCTGTAGTTGAATTCGCCTTGGTTGTTTTTAATAATCAAATAATTTAGAAATAGGGTGTTAAATTATTCGACATTTTTTAGAAACCGGTTTTCGAATCTTTCGACTATATAAATACCGGAACTTAAATTTCTTTCTTTTACTTTTCCGTTATGCATGTGATAAAATAAAAATTAAACATAATAACTATTATAGGTGCAGGGTCCTGTGTGAAAAAAAAATGTTTGTTAATATACGACCTATAAAGATAAAATTAAACATGCATGGTCCTGAGTGAATAAGAATATGTAAGGGGAACTTTTTGTTACTTTTTTGTTCAACATCTGGTACATTGATTAGTTTCCGTTAATATTGGACATAGTAAAATAATATTAAAAATGCAATGTTCTGAGTGGAATCTATAAAGGAGAAAAGTTCGTGGAATTTATGTATGTAAACCGGATTTTCGAAATTTCGGGCATTGAAATTTTTTAATTTCTTGAAAACCCGTTTTACATACATTGCACGTACTTTTAGTCTTAGAAGACCCCTAGTGAAATTTGATTCAGAAAATATTCGTAGAACATTTTGCCCTCTCGAGTGAACAAGTTAAAAAAAGGACAAAAATTACCCCTTAAAATGAGTGTTAGAGGGTTAATATATTCTATGAAAATAATCGCCATACAATTCTACTGAAGACATCTGAAATAGTCTTTTTGGTCAGAAGTATATTTAGTATAGTTTTTGCGGACAAATACCCAAAACTTAAAACGCTGGCTAAAAACTTACCTGTAACTGCCTGGAGTATTAATACAAACAGCATTATTTTGGCAACCCAGATCAGTACCAGAGAACAAATAACATTCGTCCACATCTTCTTCACAAGTTTTACCCTTAATTAAAAAAACACACACAATAACGTTATCAATAAATATTTAAACACGCCCCTGAATTAAGTTAAATCATTTTTATATGCATTTTTTTGTCATATTCTTAAACATACTGTATATCCTTCGGTACATTCACAATGAAATCCATTGTAGGAATCATAACACGTGCCACCATTTTTGCAAGGTTCTGTGGCTTCTGCACATTCATCTTTTTTCAATTTACGCTCCAATACAAGCAGTCTACCATTTAATCTATTGATACGCCCCAAATTTCTTCGAATCACACCCAGCTGCAATGTACGCCTTGTTCGGTTCTGCGATGTCATCAGCCTCTGTGCAAATCGCTCTAGATCATCATGTAGTTTTTGAATTTCCATTTTAATATCATCGGTGGAAAACATTTCCTTCTCTTTAGATTCGCTGTCCACTGTAGTTGGCGTATAATGCTGACGTATTTTCTCCCAGAGATTCACATTATTCAGAAACAACGAAGAATCGCGTGATAAACGAAACGTTATGTTACGATCATAAGCTGATTCCACAACCAGGTCACCATTTTTAAGACGAATTTTTGGTTGTGTGTCATATTCACAAATGATTATAGTTGGCCACAAGGATATCAATACAGCAGAACACACAAACAACAATTTTATCCTTTTATACATTTTTCACAGAATTTATTACTGATTTTTTTTATTTAATGATCCTTTTGGGGGTGTACACCCAGCATTAATTGGAATTTAATTTCTTATTTTCGCTTCACTTTTTTCTAGTTTTTTTTTATCACTTGAACTTTTAAACGTTTCGAAATTCAATCGCGACTGATACAGATTTTGAAAATTCTCTTGTATTTATATTAAAAGGGGCGTACTTTTATTTAATAGTAACAAGCAACATTATCACTGCAAGTAACTTCTGTTTTTTTACAGAACTCATTTTTGTTTTTGTTTCTTTAATAATGAGGCCTTATGGATTTAAGTTTCCAATTCCCAGATCAAACTTGCCATTTATACACTGGTGTGCTACTTACTTGCATATTTTTAAAGTTTCGTTGGAACTTAACATATTAATACTCCCAGCCAACATTTTTTGAAATTTTTAATCAAATTTGGATCATTTTTGACTCTTCTGCGCGATAAAAAAAAATGCTCTCATTTTCTGATAATGTTGTCGAGAAAAAATGTTACATTTCCCGCAACTCTTCTTGATCAGTAGGGATGAGATTTTCATGCACTAAAAATCGAAAATATGCGCATAAAATATGCACCAAAAATTAAAAATATAAATATAAAAAATAAAAATTATGCAATAAAAACTGTTTAAAATTCTATTGTTGTTTTTATTCCATTTGTATTCATAGCAGGGCTGCCAGATAAATTTGTGAAGAAATCGTCAATTTCCTGAGAAAAAAATAAAAAAATCGTCTTTTACTTTTCGAAAAATCGTCAAAAAAAAAATTTAGTTTATTTCATACAATTTTTGTTCGATTTTTGTAAAAAAAAACGTTCAAACAAAAACAAAAGCTGCACGCGTTTTATAGTTTTTGAATAGAGCGCCCTCAACGCTTTGCAATTAGAAGAACCTATTTTGACAGCTCGTTAAATAGAGAAGTTTGCCGCTATTGTTATTTAGTTAATAATGGCGTTATTATCTCTATTTTTATTTAAAATTTGTTGGTTTAATTAAACATAAAAGCTATCCCAACTGTTCGTGGCACAACGTTGACGCCATTGCTTTGGTATGGCATATCAGCATAAAAGCTTAGCAAAAGAAAACGTTCCGCCTTCCGCTCTTGTTAACGTACGGCTATTAAACATTCCAAGATTAGAAAACGATCGTATAGTGTTTTATTCAGACTTTGGAGGCTGAAAAAATCGTCACTTTTAAGAAAAAAATCTGCAAATCGGCACTTTGCTAATTCCGGAACAAAAAATCGTCAAATCTGGCAGCCCTGATTGTGGATATTTTGTTGAACTATTTATGGTTTTTATTCCAAATTTTTAATATTTTAATTCGACTCAAGTTCATTAAATTTAATATTCATTAAATTATTTTTATGAAGAAAGGAATTTTACAACATGAAAATTAATTAAAATTGTTATTGATAATCTTTCATTCTTGACCGTGGCCGGGGCCGGGGCTCGAACCCGACAGGTTACCATGACATGCTTCGATCGCAACCACTCGATCTCATCAGATGGATTTGCCGTCTTACACTCGCAGCCATCGACGACTGCTGACGTCAATAGTCAAACATCAATCCTTAAACCAAATTGTATTTTAACCTTTGGTAGATCGAAATTTGCTTTTTTGAATGATTATCCATTTTAATTGATTTGACATGTTTTTCCTTACTTCTGTTTTCTCGTACTTTTGTCAAGAATTCTTATTGAAGTCCAAAGTACATTTTTTGGTTTGTTAATTTTTGTCTTTCTTTTTCTTGTTGACCTTTTTCAGCACAACTTGAAGGACAAATGTACACATAGAGCTCGTGCCTTAGCTTTAACAATAATTAGTATTGTGGTAATTTTGTTGAACTATTTATGGTTTTTAATCCAAACTTTTAATATTATAATTCGGCTCAAGTTCATCAAATTTAATCTTCATTAAATTATTTTTATGAAGAAAGGAATTTTAAAACATGAAAACTACACAGAAAGAAAAACACTCGGGATAAATCAAGTTTTTTGGGATTTCTTTAAGTACGAGTCGTACTCAAAAATTCAAGTACGAATAACACTTAAACGTACTCAAAACAATCCTAAATGAGATTACTTTCAAAAATCAATTCCGGAATTTCTTGTAATAAGTACAAAATTCCTAAATCAAGTACAAAAAAGATTAAACTTTTCGATGATAGTGCCACTCTGAGAGTAAAATTACAAAATGAGGGTTTCAATCTCAAAAAAACTTATTAGTCTCGTCTCTCAGCAATGCATTCTATTAAGGCCTCGTTACTCTTACGTAAATGTTGCGGATACGTAAACGTTGCGGTCGACTTGAAATGTTGGTAGTTACTACAAAAACGTAAACGTGTCATATGGTGTTGAGGTGTATGCGTGTACTCGTACATATGTATGTATGCAAATTATTATTTGTTTTGATTTTGCTCACAGCCTTGTTGCAAGACATGTTGCTAACATTCTTGTTTAAAATCGCCAATACATACCGATATCGGCGCTTTTGTACAAAAAAATAAAATACTTTATACATATCTGTGGCATTTTGACAAAACATCTTAAGTCGTGATAAGATAATAAAAAGCTTTTAAAAAAACTCGCTGAAAAAATGATTTTTATCAAATAATAAAAAAACCAAACTTAAAGAAAAATTTCGTTTATAATACAAAATTTTCAAAATGCAAACAAAAATGTTTTTAAATGAAAATTCGTATGATTAACAACATTTTTTTCAACTTTTTGAATTTGACTTAAGATGTTTTGTCAAAATGCCACAGATATATATTTGCATATACAGCACTAAAATTGCTTTGAAAAATTTAATTTTTTATCCAGTTTTTATTGCAAAATTTAAAAAAAAAATTTTTTTATTGTAAACTTAATTTAATTTCCTAAAGATGCTAACCAAAGGTTAGCGCAATAATGAGAAAAATAAATATATATAATATATTTTTTTTTAAAAAGACCTCAAGCTTAAATAATTCAAAATAATTATAAAAAAAGAAAGGTCGAATAAAACTAAATAATATATTTATTTAATATAATAAGGTTAGGGCGCATATTCGGAACTATGCGCTGATTTTTTTCATTTGCATTGTCCAAAATGTATGCAAATAATTATTTTATAATAAAATCAATAATCGAATCAGCTGTTTTATGTTTTGGCTCATGTGTTTACATCTTTAAATTAAATTTTTATTTAATAATCTTATAAAAATATAAATGAAAATTATAGAAAAGAAAATAGGAAGTGGAAATACAGTAAACATACAAATGTAAATACATATGAAAAAAAATGCCGTCGTTGTATAACTTGCATTTGTTGTTTATATGTAAATAATTGTTTTGTAAATATTTAAAGCGAATTTAGTTAAAATACAAAAAAAAATTGTTTCAAACTTATAAATAAATAAAATGACCATAGAAAAAGTGAGAAAAAGGCTTTTGCCAATTTGCTGCAGCCTGCTGCCGGAAACATGCAAAAATACTATTTTAACATTTATCAATTTTTTTTACTTCCATCTATGGAAATAATCTAACTGTTGGATAAAATAAAAAATTAAACTTTTAACAACAATATTTATTTCCAACAAATAAACGCTGCTTCTTTTATTTTCAATAAAAACCCGATAACTTTGGTTTCTGTGACACATAAAGCCAACATTAATTTCAGTTCGAACAAAAAACACATAACATTGGATTTCATTACATCCTATTTAAATTAATGTTTTGATGAGAATCTCATTAATAAAATTTAATAGTAAACCGCTGGTTAATAAGTTTTTTTGACAACACTGCTTCAAAACCAAAATACAACTCTTGACAGCTGATACGTAAAAACGGAGAGAAATTTTAATTTTATCAGGTTCATCCGCAACGCAACGTTACGTTTACGTAAGAGTACCTATTTGCACAGTAGCTTGGCAAGGAAAACGGAACAGCTGATTAGCAACGTATACGTTTACGTAAGAGTAACGAGGCTTTTATGCGTGCATACGTGTGTGTGTTTTCAAAGTTTTTTTTATGTTTATAAAAAACGGTTTGTTTATTGTGTGCAGGGGTTAGAAAAAATATATTTGCATAAATGCATAACAAAAATTGTTTAATTTCATTTATCCATATTCAGAAAAATATTTAATAATAAATAAAATCTCATTTGATTTTAACTCGAGCTATTTTTAAATGAGTAACTTTTAGCGCTATCACTTTTGCAAATTGTTTTTATTGTTAAAGGTGCTAAAAACCAAGGATTCTGTCTATATCAATAGTCTTTTTACCCGACTTGAAACGTTTTATTACGTCCACTATTAGTTCGAAACTAATACATTTTCTTCTCATTGCACTCATTTTTCTACACAACTTCTTATTAAAAAGTAACTTCTTACTTCCTAACACGCAATTTTACTAAGAATAACTTACCTAACAGAATTAAATGATATTTGCCTTTTTACACACAAAAAGAAAAATTCTTCACATTCGTATGTAGGGACGCAAATCGAAATCATAAAAACGCAAAGCAAATTTAACCAATTTTTAAAAAGCGGACCAAATATAACAGACGCAAATTAGGGCTCTAGTGTATTTTATTTGCAGTATCGATGGCATTTCTATAATTGGAGAATTTGGATTACTAATGCTTCTAATGAAATCCACCTGGTTTGTGATGGGGGAGGAATTTTTTTGTTTAATTTCCAAAAATTTTTGTTTTCGAAAAATTGATTTTTAAGTCTGGGACTGTTTTCAATATAATTGTAAATATTTCGTGTGTGTCAGAAAATCGTCATAGCACTATTTCTTTTAGTCTAAAAATCGTCAATCGTCATTTTACTGTATTTTCTCAAAAAAGTCGTCAAAATTACGAAAAATCGTCACATCTACCAACCCTGCTTGGCAGATTAAAGTGTTATAAAATTGGTGCCAGATTAAAGTTTAAAGTAAATTTATTGACGGGATTAAATCGTCAAAACATAAGTGACTCTACATCAAAAATCGTCAATCGTCATTTTGGTAAATTCATCGAAAAAAATCGTCAAAATGACGTAAAATCGTCACATCTAACATCCCTGATTGTGTGTAGAAAAAATAAAACAAGAAAAACACATTCATATACATATTATATTCATGTTTAACCCTCCGGCTTGCGCATGTTTTGATTTTCTTTACACATGGAAAAAGGTCTGGCCAGACTCATGTGTACAACGAAGGGTTAAAAAGTAAATTTGAACTCATGCTACTCATTTAGTTTATATTTTTGGTTAAATGTCTACATAAGATTTCAAAAATAAAAACCATATCGGGCATGATGTTGGTGTTTTATCATTCTGTAATGTGTAATACGGGTAAGTAAATCAATCATAATAACTTTTTATTTCTAATATCTTTTTTTTCAATCATGAATTCGGGATAAAATCAATTTTATATTACTTGAATCAAGCGCATTTTGAGATTGATTCAATCTTAATTTTACTTAAATCAATCTCATTTTCGGATTATTTCAAGTATTTTGGGATTAAAAATCCGTACTTAAATCAATCTTTCTGTACTTGATTCAAGAAAATCCGTACTCACCGTACTATTAATAACGCTTCGGACCGATTTGAGTACGGATGGATTGGTTATTCTTTTAATTAAATTTAAAATTGTTATTGATAATCTTCCATTATTGACCGTGGCATTCAATATTAAAAATAATGATAAAAATATAGCTAAATTGCCATTGAACCTAACCTTTGTCTAGACAAAACAAAAAGTCTTGTTTTTGGGGAAAAAATCTTAAAATCCTTTTTCGGTTAAAAAATCTTAAAAAATAAGGTAAAATCTTACTTCTGGCAGCGCTAGTCAGTCAGTCTTTTTCAGTCAGTTCACTTAGTTCAATTCATTTAGTTCAATTGACTTAGTTCAATTCATTTAGTTTAATGCATTAAACACATTCACCACAGCAGGATACACGAACACACGACTACAAATGCTGCTGGGTGCAATTACAGTCGTGTAGACAGCTACTGAATTATTTTGAAGACGACAGCTACAATTGAAAAATTAAAAACAGCTGTTTTTTTATTGTGTATTTATATTTCAGTGGTGCCACTATCATTTTTTTAAACTTTTATGAAATGGAAAAACATGCATAGTTCAAGACTCGTAACAAACTTAATTTTAGCCAATAAATATATAAATACTTATTTATAATAAATGTTATAGCATAAAAACAAATGAATTTATTAAAAATCATTTAAAATAAATCATTTAAAATAAAAGTTTTTTCGAGCTCGAGGCCCGAAAAAACTTTTTATTTTAATTAAAAAAAAGTCGAACAAATAATAAGATTTAATCATTTAAAATATTTTAATTTTGTTTTTTGGAACTAATAAACAATATAATTTTAACAGCAGATTAAATAAAAAAGTATATATTGCTTTTAAAATAAAAATTTTGTTCCGCCATCGCACGTCATAAAAGTTTCAGAACACGTTGGGTACGTGCGTATATATATAAAAACTGCTGCAGTGATGCAAAATGTTGTTGCTGATGTGTGGTTACCAGTTGCAGTTGCAATGCTAAAGGCCCAACCATAATATGCATAGCCTTGCTTAACCTACTGTCAACAATTAACAAAAAGTCTCTCAAATGTACTTTGAAAAACAAAAATAAAATAAAAAAACTTTTGATTCCGTAAAGAATGTGTGATGAGATTCGCACCTGCTTACGTAAAAGACAGTTTCATTAAATTTAGCAAAAAGTTTCCTTAAGTTCAATATGGTTTGCCTTATTTAATTTACATGTATTTGCACATTTGCTTAAGCCAATTTAAGCACATTATGGTTGGGCCTTAATACTTTTTACTGCACAACAGCTGTGCAAAGTTTGAATTCTTGAACACGAGCTAAATTTCAAGAGTTTAATGGGAAAACATAAAATAATAAAAAAATGTTATCAACAATAACGATGACAAATTCTATTGAAAAAAAAGTGACAGTGTTCTTATAAATTAAAAGAAAAAGCCTTGCAAAAGAAAAAAAATCGATTTTTTTTATGTCAAAATTTATTGCATCAGAAAAAAATTTTCTGCAGAGCTGCGGCATGACAGCATAAAAAAAACAAATGAGAGTGATGCCAAGTTTCTTACAAGTGATGCTTTTATGAACATTAAACTTTACTTCTGCGCAAGGGACACCCAACAACTGCATTTAGTCTGGGTTCACACTATGAAAGTTTTCTTTCAGAAAGGCTAAGTTTATTGGTGGGAGAGGAAGAGAACATGCTGTTATTCTCTCCCCTCTAACCAATAAACTCACACTTTCTGAAAGAAAACTTTCATAGTGTGAACCTAGACTTACGAACGTTCCCCTTATCAATTACCTTAAAAACTGGATCTAAAAAGTATTGGTTTTATGAGAAACTACTTCAAAATATCTTTCACTGATGGATTAAAAATTCCGATTTATTAGCCCGTTAAGAACGAATTTCAAATATTAATATTTCTTGATAGATTTTTCAACAACACTTGAAATTTTGTCAAAATATTTAATCAAACATATTACATATTAGTAACTCCATCATCTAAAATTTTAAATTTATTAAGGTTTAAAAAATTATATCTTGGAAATATATATGTGGTAGTAATTAATGTACTAGTTACAAATTTAATTATTGTAATATGTACATAATTAATAAGTGTTCCGCAACGCTGAAAACCCGCAATATAAAACTCCTAAACGAAGAAAGCGTAAGCACGAAAAAATCTTCCTATAGAACTACTTTCAAGGATACTAAAAAGTTATGTAATTTTTTCAATTTCAAGCGTATTTTTTTCTGTTAAGCAAAAAAAATATTTTCAAACACTTATTCCTTAAATATTTTTTAATATTAGCAACACTTTTTCTGTTTTGTAGTGGACAAAAATAGAAATTAGTTAATTTGACTACAACGACAAAATAAGCACAGACAACAACCCGCAGCCATGTAGCCGTGTCGTCTTGAAAATAATCATTTCCATATACACACATGTATTCTATGTTTGACATATTGAAGTCGGTAGCTTGCTGTCTCGAATGTGTTTATAGCATAAGGGTTCATTTACTTCAGTTGCTTGTTTACTTGATTTCTTATGCTTTACCGAATTGATTGAAAAGAAACAACAATCTTATTAGATATTTTTAATGTAAAAATTTTCAAACATTATCAGCCATGTTCTGAAAGACGCATTCGAGTGAAATTAAAATCGACAAATTTTTAAAACTTTTTTGTGTTAAAAGTTCAAAAAAATATTCCTTTTTTATACCTCGTACTTCGAGGACCATCTGCCATCGATTTCAAATTCCTAACACCACCACGACAACAGCTGTTAGGACAGGTCATCCCGTCTTCAGCACCCACACCTCACAAGATTTATCTATAACTTCTGAAATTGCAGATCACACAATAGTATTCCCACCATTTCTTAGCGAGGCAGCCCAGAACATACGTAGAGAGGTGCGTGAGAGTGTTTTTGGCATGCAAAGGGGAGAATCACAGAGGCCACCTAACGAATTATAAAACCTAGTGGAAGCGTCGGTTGGCTTGCAACAAGTCCAGCTGATGAAAGAAGTCGATGAGCGGATTCAAAGAGCTCTCGACGAGATGAAGCAGCTCATTCGGCGGAGGCTTGGTCAATGCCAGCCACGCAGCCGCAACCACAGCAAGGGTACAACTTTGCCATGTCTATGCCAGGGAGGCCCGAATCGTTGGACAAATTTTAATTAGCCAAGTGGGGTCTCAAATTTGACGGCACGAATAAAACCATGAATGTGCAAGAATTTATTTTTAGAGTGGGAGCTCTAAGGAGGGACTACAATTGTTCTGAAACCGAGATTTTGCGCAGTTTTCACCTCCTTTTGGAGGGCCCAGCCCTTGACTGGTATTGGGACTATCGCAAGATCGTGTACATAAATACATGGGAGGAAAGCTCTCTTGGCCCAGTAAATACGTTTCGAGCAAGAACATCAAATACTAATGAAAATTCTAAATCAAAGGCAGTTTCCAAATGAGCTATTTGATGATTTCTACAATGCTGTAATTAAATTCCGAAATCAGCAACAGCAACCCTACGATGAGGAACAACTAGTGGAAATTATGAGGGGCAATTTGAAGCCATCGCTGGCCCAGATGATGTTCTCTGTACGCCTAAAAACATTATCCGAATTTTGTCGTGAGGTGAGGCGGGCTGAAGGCCTAATTGCGAATCAACATCAAATGTATCAGCAACGTCCTACTCAAAGGGTGAGTGAATTGGCAGGTGCGGATGAGGATTTGTCGTTGATCGATTTCGAGGTAGATGGTATTCGGTCTACTAGCAGTGACACGTGCTGGAACTGCAAAGTTGTCGGTCATAGTTTCGTTGATTGTCCCGAGCCCATAACTAGGCAGTTTTGTTTTAGGTGTGGTAGGGAAAATGTAGTGGCGCCTAAGTGTCAAAAATGTCAGGGAAACCGGTCCCGGAACCCGTCTCGGTCTGGGGAGATGAGGTCGACCGAAGTTTAGGCCTAGTCGAACAACGACAACAATATACAAGTAAAATCGAAATTTTGCAAAATATGAAGAGGTTCCTAATAACAAGCCCGAAGCCTCGGCTTAGGGAGCTCAAGCCATTACATGTTCGAATTAGGGAATATAGTGAGGCTAAAAATAGAATATTTGGTAGGCCGTCTAAGACAATAGAAAAAGCCCGGGAGCGTTATAAAATCCGAAAACGTTTACGTCGCGAGATTTCATGCGCATCACTTTACGAGGGTGAAGATCCGCGGCTTTATACTAAAATAGAGTTAGGCGGTCAAGAAATTGTCGGTCTCCTAGACAGCGGTGCCACAGTCACGTGTCTCGGTAGGAATTGTATGGAATTTGTCGCTTAAACCGGTCTGAAAATACACGATTTTCAAACTGTCATATATTTTTTTATAAAAGTAGGTTCCTATCGCTAAATGTTTTTTTTTTTTAGCGAACCACTTATTTTTGTAAACAAATTTAGGCAATGGCAACGAAAACGATGAGAAAATATATATAACAACGTTTAGAATTAATCTCTGCGTTTAATTTTGATAATTTTTAATACAGTGTAATTTCGATAACCCGGACTCCACTAATCCGGAATATTCGGTAATCCGGACAGAATTTTGCAGCTCATTGCGTGTTCTATAATCCGGATTTGTTGCAACTCTATAGTCCGGATTGTATAACACCCGTTTTTATTTATTTTTTATTCAAATCACAGCAGTATGTATGTACATATGTATGTAAATGTGTATTATTTTATTCTAACTGAACTGTACAAATTAATAAGGGTCCTCATGATATCGTTTATAAGTCTCGTAATCTGTGCAAACTGTGCATTTTTACGCCCTCGTAAATGAACTGTCAAAAATTGTATGAGAATTCATTTACACAAAGATGGTAAATTTGCCCAACAATTCTGTCTCGTAAACTTGGGCTGTTCAATTTTGCATTTATACAAACAGATCTTTTAATGATTTTAACGTCGTTTTCAATGAAAAATCCAAGTGTCTATAAATCACAAACAATAAATTCTAGCAATAATTTCAGTAAATTGGTCTTTTGGCTTTCTTTGAGCATTTTTAAAAGCAAATTTCTCATACATACATATTAATCACAAATTTTAACACAAATTTTTATATTTTTGAATTTTAATTTTTAATTTATTTTTGTATTGACGTTTCTTACAAACTGACATTAATTGTTTAAAATTACACAAAAGTAAAAAAGGGGCTTCATGAAACAAGACTCGTAAGTTTGCGCATTTGCACAAATGGCAATTTTAAGCGACATCATGAGGACCCTTTATATTTATTTGTTTATGCTTAATTTTGCTATGAATTATGTATTATAATTTTTAATAAATACATACATGAGGTAATCCGGATAATTCGCTTCTCCGGATTGGGGTCAGTTGCGTCCAGCTTATATTCCCAATGGGCAAGCTTTTATAAAAGAACTTTTGTGCTTTCACACTGACGAGGGCACAACAGCCAATCAGATCGCGGTGACAACAATGCTTGCTGCTTATTTCCCAAAGAAAGAACAACAAATTCTAAGATCTTTGCAAAGAAACAATAGGGGAACTCAGTGTTTGGTGCAAATGGTCTTGCATCGTAATACCATACCATTGTAAAATGGTATAGTTAATACTGTAGTATACTTTTAATCGACTTGGTTCACTGAATATTATGTAGCTGTCGGTTTGCAATCAAAGTCGAGTAAATATAAACTATTGGTTTTATGCGTTGCATATTTGCAAAAGAGTAGCAAGTGCATTGCTGTATATTTTGTTGGTGTAGAGCAGAGAATGACAACAAGTACCCATAAGAAAAATATACAGAGGTATTTACCCACGCTTTTCGTTATTGTGTATAGACATATTTATAGCACAAATAATAAGAACAGCTATGGTTGTGCGTTGCAAAAAGTATGGTTATTACTTATACTTATGCACGGCAATATCCTCACGCAACCACATTCAGTAGACAAAAATACATGAATATTATGCAGATGTTATTCAATACCCATGAATGTGTTTTGGTTACCTGTCATACACATAAAATCTCCATGTTTAAAAAAATATCTTCAGTATTTTTGGCACTTCTGTGTAAAAATGAAAAAAAATGTTTTTAACAAAAATGTGCTTTGATCACTAGGCAGGTATGGGACTATGTACATATTATTTATGATACACAAAAAAAAATGTCCGTAAAATTAGCAGTAACAACACATAAGTTATATATTTTTATAAAAAATAGGACCACGAGGGGTGGGTAAGCGGAATGTCTGCTCTCCGAAGCTATCTGACAGATTTTAATGAAATTTTGAACACTTTTTAAAAAATTGGATAATGTTGGGAAATAGGGGGCAATTTATGTCTCTCCAAAACTATCCAACAGATCTTAATAAAATTTTAAATATAGATAGATCCATATTTATATAGACATATAAGCTAACTATGACCACGAGGGGCAAATTACATGTTCGTTAATGATCGAATATTAAAAAAAAATGCACAATACCATATGACCTGAAAAGTTGTCAAGTCAGATGTAAATACATGTTGTGTACATGTATCTTAAGCAAACGCTATAAATATATATGTATTGAATGGTTGTTTCACTCTTTCTTATTAGCACAACATACAAATCAATACTTACATGCACACATAAAACCCCATATATTTGGTCTCGTGTCATCTATGCTATGTGCATGTGACAGAGACAAGATATTTTTATTTTTGCATGTAAAAAACCTTTACTCATCCGCACAATTTGTTTGCACTTCTGCACTTGTCGCTGTCACACGCACATATCATAGGAAGACGACACGAGATGGAAGATATTGGTTTTTATGTATGCTTGTAAGTATTGATTTGTATGTTGTGCTAATATGAAAGAGTGTAACCGCCACGTAATACATTAAGTGCTTGCTTAGACGTCTTTCTGTAACGATTCAAACATTTCTCTATAATAAGTTGTAAAGGAAAATACCCTCGAGCTTCCCTCGTGGTCCTATTTTTTTTTTAAATATACATTATAGCTTGTGTGTTCATATTAATATGGATCTATCTATGTTTTAAATTTCATTAGGATCTGCTAGATAGTTTCGGAGAAACAGAAATTGCCGCCAACCATCCCTCGTTGCCCTAATAAAATAACCTTACCGCCTTAGTCCAATCTTAAAAAGCTTTAAAATTATCTTAATATTTTTCTGAATAACAACACTAAAAAATTTTACAAAGTTCCAAAATTATTAAAATTGCATTTGCCATCTCTGCTATTTACGTTATACCTACCCTGCAAATACTAGGACCAGTCCAAACACGCATGCAAAGAGTAGCCCACAAGGGACTAGGACTAGTCCAAAAGTAACCCAAACGTATGGAAAAAACATGGTCTATTTAACATTACGATGTCCTAGGGCAGGACCATATAACCCATCTTTGGACTACAAAGGAGTAGTTTTAAAACTACTCAATTGCGTACACAAGAGGATTAGTTTTAACTTCGTTTAAAAACGAAAACATGTCGTTAAAAAACGAAGACATGTCGTCTCACTACAAACACTTTTTAACAATGACATGGTCCATGCTTGCATTACATCGGACCAGTCCATGGAGTAGTCCATTTAATCAAAATGGATCAGGTGGTCCAATAATATTTGCAGGGTACGTTAATACCCTGCAAATAATAGGACCAGTCCAAACACGCGTGTAAAGAGTAGTCCACAAAGGACCAGGACTAGTCCAAAAGTAACCCAAACGTATATAAAAAACCTGATCTATTTAACATTACGATGTCCTAGGAGAGGATCATATAACCCACCTTTGGACCACTAAGGAGTAGTTTTAAAACTACTCCATGGTATACTCAAGAGGATTAGTTTTGAAGTCGATTAAAAACGAAAGCACGTCGTTAAAAAACGAAGACATGTCGTCTCACTACAAACACTTTTTAACAATGACATGCTTGCATTGCATCGGACCAGTCCATGGAGTAGTCCATTTTATCAAAATGGGTCAGGTGGTCCAATTTTATTTGCTGGGTACACATACTTATATGGGTATTGCAGATAGCTGACAGAAATTGTATTTATATCTGCATGTACATTCAAAAAGAAGCATGCATATGGATCAGTGTTGCCAAGTTGGAGATTTTCAATTTAGTGGGTATAAATAGCATTTAGGGATATTTTAGGGTTAATATTTTTAAATATTTTCAAAATTCCAAACAAAATGGAAAAAACCAAATAAATTTAAAGGTGATTATTTAATATATTATAATAAATAAAATAAGAAACCAACTGGCAACTTCAACAGTTGAATTTAATATTTTAAGAGTTAAGGCCCAACCATAATATGCATAGCCTTGCTTAACTCACTCTCAAAAATTAACAAAAAGTCTCTCAAATGTATTTAGAAAACAAAATAAAAAACATTTGATTCCGTATGGAATGTGCGATTAGATTCGCACCTTGCTTGAGCTAATGACAGGTTCATTAAACTTAGCAAAAAGTTTCCATAAGTTCAAAATGGTTAACATGTATTTGCACATTTGACTAAGCCAATTTAAACACATTATGGTTGGGCCTTTAGATATTCTTTAAGAAATGAATCTAAATTTTTATTCCGTCTTCTGAAAGCTTAAATTATTTAATTATGAAAGCATGCACGTGGACGAGAGGGATGCAAATGTACTAGACATTTTTAATGAGTTATATATAATATATTCTGTTTTTCTAAAAGCTTTTTTTATGTAAGTACATATATGTGACAGCGCATAGAGAAAGAAACCTAAGGGTAAAAAAAATCAATTTACACTTTTTTTTTTCTGATGTGAACAACATCTGAGCATCGAATGATATCGTTTTATGAAATTGAAGTACACCAAAGATAATACGTGTGTACCCTTAGGTCCCTTTCTATCACATATGTTAAAATATAGTTGCATACATACATAGATATGTAAAAAAATAAATTAAATAAAATGGTATGTATGTTTAAAAAATATTTCAAAAATTATTCGTTTTATTTTGGGGTTTTTTTTATTTTTTCTCAGTACAAATTTAGAGGGTATTTTTTTTGATTTGGGGTAATTTCTTTAAATTTACTTGGCAACACTGATGTGGATATACACATTGCTAGCGTATACTTATACATATTTAAGTTCAACTTGTTATCAGTGATGCCAGAAGTGCAGATTTATCTGCATTTTGCAGATTTTATACCCCAAATTGCCAAAATGCAGATTTGAATATTTTTGGTTTAAAAGTGCAGATTTTTTAGCTCGGTGGAAACTTTTTTACATTGTCACTTATGTTTGTATTATTTCCACTTCTTGCATTGATAAACGAAATATATCACCCATTCATAGAAGAACAGTTTTTAAATAGTTGTATTAGAACGAAATTTATTTACAAACGATTACTTTAAAATTAAAAATTTTTGACACATTAATATCGCCGTCCTTATGTCATCTGATTTTACACGAAACAATATGCATACGTACGTATGCAATATTTGATTTCTTTTAAATTTTCAATAAGACTCTTGATAGTTTAACTCCTTCAGGTATTTTTTTTATATGCAACTTAATAACTAAAGCAGGCACATTTTTGCATTATATAAAGTTTATTTATTTTAAAAATTTTGATAATTTTAATCAATGACGGTTGGCATACAAATTTATTTATGGTGAAAATCTGAAAAACATGTTAAATTTGTTCAGTTGCATAGATGATATCGACAGGTTCTGCATTACCATACATTACGCAATGGACATGATTTTTTAAGCAAATCATTTTTTTTAAGCAAAGCATATCATGGGTTTGTTTTTACTTGGGGAAATCCCGGTTTAAAAAAAGTTTACACATTTTCAAAATTATATAAATGGCAAACCACTGGAACCTAGCGCCAAAATTTCGCATAGATCTATCTTCGACTATCTTAAAAAATGTAAGTGCCGGTTCACACACGTTAAGTTTGACTCGTCAAGTCTTGAGTTTTTAGGAGAGAAGGGAAAAGATAATGCCATTTCCTTCCACTCTCTCCTAAAAACTCAAGACTTGACGAGTCAAACTTGACGTGTGTGAACCGGCACTTGTTAAGTTTTTGAAAAGGTGGTTAGATAACTAACCACCCAACCTGAAAGAGTTAAATAACATGTCAAGCAATCAACTTTTAGTTTGTTGTTTGAAATAACAAAGATGTGAATAATCCTTATTCAGCATGCTTTATTAAATAGATTTATATATTTTTATTGTACAAATATCCAAAAACTATCAGCCATGTTCTCAAAATCGCATTTGAGTAAAATTAAAATCGAACAAAATTTTTTTTTACCTCATACTTCGGGGACCACTTATATTTACCAGAACTAGTTTTAAAACTACCATTGATTTCAAATTCCAGAACCTGGCCGCATATTTTGAAATGAATTGTCATATCCTTTTCTAAATAAACTACATTAAAAATGTAATAAATATGTTTCGAAGATTTATTGAAGATTTTTAAAACCCTGCAGATTTTTTGATGAAAAATTATTGTTTTTTGCTGATTTTTCCTCTAAAAGTTCTGGCAACACTGCTTGTTATGGGTAATGGTATGTATGTGTATGGTTTTGATCTCTACTCCTGCGTGTCCATACCTGTTTTCTTACTAAAATTGAAAGAGTACTTAAAATTATATTTTTGTCATTCTCTGGTGTAGAGTAAACATATACTATACCATTTTACTATAACCCAAAAAGTATGCTATTGTATTTACCATACCATTTTGCAAATGCTACGATGCAAACTTTTCCAAGCCTAATACTGAGCTCTATTATAACAAAGTCGAACAGCTTTGAAATGCAAATATCAAAGTATGTGTGTTTAGTAAAAACTGCCCAGCGGGAAAAAGAAGGGGTACGGATGCCTTCTAGAAGGCCTCTGTACTCCTTCTTTTGGATACACAAGGCCTGCTCGCTCCATTCCATACTCATATCTGTTTTACACACGTTATCATTGCGGAGAAGGCCATCCGCTCTCGCTTCTTTAGCAGGTACATAAGAATTGGCAACGGGATCAAAAAAATAATTGTTTTGCTTTGCTTGTGCAAAAAAAAAAACAATACATAAAATGTTACTCCTTCTCTACTCCCTTCTCAAAGAAGCGAGTGTGGAAGGTGTATCTTATATTTAACACCAAAGAGCCGAGGCCTTCTATGAGGCATTCTTTAGCAGTTGATAAGAATAGGAATTTAATCAAAACAATTTTTTAAAAGGCCTGAAGTAAGAAGGTCTTCTGAGTTTTACCGCTGGGTGCTTTATATTCACGTGTAGAAATGAAAAATTCAAGGCCCATTGAAAAGGTCTGCGCAAGAAGCCTGATGATCATTGTTTATGTTCTTTTTAGTTTTCAAAAGTTGTTTACATTTTGCTTACATGTGCATGTATACGTTTGTTAACTTCACACATACACGTTTTTTCCTTTTGCTTTGTATATGTGGTAGTAAATTTTTGACAACTAAAAAGAATCGAATTTTGTTTTTGTACAAGTAAGTAAATCTGAAATTCTGCCTAGAGCTTTTATGAATTCAGGCAATAAAATACACAAGTTTTAAACTAACTAGCCAAAACAAACACCTTCCTGACGCGTTGCCAACATTTGTGGGTTGTGATTTGTTCGCCTAGTGAAGAATCTCACCATTTCAATAATCAATTTCACATACAGGTGGCAGCACTTTTGTCGCATTAAAGTAGAAATTGCAGCCAACTTCACTTTGTACGGAATGCTGGCAACTGTTCCAGAATAAAATCAGCAAAATTTCTAGTAAAGATTTTTTTGAAGACACTGAATTCATTTTACCGCAAAGTAATATTTTATGAAAAATATCTCATAACTGATAAAATGTTAATTTGTTAAATGCAAGGCCCATTGAAAAGGTCTGTGCAAGAAGCCTGATGATCATTGTTTATGTTCTTTTTAGTTGTCAAAAGTTGTTTACATGTGCATGTATACGTTTATGGTATGCCACACATACACGTTTTTTCCTTTTGCTTTGTATATGAGGTAGTAAATTTTTGACAACTAAAAAGAATCGTATTTTGTTTTTGTACAAGTAAGCAGACCTGATAGATGGGCCTTGGTTAAATGTATTGCTTTGTTTTAAATCTTCGGCATTGCCTCCAATAACTAATATTGTAGATTTAAAAAACGCTGAACGGCTCACACTCTTTTTGTGTTGTTGTGAACAGCTGTTTTAGACGCTATTTTTTTGGATCAAAAGAGTAAAGATTTTACAAATTTGCAAATTATTAGTTGTGAAAATAAAATAAAATGGTAAGTAATAAATTTAATAAAATAAAGTTAAATTATTTTACCATCGTGTGTTTCAGTTATTCTATTCATTTTTTAAATCGTTGGTTGGGAAAGATGTCGTTGTTGAATTGAAAAATGATTTAAGGTGAGTCTGTGTATTTATTTTTGAAAGCCGGCTTTTATTTGACAATTTATTTTCAGTATTTGCGGAACTTTACACAGTGTAGATCAGTATTTAAATATAAAGCTAACAGATATTAGTGTAACCGATCCGGAAAAGTATCCCCACATGTTGTCGGTTAAAAATTGTTTTATACGCGGTTCCGTGGTGCGTTATGTTCAGTTGCCGGGCGACGAAGTCGATACACAACTTCTTCAAGATGCGGCACGCAAAGAAGCGGTAGTTAGCTCCCGATGAACGAACGGAACGACAATTCAACGAGATCAGGCAAATTAAATTTTACTATTTTTATATAAATTTATTTTAAAATAAAATATGTATATTTTGTACAAATTAGTTGATTAAAATAATATAATACCAAAATTGTACAAGAAAGCCAAACGGAAAATATTACCTTTCAACTAAAGATGAAAATGAATCACGAACGACGGATATCACAAAATGCACATAAGTACATACAAAGTGTTCCTTTATAAAAGCTATTTATCAGCCATGTCCTGATAATCGCGCTAGTTGAAATCGCAAAATGCCAGATTTATTTAATGTTGGTATGAGCTCTTTCGTTTTGCTTGCGATCTGACAAAGTTTCTTAATAATATTCTAGTTCTCTTGAGCATACTTTTGCAATTTGAAGTCGTCAAACTAATTTCGAGTTACAGAACACTTATTATGCGATTTCTAGTCGGAATCGCACGTGTAAGCGATTTGCAATTGCCAGAACAAGCCTGTTTACTTAAGGATTTTCCGCTAAAAAACAAAACAATTATTCGTATGCCCAGCGTCACCATTAGATAAGTATTTTCAGAAAGGGGATTTAAAATAAAGTGGTCACTGAAGGGGAATTCTGAGAAAAAAGGTCAACTTTAAAATTAAAAAATTTGCAAAAAAAAACAAAAATATTTATAAGCTTTTTTCAATGTAAACATAAACAACAAATAATGAACTTCTTTCTTATGTCTGAGGCGACCCCTCAAAATTGTTCTTATTCGTTAACAATTTCTTATAATTCGTATTAAAACTAATATGTTTTAAAAAATTCATAAAGGAAAGGTTTTTGCAATTGCCGTTGGTTTTCTTCTGAAGTTCAATTGAACCTCATTAACCTCGGTACTCCAAGTCTCTTTATTTCAAAAACTCGTCTAATTCGTAAAAAAACACTCGGTACCTTCGATTATGAATTATCGGGATAATACAGGGGGGTTATTATGTAATACGATTCGAAAGAAAAGATTTACGAATTCGTACAAATTGTATTATGTAGTACGTTTTTCGAAAATTTATTTTCGAACGTTCGGAAATATTTTCTTTTTGTGGGATTTTTTTTACCCCTTTTCGTAAATTATAAATTACCCTTTTACAATTGCAACTATATAATACGAAAGCAAATGTCAGTTCATTTAAATTTTTCGTAAATTATTCGAAAGGTGCTGTGCTTGCGAAAACAATAAAAAATTTAAAAATGTAAGTAAATAAATAAAACTTTTTACAAAAAGTGTAAAATATAATTTAAAACATACGATTTCCTCTATATTCAGAACTGTGAGTGACTTGAAATCAAAATTTATACTGTGTTTGTTGTCACAACTCCTTGTTTTTAGTCTGAAAATTTTTATACATAGTAATTTTTTTAAATTTGGGTTGTGTTTAGGGAAAGCTTAAACAAAGCAATGTTTACAAAACCAAGACAGAATATGGTGATGGTTGATTTTATAATTGCACATGCATATTGAGCAAATGGGCACCTCAATGTTGCAAATGCTAAATGCAAGTCGAAGGATTTGTGGCAAAGACTATCAAAGGATTAAGATGCGGTTGGTCCACCGTATCGTGAATTGAAAAAGTGGAAAAAGTGAGTTTTCATTTAATCGATTTTGTATTAACTATGTTTACAAATGTGCTATGTTACTAGGTATGAGAAGAGTTAAATGTCTGTTTTCGGTTGAAGTATAAATGCTCATCGTTACTTGGCCAATTACTCCAGGTATTCCACATTAATTAAAAAAAACCATCTTTTCGCCTCCATCTTTTTTTCTTCAGTCATTTCAAAGATAATATGCTTCGGACAAATATTTTGTTCGATTATTTCGCATACCTCAGATAAGCATATGGAAATTGATGAGTGTGAAAGTCCTACAAGACGATCTTGGTCAATCTGATGTTGGTATCCACCTTGTACCAAACATTTTAATGTTGCAGCTAATTTCATCAAAGGTGAAATGACTGTCGATCTTTCAGGTGGCTTTAAATCACCCTACATATGTATATACAATTGTTTACATACATAAATGAATTTTTATTAAGCCGAAAGTTTTTCACGAAACTAAAAATAGTATTTTTATAATTAAATTTGATAATTAAAAATCTTTCTTACGTACTATTACAAGGCTCATAATGTCGGATGTATCTGATGTATTTCTGCAATTGCATCACTTTCTTTATCGCTATCTTCCAACCACAATGGAACAGAATTTATGTTCTTAGACCGTTATATTTTTATAAATAATTACACTACGTGACAAAATTTCAACAAAGTCGTGACCAAATGAATCTGACAGCTAATCTTTATGTAAAATTTTCCGCTGAATCCGAATATGAAGTCAGAATTGTCAAAAGTAGAACAGTTTTTGAGATATTCCAAAATAAGCGTTATTTGTTTTTTTAAAAAAGATGATGTGACTGAAATGCAAATATCTTAAAAAATTTTAAACGGATTATGTAATTCTTTCTTTCTAGTGAAAGGTTATAAAATTTCTAAAATAACCATAGATTGCTAGTGAAGATTGGTCAAGAAATGACACAGTTACAGGGGACAAAAGTTCAAGCTTCATTGAAAATTTTATGATTTTGTTCAATTTTGCTCTTTTCAAGTTATTTTTTTTAACCAATGATTTAAAAATCTTAATGTTTTATTGCATGCGACATTAGATTATTTTAATATGAACATTTTGCGCCCAACAAGACATAGATTGGTACAACAATGACATAGCTACAGAAGATTTAGTAAATTAACCCACATAGAAATTCAAAAGTTTCAAGCAATTTTTAATTTTTATTGTTACTAAAAATTTAGCTTTGTATATTTATTTGTTGTGGGTTAATTCAATTAATCTTCTGTAACTTTATCATTTTTGCACCGATCTGGATTGGGCACAAAATGTTCGTATTGAAATATGCTAAAATTTTATTTGTTGGATATTTGCATTTCAGTCACAGCATCTTTTTTAAAAACACAAATAACGGTTATTTTGGAATATCTCAAAAACTGTTCTTCTTTTGACAATTCTGACTTCATATTCGGATTCAGCGGAAAATTTTACATAAAGATTAGGTGTAAAATTCATTTGGTCAAAAAATTGTCACGTAGTGTTATTTGTTATTTTATTTTGTTTGGAAGTTTTCACTTATATTTACATTTTGCAAAAAATTTAACGTTTTTTAATTAACGCTTGTTTTTCAAAAAATTTCTGTCAATATTGACAGGTACTGTCAAATTTATCGGCTATAAATTTGGCAGCACTTTGTTTTTCCCTTTTTTTTTAACAAATACAAATCTGTGGGGCTTTCGAATGGATTAGAAAATACCATTTCATTTTCGATTCGGAAATTTCTTTCGAAAGTATTTTCGTTTCGAATCGAATTACATAATAACCCCCCAGTAATATGAAATACAATTTGCTTAAACAATTCATACGAATGCTTTTGTATGTACATATGTATGTACGTATGTGCAATAAATAACAGCCAATGACGTTGTCACTTTATTCGGCATTATATTTTTTAGGAGGAGGTTTTATATTTTTTGACCTATTGGAAACTATGGGCCGATCATCACGAAATTCAGTACAGTGATTTCTAGTACTACCTAGTAAAAGATAAATTGGGCTAAATTTCGGTACAGTAGTATAATTATATTTTTGCGTTTTAATATGCTCTTCGAAAGCCAATTTATATGGTGACTGCAAATTATGGACCGATAATTATGAAATTGCGTGGTGCTAGTTTTACCCATACCGCTCATTTGATGTAAAAATTTCATAAGTCAAAATTCTTGGACCAATTTTCACCACAAAACCATTAGTCGTTACGGGTTAATTCATATTAAAGTGTTTTATAGGCTTTTTACACTTGCTCACATTTTACATCTTTCATCTTATCGCAAAGATGATAACATCTTCCCATAAGAATTATACAGGGCTAAAAATCAACATTTTGCTTCATCTTTTAAAGATGTTCCTATCTCATGTTGTTTCATTCAACATCTTTCGATTATTTTAGTGTCATAACTAGAAAAAACAAATAATTTTTTACCATCACTAGATAAAAATACAAAAGAGCAGGACAGTAATATCATTAATTTAGTTTTTATTCGCTCTTACACGTGAAAATAAATATTTTTATGATGAAAAATGAAAGATGTTACAAATGTAAACAAATTTTTTTCATTTTCCACATCTTCCACGCATTTCTCTAAGATGTGCTCAAGTGTAAATAGGCTATTAGAGAGTGGACTATATGGGGCCCAAGCTAAATTATGGACCGATCCTTACGAAATATGACAGTGAGATTACTTGTCGTATAAAACGGGATTAACAGTAAAACCTGCTTAATTAACCCAGGCTTAAATGCCTGGATAAATATTTTGTTTCTGCCTTCATTGGTCGCACAAGAAAAACATGCTAAGCTAATAATGGTTCTAATGTTCAATATTATTTAACTCTTGTTTGCGTACACCAAAGTTAGTAAAGCAAAGAAATACGTTAAATTACCTTACTGAGGTATTTAAACGTTTTCGTTTAATGAGGTATAATTGCCAACATTTTTGTAAATTTTGGCGAGGTACTTATCCTTGGAATACTGTGTATGCATTCTGCCACCATTTTGTGCTTTTGGGAGTAAAATTATCGATTTGTTTAAGGTGGTTGTTCCAAATATTAAGGGTATTCATTTCAAAGTTTTTTTGGTTGGAAAAAAAGAAAAATTACACTCTTATTGACGTGAACGGGTTTTTTTTTTTTTTTTTTTTGTAAAAAGTACAAACTGTCAAAAAAAATCTGCAAATAATTCGAGGAAGTAATTGATATTTTCAATATGCCAAATAAGTGTAAAACGTGAATTAATAAATTTATTTAATTGTCACATCATTAACTAAAATTGATATTTACGAAAATAAGGTTATGTAAAGATACATTTTCATGAAAACAATACAATATAAACTTTTAAATATTAAATTGCAGAAATGTTTACTTCATTCATTTCATTTCTTTTTTTTTAATAACTTTTTTTATTGAACTCATTCTTAATATGTGTTTTTTTTTGGTAGTTAAATGAGAAAGAAGTTTTGTTTAAAATGTTGTAACTATAAAAAATATTTTTTAAAATCAGAGTTGTACAATTCAAGAGTTTATAAAAAGAGATGTAATTTTTCGTACTTTGTATTAAAAATTAGCAATTTTTTATGAATGGCAACATCATTTCGTTTGACGTTTATAGTGGAAAATTACATCTTTTATCCTGACTTTTTTACACTTGGTTATAGTTTGACAAAAATGTAACTTTTGGTGGTATTTTTTTTCTTGTAGTTGTTGTAACAAAAATTACATTTTTCCACTTTTCCATTTTTCCAACACATAAAAAAACTGAAATGAATACCCTTATTGATTTTTAACTCTTATCCTACTAAACCGATTTTGCTGAATTTTAATCCGAAACTGTTCAGGATAACTAGAAACAGTTTGACAACAATTTGTTTTTTTTTTTCTTTCTTTTGAGTTGTTCTAAAGTGTGAGTGTTTTCAACAGACGGACATGGAAAAATCGACTTAGAGTTACTCAAGGAACCAGAATGTAAAAATTTACATACATACATACTTTATGGGGTCTGAGATGAATATTTGAAAATTTTCAGATTAAATGACAAATTTAGTATACTGTTATTTACCGCAGAGGAATTTCGGTGTCAAATCCCCTATTTTTCGACCACTTAATTTCAAAAATCTAATGATTAAAAATGAAATGTACATTTGTGTATAGCTTTTAAGAAAAATTGTATTTTTTTTATTTGACGTGAAGTTCATACAAGGGTGCTCAGCAAAAGTTCACTTATATTTCCACGCAATTCAGTGATCCATATAAGTATGTACATATATACAAATTTTCTGATAAAACTATAAAACTAAACATAAACATTTCTCCATAAATTAAAAAAAAAATATTGCGATATCGTTAACCGTCAAGATATGACCAAATCTGTAAACCACTAAAAATTAACTTGTTTTTGATTTTTAATGAAAAAAAAAAATAATGTTGGGGCTACATCCTCTAAGCTGTCCTCTAATTAAAATGAAAGGTGAAAGTGTCTTCTTTTGAACAAAGAAAAAAATATTTCTCTGAAGCTTCCGAAAGCTACAAAAATGTATAAAAATTTCTGGTAAAAGTCTCGTAACATTATTGCAAGAATTATTTTATTCGTCGTGCCGAAGTTATCTTGCCGTATATCACAAAATTTTATTTTTTGGGAATTCGAATCTTAAGGTTTAAATTTTCATACACAAAAGTGTACGTGAAAAAGTAGACCAATATTTTTGGCAGATATTGTGTTTGAAGTTCTTTATTTAAGTCATGGAAAAAAATTTTAAGTTATTATCGTATACGCCACTTTAAGTGAAATATTTTTTAGTTTGTGGGATATATGTAGGTCAAAATAAGGTATTAAAAAACTATATTCACGTGTTTCACCAAAATTGAAAATTAAATTGAATTAATTTTCGAAACGAAAATTTATGTCGCAACAAATATACATATTTAAGTATAGTTATAGTTTTTAATTTATATTATCGAATTTTCTTATGTACGAATAATTTTAAAGGTTTATTATTACCTAAGGGTGGTCCAACCATAATGCACGATGTTAATTGTAAGCAGGGTTGTTAGACTTTTTTCCTCAAAAATCGTCAAAAGTTTTAACAAAATTAGTCAAAATCGTCACGAAAATTTAACAAAATCGTCAACAAAACATCACATATATAAATTTTACAAATTAAAGACAATTTATTGCATGGATTTGTTCGAAAATATAAATTTTTAGCAAGAAATTCTATTTATGATGATGAAAGTGAAATGGTTAAGTTTTATTCTATTTATTTCAGCAAGTAAGCTGAATATATTTATCATTTTAAAAGAAAACATAGGAAAAAATATCATTGCATAAATGCATAACAAATTTTTTTTTTATTTCATTTATCCATATTCAGAAAAATATTAAATAATAAAAAATAAAATCTCATTTGCTTTTAACTCGATTTTTTTTAAATGATTAACTTTTAGCGCTATCTCTATTGCAAATTGTTTTTATTGTTAAAGGTGCTAAAAACCAAGGATTCTGTATATATCAACAGTCTTTTTACCCGACTTGAAACGTTTTATTACATCCAATATTAGTTCCAAACTAATAAATTTCCTTCTCATTGCACTCATTTTTCTACACAACTTCTTATTAAAAATTTACTTCTTACTTCCTAACACGCAATTTTACTAAAAATAACTTACCTAACAGAATTAAATGGGATTCTTCACATGTGATTATGACTTCATCGAAAAATGCAAACGCAAAGCGGATTTAACCAATTTTTACAAAGCGGACCAAATAGAACAGACGCAAATTAGGGCTCTAGTGTATATTTTTGCAGCATCGATTGCATTTCTATAATTGTAGAATTTGAATTACTAATGCTTCTAATGAAATCCAGCTGGTTTGTGATGGAGGATGATTTTTTTTGTTTAATTTCCAAAAATTCTTGTATTTCGAAAAATTGATTTTTAAGTTTTGGACTGTTTTCAATATAATTGTAAATATTTCAGGTGTGTTTTATCGATGCCAGACAATCGTCATAACTACTTTTAGTCAAAAAATCGTCAATCGTCATTTTACTGTATTTTCTCAAAAAGCTCGTCGAAATGACGAAAAATCGTCACATCTACCAACCCTGCTTGCCAAAATTGATGCCAGATGAAAGTTTAAAGTAAATTTATTGACGGGATTAAATCGTCAAAACATAAGTGACTCTACATCAAAAATCGTCAATCGTCATTTTAGTAAATTCATCGAAAAAAATCGTCAAAATGACGTAAAATCGTCACAAATTTGTTGTCAAATTTTTGTCCAACTTATTTTGACGTGTTTTTGTATCAGTGTCATAGCGAAGTACAGCATTGAGCAGCGCGTTTAGATTGTTGAAGCCTTTTACGAAAATGGGCGTTCAAATCAAAAATACATTTTGTGCACATCTTGATTTTTTGGTCAGCATAATCGATCACATGTGTCCACAATCGGGAGAATTGTGTCCAAATTTCAGCAAAACGGCTCGGTAGGAAGTGTGAAAACGATTGTGCATGCATGTTTGGTGCGGTTTATGGCCAGTCGGCATCATCGGGACGTACTTCTTCGAAAATGAGGTATGCCAAGCAGTTACTGGGAATGGTGTTTGCTATCGCGAGCTGAAAATGGATTTATTGTTGCCAGCAATTGAGGATATGAACCTGGAAATGTTAATAAAAATTTAAAATAAAAAGTGTACGTCAATAAGCCAAGAACAATATAAGAGCTAAAGGATAAGATAACTAGGCACATTAAGGGCATTGAACCTCAATTATTTATATCTCAGATCCATGGACCATCGGGCAGAGGTATGCTACCGAAGCCGTGGCGAGCATTTATTTATTTAGTATAATTAGGTCTATGGATAAATCCTTACAGCCTAGTACAAATAAGTATTTAACTTTAGTAAAATATTACGTTTCACAATATTTACATCTAGAGAAAAATAAACAAATTCAAACATTTCATTAAAGCAACAACACAGTTTTCTAAATGGGTCTGCCGATATTTTGTCTCACACATAATTGTCATAGATCTTTCTATAATAATAAAAAAAATCAAGATAATTCTCTGAAAACTTTTTGTTTTATTTACAATTAACATAACTAACCTGAATAATTAACCTTTAATTGATTAGCAATAAAATGAATTTAAGCAATATAGCAATAATTCCATCAATATAAATAACCGTTGCATACTACATCCGAAAAAACTCTACATATAAAACGAAATAAAATTAAAATAACAGTTATATTAATAAGATTGTCTATTTTTTGTAACATGCCTGATTAACTTGTTCACAAACAACAAGATAACGCAAGATTTTTTTCAATTGAAAGTTTTCATACATTATTAGAACCTCAGGTTCTAATTTCAGGGCGTCCAATACATTGAAATGTCCGGTTCTAATTTCTGGACGGTTCGAATTTGTGACGGTTTGAATTTGTGAGATTCTACTGTACAACAAAATTGCTTCGTAATATCTTATTAACCAAAAGAGATAGAGACATGAGGATTGCGCAGATCGATAGCTCTGTTCTATCTGTCTATCACAGGAAACGGTCTTATCTATTTTTCTTTTGTGATATACAACAAGATAACTCCGGCACGACAAGTTGAGAATTACTCAATTATGTGTAATTTTGCCAACAAATTTGGTAGACTTAACTGATATTCAAGAAGTTTGAAACATAATTTATGGAAAGAGCAAAATATTGACAAAAAGTTGTGATCAGTCCGAATTTTGTATATACGCTGTGGTTCGTCAGGATAGAACCAACACATTTAAAATAAAAAAGGTGTATAAATTTCAAAAACGGGGGAAAAAAATAAGTTTGGTATGCAAAAAAATAATTCATATTTCCAATTTAAACAAAAAAATAGCATGACAACAAGTCAAGTATAAAATTCTTACATTTATTTTTTTGGTCAACAGAATATAACCACTTACATTTTTTACTTAAATCAGTAGGCGGTTGTGATAAAGCTTTACAAAATCCAAAGAAGATTAATATTGCAGTTTAAGACTCAAGGCGAATTTATTACAGGTGGTCTTAAAAGCCCTGCTGATATTAGCTAACATCACTGTTGGATGTCAAAATTTTGTTTATTCTCTTATTATTATCTATGTTTTATTTCTGTTTTTGACATTGTACAATGATTTTACAAAAACAAATTGCTTGTGGTTTTTGTACGAGTTGTACTTGTTGTAGTACCGAGATTACCTAGGATGAATTCGCCTTGTTAAGACTGCCATATCCTAAATTAGATCAATTAATATGGGAAGAAAAAGTTTTTTAAAGTCGTCGGAAATGGTCTGAAAGGTATTCTTATTGCGAAATTGTTAGAAAAATCGGACGAAGTCATAATGTGGTGATGAATTATCAGCCAAATTATGAATAAAAATTCCCCGGGAGTTTTCTCCCTTCTCCCATTTTTCCTATGTAAATTCAATTGTAAAAATGAGAAAAGGGAAAAAACTCCCGGAAAATTTTTATTCATAATTGGGCTGCATATGAAAAAACGCAAAGCATAGGTATAATAAAAATTACAAAGGTGATACTCGCGCAGCTTTGAACTAAGTTTCATAAGGCCAGAAAAAATGTCATGCAATTTTGTGATTTACGGCCTATAATTTACCTTAGATCCCATATTGAGCAACCTTCTGAAATTCACTGTAAACGCTAAAACTAATATCACTGCAGTACAGAAGATGCTCGCAAATTAGAACCGCTTTGTTTTTAAGGCAATTCTAATTTCTGAATTATACTAATTTCCGGACGTTTTTTTCGAATATGTGTTGGAAAAAGAATTTAATATTGCTGTTCTATGTGATTTGATGTAGCTGATTGAAGATGTTGTCACATTAAAATCTAGGGCTAACCGGTTTCCTTGAACGCCTTTGTCAAGCTTTTCTTATATTTTGGCTTTCCAATGATAAAGTGTTTTTTTTTCGTTTATTTTACATTTCTAATGATGCACCTTCACTTTTTAATAGAGATTTAACGTAATTTTTTTCTTATGAATTAACAAAGTTAGCAAATGTCAAGCAAAAAACTTCTAAATATTACTCCGGAGATTTCCCTTATTGCAAAGATGCAGTTGTTGAATTTTTTTATGTGTATTAGACTGCATAAAACTAAGCGTAGAATCCGAAACTAGAAAGAAAATGTATATAATAGAAACAAACAGATTTAGTTTAGAAATTTGAAATCTCGAATCAGACGATACGGAGCTCCTGTTCCAATGGAGCAGGATGACTCAAATTTTCATTTACGAGTCCCGGAAGATTGCCAATTGTAACGTTCTATATCGATAACAAACCATTAAATTTTCTTATTGATACAGGATCATCCGTTAGTATAATTTGGAAAAATATTTTATCAACAATAGAACAAAAAACAAAACCAATTTCTTTAATAACAGCAACAGGATCAGTAGTTTTAGATACCATTCAATACATTTTTATGCACGGTGAGTGGATAAGGCTTTATATGTACGATTTTTCGGATAGCGATGAGGGATTGTTGGGTTATGATGCATACGAATTCTAAATGCACAGATTGATGTTGGTAGAAATGCAATGGTGGTAGATGGCTTTAAATATAGAATAGGGAATGACACGATTAGCAAAAGTGACTATGAATTCACGATATAAAAATTGAACATTTATTAAAACTATCCATGAGGACCCCATCTATAGCAAGTCATATAGATATCCTGAGGTCAATAGGGCGGAAGTCGATCGCCAGATAAGGGAGATGTTGGGACAGAACATTATCTGCCACAGTACTTCTCCCTATTCCTCACCAGTATGGGTAGTGCCCAAGAAACCTGATGCCTCAGGGAGGGATAGATGGCGGATTGTCGTGGATTATCGCAAATTAAATGATATCACGATATCTGATAGAAATCCTATTCCCAAATATGGAGGATATTTTGGATAAGTTGGGAAGGTGCCTCTACTTCTCAACGATTGATCTGGCTAAGGGCTTCCATTAAATTGAAATGGACCGTGCGGATAGGAAAAAAACGGCATTCTCTACCGCAAACGGTCGTTTTGAATTCATGAGAATGCCCTTCGGGCTTAAGAACGCCCCATCGACATTTCAGAGGTTGATGAACAAGGTGCAGGGAGAGCTTGTAGGAAAACACTGTCACTTGGAGGGGGTGAGACCAAATCCTAGGAACACAAATGCTATTATGAAATACCCAATACCAAGGAATGAAAAAGAAATAAGACAATTTTTAGGCTTGCCTGGGTCTTACAGGCATTTGTAGGAAAACACTGCCTGGTCTATCTCGATGACATTATAGTGTTCAGTGCATCTCTGGAGGAGCATGTCGAATCGCTCGACAGAGTCCCGAAAAGATTGGCAAAGGCAAATTTAAAAATTCAGCTCGACAAGTGCGAGTTTTTAAAGAGGGATGTCGAGTTTTTGGGTCACTTGGTGTCACTTGGAGGGGGTGAGACCAAATCCTAGGAACACAAATGCTATTATGAAATACCCAATACCAAGGAATGAAAAAGAAATAAGACAATTTTTAGGCTTGCCTGGGTCTTACAGGCATTTTATTAGAGACTTTGCTCTAATCACCAAGCCTTTGATATCCTGTTTAAAAAAAGGAAACAAAATAGACTATAACAATACAGAATATATTAATGCAGTTTAAACAATAAAGATTATGATTACCAGCAAACCAATTCTCTCATACCCGAACTATGACAAAATTGTGACTCTAACTACAGATGCTTCGAACATTGCTCTTGGCGCTGTCTTGAGCCAACAGGATAAGCCAGTATGCTTTGTGAGTAGAACGCTAAATGAACATGAGCTTAATTATTCGACCATTGAACTTGAACTTTTGGCTTTGGTGTGGGCAACAAAATACTTCCGCCCATACCTATTTGGCAGGAAGTTTTTGGTAAATAGTGACCACAAGCCCCTTCAGTGACTACATAATCTACATACATAATCAAACTTAATGAGTTTGATTTCGACATAAAGCACATCCCAGGTAAAGAAAATCACGTGGCCGATGCCCTTTGTAGAATAAAACAACGAATGCAATATGAATGAAGAAATTAACTCTTATATGGCCACCGTTCACCCAGCGGAGTAGGATAATGCTATTTATATCCCCAACTCTGAGAGGACACTGAATACATTTAGAAATCAGTTAAGACTTTTAAGCAATGATACTGAAGGGATGGTTAAACAAAAAGTATTTTCAAATACTGTTACTACTATATACTACATAGACTTGAATTGCGATGACATTAAAAATATTATTAAGCAGCATTTGTTGGGAAAAAAATCGGCAATTTTTATGCCAAATAATGTAGACTTTCTTCGTTTTCAAGACGTCTTTAAAGACTTAATACAGTCGGGCAATACCGAACTGACGAGAGCAATGAGGGAATTAGAAAACGTAACAGAATACTCCAAGTTTAAAACTATTGTAATAGAGCTGCATCTGGATGGGATGCACCTGGGAATAGAAAAAGTCGTTAAGGAATTTTCAAAAAGATATTATTATCCAATTACGTAAAGACAAAATATCCAGAATCATCAATGCCTGTGAGTTGTGCAACTTGTGCAAATCCGATCACATAGCACATAAGCTGCCTTTTAAGCTGACGCCCCCAGTATACGAAACCCGGAAAAAATTTGTTTTCGACTTTTGGCAATGGTAGGGAAAACTATTTGACATGTATCGACCTTTACTCGAAGTTTGCAATGGCTCAAATTTGAACTGGCTAGAAACGAAACGAGCACTGTTGAGGGTGTTTAATGTGATGGGACCGCCGAAAATTTTAAAGATCGATCAAGATCAGGGTATGAATAATGAGAACATTAGACAATGGTGTGAACAGTTGAATGTAGTTTTGGAGGTTACCACTGGTAAAACTGGCATAGGTGACATTGAACGACTTCATAAAACACTGAACGAAAAATTACGGATAATAAATACATCAGGTGATAAAGAGTTAACTTACATGAGTGTCGAACAAGCTGTGTTTACCTACAACCACAATATGAAAAAGCCATACAACATGTTTTATAATAAAACCCATCCGTTGATAGACATGCAACACATAAAGACAACTAGAATCAATAATTCAAATTCTAAAAGAATTGAGAATCCGATTAATTTAAAATATATCAATGCAGAGAATAAAAGAAAAAGGTTAAATAAAATAAGTAATTCATTTAAAAGGGCAGAAATATTGAAAAAGGAAAATGATGGAGAACATTTTGTGGTAAAATTTAGGGATAGAAATGTTAGAAAATATAAAAGTGATTTTAAGAGGAATAGGGTAACGAATATTAATGATTGCAGGAATCAATTTGAAAGCGTATCTTCGGAAGAGAGCCCCGGAACATCCCACTCGAATTAGAATTGCCGCAATGCTTGTCATGACCATGGTCTTGTTTTGCTTGATACCAGGACTTGGTGCTCAAACTATAAAAGTTGATAAAATTAGAGATAATTCCGGCTTTATTGTTATCAATCAGGGAGAGGTTGCGATTCCTACTGAATATACTAATCAGGTAGTTGAGATTACTACAACCGAACTGGAGAAATCCTTTAATGAATTGTGGAATGAATACAATGGTCATGAGTATTTACGGTCTGCCATCATAACCAAATATCTTAATATGGCAGATCAGGAGAAACAGTTGTTCATCAGGAGGCACAAACGAGGTCTTGTTAGTGACCCAGTGCTCTGAAGTTTCTTTTTGGAACCTTTGATAGTGAGGATAGGGAGACAATAGAAGAGTCTATAGTTGACATAAAAAATAGAATTGATAATGGCACATGAATACCAATACTATCGTTGAACACGTAAACGCTGGAAATGAATGAACTAAGAAATTCAACAAATACCCTTCAAAATTCACTTGTTACTAAAATTATTGCTGACACCTTTCTTGATAACGTTAAAACTTACTTGGAACATGTTCATGAAGTTCAGATGGGGATACAATTGGCTAAATTGGGCATCATTAATTCGAAACTTATTGATATTGAAACTTTTAAGATATAACCAACCCCTGATAATGATAATCAAGAGCTAGTATTAAGTATTAGCGTAGATCTTGTGAAGAAAAATTTAAAAAATGTTTGGGTTAGAAAACCGGAAAATTAAACCTTTATATGACCCATGTTTGGAGAATTTATTGAATGCCGAATTATCTAATTGAACTTTTAAAACAAATGAAGAAACAAGTATATCTTTTATACCACCCAATATGGTGTAACTAAAAATTTACAAATAACAACCACAAGCCAAAATTGTAACGATTTAAATATATCAATTGTTGGATATAATTTATTAACTTTTTGTTATTGTAAACTTAAAATTGGATCTTTTGAATCCGAAAGCAAAATATTAATTATTGTTGAACCGTGTTCAACAGTATTTTTATAACTTCTAATAATTTAAAATTTTAAATCTTTTTCTTTATATTTTGAAACTAAAGTGCCAAACAATTGCCAGCTCTGAGTAAATTTGCATTACATATATTTTTTTTTATAAATATGTACCACTATGTAGATTTCATATAATAAGACAATAATTTTTGTTATTGTAAAACTTAACGAAAAATTCCTTACGGCACTTACGGTCTCTACTTTGTTATCATAAGTTAATTTTAAAGCAGTTCTGTATAATAACTCAAAAGGGCAAGAAGCCAAAATAAAATATTGTTTTAAGTTCAAGCGGAACTGTACCGTGTGTTTTATTTCTTTGGAAGAAATAATTGTCTGTTTGGACTAAGGAGGTACCCAGTCCAACATATGGTCCTTCGAGCGTTCCTAGATTAGGCTAGGAAGTGAGTGAACTGGTGGTTGCAGCCGTTGCCGCTCCCGAGAAACTAAAGCCAAAACCAGTTTAGCCATACTGGTAAGGAAAGTGTCAAAGCCTCCCGCGCTTTCGAGATGACACAAAAGGATACATGACCACTTGTCATAGCCAAGAAGACCTACTCCAACGAGAAGGAAGACTCAACTCTTTCAACAAAAAAACCACCCCTAGAAAAAATTCAGTGAATACCAAGGTACATGTGTGCATAGACACAAAGAAAAGGAAAAAATTGGGTATGTACAGTGTATGAATTATATTTGTGCGGTTAGTTAATTTTTTTTATGGAAAAAAATAAAAAAGTGTGTAAAAGAAAATAAAGAATTTACAACAAAAACTAAAAAAAAAATTAAGCAAATACAATAATACAAAAGAAACATTTAAATAAAACAACTACAACCTTTGCAACAAAGTAAAATTCATTTCTGTAAAAAAGTGCCATCACTGGTGGAATTCCAACAAAAGTATTTGCAGTTTTTATGAACAAGAGACAGGCATCAAATAGTCATACTCGTCTCACTTGCATATAGACATAACAAACAAGTGTTTTAGTTTGCAAATCAAAGCTACAAAACAACATTTATAAGTGACAATTGGAGAAATAAAGAAGTGTTTCATGAAAGATAATTAATTAAAATAACAGTTGAAGAAGAACATAAAAGAAAAAAAAAGATAAATTAAACAAAACAAAAAAAAAATAATTAAAAAAGAAGCATTAAACAAAATTATTTGAAAACAAAACGACAAACGTTTAATAAAATATAAAACTGGTTAAGGAAAAAGTGCGGTGATTGGGGGTAAATAAAAAAAAAACACATACATTAATTATTATTAAAGTATAAAACAAAATAAGAGAATATTATTTTAAATAAAAGTTCCTCCAGAAAAGAAAAAATATCGTACTAAATCTACAACATTAAAAAACAACAACAACAAAAGAGAATTCCACTTGAACAAAAGTTGCAGTGAGCAGAGATTTGTGAAAAACAACAAGAAAAGGTGGTTGAAAAATAACTCAAACGAATAACAAAAAGAAGAATAAAAGGGTTCGCCATCCGAGGAAAAAGCAGGGAAAAAGGTGAGTGGGAATGTAATTTTTTTTGGCAAATAATAAGTATATATTCTGGCAAAATTGAAAAACAAAGAGAAAACAATAAATATTTTGTGCAAAACAACAGTGGCGAACCAAAACAAATTTAAAAGAAAAATTTGTAAAAAATAATTTAATCTGATCGTTTTAATTTGGATACAAATATCAACAACTAAGGCGATTACAGAAGTACAGTGGTGCACAAAATAAAAACACATATTCTGTTTTAAATTTTTAATGCGAAATTGTTCATATTTACAAGAGGTAAATATAGACGAGTACAAATATACAATTTTCTAGTGAATATCAAAAGTATAGAATTTAAACTCTTTTAAATATTAAATAATAATGGCAAATAGAAGAAAGTGTAGATTTGACATCCAGCAGCTAGATGCGTTTTTAAGCGATTTTCAAATTATACCCCCGGAGGAATTAAATATCTCGTACTTAGAAGTTTTGCATCATGAGTTAGAGGTAAAGTGGAATAAGCTAGTAGATAGTTATGAGAACTTTGTAATTAATGATGAGGGGGAACAGGTAAGCGATGCTAAAGATGATACTTCCATTAAATATGGTAAAGCGTGCAACAATGCTCGGAAACTTAAAGCCAAAATTTTAAGTTTAATAAGTGCATCAGCGCCCGTAAATGAATCTCAAAGAGGAGATACAACAATGGCGCAACAGTCCTCTATGACGCTCAAGCTGCCTCCATGCGACATAGAAGATTTTGAAGGAGGTTATTCAAAATGGCCAGCGTTTAGGGACATGTTTCAGGCGGTGATAGGAAACCATCCACATTTAGCTCCTGCTCAAAAATTATACCACTTACGTAGCAAAACGAGGGGGGAGGCCAACCAAATTGTGAAAAGATTTGACTTGGTTGATGAATATTTCGATTTGGCCTGGCAGGCATTAAAAACTCGCTTTGAAAATCCTAGAATTTTAGCTCACCAGCAAATGAAACAAATGTTTGGCATTCAAACTGTGCAAAATGAGAACGCCAAATCAATACGTCAAATTCAAAGCACCCTTAATGAAAGCTTAGCAGTTTTCGAATCACTTAGGCTTACGAAAACCTGGGATGCAATCTTAATACATTTGTGCGCTTCAAAACTTCCAGAGGAAACTATGCGATCTTGGGAAAATTCCTTAACCGACCACAAAATTTGGCCCACTTGGCAAGATATGTCTAATTTTCTTTCTAAACGAATTGAAATGTTAGAAACAGTAGCTGATATGAGAAAACCATTGGTAAAAGAAAATCATACCTCTAGAAATCAATCGTTTTTCACTAAATCTGAGCAAGATAAGACAAAGTATACTTGCGCAATGTGTAAACAAAACCATCCCTTGCGGTTTTGCAAAGATTTTAAGGAGCTAGCAGTTAGCGATCGAATCAAATTTGTGTTTTCTAACAAATACTGTGTAAATTGTTTATCGAAAAGTCATTTCAAGTCCAAGTGCCAAAGCACAGGTCTGTGCACTAGGTGCAACAAAAAGCATCACACTATGCTTCATAGCGATGAAAAGAATAAGATATATCCTAAAAAAGATACGAGAAACAAACAAACATCATTCCCACAAGATGAACTGCCCTCGAGTTCTGGCACCCAGCAGTCTAACGTTTCTTTAAATACACAAGTATTGCAAACCGTGTCCCCAACCAACAGTGAAGGGGACAATGTTCTCAATCATTTTTCTCAAAATGAAGGAACAACTATTTTACCCACAGCCTTGGTTAATATTCAACATTTAGGAGAAAATTTTGTCGTCCGAGCTCTTCTAGACGCAGGTTCAGAAAAAACTTTTATTTCCACCAGAATTCAACAAAATCTTTCTCTACCGCTGGAAAATCATAATTCGCAAATATCGGGACTTGGTGGAACTGTAGTAGGAAGGTCAAAAGGGCGATGCCACTTGATCTTAAAATCCAGAGTCTCTGATTTTAAGATAAAGATACAAGCGATCGTAGTGCCAAAATTGTCACATCTTTTGCCTTCTCGGCCCATTAAAATTAAAAACCTAAACGAAGTCAAAAACTTAACTCTCGCAGACCCCTACTTTTTCAAGCCAGCAATTATTGACATGATAATTGGTAGTGACTACTTACCCTGTATCAATTTATCAGGAATTAAATTAAATATAGCACATTGTCTAGAAGCGAGAGAGTCTCAATTCGGATGGTATGTGTCGGGCCCCGCGCCAAGAAGTGAAATCAATTCTTTCTCAACGGTCGTTTCCTCCGTAGATAGTATTGATCTACAGAATCAGCTGAAAAAGTTCTGGGAACTAGAAGAAGCTGAAACAATCTCGTCAGAAACCGAAAGTGATCGGTACTGTGAGGACTTTTACCAAAGGACCACAATGCGACAGTCAGATGGTAGATACGTTGTCCGCCTACCGTTTAAGGAAGAATTTCCACGTGATATCTTTCTGGGGCAATCGCGAAAAATGGCTTTAGCTCAGTATTTTAGAATGGAGAAAACACTGGCAAAAAATCCCGAGTTAAAAGTGGAATATACGAAAGTTCTTCAAGAATACGTCGACCTAGATCATATGGTCGCAGTTGCTCATCGTGAGTCTCAAACCGAAAAACAATGTTCATTTTATCTTCCACACCATGCGGTTGTACGACCGGAGAGCAAAACCACCAAAATGCGAGTGGTTTTCAACGCGTCAAAGAAAAGCAGTAGCGGATTTTCTTTGAATGACGTGCTACATCAAGGCCCAACACTTCAAACGGACTTGATGAAAATAGTGCTCGCTTGGCGACACTATGAGTATGTGTTTACCGGCGACATACAAAAAATGTACCGGCAAATATTGGTGCATGAAGGTGATCGCCCATACCAACAAATTTTATTCCGCAAAAATGATCAGGTTCCAGTACAAACTTTTCAACTAAAGACAGTGACTTTCGGAGTCAATTGCGCCCCTTTCTTGGCCATACGTACGCTACAGCAACTTAGTAAAGATTGCGAGAATTTATACCCAATAGCATCTGATATTTTGCAACAAGAAATATACGTCGATGACATTTTGTCTGGCGGACACACTCTTAACGAAGCGAAACGTAAGCAAACTCAGCTTAAGCAAGCCTTGAGTTCTGCAGGATTTCCCATGAAGAAAATCACCGCAAACAACCGCATTTTGTTCCAAGATCTGCCCCGGGAAGATCTTTTAGATGAAGATTTTTTAAGGTTCGATAACTCCAGCACGACAAAAACATTAGGAATTCGCTGGAATGCCAAAGAAGACTACTTTTATTATGCGTTAGATCCGCTAGAAATTTCAACGACTACTACAAAAAGAAAAATCTTGGCCGCAATCGCACGGTTATTTGACCCGCTAGGTTGGGTAGGCCCTGTAGTTATAACGGCAAAAGTTCTAATACAAGAATTATGGAAAGAGAAATCCGACTGGGATGAAATTGTTCCTCCTTACATTCTTGAAAAATGGAAGCTATTCGCGGAAACTTTGCCGCTAATCTCCCAGATCAAAATTCCCCGATGGACACATTTCGCACCGTTTAACAAAATACAAGTTCATGGGTTCTGTGACGCCTCAGAGAGGGCATACTGTGGTGTGATTTTTATGAGAACGGAAAGTACCGAAGGCATAATTAATTCCACTATGCTAGTGGCAAAAACCAAAGTTGCTCCTCTAAAGAGACTTACAGTGCCAAAATTGGAACTGTGTGGAGCTCTTTTGCTGACTAAATTGTTCAAAAACCTGATCAAAGGCTTTAAATTTTCTTACGAATTGTTTTTGTGGACAGATTCGTCTATTGTTCTTGGTTGGCTACAAAAGGATCCAAAGACTTTAAACACATTTGTCGGAAACCGTATTGCGCACATTCTCAGCGTTGTCAGCACCCATAACTGGAAGCATGTGAAAACCGAAGAGAACCCAGCAGATCTCGGTAGTCGTGGCTGCGGTCCACAAGAACTTTCGCAAAGTACACTTTGGTGGAATGGGCCCCCCTGGCTTCAACAACCCATGGCAATGTGGCCCATCCCTCGAACATTTGATCCTCTTGATCTCAAAACCAATAACGAATTCGACCCTCTGAAAGCTATATCCAACTTTCATGTACGAGCGTATCAGCTAGATTCCCAATTGAATAGGACTCGTAAAGAGCCTGCATATGATATTTTAGAAAACTTTTCATCAATAGATCGAGCACTTCGCGTCATTAGCTACTGTATGAGATTTATTAACCGTACTAGGAAAAAACCAACCTTTACTGAAAAATTCGTTACTGCGAACGAAATTACATTCACGAAAAATCGACTTATATCGATTGCTCAAAGAACCGAATTTTCAAAAGAATATAAATGCTTAAAGGAAAAAAAATCTTTATCTAAAAGAAGTAGCATTCTCACACTAAGCCCATTCCTTGATAAAACCGAACTCATTCGTGTCGGTGGACGGCTGGACAATTCCGGGCTTAGCTATGAAGAACAGCACCCGATTATTTTACCTGAAAAGTCTCATCTCGTTAAGCTCTTGGTGGATTATACTCATCGCATATTGCTCCACGCAGAGCATCATATCATGGTTCGAGCAATTAAACAAGGATATTATATCCCCAGGCTTAAAAACCTTGTGCGAAAATGTATTCGCAATTGCAAAGCGTGCACTATCTATAAAAAGCGTTTCCAGCACCAAATTATGGCGGCACTTCCCCCCGAACGAGTAAACTTTTCCCTGCCGTTTACCTACACCGGTGTCGACTTTGCCGGTCCGTTTCATATTAAGTCGTCAAACTTAAGAAATGCAAAAACATTAAAAGGATATGCTGCAGTTTTCGTTTGTTTTGCCACGCGTGCAGTTCATCTAGAAACATGTTCTGATCTTTCGACTGATGCCTTTCTCGCATGCTTTGATCGATTCACTGGACGTCGAGGTCTTCCCAAGACCATGTTCTCCGATAATGGACGAAATTTTCTTGGAACCAGTTATGCGCTTCTTAAAAATCATAACATATTTCTCAAAACCGCAGAACAAGCTTTAGTCGAGAAATATAGCGCTATAGGATTTACCTGGTCATTTATCCCGCCGTATGCACCCCACATGGGCGGCCTCTGGGAGGCCGCAGTAAAAAGCATGAAATCGCATTTAAAGAAAATGACAAACACCCTGTCCTTTACCTTTGAAGAATTTTCAACTCTGCTGGTAAAAATCGAAGCCGTATTGAACTCAAGACCGCTCTCAGCTATTACTGAAAAGCCTGATGAAATTTTACCTCTAACTCCGGGTCACTTTCTTCGTGGCGCTCCTATCATCGCTCCTCCTGAAGCTCCAGCTGACCCTCCGCTAGATGAAGTTCGTTTCCTTAAACGCTGGGAACGATTAAAAGCTCTACAGCATATTTTCGCTAAACGATGGAAAAACGAGTACATCACCGAATTGCAACGTCGCTACAAGTGGAAGACCGAAAGGCACAATGTCAAGCCAAACGATATTGTGATTATCAAAGACGACGTGTTACCCCCCACCGAATGGCGCCTTGGTCGCGTCACGAACGTAGTTTATGGCCGAGACAGTAAAGTCCGAGTAGCAGATGTTCTAACGCAAAATGGAATAACCAGAAGAGCCATCGTAAAGCTCTGTGTACTTCCCACAACTGACAACCGTCAGTAAACGATTCACCCAACACCTATTACTTGCAACCCCACCGTTTAATCATGAATATCAGCTCTTTGACACAATAAAAACACTTTTAGCCGCACAATATATTTTTTAACGCTGTATGTATTTCTTTCGTTTCTTTTTCTTTATTACCTCTAGATGAAGGACAGATGACCAAAATTGCCATTCCTTAATGTAAAGATGGAAAATAACCTTTATCTCCGCAAGAGGAAACTTCATCCCGCTGTCTCCCAGACCGATCCTAGATTTATAACAGCTATTCATGCCACCACTTGTGACAAATATTCAAAATAAATCTACCGATGTCTAATAGAAATTGTACCATAATTTGGCGGCCGGAATATGTTGAACCGTGTTCAACAGTATTTTTATAACTTCTAATAATTTAAAATTTTAAATCTTTTTCTTTATATTTTGAAACTAAAGTGCCAAACAATTGCCAGCTCTGAGTAAATTTGCATTACATATATTTTTTTTTATAAATATGTACCACTATGTAGATTTCATATAATAAGACAATAATTTTTGTTATTGTAAAACTTAACGAAAAATTCCTTACGGCACTTACGGTCTCTACTTTGTTATCATAAGTTAATTTTAAAGCAGTTCTGTATAATAACTCAAAAGGGCAAGAAGCCAAAATAAAATATTGTTTTAAGTTCAAGCGGAACTGTACCGTGTGTTTTATTTCTTTGGAAGAAATAATTGTCTGTTTGGACTAAGGAGGTACCCAGTCCAACAATTATCATAAAAATTATGCAGTAAAGGAAACGAATTATATAATATTTGCTATTATTGTAATAATATTAGTTATAAAGATACTACAAAAAACCAAGTTCCTCAATATTGTTAGAAACAAATATGTGAAAAGGATCAATGAGGACATTAAAATTTCTAATGAAGGGAGGAGTGACATGCATAACATAAAATAAGTGTGCAGCGCATTCAGTTGCTGACGTAAGCGTCTGCAACTGCATGCTCAACTACATGAATTGTTATGTGACACTTTCTTTAAAAAACTTAAAAAACACTTCATTTTTTCATTATAGTTTTAAGTAAAATATATTTTCTGGTTAAATAAAGAATTATTATTGTTTAAAACTTCAAACATAGAGTTTATATTCAATTTGTATATGTCAGTACAAGGACGAAAACATATAAATATTTTCGCCCATTCACAAGAAAATAAATTTATTTGGGAATATGCTGGCTGCAAAAAGCCTACTAGTTTTCAAAGTCTTTATGTGTTACATGTTTTGTAATGCAAGAGGCGTTGATAGCCTTTACAATAGATTATTATTTTAAACGACTTTATAAATCAGCTTCTTTTTAAAGATGTATGCAAACATCTAATTCTAAAAGCTGCCTTCAAAATAATATGAATATAAAGGAGTAGTTTACCCTGCAAATAATATTGGACTACTTGATCTATTTTGATCAAATGGACTACTCCCTGGAATGGTCCAATGTAATGCAAGCATGGACCATGTCATTGTTAAAAAGGTTAAAAAGAGTTTGTAGTAAAACGACCTGTCTTCGTTTTTTAACGACATGTTTTCGTTTTTAAACGACCATGGAGTAGTTTAAAGATTACTCCTTTCTAATGCAAAGCTGGGTTATATGGGCATCGTAATGTTAAATAGACCATGTTTTTCCATACATTGGGGTTACCTTTGGACTAGTCCTAGTTCCTTATGGGCTACATTTTACATGCGTGTATGGACTAGTCGCATTATTTGCAGGGATTATTTCTTTCTTTTTTATTTATTTAAATTTTCTTATTTATTATTCGAATTGCTAGTATTTTACTGAAATGCTTATGTATGTAATATTGTAAATAATCTTTTTGATTGATAGAGTTAATGGATACCACTGAACTAAATAAATTGCTTAATACAAGTAAATATTTAAAATATTTGCAATCGTTTATAAAAAAAACATATTTATTCTTTATATTTTCTCAATATTTTATTTTTATTAGAAAAATAGAAAACAAGTATTTTTATCAACAAGTAAAAATATAATAAAATGCCTTTTATATTCTTTGCTGTCTTTAAATAAAAAATTTCTTTTATACCATTCGCCTGAGTTGAAAAGGATAAACAGTTAGTCAAACAATTTTTTTTTAAATAAAGAATATTAGAAAATGTAAGTATGAATTTTAAATTTGACTCTCATATTATTTCGTTAAATTAAATAAAGAATTTAAATTTAGAGAAAAATATTCAAAAATGAAAAAGTGTCTTAGGAAAACTAAAATCTAATTTAAGATTTTCACTTAAGTTATAAAACAAAGTTGGGATCTAAAAAGGGCTCATTAACTGAATAATTAGTGTTATGTAATCCAATGTCAAAATATCGACGCAGTTATATATTTTGGCACTTTTTAAGTATTTCGGCTTTGATAACACTAAACTAAAATACATATGTAGCCATTCAGATCTGCCAATTGTAAATGTTAAATATTTAAATCTTGTTGACTACACTTAAAATATTATGTAGGTAAAATCAACGTAAAATGAAATAAAAAACAAATAAAAATTCATTTAAAATCCGGTCAACTCATTTTTCATTCAAACCAGACTAAAAATGTGTTTATTTTTTAATGCTCGAAAATAACTCACTAATTAAAGTACAAATTACTAATTTTAACTTTTGTTTAGAGAAAAAAATCCAATAAGGTCTTGACAACTTTTCTTTAAAAAAAAAAAACGTAAACCATTTGAGATATTTCCAAAATTTTATGAGCGACTTGAAATACAATTAATTGGACCCAATTTTCGATGACATGGTCACACATTTCGGCCGTAACGGCCACTATTTCCCAAACGACCGAAAATTGGAGTTAACTCTTTTAGGGCCATTATTACAACTTGCCAATAGTTAAAAGTCGGATTTTGTTGGACCGATAAATAGCTTTGCATTATTACAACTTCCATTTTTATTGCTGTTATTTTCAATAATAATAATATTTAATAGATGAAAACATAATAAATGAAGATTTTATAATGCAAAGCTATTTATCGGTCCGACAAAATCCGACTTTTAACTATTGGCAAGTTGTAATAATGGCCCTTAACTGCCCGTCTATACCAGAGATAATTATTGCGACATATATTGCAGTAATTGTCAAAATTATGTTATCTTTAATGTAGACAGCAATTTTTTGTACATATTTATTGCCAACAATTTATGTTGCAATAATTTTTAGTCCATTTTCGTTGAAAAATTATTGCTTACAAAAAACGTCAATTTGGTTGTCAGCTGAAAAAAAGTAGCAATTAAGTTTTTGAAATTGCAGCAAATTATAATTGTAGTAAAATAATTAAATTAAAAAATTAAATAAACACTAAAATAAAATTGTAAAAATTATAATTTTTTCCTTATTCGATATTTATTGTTAAAATTAATATTAATTTGTTTAAGTTCGAGTTCTTTTTTATATAAAAATAATAATTCAACATTTTTTATTTTTTCGAATTTATTCTATGAGCTAAATTTCAGTTATGTATTTTATAAAGCTTTATTGTAATAGTCCTATTCCTTTAATTTTTAGCAATGACTTTATACACTACCAGACTATTATATTGTATCTTCTTGTTACATTTTACCTTAGCTGTCCTTTGGATAGCAATGAAGTATATTGCAAAGAATGCTGACGAAGGCTGTAGCGGGCCAGAAAATGCATTACATTCTGCTGGTGTCTAATAATTGAAAATTTTTCTGTACATACAATATACCTCATTGGTTTCCAAAGGAAACCTAAGGTAAAATGTAACAAGAAAATACAATATAATAGTCTGGTAGTGTATAAAGTCGTTTTTGAAAAATTTAAGGAAAAGGACTATTAAAAAGCTTTATAAAATACATAACTGAAATTTAGCTCATAGAATAAATTCGAAAAAATAAAAAATGTTGAATATAATAAAGTAACCTATGAAAGGAAATAATTCCCAGTTTCTATTTGTTAAAAATAATAATTTTACATTAACAAAAATAAAAAAATTAATAAAATTAAAACTTTTGTATTAAAAATGGCCTCAAGCTTAAACAAATTAATATAAATAATAAAGTCGAATAAGAAAGAACTTATATTAATAATAACAATTCTTGAAAGATACCGCCAATTTTTACACTGCACCTTCTTCCTTGATTTTTTTCAAACTATGAGTTAACATAAATACGTTTTCCCATGCCTTTAACATAAGCTGAGCAATATGAAATATTGCTCTGTTATTCTGCCGACGTTATTGCCAAATTTCTGAGATAATTATCTTTAGTGTAGACCTAGGGTAAAGTTGCGGTCACCGACTCCGAATTTCGGTAGAACAGTTTTATAATTTGCATACGTTGTTTGTTCGTGTACTTTGTAGGGATGCCAATCCTGAAATCCCGGGATTATTCTTAAAATTTAAGTCTCGGATTTGGATTTAGTAAAAATGTGGCATTTTTTTTTATCAAATACAACTATATTTAAATAAACGTGAGTCACCCTGTTAAAAATAACTAAAAAAAATTAATATTAAATCATACTGGCAATGAATCTAATTTTTAACTGGTTACAAAAAGAAGTCGCAAGTGAATAAATGTTACATGCAATGCATTTTGTACCACGGAAAACAAAATCAGAAGATAAAGTTTGGCGTGGTCTTTTTCCTAAGTGAACACACGCAAAATGCGAAAAGGTGTTACAAACTGTAGGCGGTTCTACCAAAGGTCTTTTGGCACATATTTGTTTAAGTACACAGAGCCAAAACTGCCTAATAGAATCAAGAAGATTTTCTCTATAAAACGTTTTTAGGCTAAGGGGTATCCCAGCAGAAAGAAGCGAAGATTTTTCCAAAGAGATTCCTTATTATTTTAATGTTGTAAATCTTTTTAATTTTATCAAGAAGGAAAAAACATAAAATCAAGAAGGAAACTTGTTATTCTCAATTTTTTTCACTCTATTACCGTTATTTTGGCACAAAAAAACCATCCATAGAGAAAAACTTTTTGATTCTATAAGGTTTTTTTCTGAATTGTATAAAAAGGGATTTCTTATTGATTTTATTAGGCTACCTAATAGATTTTTTCAAAAAGGTATACATATGTATGTATGTATATAACAAAAAAAAAACAACTTAAAATTTTAAACGAATGGAAATTTATTCGTCTTCTTAAATTTATTTTCTAAACAAGGTGCCTAAGAGTTAAAAAATTATTTTCGTACAAAAATTACTATATTTTGGTATAATTCTAACCGGTGTTCGAAAATAAACAGTTCATTATTTAGCGTTCGGCTCACACACGCACGAACGATATCTATTTTTTTGTGATTCTGTTGACGAACACAGGCCTTAATACCGTTCGTAACTATTTTCAAGAAAGAGCCGAACATTATATATTGTTCTGTTCTTCGTTAAAAAACCGAACAATTGTAGTGTTACTGTAGACAAACATTATATGTTAATGTTCTATAGTGGAATCCCGATAATTCGTAATCGCAAGGGACCGGCCATTTCTTACGAATTATAGGGGTTTTAAATTTAGCGAGGTTTCGATTTAACGGGGTTAATATAAAATAAATACGAGTTAACGGGGGTTTTCAATTTATTTACTAAAACGATAAAAAAACAAAAAAAAAAAACAATTGTAAAAATAAAATACAAAATAAATACATAAAATAATATAGCAAATTCATTTACTAAGCGTAAAATTGAAGAAGAATTGAAGTAAGAGTTGATGGAGCAATTTCAAATCGCTTAGCAACGTCTATTTTTTTTCTATTGTCGTATGTATGTAGTTAGCAAACAATTACGATTTATAAGAGGTAAAGAAGATTTTATTTGAAAAAAAATACGAATTAGCGAGGGGAAATTTTACGAATTAAGGAGATTTTTTCAAGGGACCGACAGTTTATTACGAATTATCGGGAATTACGATTTATCGGGGTACGAATTATCGGGGTTTGACTGTATAATGTTTCTTTTTTTACATTGATAAAGAAATGAACAAACAAAAAATTTAAGCAACGACCACACCACGAACAGCTTGTGTGTGTATTGCGTATATGTTTTGTTTGTGTAAAATTATTTTGCTGGCTTTTTTTTTGCTTGTGTATTTTGTGTTTGTAAAAAATGTTTGGTTTTTTTTACCAGCCAAAAGTGACGAACATTAATGAGCCGAACCGAACACAATGAAGTTTGTGGAATTAAATGTTCTAATCTTTTGTTGAGTTTGATAAAAACAGTATTATTATTTTTGTGTTCGAAAGATGACTAACAGGGAAACGTTATTTTTTTAATGACTTTCTACACAGACACTATTAGCGTTTGTGTTTTCCGCAGATCTACCGAACGGAACACTAAGGAGCGATAATTAGTGTTTATTTTTGAACACTGATTCTAACTAAACGGAAAACTTTTAAAATAAACTACAAAAAGTTAATTTACAACTTTTTTGAGTGTATGTTTAAAGGAAGCCATCCCTTTTCACCTACGTCATGAATTCTTGGCTTTGCCTTGCCTTACCAAACTTCAGTTCGTGATGTTCTTGTTGAACATGACAAAAATAAAGTGGACCAAGCAGTAGAAAGCGATGGTCTTCTGGACAGGGTAGCCAGATTTTAAATTCGGAAAAACAGTACATTGAACACAAAAAAACAGTACAATAAAGAAAAAAACAGTAATTTTTTTTTTTGCGAAAACAACTATTTATTTAAATTATTATATATTTAAAACTTTTGATTGAATATGCAACAATTTATGGTTTTTATACGTACATATACGAAATTACTCAATTTGTGTAAAAAAAAAAAACACTAAAACGAAGCATTTGGCCTTAATATTTTTTTTTTTTTTTAATTTGAAGACAGGAAAACCATACCATTCCTGTAAGCCATATAAGAAAGGCGAAAAGCCTAACTTAGCTTAAAACAATTTACTCGTTGATTGTGTAAGTAGGACTTTCTTTAAGCATATTGGTATTTAAAGCAATTTTCACCACACACATAGTTGCACAAATCATATAGAATTTGAGAAAATGTATGTGTCCTAAGTTAACACCTGAAAGGAATTAGCTATTTATATAAATTTTGAACCCGGAGAAATTTTTAAATTTTTACGTTTTCAATTTAACGTGATTTCGATTTCCAGAACTTGCCCGAATATTAAAAAAGAAAATTCTAGGAACTAAAAATAATTGTGTTGGAATAAGTATTTATTTAGTATTTAAAAAATATAATATTTTTAACAAAATTTCGATTTTGTTTTTGTCTTGCTCAGGTGTTTAAGTAAAGGAAAATACTATTGGAAGAGGTAGCCATAAAATCATATGTCTTAAAAATAATAAGTCACCCATTATAATTAAGATTTCTACTGCGTATTTATGAGAAAACAATGACCACAGCGTAAAAAGTCTTATTATTTTAGAACTTTTTTGTTTGGAACACAACATTTTTTTAAGCTATGTACTGTTAAATATTAGGATATTTTCAAAATATGACTTTAACAGGGTTTTTCTTAATATCTTGGTTTTTTGTAGACTGAACAAAAAAAACAGTACAAAAACAGTACAAAGTGTAAAAAACAGTACGTTTGCGTACTGTTTTGGACATTATGCATAAAACAGTACAATTGCAAAAAATCAGTACATGTACTGTTAAAAACAGTACGTATGGCAACCCTACTTCTGGAGTAGAAACTTAAATGTGAATTATTAAACTATTTCTAATTTAAATTCTTAATATTCTTTTTCTGTACATACCCAACAAACACGAAGTCAAACCTTTGATATGAAATGACTTTATCATTTGACATCAAACGCAATTCTCAATCGTTTTTCAATTGTTTGATTTAACATTTAAATTCAAATTGATAATGATTTGAAAATAAACATTTGATATCAAATGTTTTGTCAATTTGATGTCAGATGTTTGTCAAATGTTAAAATCATTTGTGGTTACATGTGTTTTACTATTAAAAATAAATTTTAATATATAGTGAACAGTTTATTTCTTGTGAAAAATAAAAATTATTTGTGAGAAATTACAATGATTACAAATACGAAAAAAAAGAAAAATAATAAAACAAGAATGTGAAGAAAGTTTGTTGAACGATCGCGGTGCTACAATCCTCAAAATAAAAGGGAGCCAAGTATTTTGTCTTTCTAAGAATTAGAGGACGGAAAGAACACTATTTCATCTTTTAGCTATGGTACCGAATGTTTATCTCAAAGTTTATTTTAATAAATAATAAATTTAAATTAAAAAAATTAAATAGTTTTATTTATATTCCACATTGTATTATAATCTACATTTGAAAAACATTTGAGAATTACGTTTGAAAGCAAGTTGAAAATAAAGTCATTTTTCAATTTGAAAATAATTTCCCCTTTTTGTTGAGAACGCTATGATTTTAAAATCATTATCAAACGTTTGTCGTTTGAGAAAACGTTTGATTTCAAATTATTTTCAATTTGAAATCAAACCTCCGTGTTTGTTGGGTAAAACCTTTGTATGAAATTTAATTGTTCCAATCCAATAAACACGCAAAAATAAAATTTCAAGTGCTTAAAATTTAACTGAAAATAATAAACTTTAGTTCAAACATATAAAGCGACCAGTTAAATAATTTCCAGCCGGGTGGTGTTGAATTTTCATTCCAAAGTTATGTTTCGTATAAACCGTGTGAAAATTAAAAGTTTTGGCATAAAAAAGACGCTTTCCGCTCTTATTAAGGTAGCTCAGTAACTCAGCCTTAACTGTGTTTGTTATTTTTACAGTAATATGTATAGTCTGGGTCCCTATGAGTAGCGAAGTTGATTTAACAATGTCCGTCTGCAAGTGTGTTTGTTGAACTGAATTCTCCTATTGAACCACGATTGCCTCTAACATTAACCTATAAATTTTATATTTAAAACCTTTACTTTTTCAAGTCTCCTTATAATTTAAACATTATTTTAATACTTTTGCCTTAATTAAACTAAGTATAGTCAGTAGTTTTTCATAAATATAACGAACTCATGTTCATTGATAATTGTATGTAAATTTATTTATTCATAAATTTTTTTTTTTATTAAAAAATTTAGTTAATACATTAATGTACATATGCATGTACTAAATACGTATTAGATATACATAGCAACTAGGCCTTAAGCTAAAAAATGTTCATTAAAATTTGACGTAGATATGGACTGAGCGTTGAAACCATTCATCGATTTTATTCGTTAAAAGAAACAATAAACTAGTTTTTTTGATGTATAATAAATATGTTGAATTTAAGGAACACGTTTATTCTTTTATAATAAAATAAAAGGAAACAATTAACTAAAATTTTAAAAAAGTGTACATTGTTTCAAGGAACCCGTTTATTTATTTTAAGTATTGTACTTTGATGTTGTCCTAATACCCCTGACAGACATAGGATTTGTATACTATACTAGCATGATATACTACATGTGTGTCAACCTAAACTACAATTAAACCATGAAAAAAGCGTTATATTGATGGTTTATATTCTACGAAAATGTACGTAGCAAATAGTAGTAGTATACATTCATACATACTACAAGTCTGTCAATATAAAATTGTAGTATGCATACATACCGTGATATGTTGACTATATGTTTGTCAGGGGTATAAAGAAGAAGTTCTTAAATGAACGAGTACTTTGATTAAACAAACAATCATTTAAATTTATATTTTACTTGGCTCAATTCAAAGTACTATTTCCTTGTTTTGTCCGGGATAAAAACACGTACTAAAAACGAAAAATAGCTACAACGAGTTCAATTACAGTAGTTTTGACTTAACTGCCTTTTGTTTAAGTGCACTTTTGAATACGGCACAAAATTCCTTTTTTAAGTGCACTTTCTATACCTGTACATTTGCGATAAATGCCCAAAATTATTGGCATTTTAAAATTATTTTCATACAAAAAATCAAAGTTAGCTGCACTTTGACTAAACTGCCCAAGATACTTATTTTCTGTAATTATTCTTCAAAATCCTTGTTTACGTGCCTTTTGTCTACGTGTACAGTTATCGTATTTTTTGGCAGCTATAAAATATTTTCATATAAAACATCAAAGTTAGCTGCACACATGAAAAAATATGGTGGCGTGGCCACTTTTTCATATATGTAAATATCCAATTTTATAAAATTTAAATCAATTCATTTATAAAAACGTTTTTATTTTTCTTTTGAACACTTTGCTTTAGCTGCACTTTTTTTGAAGGTAACCACAGATACATACATGCATTTAAGATAACAGCACTTTTGATTTATCTGAACAAAAAATCGTGCAAAGGAGATTGTGCAGCTAAAGCGGCTCATACACTTGCAATAAAATTGTTCAGTTTTACGTATTGCACAATTATATCGCCAATGTGTATGTGATATACGATGATGGCACAATATATTGGCAACAATCAAAATACTTTTGATTTTTATTGCACAACGAAAAGATAGTGAAATGTGTTAGCAACATTGTACAATGCTGTTTATGTTATTTTTATAGGTTATGTTCACCTTTTTATTGAATGAATGGAAACATAGTGCGACTTATTGCATAATATAGGACAAAATGGAAATAATAGGGCGAATATCATTTACAATAATGTTGCAAGTGTATGGGCCGCTTAAGTCAATATGACTGTACATATTGTTCTTCATTTAACAAAAAAAAGTTTGTGCAAATTTAAATTAAAACGTTAGTTTTTAAATAAGTCTCTTCAACCTCTTAACCCGATTAAAAAATCTGCAGCTTATCAAACTTTGTACAGCTCTTGTTTTCGAGTTTCGGTTTTGTTAGTTTATTCAATAAACTAAACCGATTTTGAGTTACTCGAATATATGTAGCGCAACTTTCTCCATTTTCGTAACAACGGTATGTCTCGAAAATAAGAGCTAACCTTAAACACGCTAGGTCCCCCCCCCCCCCATGTTACAAAAAACGTGTAAAATTCAGGCACAGTGTAATTTATTATAAAAATAACACAACTGGTTTATAACCAGTTAAAAACAAAAAATACAAACAAATGAACTAACTCAGTTTTTGCACCAACAATTTTTGCACGCTTTTATATTGAGTCAGGTGTTTAACGTTTTTTATTACACGGTCGGCAAAAAAAGGCGGGAGTAAGAACATTGTTATAGGCAGGGCTATGTAGTCGTCAATAAATAGTTCTAACTTCGACTCCATCCGCTGAAATTTTATAAGTAGGACTCCTACTTTGACTCCTACTCTAACCTTGATGCTAAATGTATATGCAACTGGTCCTTATTTGACCTAACTCTTTTTTTGAAGGCAGTACCTTTTAAATGGTAAAATGTAGCAAGAAAATGATTCTGTAAAAATCAATATTTTAATTCTAACACGTGCCGCATTAATCTTTTATATCGTTATTTACATATGTAGAGTAGACTGGACCTTATTTTCTGACTTAAAAGATTTTTAAAGCAGACCCTCTTAAAATTTGTTTATTTAGAAAAATATTAGAAAACTTTCAATGCCGAAAAATGTTGGAGTCGCATTTACTCAGTCATTCCATGTTTATTTTTTTGTTCATAGGACCAATATTAACAAAAATAAGAAAAGTACCAGCTAAAGAACAAGAAAGTAACAAATAGAACCCTTTAAATATGTTCATTCACCCAGGATCTTGCATGTTTAATTTTATGTTTCAAGTCCAATACTAACGGAAATTTAAAAAGTACCAGTTAAAGACCAAAAAAGTACCAAAAAGTTCCATGTTGAATTTTATGATTCTAGGTGCAATATTAACGGTAATTAGAAAAAGTACCAATTGTAAAACTTAAAACCTAAAGAAAGAAATTTAATTTTCCGTTTTCTCCTTATTGAAGTATCAAAAATTTCAATATTGTAGTGGGATCTAATACGTATGTATATGCCAAAGAATGGAGAAAAATACTTTGTCAAAAAAGTACCAACAATAGGTACAAATTTCACCCCTTAAACGTTCGAATTTTAAAAAGTACAAATATGTATTTGTATTTTAAGCATTAAATTTTTTCTGTCTATTTTAGTTTTGGGATTTGAATGACGTTACAATAGGAGGCTTAGCGCCCCTGGACCATATCCTAAGCACTTAAGAGAAACCTTATAAACCCATTAGGAGGTTCCATTCTTAATTTTGTTTAAGGAATTTTTAAAATCGGTCCGGCAGCTCCGGAGATTCCCTCCTGCAAACACACATACAAACATAAAAACGTACAAACTTTTAAGCTTTATAATATTAGTACAGATTACAACAACTTTGAAATGAAGTTTGAAGGCCAGAATTTGATGTGTGGCCATGCAGCTTTAAATAAAATAAAAATTTATTAAAAATAAAAATCTTTTTATTTATAAAAAGGGTCCGGAAACTCTATATACCCTTTTTCTTATCTTACTTTACATAGAAATTGAATGTAAACATTTTAACACAACGGATACTACCTTATTAAATGTTACAATATTTCAAAAAAAAAGCTTTTTGATACTACGTCAAAACCAGCAGGCTTACATGGCACGTGTCATTTTAAGTTGCTCTTCTACTTTAATATATGTATATTATTTATTTATTAAAAAAAAATCAAATGATTACAAGCCTTAAGGTGCAAGAAATCTAAAAGTATAATATGACTTTCCATAAGAAAGAGTACAAAATACATGACAAACTATGTACATACCTAAATTGCAAAAGGACCTAACTAACCAAAAAATAAAAATTGATTTTTTCATTGATTCTGGTGTATTACATCAACACTAATGTCCACATTTTGGATTCTTTCGACCAAAAAGATCAACTTTATTAATAAACAAGTAAGAGTGCTACATTCTTATCTTATATAGCCACCATCATGGGGCGAGAAGAGCAGAAAGTTTTATAAATTCCATTCTTTAGATATAGATAATCTTTTTTGTGCCACGCCCTATGCCCAATCCCGTCCACATTTTGTCGGAAGTTGTGCATTGATAACCATGATGCTTTTACCAAATTTGGAAGCTTTGCCGTTCTTTAGATTAACAGAAAACAATAACAAAATATGAAAAAACAATAAATAAAATTAGAGGCAGTCGTGGTTTTAATAAGTATATCTGACGTAAATATAAACAAACAAAGTCCCCATCATATCACAGACGGACGGAGAGATGGTCAACTGGATTTGAACTTCTCTTCCAATAAGGATCCATAACCTTTTAATGTGTTAGAATCAATATTGTGGAAATTAAAAACGGAATGACAAACTTACATATACTGTTTTACCTTCGGTGAAGGGCATACAAATAAACACCCTTATCTTTAAAGGATGATACATATGATAAATGCCAAGACAGGTTTTACAAGAAAAAAAAATTTTAATATGTTCAAGACAATTTATTTATTTATCTAACATTTTGAAAATTTTACAGGAGAAGCAAACAACTATTAAAATTATGAATAATTAAATTGTCTTGAACATCTTTAAATTAATTTATTCATATTTTTAAATAGTTGTTAGCTTCTCCTGTATAATTTTCAAAATTTTAGATTTGGCGTTTTGCTTTTTATGTTGCGACACATATTACATATATTGAAACACAATTTAAATTTATTTTTTATCACAATGTTTTGCAATTGAGATTTTACTTAGATACATTTCTCTTGCCCATTGCTTTTTATAATGCTTAACCCGGTGCGCATCGCTTCCATCATTTAATTAAATTTAATTTTTTTTTGTTTTAAATAGATCTCGTGTATTCACACCTGGACTGTGGAGTTAAGTTGAGGTTTTTGTACCGAAGTCGAAGTACCCACAAAAACTCGCAACTTCGACATCATAATTTTTCGGGCACAACAATTTTAAAAATGTTCTAATATTTTCCAAAATAAAAATTTTTTTAGGAGATTCTGCTTTAAAGTCTGAAAATAAAGACCAGTCTACTTCGCAAATGTAAGTAACTATATTTGATTTGAAATCTTTACAGAATCGTTTTCTTACAATATTTAACCATTGGAAAGTTTAGGTTAGGTATGGTCGAAAGGACGATGAGGCTTCAAATAAGCATTCTCATGGCAGTTCGATGTACGATATACACATAGGTCACCAGCAGGCCTGTTGTATGCTCCTTAAGAAACATGGCCATTTAGGTGGGTAGTGCTACCACAAGCTATAGGGAGGAGGTTAACATCGGTTAAGAAACTCTGTTTTCCGGACTAATTCCTTAAGTTTTTCCAGTCAATGTTCCTCAGGGATCCTATGACATCGCTCCAGAGGTGTTTGGATCTTATTTCGACGATGGCCTTACAGTGCCAGAGAAAGTGTTCCAGCGTCTTGCCCTCCTCACCACACACTCTACACTCGTCAGATTTGATGTAGTTGTGCTCGTAATCCTGTATAACCAGTCAGGACATGTACCATCATTCTTACTTCGGATTTACTCCCATTGTGTAGGCTTCTTGTTACCCCATCAAATCTAATACCCGTAATTTCAACAAACAGGTATCTGGTTGTGTTCGTACCTAACAGTTATCTTTACCTATCCGGTAAAAATAGTTTGGTAATTTCAACGTTAATTTTGCCTACGTGTTTTTTCCTTTAAGTTGTCTTTTAAAATATGGCAACATTTGAATTTTTATTAATATTTTTAATTAACTGTCAAAAATCGATGGTTCAAAATACGGCTCCACGAAAAGCCCCCCAATGAAATAACGCCCAGGAAATAACCCCCAATGAAATAAATCCCAAAAAATAGGAATTAACACCCAAAAACAGTGAATGAAATAACATCGAAAAAAAAAATGAAATAAACCCCAAAGCGAAAACGAAAAAACCCCCAACATTTGGGAGTTATTTCATATGAAATAACACCCAATGATGAAAATAAAATAAACCCCAATGAAATAAACCCCATCAGCAACAAAAATGAAATTATGCCCAAAATTCATAAAAGAGTCAGTTTCAGCAAGGATAACCCCCAAAAACCAACAGCTTTAAAAATGAAATAACCCCCGAATAAAAAATGAAATAACACCCAAATTATACACGCTATGAAACAAGCCCCAAATTTTAAAAATTTGTTGGGTGTTATTTCATTGGAGATTATTTCGTAATTTGAAAACCCCAAATGAGGAATGAAATAATTCCCAAAACAAAATGTAAAAGGGCCCAAAAAAATTGTATGAAAATTTGGGGAATATTTCATTTCTCGTTTGGGTGTTATTTCATTGGGGGGCTTTTCGTGGAGCCGTAAAATACACTACAGTTTAACCAGTAGGTAAAACAAACTTGTTAAAATTATCAAAAATTCATTACACCAGAGATATCTATACACAGTTAGATATCTGTTTGTAGAAATTACGGGCATAAGTAGTCCTACCCACAGTCCCGCTATTCCAACTGGCCGTGTGGGTTTCCCTAGCCCGCGTCTTTAATTCCGCTTTCGTTACCTCAAAAGGATTCGCATTCGCCAGGTTAACTGCAAGCAAGTATATTGGTCCTCTCATTTCCGATTATCCCCGAATGGCCCGCTAACCATATGAAACGGATCCCATTGCACGAGTTAAAAGAGCTTAAAGTCAAATAAGGACCAGTTCATATACATTAAGCATCAAGCTTGGAGTAGGAGTCGGAGTCAGATTCGGAATTAAAAAATTTCAGGGGATGGAGTCGGAGTTAGAACTATTTCTTGACGACTCCATAGCCCTGATTGATACCGAAGCAATGTGTATCAAATTTAGATAATTTTACTGTTATCGTTCTTCAAAAATCTGCTTTGTGTTTCACCAATCCAGCCCATTTTTTTACGGATGTTTTGTTTAGTAAACCAAAGTGTTTGTTCTAAACTTAAACTTTTTTTCTTTAACCGTTCTCCAGATATACTCAGAAATTTATAGTGTCTTTGTATGGGAGATGACATGCCCACTTGTCCCATTGAGCCGAATTTTTGACAGACGTTGTTCATTAATATCTCAGCTATTTGTGCAAAACTTTAATACTTTTACTGTTAACGTTTTCGAGAAATGTAGAAATCTAAATTTTCTTCGTATGGGAGGCACCACTCCAGCTTCTCCAATCTAGTTCAGTTTTTAACAAAAGTTTTGTATTGATAACCAAATTATTTGTTTCCAATTTGGAAACTTTAACTGTAACCGCTTTTCAGTTATACTGCAATTTATATTGTTTTTGTATGGAAGGTGTCACGCCCACTTTAAAATCTACAAATATTTATAGCACCTGTTAAGTGGCAAGTATTCAGAAAATTACAAACAAACACACAAAAATACAAGAAAACCAATTTTAATTTTTATATAAAAAAAATTGGATTAACTTTTTTGGCTTTCCAGTTACCTACGAATATTTCTAGTACAATTATGACAAAGTAAAAATTGCACGTATCATTTGCTCTTAAATTGAAAAAGTTTTTATCAAATGTGAGTTTTATTTAATTAGTAATATCCCTGTAGGAAGTCAAACACATTTATAAGTAATTTCAAACTGGTTTTTTTATAACCACATCTAGTTGATTAAGTGACTATTTTCCTTGTCGACGACTCATTATTTTAACATAGGCATGTCATAGGCAGTAGTCAATTGGCCATCTTTGCATGACTTTTAAACTGACTACTAACTAGTTATTTTTCAACTTATTTGTAGTTAATTAATAGTATAGTCGGCTTAAAATAAATTATTTAAATTTGAAATAATTTTTGTCAAAAAACTAACATGCATATTTTTATATAGAAATTAATATTTAAGAACATTTTGCATCAAATTGCTTTAAATGATAATGTATAATAGTGCTGAAATAAATGCGGTACATAATTTCTAGTACATACATACATAAACAGATTTGAATGGTTTTAATTTTTAATTATTTTAATAAATTTGAATATATTTTTTTCATTTGACTTCATGGCATGCTTGTTTAACTTAGTTTGCTTTTATTTGTGCCTCTATGCAATATGTTTGGTTGATATCTGCATGAGATTTAAACCAATTTGTATTCATTTGAAAAATAGTTAATTTATAGTTAGTGTTTTCTGCAACTGACTATTTAATTTACTACAGGGATTCTTTTTAATTTTCTGTTTTGGCTTTTACTTGAATTCTGTTGAAATTTTTCTTTTATACACTTTTAGATCCAAAATTAGAAAATGGTTATTTGAAATAAATGTTTAATTTTATTCGAGAGTTTTATAAAGTTAATTAATTATTTAAGATTAATTAGGTACTGCAAATAAAAGCAAAACGTGAACTATGAATTTGCAAATACACATCATAAAAAAATGCACTTTTAAAAGTTTATGTCGGTCTTGTATTCGGGAAAATATTTCCGGAAATTCCCGGCAAAATAATTTTTAAAATTTTCGGTAATTTTTTTTGGGAATTTCGTCTCAAAGTTTTCAACTTAAATTTAATTTTTTTAACATTAACGGCCAATTTCACTCTTTTGCAATGGAAAAGTGGAAAGAAGAAGTCTATGCATTTTGGTATACCAATGATGTGGTATACCGCATCAACAAGAAAATTGCTATGGATGTATCAACTACTATAAAACTTTGAATAGAAGGTGTTCACACGGTGAACAAAAAGATACCGCTGAACCAACACTGCAGCATTAACGCCCCCATCAATAGCTGATGAAGGAACTGCAGCCAACAAAAAACTAAAAGGTACAAAAAGTGATCAAGAAGTCGATCGCGAAGACGTTCAACACCAAAGTGACGCGCTACAAAACCCTACCTAAACAAAGTGTTTTTAAATTGTTCATAAAAGCCATACAAAAGCATTAAATTAAATTAAAACCAGAAGTGTAAAAAAATAGTAAATAAGTTTTATTGCTAAAAAACTTAACCTCACTAAAAACAAAAAAGAACTTAACCTACAATTACATGCACCTATGTATTACAAACCAAGCCCTTGAATCTACATATACCCATAATTACCCCTTAAATACAAAATAAATGAAATTTTTAAAACGTTTTAAATACATATGTATATAAAGTGGTTTTATTTACCAAAGTTTGCGCTCAAGATCTATTTATCTCGCTCAAACCCTCTAACCCGTGTAAACAGAAGGAAAGCAAAGAATAAAACTTATTTAGCAGTGACAAGTGTCCAATTACCATTACTGCACTCAGAATTCGTACCAACATACCGAAGTATTGATTTTAAAACAAATATCAGTACTACAACCGCCGCTGCTACATCCATAGATTTCTTCTCAGCATACGACCCTGGTGAAGGTATGAAACATCAAAGGACCCAACTCGGACTCGGAAAAAATCGGAACTGCTGGCTTCATTTTTGAAAGGAAATAATTTGCTGGCGAAAGGTATCAAAGTAACAGCATATCGAAAACGCTTAAAAGAGTTAGAAAAGTTCTTCAATGTGAATGATGGAATAAATTTCGCTTATTGCAACGATATTGAAAAGTTAATGGAGATGATAGGGTTAACCTATAAAAAAGATGATTGGCGTTTATTCATCGATAGTTCACTAATCAGCTTAAAAGTTGTGCTTTTGTACAAGGCAAATAGAATGCCTTCTGTTCCTATTGCGAATAGCACTGACACTAGTGAAAATTTTGATAATGTGAAACACATTCTGGAAGAAGTCAAATATAACGAACACCAGTGGCGCATTTGTTGCGACCTCAAAATAATTTCATTGATTACAGGTTTAACAGCATCTGGGCGTCCAAAAATCCGGGTTTTTTGTGCGATTGGGTTTCAAGATACGGAGAAGGTATTAAAGAAAGAAACCAGTACAAACAGCATAACTGGAATAGTCCCATTGGACGGAAATGGCCTAAAGACAATGGGCTATACGAAAGTCTTGTTCCTGAAATGAAAATTTTGTCGCCGTTGCTCTACATTAAACTTGGCATTGCTAAACATTTTTTGAAATGTATCGCAAAAAGACCAGCAGTATTCAACCGATTAAAAGACATTTCCCCAAGACTGAGTAACGCCAAAATTCAGGAAGGGGTTGTTAATGGTCTCGACCTACGGAAACTAATGAGTCGTCAAGATTTTGACCAAGTTCTGACAGACCGAGAATTAAATGCATGGCTTGCATTGAAAGCAGTCACTAAAGGACTTTTGGGTAAAGAACGCAAAGACAACTACAGGAAATCTGTTGTAAACATCTTGATCAACTCGCTCAACAGTTGCCAACTGAATCTGATGAGCAAGGCGAAAGTTATCACCAAACTCCGCTTCCATTTGTATAACTAGATTTTTCTAATCAGCCCTATCGTGAATAAAAATTCCTTGGGAGTTTTTTCCCTTTTCCCATTTTTACAATTGAATTGACATAGGAAAATTGGAAAAAGGGAAAAAACTCCCAAGGAATTTTTATTCACAATGGGGGTGAATATCTTTGTCATAGTGCACAATTTAAAAATATTAACTATTGAAAACTATTTTCGTTTCAGGTACAGAGGAAAGAAATCTCCACATGCAATACTCGCTGTAATCTGTTGGTGGTATAAAAACACCTTTGAAGAAGAGGAAGACTAGACAAAGATGAAATTCCAGAATATCTGTTGGACGAAATTATCGACCTTCTGATGATGATGGCGATGACCAAGATATTAGAGAGAGCAGTGATGTTGACCCACAGCCGCCTGCTAAGCGGCAACTGGCAAAATCATTATTTAATTTTTTTACTTACCCAACTAACTTCTAATTTCTTTTTCAATGTTTCTTCAAAACCAACACTGAACAAAATTGGTACATAAAAAAATGAGAAGTAAATTAATATTAAGCTGGAAAACACAAGTTTTGTAGAATATTATAGATTTAAACAGAAAGCAAAAAAGACTTAGTTCTGTGGAAAATATTTTCAAAAAGCATGAAAAACAAATAACTTTTCCAACATTTTGCTTCATAAGTTCCACAAAAATATTTTAAATCAATTTTTTAAAAAATTTTAATTGTTGCACAGGTCTCTAGCAATAATTTGGCCTATACAGATTTGAAAAATATCAGTAAGTCGACGAGTTATAGGAAAAAACCATATAAACAATGTGCTGAAAATCGGCATTTGACTGCAAAGGTTGAAGGTCGATTAAAAAAAAAATTCGAACTAACATTAACAAACGCCGCGATACGGGCCTTCTGATTTAGCCTCAGAATCGACCTAACTTTTGCTAACCTGAATTTGTTGCACAGTGTTATTATAAACATTTGCATAATGGCTGAAATAATAGTTATGCCACTCCAGTTATTACAGTCTGTAGCATCACCTTTTTTACGCAGTTTAACTATTGTTCCTAATAATCCAAGGGAAATTTATCATATTACAAAAGTAAATGAAGAATTGCAGCGAACTGTTTGGGATTACTTTTTAAAACTACCGCTGGATTATTATCAACGGCGGCTTTTGCATTACCTTTAATTTAAGTACCCACACATACCACTAAGTGAGCGGGGCGGTTATTTGGATTCAGGGGGCCCACGGGCCTCAGAACCTAAACTTTTAATTTTGGTTTTTTACCCTCCACCAAAATTAGTTGTGAAGAGGGTATACTAAGTTTGTCTTTCCGTGTAAAACTTATTATTCTTCATCTCAGACCTCATAAAGTACTGGGTGGCCCAAATTAACGCAGGGGTTTGAATTCGTGATAACTTTTTATTTAAGAAATAATTGTTAATATTTTTATTAATACAGTATATAAATGGGGAATATTTTTAGTTTAGTTATGAAAAGTAATATCTCGGAAGTGGTGGCTATTTTCTGATTCCCAAATTCGTGCTCTTTCCAACACATTTTCCATAACCCACGTGTTCATTTAAAAAAAATAAGGACCAATTATCCTTTCCGATGAAACACCGCACCAAAACGTACACTTAGGTGGGAGTAACTCTCGCTGTTGAACTACTCTCGGATTTTCCGTAGCCCATATCCTGCAGTTTTGCTTATTAACGAACCCACTTAATTGGAAATGGGCTTCGTCGCTCATAACTAAATTATGAATAAAATAATGATTTAATAAAGCTCAAAAGCTCAAGCCAAAAAAGTTATAAGCAATTCAAACCCCTTCGATAATTTTGGGCCACGTCTGTCTGTTGAAAATACGCTCACTTTCGAAAAACTCAAAGAAAATGAACAAACTTGGTGTCGAATTGCTTGTAGTAATCCTAAGCAGTTTGGGATTGAAATCCAGCCAAACCGGTTCAGTAGGATATAAGCTATGAACCAAAATGTGGAACCACCACCCTAAAAAATGGATAATTTTGTTACAAAAACTAACATAAATAAATAAAAGTTCATTTTATTCGACTGGAAATCACACTGTAAAATTTCGTGAAGATCGGTTTATAATTTATTATGGGCCCCCATTAAACCCTACTCCCAGAAAATAGTTTATTATGGCTAAAGCCGTAATAAATAATGCTATCAGATTAAAATTGAATACTTCACAGTTTTATAGGACTAGCAAAAACACTAATAAATGTCGTGATGATCGCTCCATAATTTATCATAAGCCCCATATAAAGTCCACTCTTTAAATACGCCTTAAACCGTAGCAGATGTAGACATTGTGACTAAATTTCTTCCAACTAAGCTTCATATGATCAGAAAAAATTTCATGCAATTTTGTGATATACGGACCATACTTAGCAGCCTTCTGAAATTCACTGTTAACGCTTAAACTTATTTCACCGCTGTATTGAAATTTATGTTTTTTAATACCAGAAATCACTCTGCAGAAATTTGGGATGATTGGTTCATAGCTTACCATGGCTCTAATATAAATCCCCCTCCTGAAAATCGTTTAAGTTCGGTTTAAACTGTAAAAAACTGTAAATTGCTAAAAAAGCATAAAACTTTCTGAATGTCGGTCAATTATTTAATATATGTATGTAGGGATGTAGGGATGTAGAAACCGCAACCAATTTTAATGCTGATGCCTGTTTTTATAAAGATAAATTAATAATATCCCAAAGAAATAAATACTCAAGCTCGAGGTCATACGTTTTTTATAGAGTGATACAAGTTTAATTTTATGACATTAATGACCGAAATCATATTTAATTTCGGTCATGTGGCCGCCACGGCCGGCGGTTAGAAAGCGCAATCTGGAACACCAATTTTCACTAACTTTTCGCAGCATTACGGCCGCCGATAACTCTTCCAATGTTGATTTCAATTGTTTGTGGTTTATAGACGTACACAAGTGACACTACATAACTCCAAAGAAAATAATCCAATTGGGCCATTTCGTGAAATTATTTTTTCGCCAAAAGTTTCCTTGAGTAAATCAATTGTAGCGCGCGCTGTGTGGCATGTGGCTCCGTCTTGTGAAACCACATTGTTTGGTCTGAATTAAAGAAATCCGAGTTCATTAAAAGTATATTTTTAAATTTACATAATTAAATGTAATTAATAGTAAAATACGCTGGGCAAGTAATTTGAAGTAAAAAGAATTAAATTGAATTTATTAAATTTACTATAATAATACATTTGTCGCTCAGTGTATTCCCTTTTTGTTAATGTTTAATATTATTTTATAAGAGAATATAAATTGTAGAGAATAAGAGCAATTTGTGTTATGAGTTTAAAATATGCAAGAATTATTCTGAATAAAACCATCAACCTGTGCAGTCGCATTGGTTTGTTAAGCGCAAAGTCGTTGAATTTTATTTCTTGTTGTTTGCCTTTTTAACTTTATTTATTTTTTTTGCAACTTCGGTAAAAAATATTATCGAACATTTTTGGCGCCCGAGCAGGGACCGCAGTTTTTAAAGTTGAATAAATCGTTGTGACAAAGGTTAAAAAGGTTGGTGAACATCATTGTCAACATCATCATCATTCCATACATTTGGAAAGTTCAATGAGGGGCGTTCGTCATTATTTTGATAGATTGGACCTAATCCCAAAATAAGGCAAAGGAGTTTCTTATACAAGATCAAGGTACTGTACATTAGTATTGAAAGTGCAGCCTAAAGTTCATAATAATTAACTGTACATGTCAATTCTATACACATAAGAAGCAAAGTTAAACCATAAAGTCGACTGCACTCGCAATCAAATATACATACCTACATACAAATATTTATTTTCCAATCTGTGCTAAAGCAGCAAAAAAGAAATAATTAAAACATATAGGAATAAACCGCTACTTTAATTCGTTGTTGTTGTCGCTGAGAGATCGTTTCTCACAATCATCACTACAGTGGTTATTGCTATCATACACATTCATTACATTTACTAACGTCTAAAATATTTGTTGTAGCTACACTTCTTACTCTCCTAAACTGAACGTATGTATATACAAAATACGATAATTGTACACTGTAAAACGCATCAAACCTACTCAAACATTTTATTTGATTTCGAACTTGTTGCCTCGACAAAACATTTTTACAAATCTAAAATTTGCTGTGGAACCAAATCGAACCCAACCTCGTCGTTTACTTTGTTGCGAATACATTTGTTGTGTTGTTGAACTTAAAGGTATTATAGAAAATTAATACATCAGTATCAACATATTTATAAACATCGCTCCTGACCAACATTAAAAATCATTGCATACATACATTTAAAAACAAATTGGTTTTGTTTCTGAACGCCTTCTAACATAATATCGTATCAAAATTAAATAAAAATAAGAAAAATGCCTGCAGATTCAGATTCTAGTGAAGCTGCTACTGCAGTTCCAGATAATTTGAGTACATTACGTCAGCAAAGAAGCACCGCTAAAGGTAATATTACACGTATCAAGAATAACATAGGTAATACTGAGCGGTCGGTGGTTGAAATGGAATGTAGGCTTGACATTTTAAATTCCTACATCAAGCAAATAATGAGTTATCAAACTGCAATCGAAAAAATATATCCACAAGACGATCGTCGTCCTGAAATCGAAGAGCTTTGCATTAGTGCCAAGACAAAAGTTATGTCGTTACTTGGTTCTCGCTTACCAAGAGACAATTCATTTTTAGATAACACCTTGTCAGTACGCCCATTAAATCGTTTGCCAAATTTGAAGTTGCCGACTTTTGATGGTAAATATTCGGATTACAAGAATTTTATTTCTTCGTTCAACAATTTAGTTCATAATGAACCAACGTTAACGTCTATTGAAAAATTTAACCACCTGTTGACCTGCTTGGATGGGGATGCTCTTCGCACTGTAAAAGCATTCCAGATCACTGAGAATAATTACCCAAAAGCGCTACAACGATTGGCAGAGCGATATGACAAAAAATGTTTAATCTTCTTTGACAACATAGAGCAAATTGTGGATATTCCGAAAATAAATAAACCTAATGCATCGTTGCTGCGTAAAGCCGTAGATACTGTATCTGCTATCTACGATTCGTTGTTATCACTTGGTGATGAAAAAGACATAACAAATGCGCTGTTGATTCACATCGTGCTTTCAAAGGTTGATTCAGTTACAAGAGCTAAATGGAATGAACAGCTTGATTATTCAACATTACCTACCTGGGAAAGTTGCGCAAAGGTTTTGATTAGACGGTGTCAATCTTTAGAGGTAAACGAAGATAAAGCGAGTAAAACCGATAGCACTTCGTTGAATAGTAAAACGGATTGGAGTAATGAAAAGGTAAAACGTAAATCGTCGTTTGCATGCGCTCAAGAAACTAATACACCTAAGTGCCTTTACTGCCGTGCACCTGACCATCAAATTTACCACTGTAAAATGTTTGTGTCAACTGATTTCACACAGAGATATAATTTTGTAAAATCAAATGCTCTTTGTTTAAATTGTTTAAAAAAGGGTCACTCTGTTGCACACTGCAATAGCTCTCGCTGCCGTACATGTAAAGGTCCACACCATACTTTGTTGCATAGGCAGCAAAACCAGCCAACTAATACTAATGCAGACTCCCCATCAACTTCAAAAAATGTAGCTCAAAGTGCTCCTCAAAATGCTACTCAAAACACTACTCAAAATGCTTCATCATCTATGCACACTAATTGCGCTGATAACGTGGTCTTGCTTGCTACTGCTGTAGTTCAATTACGTGATAAATACGGAAATTTACAAAGTGCTCGCGCAATGCTTGATTCAGGTTCACAAATAAATATTATGACCAATGAGTGTGTTAATCGGTTGAAAATTAAACGTTCTGATGCAGATATTCACATTACTGGTATTGGCAATATAACTGCCAATGTAAGTCAACAGACTTCTGCTGTCATAAAGTCAAGGCATAATGATTATGAGTTCGTTGCTGATTTTCACATCATGAAATCTATTTCCAATTTTCAACCTAACGTCAACATACCAACGCAAAATTGGAAATTACCTCAAAATATAATTCTTGCTGACCCACAATTTCACAAGCGACAAAAGGTTGATATATTATTGGGTGCAGACGTGTTTTTTAACCTTCTGTGCGTGGGTCAAGTTAAATTGGGTGAATCCCTGCCAATATTGCAAAAGACTCTTCTTGGATGGGTGGTTTCAGGTCGATTTGCGCCTTTAAATCAACATGAGCAAAAAACGTGCCATTTGGTTCAAGAGGAGGACGTAGTGCACAACATTGATTGTACGTTAAAGAGGTTTTGGCAAATTGAGGACTTACCGAACTGTAATCAAAAAATGTCCAAAGATCATCAAGCTTGTGAAGATCATTTCAAAGAAAATATTAAATTATTGCCAGAAGGTCGTTTTCAAGTGCGCCTACCCTTTAAGACCGATCCTACTAACCTAGGCTCTTCATTTGATGTTGCGAAACGCCGTTTTTTAGCTCTTGAAAGAAGACTTTCTAAAACTCCAGAAATCCTGCAAATGTATAACGAATTTATGGCAGAATACTTGCATCTCAACCATATGACGCCCACTGATGATGTAATTCCACTCAATGCACACTATTTTATTCCACACCAAGTTGTTTTAAAGCCTGATAGTGTGTCCACAAAACTACGTGTAGTTTTTGACGCGTCAGCTAAGACGTCATCTCAATTGTCGTTGAATGACACATTATTAGTTGGTCCTACTATTCAACCAGATTTGTATACTATACTGCTAAAGTTTCGTCTCAGAAAATATGCGATTACCGCCGATATCACTAAAATGTACCGGCAAGTGTTGATTCATGAAAAAGATAGAAAGTACCAGCTCATTCTGTGGAGAAAAAATTCAAACATGCCTATACAGATTTTCCAATTAAACACGGTGACGTATGGAACATCACCAGCCCCTTTCTTAGCAATACGTTGTTTGTATGAGATAGCAGAAAAATATAGGAATACATTTCCAGAGGGAGCAAGGGTGATCAAAGAAGAGTTTTATGTCGACGATTTACTGTCGGGTGGTGAGAGTATACAAGAATTGGAAAATATTCGTACGCAAACAACACACATTTTGGATTCCGCTGGGTTTAAACTGGCAAAATGGTTTTCAAACCACAAATCGTACAGCGAAAATTCGTTTGAGGAAAAACTTTTAGATTTTAATAGTGACGAAACTACAAAAACACTGGGTCTCAAATGGTCTCCAAGTACTGATGTATTAAAATTTCAGATGCCGAAAGACTTTGAAAACTTAAAGTCAACGAAGCGTAACATATTGTCGACAATTGCGAGACTATTCGATCCATTAGGGCTTGTGTGTCCAATAATCACTAAATCGAAGATATTACTCCAGGAGTTGTGGATGAACAAGTTGGATTGGGATGAGTCTATACCCCAAAATCTAGATACACAATGGCGTTATTTCAAAGCAGTTATCAAAAGAATTTCTAACGTTTCTATTCCCCGTTATGTTCATACATCAATTAAAAACAAAGTTACAATTCACGGGTTTTCAGACGCCTCAATGCGTGCATATGGTTGTTGTTTTTACGTTGCTGCCACCGAAAATCAAAAAACAGTTTCACGGCTATTAACAGCAAAATCGAAAGTCGCACCTACTAAAACTATAACACTGCCACGACTTGAGTTGTGTGCTGCGCACTTACTGGCAAATGTGTGGAGACAAATTGAAGCGCTTCTTTCACCATATTTCGCAGAATTGATATTTTGGACTGATTCAGAGATCGTTTTACACTGGTTAAAAATGCATCCGTCGTCCCTCAACACTTTTGTTGGCAACCGTGTGTCTCAAATACAAGAATGGAGCAGTAGAGCAGAATGGCGGCACGTTCCAACCAATAAAAATCCGGCAGATATTGTATCAAGGGGCTGTACTGTTACCGAGCTGTGTTCATCTTATTGGTTTGAAGGACCAGAGTTCATGCAAAAAGGTAGAGAATACTGGCCAGACAACCCACACTTTAGAACAAGTCCGGTAACTAATTTACCAGATGTCAGAAAGTTGAAGTCTGCTTGCGTCGTTTCTCAATTGCAAAACCACTTAATTATCGAAATAATAAGTCGATACTCGTCATATATAAAAATCTTAAGAACTATTGCATATGTTTATAGATTTATCACGCCTAGAAATAACAATAAACCGAAACAGTTGACTGCTATAGAAATAGAATGGTCTTTTCATAAAATCATAGCGACAATACAACAACAAGAATTTGAAGCTGAAATAAAATGTATACAAAACTCACAACTATTGAGTTCAAAGTATCAGAAGCTGACACCATTTTTACAAGATTTTGAGCAAAATGGAAGAACAATTAGCTTGCTGCGAGTTGGCGGTCGACTTTTTAATGCAGATATGCCATACGATGCAAGATTTCCCCTGCTGTTGCCAGCGCATACCAGATTTGCGTACCTGTTCATGAAGCACTTGCACTTAACAAACTATCATTGTGGTCCAAAAATTCTAATCGGAATAATGAGACAACGAATATGGGTCATCAACGCTCGTGAAATAGCCCGAAAGATAGTGAGAAGCTGCGTGCATTGCTTCAGGTATAAGCCTAAGTTAGCAACACAGATAATGGGAAATTTGCCTGCCGACCGGCTTAAAATCATGCGTCCCTTTCTTATAGCTGGTGTAGATTTCTGCGGTCCCGTCTACACTACTTATCGTATACGTGGGAAGGTACCATACAAAACGTATATTGCTGTATTTGTGTGCTTTTCATCGAAAGCAATTCATATAGAAGCGGTTTCAGATTTATCTACTAATGCATTTATTTCTTGTTTAAAAAGGTTTATAGGCAGACGCGGCGTACCAGAGAAATTGTATTGTGACAATGCCACTAATTTTGTTGGAGCCAACTCCGAATTACAAGAATTAAAAAGAAAATTTTTTAACGATCAAAATCGTGCAGAGTTGCTGAATTTCGTTGCAGAACGTGGTATAGAGTTTGTCTTCATTCCGCGGCGTGCCCCGCATTTTGGTGGTCTCTGGGAGGCTGCAGTTAAGTCTACAAAAAACTTGATGGTACGCACTGTGGCAAACTCAAATCTTACATTCGAGGAATTGTCAACTGTACTTATTGAGATAGAGGCCATACTTAACTCGCGGCCTATTGCCCCATTATCTGAGGATCCTAATGATGGCGAGGCCCTAACGCCACCTCATCTACTTATTGGGTCAACACTAACTACAATTCCTGAAAAGATTTCAGAAGCCCCTACTGTGAAGTATACAAAACGATACCAGTTAATTTCTCATCTAAAGGCACAATTTTGGCGTATATTTCAACGCGATTATGTACTTGGGCAGCAAGAACGCGTTAAATGGTCAAAACCTCAGTACAATTTGAAAGTTGGTGATTTGGTTTTGGTGCACGATATTAATCTTCCTCCTCTAAGATGGATGCTCGGTCGTGTCGTGAATGTCAACGCTGGTGCTGATGGAAAGGTGAGAGTTGCTGAAGTGCAGACCAAGTCAGGCTTATTAAAGCGAGCAATTCATAAACTGGCGTTGTTACCAAACTAAATTTGAAGCCTAACATAGGCCTTCAACGCGGCCGGAATGTTTGGTCTGAATTAAAGAAATCCGAGTTCATTAAAAGTATATTTTTAAATTTACATAATTAAATGTAATTAATAGTAAAATACGCTGGGCAAGTAATTTGAAGTAAAAAGAATTAAATTGAATTTATTAAATTTACTATAATAATACATTTGTCGCTCAGTGTATTCCCTTTTTGTTAATGTTTAATATTATTTTATAAGAGAATATAAATTGTAGAGAATAAGAGCAATTTGTGTTATGAGCAGTGATGTTAACTTTTATTTTTTCATTACCTTACGGCCCTCTAAAAATTACCGTTTTTGAGAAGAAATTACCCTACGCAAAGATTTTTAATCAAAACATTAATGTGCTGTTTCTAAATGACAGGAAATTAATTGTTTCGTTTGTTAACAGAACATAAGAGCATTATTTATAAACCATTAATTTAAATAGTGTGTTAAGAAAAATCTGAATGTAAATGTTTATCTTAAAAGTTGAAAAGGCATATGTCTTAAAATATTTACAAGAAATAGGTATATATGACTGCTGTGGGCTACCGCTTATAATTAAGATTTCTACTGTACAGTTATGACGAATAATGAACACAGCATTACAATTTTTATTTTGCTCGAAACACAACAATATTTGTTTTAAACAATTGAAAAATATTATTTAGGACATTATGACGATATGACCTGATAGTACACCTTGTGATTACCCAAATTGTATATCTTTGCCGTTTTTGCAGATTGACAAAAGGATTTTCTGATCATGCTGAACAGTGTCAAAAACCTTTTCGTAATCGACGAAGCATAGAAAAACATATTTCTGCACGTTTATGAATTTCTGTATTAGCACCTATAGAGAAAACAATGCTTCTCTTGCCTCTTTTAATCTAAATTGCGAGTTTCCCATTATTTACTTCTTCGCATATCATGACTGGATAACACACCTTGTGAATTCCCAAATTGTAATTTTTATGGATAAGGTAGTAAAATAATTTTTAATTTGATCCGTACTTAAAATAATCCGAAAATAAAAGTTAAATTTATAACATTGCGGCCATTTCATATGTTTAAGAATTTCTGATTTTTAAACAAGCAAAAGGTTAAATATAAAATTAATAATACTCAAGAGAAATTTCATTTTTCTTATTTTGCACTTATCGGTGTTACGAAAACATTAATAGAAACATAATGGTATTAATTTGTTTGTTATAATATTTATCTATGCATTTTAAAATTGAAAATCACCTCTCAAAAGTTAAAACTTTAAACCCTACATATGTAAGTACCAAAAATACCAAAAACCCAAATTTCTTTAAATTACCGTATTTTAAATAAAATTACCTTGCTACCTTTTGCGGCCCAAAATTACCCTAAAAAAGGGTAATTACCGTACGGTTAACATCACTGGTTATGAGTTTAAAATATGCAAGAATTATTCTGAATAAAACCATTTGCAACTTCGGTAAAAAATATTATCGAACACACATATCAGCAAGATTAATGCCAGCTAATTGAGGTACGAAAAAACTTCGAATCATGTTCCTATACCGTTCACCATTGACAGTAACATTCTGACCATCATCGTTTTTTAAGACATATGGGACAATGACTCCGCCAGCCCAAAAAGCGCACCAAACAGTAATTTTCTGTGGATGTTATGGTGTTTCGACAAAAGCTTGTGGATTAACCTCCTTTCAACTGTGACAATTCTGCTTATTTTCGAACCTGTTCAATCAGAAATGGGCTTTATCGGAAAATTAAATTTAGAATTTTTTTAAATTGAACAGTTATTTTGATTAAAAATTTTAACAATTTGCACGCGTTGCTCCGGTGTAAATCGATCCATAATGAAATGTCGAAGCAAGCTAAACAAAAATCAACTATCAGCTGTTAAAGAGTGGTCAAATAAAGCAGTGATGCCAACTCAAAGTTTTATCACTCAAAAAAAAAAACACCCTTTACATAAAATATTTCGATATTCCTTGAATATCATCATCAGGGATAGTCTAAAATAACAATATAAGTTTATAAAACATCAATATGATTTTTTAGACTATCCCTGATAATGATATTCAAGGAATATCGAAATATTGGATGTATTTAAAATAAAATAAAATAATTTAAAAAATTTATGTCCTCGAGCTTGAGTATTTATTTCTCTGAGATTCTAAAAGAAAAGGTCGAACAAAAAAACCAACTTTTATTAAATTAATAATAAATAAATATCACTCCTGAAATATTCGAACTGTCGGAGGAGGGTATCAAAGATTCGGCACATCCGAACTCTAACTGGTTTTATTCTGAATCGGGTAGCATATTTATTCATTTTTTGAAATTTTATTTGCCCCATTAACTAAAGATAAGCCACATTTTTTTAGTCGAGCACGAGAATTAAAAGTGAACACTTGAACATATAGAAGAAAAAATAGAAAGATATTTGTAAAGAAGGATATGTAAAACAAACTAAAATTTGTGAAAAAAACACTGAATATCCTTGCGTATTTAAATAAAATTTATTTATTTTTTTATTTTTATTTATTTATTTAAAAAAAAAATTCAAATTGATTGCAAGCATAGCTTGGGAATAATGATTAGAAATCCTAATGATTACCAATTGGATTAGAAATTTTAATTGTGCTGAAAAATTGATTAGAAATGATTAGTTAGTCATTTTAGACGATTACTAATTGATTAGATTAGAAATAATCAGAAATCTTATCACAATTAGTGACGATTAGCATTTCTAATCAAATCTAATCAAAACTAATCCAAAAAATAATTGATTAGATTTCTTGATTATTTTTGATTAGATTTGATTAGATCAACTATTTTTAACTATTTTTGTGAAAAGAAAATATTTTTTTATCACATTTGTTGGTATATTTACATAATGTAACAGTTTTTGAATATTGCATAAAATTGCATACGGTGCACCCTGTTGTTGTGTTATTATTATTGTTAATTTTTTAATTCAAATTAAAATGTTCAAAATTATTGGTAAGTAAAAATGCACGGATTTTTTTTCTTTTATTTATTGTTTTTTCGCCGTCGTGAAAATTTAAACAAAATGCAAACTTTATATGTAAAACAAAAATTTCCAATTTATTTTCGATATTGTAGTTGTCGTAATGGATCCAATGGTTTTCGAAGACCAAGGCTTCTCCGCAGACGATAATGTATGTGATCCAAATTACTTACCGACGAAGGTGATTCGGAACATAGGGAATATAGTTTTGGGGAGCGAGCCGGCAGTGAGTGCTAAAAGAATGCGTAGCACCGGAAGTTCTCCCAAATTAATTTTCAACCCTGAAATTTTTGTGAATTATAATATATATATAATGTAATATATATATATACCTATTTCCTTTTTTTTTAAAAGAACTTACTGAATATGAATATGAATTTTTTTTTTATTTTGTTTGACTTTCTGTAAATTCGTTATTTATCTTTATGTATGTAAATATATATCGTTACTTTAATATAGAAAAGCCCTAACTAATATTTTCCTTACTTTAGAAGAGAAGAAAAAAACTTAATAAAAATTATAGTCTTTATAGATTAGAGAATTGAACAAAAAACTTCGTTTAAAAAAATCGTGCCTGCAAGACTATAATTTTTATTAAGTTGTTTCCTTCTCTTGTAAAGTAAGGAAAACATTAGTTAGGGCTTTTCTATATTAAAGTTACGATATGTATGTTGCAATATATAATGCAATTTTATGCAATATTCAAAACTGTTACATTATGTAAATATAGCAACAAATGTGATAAAAAAATATTTTCTTTTCACAAATATAGTTAAAAATAGTTGATCTAATCAAATCTAATCAAAAATAATCAAGAAATCTAATCAATTATTTTTTGGATTAGTTTTGATTAGATTTGATTAGAAATGCTAATCGTCACTAATTGTGATTATATTTTTGATTATTTCTAATCTAATCAATTAGTAATCTGAAATTTTTATAAAAATTAAATTCTAATGATTAGATTATTTTATTTCTCTAATCGTAATGATTTCTAATTGTAATCGAAATTCCCCAGCTATGATTGCAAGCCTATAAGGCCTAATAAATCCAGAAATACACTATGACTATACATTAGAAATTTTATATACTAAAAAATTTGTTAATGAAAAAAAAGTGTTAAATTTTAAATTCAGATTGAAAATCGAGAATATTTATGAAGAAAAGAAAATTCTTAAAATAGGAAACACTTTATTAGAACCAAGACCCATCTATCAGGTCTGCTTTCTTTTTAGTTGTCAAAAATTTACTACCGCATATACAAAGCAAAAGGAAAAAACGTGTATGTGTGGCATACCATAAACGTATACATGCACATGTAAGCAAAATGTAAACAACTTTTGACAACTAAAAAGAACATAAACAATGATCATCAGGCTTCTTGCACAGACCTTTTCAATGGGCCTTAATTAGAACCAAGAATATTCTTTTTGTAAAATGTGTGTGTGTGTCAAAATAAAACTGACAGGAAAAGAATATAAAATACAGAAAAAATTAAAGAATCCGACAACAATCCTAATGTAAAATCTGTGTGTGAAAATAAAACTGATTTTCAATAGCTTCTAAAAAATTTTGAAGTACAATGAAACTAAATAAATTGATGAAAGTCAATAAATATGAATATAAGTATGTATGTATGTATATAGGATTGTAATATCCTTTGAAGTCTTTCTATCTGAAAATCAAAACAAAACGTGTTGAACAAATTAGTTGCCAGTGTTATCTAAATTGGAGAAAAGAAATTGAATGACAAATGAATATCCGTATTTAATGTTAATTAATGGCCCTAATAATTTGCGTATATGTTTGCATTTGTTTGAATTATTCTTTTTTTATTTCGCAGCCATAAAATAAAACTCTTTTGAGGAGTTTTATTTTTTCCGCATAAAATAAAACTCACCTCGCCGTCAACAAATTAAAATCTTTTAAAGATTTTTATATTTTCGTCTTAAATAAAACTCATTTTGTTAATTTCTTTTTTTTTAATTGCAATGAAAGCTGATTAGATTACACAGCTGTACAAATTGTAATGATCTGACCAGCGACAAGCTTTTAATGCGCATTTAAATAAAAAACTCCTCAAATGAGTTTTATTTTATGACGGTTAAATAAAACCCTCTTTTAAAGCGCTTAATAAAACCTTTTTTTATTAAGGAGTGCGTTCGAAAAAAACTAGGCATACTTTAAGGCTTGAAAAAAATGAATGGCAAAAAATAATACGGACTTTTTCAATACCCCCTAATATTTCAGGAAGAAAACTGGAGCAAACAGTTGGGTGCTCTGAAACTTTTGTCAGAAAGGTTAAAAAAAACCTTGCCTTAATACATTTAAAGTTCAAAAAGTGCCTAACAGAAATGCAAAGAAAATTTTTGAGGCTAAAAAAGAGCAAACACTGTAATGGATGATGAAACATACATATGTATTGGCTGATTTTTTGCAGCTTTCTGGTCAAGCATTCTATTTTGCCAATTCCAGAGGAAACGTTAATGAAAAATTTCGCGTACAAAAAAAAAACAAACGAAGTTCCCGAAAAAATTTTTGGTATGGCAAGCAATTTGCACATGTGGTGAAAGAAGCCCCTCCTCCATTACTAACGGCTCTATGAACTCCAATATTTACATTAGCGGGTGTCTTCAGAAACACTTGCTACCATTTTTAAATATACATAGGGTAACCACATTTTTCTGGCCAGGTCTTGCAACTTGTCACTATAGCAAAAAAGTTTTTTAGTGGTACAATACCAATAATTTTATTTATACCCAAAGAAGCTAATCCACCAAATTGCCCAGAACACCCCCTATTGGGAGTTATTAGGCATTAGTAAAAAACCTTTGAATGACACAATGCCTAGTTAAAAATGGAAAAGAATTTTAGAGAAAATGGACAATTGCCTGCAAAATGGTAACAAACGATACAATAAAAACCCTAATGAAAGGAATTAAAGAAACATTTAATTTTTTGATAAAACACACTGAAGTTGGAATTACATATTTTGGATATAAATGAATTTGAATACTATTTATTTGCTTTCATCTTAATATGAAATGAAAAAAATTCATCACTTCGTTTTATTTCTGTGCACATACATACATATGAAATACATTGCCTTTTTCCGTTTTTGTTTTTAAACATTAATATAATATGATTTAGAAGTTTAACTAACATAATTTAAAATAATTTATTTAACTTTGAATGCATTTATTTACATTAGTCAATTCTTTTGAAATAAAGAATGTTTTATTTATTTGAAAATTAATATGAATTTTGCTAATTTTGTTTATGACAATAAAGGAAATAAATGGACTAAATTTATAGTTTAATTTTCTATCGGGATTATATTTTAACCTGTCTAGCATATAATTATGGTGGGTGCTTTAACAAGGGGGGTGAGTAATGGCAGGGTCGGTTACAACTGGACTTGGGCAAATATTTAACCTGCAAATATGATTGTAATCTTTTGCTAAGAGTCCCGTTAGGAAAAATTTAGTAAACAATGACTTTACATTCTTTTGTTTAGTTCTTTCAATGTGTGAGTTGATTTAGATACACATGACAAACACTGCATATCGTCGAATTAATATGCAAACCTGTTAAGTCAATTTTTTAAGTAAATTGAATTTTTGATGCCGTGTTGTAGAGAAATATACGTCTCGTGTACCAACTATATTTTCGTGTTTCCTCTAAAGCTACAAATGAGGCGTTCAGCCCCAAAACGGCCTAACCCTCATTTTCAAACAAATCAAACTGACTATGCTGATGTAACCGGAACCTTCTGAAATAAATATTAAAAAAAACTCCCTTTTGCATAGTATAACACTAGGTTATACTACCTGCTGAAAACTGTTTTTCCTCTATGCAAAGTTCAAAAAAATGTGGATGCCATAATGGCCTAAGCCGCTTAGACCAAATCGAATCCTAGAAATAAAAAATATGTGTGGGTTAGGCCAAAAACGTATGTTAAAGTAAAAACCATAGTTTAAGTAATAAAGTTTAATTACGCCATCCCCTGTTGCGATTTTGTTCAAAAATGCATTTTAATCAACCAATAATTCGACCTTCCCAGTGAAACAGATAGACCACAAATTTTTAGTATCTGGCCACTCATTCCTACCATACGATCAAGATTTTGGTCTCATTGAAAAGGAAAAAAATATTATACGGACATTTTTACGCCTGATGATTGGGATCGTGTAATCATCACGGCAAAAAAAGGGAACCATTTCACTTGGTAAAGATGATATTAAAAGCATATCCTTAATCGAGAAACTAGTGACGAACAGACAAATCTCCACAGACAAGACTTCAAATGTTGAATGGCTTAAGATTCTGTGGCTTCGATTCCAAAATGTGAAGTCATTTATAATTCAATACAAATATTTAAATAACATAGTTGTTTTATTTCAAGAAGTTGATATTTCAAAGAGGAACTCCAGCAAGTTCGTATATTTGGAATTGAAACCGCTTAATCCTGGAGGAAGATTCATTGAAGCTGCAAAGTTTAAGGATTTACAGGAACTCAAAGAGTTCATACGTCCTATAAGCCATGCATTTTATAATAATTTAAAAACAAATTCGAGAGCCAAAGAAGAAGATATTCAGGAAGAAGACGAATAATTATTATTATTAATTTGTATTATTTAAAACGCTAAAAATTATTTTCATTATTTAATAATTAGAATTGTGGTTATTTTGTTGAACTATTTATGGATTTTAATCCAAATTTTTAATATTTTAATCAGGCTTAAGTTCATTAAATTTAATTTTCATTAAATTATTTTTATGAAGAAAGGAATTTTACAACATGAAAATTAATTAAAATTGTTATTGATAATCATTCATTCTTGACTGACCTGAGATTCGAACCCAGGCGGCTGGTTGCCATGACATGTTTCGATCACAACCACTTGATCTCCTCAGATGGATTTGCCGTCTTACACTCGCAGCCATCGACAACTGCTGACGTCAATAGTCAAACATCAATCCTTAAACCAAATTGTATTTTAACCTTTGGTAGATCGAAATTTGCTTTTTTGAATGATTATCCATTTTAATTGATTTTTACATGTTTTTCCTAACTTCTGTTTTTTCCGTACTTATGTCAAGAATTCTTCTTGAAGTCCAAAGTACATTTTTTTTTCTTTTGTTTTTTCATTTTGTCTTTCTTTTTCTTGTTGACCTTTTTCAGCACAACTTGAAGGACAAATGTACACATAGACGCGTGCCTTAGCTTTAACAATAATTAGAATGGTGGTTATTTTGTTGAACTATTTATGGATTTTAATCCAAATTTTTAATATTATAATCAGGCTTATTTTCATTATTTATCTGAAGAAATTTTGTATGTTTTAATAAATGGAGCCAAAATGGCCTAACCCTCAGTTCTTATCAATATATCAATGAATTCCAAAATGGCCTAAGCCACTTTAATTTTTGTATTAACTGTTTAAAACAGTATTTATCTAAATTAATTAAGACCCAATAATTAACCTAAAACAAATATTACAACTAAAATTTGTTTACGATGTATAAAAAAAAAATAAAAATATTTTAAAAACTTATTTTCTTTTAAATTCGTTTTTCTCAGAACCATTTTTTTGGGCTTAGGCCGTTTTGGCGCTGAGCGCCTCAAATATAAAGCCATTGGGTTTATTTGAAAATTTTTTACTTTTTTATTATTATTTTCGATTTCAAAAAATTATTTTTCTTATTGTAAAAATAGAAATAAAATTTAATAATTGTGACCAAAATGTATTAACAAAGTGGCCGTACTACAACAATGGAACAATAGAAAAACAACAGGCATGTTAACCGAAATTTCAGAGAAAATAAATTGTAAAAATAAAATAATAAAAAAAAGTTTTTATTTTGTGATCCAACACCTTTAGCCAAAGAAAATAAATAATCACAGAATATGCCAGAAAATATGCTTAAAATCTGCTAAGATTAAAACATACAATTTGAATATTTTAAATTTTCTAAAAATATGTAAAAATTGCACAAACAAAAATATGCTAAAAATCTGCTGAATTTTTATAAAAAATATTATGCTAAGAATCTGCTAAATAAAAAGGAATTTCATTAAAAATTTAATTTTTTAAAAAAGTATTATATTAATGCGAAAACGAAAAAGTAGAAATAATTTGAATATAAAATTGTTTGAAAATATGCGGAGTAAGTTTGTTTGAAACAAAATTTGCTAAAAAAATTCTGCTTTCTTAAGCTGCCCATAAACTTGCAATATTATTGTATATGATTTTCGCCATATTATTACCATTTTATCCTATATTATGCAATAAGTCGCACAATGGTTTCATTCATTCAATAAAAAGGAAAACATAACCTATAGGAATAACATAAAGAGCATTGTACAATGTTGCCAACACATTTCACTTTCTTTTCGTTGTGCAATAATAATCAAAAGCCTTTTCATTGTTACAAATATATTGTGCCACCTTCGAATATCAGATACACATTGGCGATATAATTGTTCGATACGTAAAATTGAACAATTTTATTGCAAGTGTATGAGCCGCTTTAAAGAGTAAAAATATAAAAAAAATCTGCTTTTGGACAAGGAAATATGCTAAAAAGCAGTAAGCATATTTTTTCAAAGAAAAACTCAATCTGCCAAATCTAGAAGAAAATATGCTTGAATGGTAACACTGCAAATTTGTGAAATGTTCAAAGCCTCTGTCTTAATCCTTCGAAATCTAACTGCCTATTTGTATTGAAAAATAAAAAAAGAAAGAGCTTAACAGTAGAGCTTATTTTAATAAATAATACTAAAATTGATTTAAACATCCGCGAATTTGGGGATAACCTTCAACACACAACGTCCACTCCATTTGAAATAAAAACTTTTAAATTAAATTTTTAAACAAAAATTAAATTAATTAAAAGTTTTCCGTTTTTTTTTTACTTATTTTCAACGCATTTATTCAAACCTGCTTCTGATCTGATGTCTAATTGAAAAACAAGAAATGTACGCAGATTACGAGGTCCCATGGGGGAATAACCAGGTGGCATCGTTTCGGCAACAAATAAAACATTACAACAAAATTGGAAATTGCGTCACCGTTTACGTCAAAAAATAATTTTAACAAAAATCAAAGCGTGCCGCTGAACGTGATGAAATAAATAAATTTTTAGCCTACCAAACAATGCAGGAGCAAAAAATCGTCATCTGGCGTAGTGATGCCACCTGTTTATTTCACCATGCGAGGTCCCTTCGTTTAACATTGTTGCTAAATGCATACTGTGTGCAAAGGGTTGCTTAGTTAGCCGAATGCCCTTAATAACAAAGTCCGTTATTATAAATATTTGATTTTAACATTTGAATAATTACGTTTCTGTTTTTGTGTCTTTTCGGGTACGTAGTCAATCAATAACACAACAAATTGTTTATTTAATTTTCAAACTAATTGAATGCAAAACTTTTACATTTCATCATTTTTTGCATATTTATAAAACAAAAAGTTCAAAATGCAATTAAAAAAAAAACTTAATGAAAAGGAAAAATACAGTTCCAGTCCCTGTAAGTAAAACTTAATGAATTTTTCGTATTATTTATTATGGTGTGTTTAAATTTTTATTAAAAAAAATAGAAATAATATTTCATATTTTGAATTCATAATTTTAGTAAAAAACAATTCTACTTATGTATTTAATTCATGCTATGGTTTTAAATAAATACTTTTGAATTTATGCTAGAAACACAACTGTGACGAACGACGAATAATTCGCAACGAATATTCGTCGTCAGAAATAGAACACATTGGTATGTATGAGAATGCACACAATCGTTGCGTAGACCGAAATTCGTCATGCGTAACGAACAATGCGATAGGTTTATTTCTATTTCTTACGAATACGAACGACGAATAAATTGAGACAGGGGCAGCTAACCGCAGCTAAATCGTGAAAGCTGTAAAGAATCACAGGGAAAACTCGCTTCTAATGCAACTTGGCTAAAATTTGCAAAAATCGCGAAAATTCGCGAAAATTTTTAATATTTCAAACAAGCCATAAAATTGATTAAAAGTCTCTAAAACTACAAGGAATGGCAAAATTCGATAAAAGTTGCTAAATTAGCGGAAATTCGCAAAAATTTGCTAACAGCGGCATGATAACAAAGTCTACTATTTATTATAAATCGTTAAACCTGTAAAGAATCATAACCCTTATAGATAAAAATCGCTTATATCGCGAACATGGCTAAAATTCGCAAAAATTGCAATATTTAAACAAATGCAAAAATTTATTTGAAATCGCTAAATCAGTTTAAAATATCAAAATATCCGATTATAACATAAAAAAGTTTGCAAAAATGGCGAAAATTCACGAAAATTTTTCATTTTTCAAAGAACCCATAAAATTGATTAAAAGTCCCTTAGACTATTAAGAATGGCAAAAATTTGTAAAAAATTGCTAAATTAGCGGAAATTCGCAAAAATTTGCTAACAGCGGCATGATAACAAAGTCTACTATTTATTATAAATCGTTAAACCTGTAAAGAATCATAACCCTTATAGATAAAAATCGCTTATATCGCGAACATGGCTAAAATTCGCAAAAATTGCAATATTTAAACAAATGCAAAAATTTATTTGAAATCGCTAAATCAGTTTAAAATATCAAAATATCCGATTATAACATAAAAAAGTTTGCAAAAATGGCGAAAATTCACGAAAATTTTTCATTTTTCAAAGAACCCATAAAATTGATTAAAAGTCCCTTAGACTATTAAGAATGGCAAAAATTTGTAAAAAATTGCTAAATTAGCGGAAATTCGCAAAAATTTGCTAACAGCGGCATGATAACAAAGTCTACTATTTATTATAAATCGTTAAACCTGTAAAGAATCATAACCCTTATAGATAAAAATCGCTTATATCGCGAACATGGCTAAAATTCGCAAAAATTGCAATATTTAAACAAATGCAAATATTTATTTGAAATCGCTAAATCAGTTTAAAATATCAAAATATCCGATTATCAGGCCTGTTCTGCAAAGCACTTTAATTCAAATCCCGTGATTTCAAATCACGAGTGCCTACTTAAATCACACGTATGATATTTTAGTGTCCCATTTTTGTGTGTTTTGGTGTGATCTTTAATTGCAGAAAACAAACCGGGAAACACAACAACGGTATGACTTTCAGAATACCATTAAATCACACGTGTGATTTAAAAAACACGGGATTTGAAATCACGTGATTTTCAGAACAGACCCGTATAACATAAAAAAGTTTGCAAAAATGGCGAAAATTCACGAAAATTTTTACTTTTTCAAAGAACCCATAAAATTGATTAAAAGTCCCTTAGACTATTAAGAATGGCAAAAATTTGTAAAAAATTACTAAATTAGCGGAAATTCGCAAAAATTTGCTAACAGCGGCATGATAGCAAAGTCTACTACATATTTATTATAATTCGTTAAAGCTGTAAAGAATCAGACAACTTACAGACACAAATCGCGAAAATGTCTGAAATTCGCGAAAATTTGCAAAATTTGAAACAAACCCGAAAACTAATTTGAGTTTGCTAAATCGAAATGAAGAACACCAAAAATGTGCTTAAGTTATCCACTTTCGAGTGGATTCGGATTCTAAAACACAGCCAATTTTTAGTTTTTTATGTTTTTTTTTTTTTTGTTGAAATATGGTCAACCTATGATTTGATAAATGTTAACAAACAAAGAAATTTTAAAAAAAATTATTGCTAGTTAAAGAAGATGAAAATGGACGAAAATATTTATATAATCAAGCGTCCAAGGTATTTATTTTTATAAATTAAAAAAAAAATTCAAATCTTAATAATACCTGGAATTTACGCACTTATTGTGTCTCATTTGACGAATTTACGCAACGAGTTCTTGCCGACGAATTCGTCGTACTATGCGAAGTTTGTCGTTCGTCCCAGTTGTGTTTATACCATTATGTCTATTTTGTTTATTTGGAAAAATCTGGGTAAAATATTTTCAATTGTTTGTGCATAAAAAAACACACCCAGCTTATATTGAATTAAATAAAATTAAATATTTAAGTCTTAATAGCAAAATATGTTTTACTAAAAAAAAGCACAAATATGCATTTAAATATACATATATATCGCTCCTTTATTGCAATATAGTCATATCTCTAAAACCCAAAAATTTGTAGTTACTTAAGTTAAAGTGCTCTTTCTTACTTTCTCTATATGAACAAAACAAAAATCGGTGTAATATCTCAAACTTAGCCGAAAAATATATTTTTCTAAATTTGTATAAAAAGGTACATGTTGAAAACTTAAATCACATTTTACCAAGTTTGATTTTTTTTTTGAGATGCAATAAAGGAGCGATATGAATAATATATATGTATGTGTATGTTTGTTTGTTTGTTCCCTACACTCACAATATTCTGTACGTAAAATTAACTGAAATTGTAATATAAAATAAATGAAAGTTCAATTAAAAACCGGTCTACCTATTTTTCATGTATTTTTAACAAAAAGTTCATTTAATTTTTACTGTCAAAAATTCAACACCATATTCAGTAAAAACGATTAAATATTCAGTTATTTATTAAAATTTTACTGTCAAATTGACAGTATTAAATATTCAGTTATTTTATTAAATTTTCGTTTACTCCACAAAAGAACCGAATTTCTAAAAAATACCAGACAGACACCTGTCCGCTTGTTTTTCTTATAAGCGAGCGAGGGAGAATATTTTTATTTACTTACCCAGTTACACACGTAGGTTTTACTTTTGTTGTACTGACCCCGTTGTTTACAGAAGAACTCTCAATTATAAGACACCAGCGAATTAACCGATATGCTTCGCAATTATTTTACTTTTAAAATTTGATGTATTTAACTAAATTATTTTAACAAATAGAAATGGGAATTGCTTACTCAAAACAAGCAATTCATTTTTTATAGATAAGTAAAAATTAATTTTTGGTAGTAAAATTATATAAAATAACTGAATATTTAATTGTTTTTACTGAATATGGGGTCAATTTGACAGTAAAATTTTAATAAATAACTGAATATTTAATCGTTTTTACTGAATATGGTGTTGATTTTTTGACAGTAAAATTTTACAAAATAACTGAATATTTATTTGATTTTACGGAATATGGTGTTGAATTTTTGACAGTAAAAATTAAATGAACTTTTCATTGCTTTAAATTACATTTTTATTTACTTTAACATAAAGAAGAATTTAACTCAATCAACGGACAATATTAACTGCAACTGAAAATCCGTATTAATATGCACATAGTTTTTTGAATAACTGTTAGAATCAGTTAAAAATAAATTTGCTTGGAATTTTAAATGTTTATTTATTTAAAAATGACTGAACGGAATATTTCTTAAATTAACTACAGTCCGTTACTGTAATAATATTGTGAGTGTATAGAATCCTAAACTACTAAACCGATTTTCCTGAAACACAGGCTAAAAATGTTTGGACATTTTTAAGTGGACGTGGAACCTCCCAGACAGATATTTTATAAGAAACATTATATGTGGAGAACGGTTACTGTCACCGTTCTCGTATCTGAAACAAATAACTTGGATATCAATACACAAAATCTTCCACAAAGTTGACGTGAAGCCTTCGATATAAAGATAATATAGTTTTCTCTATATCTGAGAACGGCAAGAGCCATAGCTTCCAAATTAGGAACAAGCATCTTGGTTATCAATGCACGACATCCAAAAAATCCAAAACGTCTTTCAATTAATGGGCGAAATCGAAAATTTGGGCGTGGTACCTTCCATACAAAGACATAATAGATTTCTAGGTACAAGCATCTTGGTTATAAAAACAAAATGTGGGCGTAATTGTAGAACTGGGAAATAGAAAACAGATTTCTGTTTGTCTAGAGAATCGTGACAGTAAAAGTTTCCAAATAAGGTACAAATAGCGTCGATGTCAATGCATGACATCTGGAAAAATATGGGCGGCATTAGAGAAGTGGACGCGGTACAAAATAGATTTCTTTATATCTAACGAATGGTAAGAGAAAAATACACTATAAATTTCTGATACCTGTAGTACAAATTACTTCGTTAACAATACACGAGATCAGTTTAAAAAACAATTTACTAATTTTATTTTGATGAAGTATGCAAAGCTATTTATCGGTCCGACAAAATCCGACTTTTAACTATTGGCAAGTTGTAATAATGGCCCTTAATGATAAAAAAAGTAAAAAAACTACTTCCAATTCTACTGAAGGAACCTATGAATTTTACTAGAGAAGTCCCAAAATGAACGCATTTAAATGTAAGCCATTATTTTTACCTACATACATCTGGAAAAATAAGTACTTGTTCTGTACGAGGCGGGGATAAAATACCAGCTGGTTTCTGTTTACACAACACCCAGTGAATGTGGCCAGCCTGTCAGCGGCGCTGGCATGCTGGCGGATCGCGCGGCTTAAGCTTGCCGGATGGGGTGGTTCTTGACGACCGACGGGAGGTAATCCCGAGTACTAAACAAAAAACCATTCCAGCTAAAAAGTTAAGAGTGATAAAACTAAAAATATTTGAGACCCGAAGCAGTTAGATTGTCACGACCCTATGAGACACATATAATATTATATAAAGACAGGTGGCTGGCCTAATAATCCCCCCCCCCCCTCATTTGGGATCTTTTGTCACCTGTACATCCTACATTCGGGTCTATCTGGATGTCCCTAATCAGCTTACACCTTACCATATTCACATTTTTTTCCTCCCCCCTTTACTCACCGCTTTAAGTTAACTGCAAGCCGACATCTTAAAATCAATTCCGCTTTTAAGGTTTAAATTTATTATTATAAACATTGGTTTTATTATTTATCTCCACGATTTGCAAAAGTTTAGCATTATTAAAATTAAAAGTATTGTAAAAAGGCAAAATTGACAACAAACTTAATTTAAATCACAGGACTTAATTCAAATTTTAATAACACAAATTAAAAAAGAATTTCAAAAATTCCAGGTGAGCAGTACTCATTCGCACAAGTTTCTATGTCCTCTACGGCTAGCTGTTTATTATTTGCGCTTCTTCGGGATATGGCTGCTATGGTGGACTGCAAAATGAGCTTGGAAGATTTTGGTCGTCCGTCGTTGTCAGAAGTCCAGGCGTTTTCCGGTAAGTATTTGATTTTTTTTTATTTTTTCTTTACTAATTTGTTTTCCTTTTCAGGGTTCTCTTTTCCTTTTTTCTATATTCTTTTCTCTTTTTTTTCTATTTAATTTTAGGGAATTCTATTAAATTTTAATTTTCCAACCACTAGTCTATGGTTTTTTTTCTCTACCCGACGATTCTTAGGCCTGAACTCAACCCTACGCTTCGCGGACGTTTGGCTCAAATTCCCCAAAACGGACTGGGCTACCCGTCAAATCAAATTCCTAAAAAATTTGTTATTTCTTTAAATTTATAATTTTTCTTATTCTTACCCTGTTTCTTATTTTTAGATTTCTGTCCTGTCCGTCGAGTCGTCCAGGTTTACCACTCCTTACGTCTACAACAACCTTTTACTAAGCACCCCTGGCGTGGTGGTGCTGATGCAGCTTCTCCAGCGATGGACGAGTCGGGGTAGTTGGCGGTGGCAAGTGGCAGTGGTTTGGTGGTACAACTCCTTTTTATATAATTTATTTATATTTCTTTACTTCAACGTTTAATTTTTAAAAATTTAACTTTTCAACTTAGTTTCAGATTTAAATCTTTCAATAAAATGTTCACTTCATTAACCAAAAAGAAAACACTTTGTTCAATTGTTTTCACTCCAGCCACCGTCACACCAAAGGAAAAAGGAGCGACATTTTGGGTTTCGGCGGCCAAGAAGCCTCGGCCAAGCAAAATGTCGTCCAACCATATTTTCAATAAACTTTGTTTTCAGCAATCTGCTAAGTGCCCATTCACATTATACGATTTTTGTCGTTGCGATTCTTACCTTATGGACGAGAGGGGAGAGAGGAATTAAAAGGGGTACACAAGCAGTGATGTTAACTTTTATTTTTTCATTACCTTACGGCCCTTAAGAAATTACCGTTTTTTAAGAAGAAATTACCGTACGCAAAGATTTTTAATCAACACATTAATGTGCTGTTTCCAAATGACAGGTGATTGATTGTTTCATTTGTTAACAGCACATAAGAGCATTATTTATAAACCATTAATTTAAATTTTAAAAGTGTTTTAAGAAAAATCTGAATGTACATTTTTGTCTCAAAATACATTTTTACCCAAAATTATTATATTTTTTATAGATAAGATAGTAAAATAATATTGAATTTGATCCGTACTTAAATAATCCAAAATTAAAGTTAAATTTATAATTGCGGCCATTGCATATGTTTAAGAATTGTTGATTTTTAAACAAACAAAAAGTTATACATATATAAAATTAATAATATACAAGCGTAAATTAATTTTTTTTATTTTGCACTTATCGGTGCTACGAAAACATTTATAGAAACATAATGTTGTTAATTATTTAAATTGAAAATCACGACTCAAAGTTAAAACTTTAAGCCCTACATATGTCAGTACGTATATTTATCCAAATTTCTTTAAATTACCGTACGGTTAACATCACTGTCAGGGTTGTTAGACTTTTTTCCTCAAAAATCGTCAAAAGAAATTCTATTTATGATTAAGAAAGTGATATGGTTAAGTTTTATTCTATTTATTTCAGCTCACTTGAATATATTTATCATTCAAAAAGAAAACATAAGAAAAACACGCAATTTTACTAAGAATAACTTACCTAACAGAATTAAATGGGATTTTCCTTTTTACACACACATAGAAAAATTCTTCACATGTGATTATGACTTCATCGAAAAATACATTCGTATGTAGCGACGCAAATCGAAATCATCAAAACGCAAAGCGGATTTAACCAATTTTTACAAAGCGGACCAAATAGAACAGACGCAAATTAGGGCGCTAGTGCATATTTTTTCAAGCATCGATGGCATTTCTATAATTGGAGAATTTGGATTACTAATGCTTCTAATGAAATCCACCTGGTTTGTGATGGGGGAGGAATTTTTTTGTTTAATTTTTAAAAATTTTTGTATTTCGAAAAATTGATTTTTAAGTTTTGGACTGTTTTCAATATAATTGTAAGTATTTCATGTGTGTTTTAGCGATGCCAGAAAATCGTCATAGCACTATTACTTTTAGTCAAAAAAATCGTCAATTGTCATTTTACTGTATTTTCTCAAAAAAATCGTCACATCTACCAACCCTGCTTGCCAGATTAAAGTGTTATAAAATTGATGCCAGTAGTGGGATTCTGTAACTTTAAACAATAACAACAGTTGTTATAATTGTCAACCTGTTTTGTTGTTTGCACTAACGATTATGTGATTCTGTAGATTGTTGTTAACAACATAGATAAAAATTACCGTCAAGTGGCATCACTGTCAAAAAAATAAATAAACAACACTAGAAAAGTTGTCGTTTACTTTACACAAACAGCTGACTTAACGATAACAAATGTTGTTTAAAATGTTACAGAATAGCAAAATCGTTAATTTGCTTGTTAAATTTTTTAACAATGACAACTATTGCTTAAATTAATTACAGAATCGCACTACAGATTAAAGTTTAAAGTAAATTTATTGACGGGATTAAATCGTCAAAACATTTGTGACTCTACATCAAAAATCGTCAATCGTCATTTTGGTAAATTCATCGAAAAAAATCGTCAAAATGACGTAAAATCGTCACATCTAACATCCCTGATCACTGTACACAAGCGAGTGTACTCTTCGATTCATTTTGTTCGCTCTTTCGTTCTCTCAGTGTTCTCTCATTTGACGAAAAATGTATTGAAGTTCGTTTGCAAAAGAAGAAGTCGTAACGACAAAAATCGTACAACGTAAACATCAGACCGACTTCAAAGAGGAAACGACAATAATCGCAACGACAAAAATCGTATAATGTGAATTGGGACTTATGTGTTTATTTTCTTTTTCTTCTTTTAGCTACCTTTTTATTTATATCTATCTTTCTCTTAACTAAATCTATTGCTGTCACTTTCCTTTCGTATTTGGCGTTGCCAACCATTTTCGAAACCCCACAGGGTGCACATGACATACTAATAGAAGTAGTTATAGTAGTTATATATAAGAAAGCTACAAAATAAGGATTGAAACGAGCTATTAATTTTAAAAAAGTAGGCAAAGTTTTTACTGGGTCATACGTAAATGTTTTGCACACGTAAACGTGTGGAATTGTGTTGAAAGTATTGTATTGATAAGAAGAAGATTGTAATATTATCAAGTTCATCCGCTGCTTAACATTACGTTTACTTAAAACGGAATAGTTTATTCGCAACGTATATGTTTACGGAAGGATAACGCGGCCTTAATTCTTATATAATTTGCACAAAAAAAAAGAATTTATCAAGATAATTTAAGCAATAATCCTATGTTCAAAAAAAGCTAGTTTGTTTGATTAATATAAAACACATAAAAGTGTATTTCAGCTTAACTTTATGCGATAAACTATACAACTAGTCATTTATTCTTTATCTTCCGATTAGCGTTGTCAGATATGGTGAATTTTAATTTATCTTGCAATAAAATTTTGCGATTGGAGACACACAGTTGCTTATTTTGCTAAAACCGTGGCAAAAAACAAAAACGTATATTCGCGATAAAAATAAAAAAATTTTATTTGAAATTTAAATTATATTTGTGGAGCACCCTGTAACCGTGGCAACAACTATCATACATGACAAAAATGTCTTCTTTCAAGATCTTTCTGAATTTTTACCATATCTTCATTACATTAAAAGTTATGATTTCTGCAATAGAAAAAGTCAAAACGAGCCACTGTGCGACCTGACGATTTTTTAGGCGGCATGTATTTGAAATAGTTGACGATTATTTACCATGTTTTCAAATACTTCTTTATCTGAATTTTCCTAGTAAAAATTATATTATTTATTGTATTTTTGATTGCTTTTTTTGTTGGTAATAAAAATAAAGTTTTTATTGCGTTGTATTTTTGTTTATTTTTTTTTGTGTTAACACTTCGTAATACAAATAGAATGCAATCAATGCCTCTGATTTGCAAACACACTTGACCCCTTTTGCGGTCTTTCTGATAACTCGTTACTTACACAACTTTCCAGCAAATATTTAATAAAAAAAGCTTTAAATTTTATTATTTTTCTATACATTTTTTTATTAATATTTTACATTCATAAATATATAAAAAGTTTAAAAGAGTAAAAATATTTCGTTGATTTCAAGACAATTAGTTACAAGCAATAGAATGTTTTGAGTTAAAAATTTGGAAAGAATGCATTTTTTATTATATATTTTCGAAATGGAATTATATATATGCAGTTTTTACCTGACTCTTATACCCATTTGTTAATTTAAAATTTCTCGAGTCGATTTTAACGGATGTTTAAATTCGTGTATACAAAAGAAAATCCTATTGTTCATAACACGCAAAGAAGACGTTTTTTCTAAATGGCCACCTCCAACAAAATTAGTTTTAACGAAAAATGTTTAAACATATTATGTTCAGTTTAACCGTATTATTATCAAAAGCAGCCATATCAAAAAGTCACAACCAAGTTATGGTTGCCTAAGAACATTATTAACATTATTAACAATAATTTATTTAAAACATTTTCCGTTTTCCAAGAGCAACTAGACTTTTATTAGTGGTAAACATATTATTGTTGCTACTTAATATAACATGCTCGAGGGCAACCTTTTTATGCTTGTGGATTCTTAATTGCGAACTACAAAAGTACAAAATAATTTTCTTAGATGTGACCATATCAAAAAAATAACTTTTCTCTTCGCGAATACTGCAACCAGAGAGTTTCGAAAAAGGACATGCACAAAGGGCCAGCCCATAGGGCTACACCTGTTTATAATTTGATATTGTGTATATAGTATATGACATCAAAGATGAAGTAGTTGCTGCATTAATTTGTATTCATAATAATTTCTTAGAAATACTAAAGAGTTCAGTTTTGCGTAAGATACAGTGGTGGTCAAACATAAGAAACTGAAGTTACACTTAGGCCCGTTTTCACAACTTAGCGATAGCTAAAAGTAGGATTTTTTTTGTTATTCCCTTAGTTAAGCCCCGCGAAGCTCTGCGCTTGTCTGCAGGAAAGAAACCAGAGTCTCTGGCAGGCATCGAACCCGCAACCCCGGCGCTGATAGACTAGCTCACTACCAGCTAGCCAAACCGGCCGAAAAAAAGTGTTTCATTCCACATGACAAATACACATAGTGTGAACGTACCCTAGAGGGAAGCGAACTGACACCAAAGTAGTCTCGTTATACGTCTTTGGTGATAGAGACCGGTTCTAGTTCTAACCCTTTATATGAATAAGACCTAGTACTTTTACATGGGGTTGTCATTGGAGGGGGCCAATTGACAAAATTTGACGTCACAAGTGTAGAAAGAAAAAATAGGAAAAATTAAAAAAACATTCTTTTGGATGTTTTGACCACCAATGTATAGGTGGCATATCTTAACGTCCAGTGATACAGTGTCCATTGACGTTACGCCGCTCAAAAAAGTGTCATAGTGCTATGCCGTTTTAAAAAGTGTCATAATGCCCATCAGAGAAGTCTCGTAATGTCCGCGGGCGTTATAACACTTTTTGGAGCGTCACAGTGTTCATGGACACTGGGTAACTGGACGTTATGACATTCCACCCATTTTTTATGCATATGAGTCAAATTGAAAATACACGACTAAACTTTTCAAATTTTTTCCTTTTGTCGATTGTTTATGTTAAATTAAAACAAATTATTTATATTTTTATCACGCCTTTATAATTTTTTGCAAAGGTATGAATTCTCGTCATATTCTAATCTCTAATAACTTATATTTTTTCTGTTTTAATGTGCACTGTTTTTAAAAAAATATTTAACAATTACATCTAAAGATTAAGATATTTTACAACTTTTTATTTTTATTAAAGTAAATAAAAACAATTTTATGTACATACATTCATACAATTTACTTCACAAGTTGTTTTTTGGGATTTATATTTACATATTTTTCTTTCTACTTCATTAATTACAGCCACAATAGATTTTCAATATTTTAAAATAATAAATTACTTGACTTTCTTTTTACATAAGGGGGATTACATGTCGAGTGACCCAATTTTTAAATCGATGTCTTCCGATTTGGATGAAATTTTCACCATGGCTAGCCCTATTGGATAGTAGTTTACACACTCAACAATTAACAATTCTCAACAAGATCGGTCAAAAAGTTTCTGAGTTAGAGGGGTCAAAGTTTGACATTTTGGCCATACAGGTGTTCTTTCTTATCCATGTAACTTATTACCAATTGGTGTAAGAAAACCTTGTCCTAAGTAGCTTTGATAGCTATTTGATCAATCTTTTGAAAACATTTTTTTTTGTTTTTTTGAAACATCAACTTCATTAGGTCTCATTGGCTTAAAAAGAAAAATAACTGAAAATTGATAATTAATTGGCCAAAAGAAAAAATAAATACGAATAAAGGGGTTTTCGTTTTTTTTGCATCCAAATCGGAAGACATCGATTTAAAAATTGGGTCACTTGACATGAAATCCCCCATATGTATATAAAAAAAATAAATTTAATCTATTAACAATTTATGTGTGTATGGTTTTAAATGTGAAATTTTTATTGGTGTTTTATTGAATTTTTTAATGGAAATTTAAGTTGTCGCAAGGTATATTTACACAAGGTAAACTCGTTGGCCCATATGTTTGTCAGCTGTTTACCTAAGTTGAAACACCAATGTCAAATTCCGTGTATATGAGCCAAAATTTGTACATGTGTGCGTTATATTTATATGAAGACAATTTTCCCTACAAGAAATGCATAAAAAAAACTAAAAAAATTACTATTACTATAACACTATATTGGTCAACACTACCGGTCATATAACTAGTAAAATGACCGGTAGTCTTCTTCTAGGGTTGACAATTCAGTTCCACTCGGTTATTTTTGTAGAGCAGCATGTCTACACTCCCAAATGAGTCTACCTTGTGTAAATATACCTTGAGTTGTCGTTGTGTTTCTAATAATGGCCTACTTAAATATAAATTCATATTTAAACATAGTTTTTCACATGATACAAATCAGGGTTGATAAAGTTGGTACAATTGTACTTTTTTTGGTACAATTCGAAACTAAAAAGTACGCTCGTACCCCCGTGACTGATTTGGTACGATTTCCAAATTTTTCAAACCTACATATTTATAACTGATATAAAATGGCAACTCGTATTTACTGTCCAATGACTTTAAGCGGAGTTTAGTGTTTGGTGCAAATAATCTTGCGAAAATGCAAAATGTCGTGGCTTTTTTATGAAATCTTAGGGAAGCTCTACTTTTTGTTGTTGGATTTACCAAAACAGCTGTGATATTTTGCATTTGTACTTTTGCAAGACCATTTGCACGAAACACTGAACTCCGCTATTGTAAATAGATTTTTTTTCATTTGTTCATTGAACGATTGCTTATGCCACATTCTAAATTTAGTATCAGCGGCAGCATATAAGCGTGCATTTTCTGATCGTATTGACAAATTTTTAAAAGATATAGGAAACCACTTCTGCAAAAGTTCTACATTGTAGAAGAGACGAATTCCTCTCAATTCAAGATTATTTTGGAACGAACTCATAATATTTCCAAGTATTTGTCAACAAGATGGTTGTAACGTCAAGAAGTAATCAACAGAATTTTGGAACAGTGGGAGACCACTCCATTATTATTTTACTCCGAATAATTTTGAAGGAGGTATTACAAGCGCTAAATTAAATTATCTTTTTGTTGTATTCAATTTTTGTTTTTAAAAATATAATAAAAAATAATTTATAAAATGCTGATTTAGTACAATTGGGGCCGAAAAAGTACGATTTTAAAAGTTCGTTGGTACGATTTTGGTTTTCTCAATTATCATCCCTGATGCAAATACACAAGGTACAAGGCCCATTGAAAAGGTCTGCGCTAGAAGCCTGATGATCATTGTTTATGTTCTTTTTTGTTGTCAAAAGTTGTCTGCATTTTGCTTACATTTTCATGTATACGTTTGTTTACGTTTATGGTATGCCACACATACACGTTTTTTCCTTTTGCTTTGTATATGTGGTAGAAAATTTTTGACAACTTAAAAAGAATCGTTTTTTGTTTTTGTACAAGTAAGCAGACCTGATAGATGGGCCTTGAGTGGAACTACCTTCTGTATTTGTATCATGGTTTTTCATATTATTTTTTTTTTTTAATTTTACATGCAAAACGAATTTTTAACATAAATTGATATTAAAATTTAAACATTCGATGTATTTGCACTTACATATTTATATTCCAAATATTTTATTATTAATTATAAAAATTATTCCTTTTTTTAACTTTAAGAAAGTTTAGTTTATTAAAATAAAAATTAAAAAAGGTCTAGTTTAATTTGTGGTAAAATTTTCGAGTTAATAAAATCTTTCAAGTTTTAATATAACGAATAAATAAATATGCGGTTTTCAAAATACGAGTGATTGAAAGTGAAGTAAAATTTATATGAAAAGCACTCAGTTTTTTGACGTAAGTTAAATAAATAACAACTAAATAAGCTAAATAGTAAATTAAACACAATGAAAGATTTAAAAAAAAGGAAAAAAAATTATGCAGCTTTTGAGCGGATAATCTGTTGGTGCCCAATTTAAAACTTCCCCTCATCTATAGACATGTGCAATTTATAAAAATTCATTTTGTATTCTACATTTGTTAAAAAAAAATTGGCTCTGAACTTTTTGAAATTGAATTGCATGAAGTTTAATATATAAATATGGGAATTATTTCCTTTCACATGTTTTTACATTTTGTAATTTAAATACATTTAAAGGTTGTTGTGTATTTGAATGCAAAAGGAAACGTATTTGAAATACAATATATATTTCAGTAGAACCATTTTTTCGAATCGAAAAACACAATAATCATATTTAATAGAGGTTTTTCATTCACTTCCTGTTAATTGAAATATTTTCAATTGAAATTAATAAAATAAAAATGAACTTAATAATTTATTACATGTGCCTATTCACACATGTAAGTATGTATGCATGTACATACAATGTAAATATATTTTTAATACATATTCCATTTTAATATTAAATATTGTCATTAATAATCTTATAAGTTAAAAACGCAATGTACAAAAGTAAATTAAAACTTTCTTTATTGGTATTTAATTAATGCACCAAACACAAAAGCCTTAATAAAATCTATTTTATTTGCATTCATTTCCATCGTTTTAAATTAAAATATCCGTGCCTTGGAAGCCTTAAGACTAATGAATTGATTTGCAGAAATAAACATTGAAAAAATTGTATTCAGCTTAAAATAAAAATCAACAACCATTTTTATTTATTTTTTGTTTCAAACAAAAGTTCTTAATTATCTAATAGCAGTCTCTTATTGAACATTTTATAAGTACGAAACTGTCCAGTTTCCTTCGTAATTTATATACATACATATTATACACTCGACACATTGTCTTCCATGCCAGACAAAAGAGGCTGTAGTCCCATTGAACTTCCACTGGTCGGTGTTAGCAAACAATTACGATTTTCTCCATCACCGAGAGGGGCTGATGTATAGTTTTTCATACTTGCCACTCCACTGCGCTGATTATCGTAACTTAAAACTATTGAGACTTCACCACCGGTGCTGCCTCCAACTCCACCACTGCTTAAACATGCTCTCTCGCTGCTATCTTCACTGCAACTACTGACAGAATTATCATTTTGTATTATTTCCGTTGAATGATTATGATACTGTTGAGCTTGCGTTGCTGCTGCAGCCTTGCGATGATTATAGTTGGGTGCGGGCAAACTAGTGCTGCCAGAATCACCGTTACTGGGACAAATAATAACTTGCGCTCTTTGATTGGGATGAGGACTTTTTACAGATGATGATTTTCTTGTCACTGACGGTAAATTCATCGTTGTTGCCGATGTTTGAGATGCCGCTGTTGTTTGCAATAGACCAATGTTATCTTTGTATGTGCTGCCGGTGCTTATACTGCGATAATAGCTGGACTGCCTAAACGTTCGAACTTGACGGCCATTGCCATCCACTTGAGTAACAGCTGTAAGCATTGACGGCGTCCTTTGTGAATCACCTCTGAAAGTATACCTTGTAGTTTTAGTAAAGGACAAAAATAGAAAGTAAAAAAAGAACGATAGAAAAAAAGCAGAGAAAACGAAAGAGAATAGAGAAAATGTAATCAAGTGTTAACAGTATTTACAAATTGATGAAAGACTTATTTCATTATGCTACTAAAGGTATGCCCACTAGGGTGGCAATTAACAATATGGAAAACATTTTTTTGAAGCAATTTGTTTCATGCCTAGCCCCAGATTGGTTCGAATTGCTAAAAAAATAGTCCCTTAAAATTTGAGCTCAATCGGGTACCCCTGACCAACCAAAATTTGCAAAATACCTGATCTTTGATTGTCAATAACTTGGTTAATCTTTGTTTTACAAAAAAAGTTGTTAGTAAAAGTTATAGACTAAACTCTTTGTATCTCTTACATCTTTTGAAATAAAAAACAAACTTATATGTATAACCTTTTACCTTCGGTGAAGGGTATAATAAGATATACGAAAACCCATGGATTTATTCAGTTTATATCAGTTTATATGGGTGATTTTATTTACTTTAGTAAAGGCGCTACATGAGAAAACATTGATACGTTACTATTTCAATTTTATTTGTTTATTTTTTTTTTGTTATGACTTTGGTTTTAATTTACATAGTTAGAAAAGAGTTTCTTTATTGCAACTTGGAAAACGTTAACGGTAATCCTTAACAATTTGTAAAATATATTATTTTTGTTCTACGCTTCTTGATAAAATATTATTATAATCCTGCATTAATGTGACTCTCCTCTCAGCGGTATCGTTCACTACTTTTAAACCTGAAGGTGTTTTTTAGCTTCAATAAACTTTTTTTACTCGCCCACTTTGTGGGAGGTTGTTTTTAAAAACTATTCACACAAATCAAAACGCTTAAAAAATGTTTTAGTTCTTGTATTCACAAACTGCGCAATACCTTATTTGATAACATCAGCTTAGTTCAGAGTCCCTATAAAGGCCTTTTGGCTGTTTGAGATAATGAAGCGCAAAACCGAGCTCCAACGTACACTTTTAATCGAACTCGTCTCTAAATAAAAATATTTTTAAAGCGACCCATACACTTGTAATATTATATGATATTCGCTATATTATTTCCATTTTGTCCTATATTACACAATACAACACATGATTTCGGGACTCAATTCTGATAATTGCTTATGAAAGTAGACCCAAAAAAAAAGAACTTCTGCATCATTAGTTTGGTCATGGTACCTCAATAAATAATTTAAAAATTAATTTGGAGTTAGTAAGAATCGTATAGGGGAATTTGTCACGTTTCAGGCTCTTTTGTTTGTCATAACTCGAGAACCACTAAGAGTCCGAATAAGCTGAAAATCATAAAAATCAAGTAAGCTGAATCATAAAAATCAAATAAGCTGTTGTTTATTACTTTTTTTTTAATTCTGAGAATCATAAAAAAAGTTATCAATGTTTTTTCCAAAGAATTTTGTGGATATACCAAGCAAATTTTTGAAGTTCATTCCTTTAATTAATTGTGAATAAAAGCGAATCGCGTTCATCGATTTACATGATTTATTTGTCATTTTTTCATTTTATGCGACTTTACGTGAAAGTAATAGGACTTGACACTTTTTTAAACCGTTTTGGATTTTTTATGTATTAAAAATAAAAAATTTAAATTTTTTGGGCAAAAAATATTTTTTTTCTTCATACATTTATTTATAACTGCGAAACTGTTGCTTATGTAGCGAAACGTTGTATGAACAGATTTAAGAAATTGTAATTCTTAATTTTTTTCAGCTTAATCAGACTAGTGGTTCTCGAGTTACAACTAACAAAAGAGCCTAAAACGTGACAAATGCCCCTATACGATACTTACTAACTTCAAATTAATTTTTAAATTATTTATTGAGGTACCATGACCGGCACATGAAAATCCTTCTACTGAACCCTCCACGGGGGTGCTGGCTGGAAACGGGTACTGGTTGGTACACGGCTAAGATCAGGACTTTGAGCATAGTGTCACAATGTAATTGCCTATTGTCACATTACTGTGATGGGTTTTGATCATAGGTAGGAGGTAATCGTGGGGTTTGATTCGGTCCGGGCGTCTGTGTCCCACATTGGGCGGCTTGCGGGTCGGAGATGACTTCACGATTCTTCTTTTAAACCCAGGCGCGTCTGTTCCCATATTGGGCGGCTTCCTGGTGCGCGTCTGTTATCCAGTGGATTGGCGTTATCGTGAACATGGCAGTATGTATAAAATGCACCAGGAAAACGATATGCAATGGAAGAAGATACAAATAAAAGCCGGGCGGTAATATACGCCCAAACGTCGGTGTTAGCAGTGACTGCGACCACCGGCGGGCACGGTGGAGAACCATTATCTCCTCTACGTGTCGCCAGCGGTCACACATTCTCTGCCGTGGTTAAGGCGCCTTACGGTGGAAGTATCAAAGATGCCAAAAACGTTTATATGACACGTATTCAGACTCGGATCACGATAGCGTCAAAACAGTTACCTCTAAAGAGGAACGTGAGCTGCTAAACTCGCCTAGCACATCTCGGGGAGCCCATTCTACAAGTAGGAACAGGCCCAAGAGAAGCAAGGAAGGGCTTAGAGCTCTATCAGAATACAAAGCTGCGGTCCGGATACAGCATCGGCTTGGCTCCCAATCCAATCTTTCCAAGGATGAGAAAGAGCGGATGAAGTGGGCTACGGGGGCGATTGCAGAAAGCCGAGCTCACTTTTCTAAAAACCCGAAATATGCGGCCAAGAATATGCGGCCAAGAATCACGGTTTCTACAACTGCATTGAAGAGGCTGTGATTAAGAGCATGCAGGGTAAAAGACAGCGGTCAGTTGATGAGTCTCCATCTGCCGCAAATCCTAAGGAGACGAAGAAACCTAGGAAAAACCCTGAGGGGGTCAGACCCTCGACATCGAAAGCTGCCACTGAACCTTTGCCAAAGGCTGCAAGAGTCAGTGAAGTGGCCAAACGTCCTTTGAGCGCGGCACTTCTAGACATGAGCAACCATTTTGGTCAAATGGCCACAGAGCGGTGGAAGATTGTAGAGTTGAAGATTTTCAACGAAATCGTCGCTAAGATGGAAGCCGAACCTGGAAGACCGCTGCCCTCCTTTGATGGGGCTGGATGGTTCAACAGAGTAAAGCTCATCAGTTGTAAGGACGAAATGACGCTGGAATGGCTCAAAGGAGTTATTACGAAATTCAAGGGCCTGTGGTCGCATGCACAACTCAAGATTGTGGATCGATCCGATATTCCTGCTATTCCGAAGGCGAAGGTGAACTTACCGCGTATTGTGAAACCGGAAGTCGCTCTTCGTCTCCTACAAAACCAGAATCCCGACATTCCCACTTAAGAATGGAGGATTCTGCACGTACAAAAAGGCAACAAAGACGGGCAGAACTACATACTTCAGATTACAAAGGAGGCGGAAGACCTTTTGTATCCTCGGTATGGAAAAATGTCTTGGGGAGTTGGAAGTGTGTTTCTCCGTTTGAAGAAACGACATCCGCAGGACTCCAACCACAACACACTGGAGGTGGATGAAGTGGAGCGCGATCTGGCGGCTGCCACTGCGGCCACTTCAGGACTGAGTCTGGGTGAGACGGCCAAGGAGGATGGAGCCGACCCCGAGCGGGTGATCTTAGTTGATGACGCTAAAGATCCTGCAAGTCAACCTGCAACACAGTAAGATGGCTTCAGTCGAACTCCTCCTCACGTTAGAGGAGGGTCGCTACGACTTGGCTCTAATTCAGGAACCGTGGATCTCCACAGCAAATCGGGTATCTGGATTGAAGTCACGTAATTTTAACACGTTCTTCTCAAAAGTGGTAGGTAGAATACGATCTGCAATACTTGTTAGGAAGAACCTTTGCTCATATATTCTCTATAATTACAGCACTGACGATCTCACAGTAGTGGCCTTGGAAGATGGCAGGGATGATGTGGTACTCCTTGCATCATCATATATGCCGCACGATAGAGATGCCCCACCAGTGGAACTCCACAGACTAGTCGAGGAAGCTTGTAGAATGAGAAAAAATCTGGTGGTGGGTGCGGATGCTAACGCTCATCATACAATATGGGGCAGTAAGGATATCAACAGTAGAGGTGAGGATCTTATTGCTTTTATATTACAAAAAAATATTCAAATTGCGAACAGAGGTGAGGTCCCAACTTATAAGGGTCCCACCTCGGAAAATGTGCTTGATGTGACGCTTTATACTGATTATAAAACAGTGATAGATGATTGGAAGGTGCTTTCGCAGCCATCCTTCTCGGATCACTCTTATATATCTTTTTTGTTGAATTACACTACACCTAACGAAACAGTGTTTAGGAACCCAAGGAACACGGACTGGGCTAAATACTCTTCACTTTTGAATTTTGAATTACGCCCCCCGACACGAGCAGGGCGTAAGTCCAGACCACCTTGGTGGAATAGTCGGCTGGACCATGCAAGACGCGAGCTTCGTGAGCTATTCAAACTGGCGAAGATTGTCGACCGGTCTGAGTGCTGGGGGGAGTACAGGGACGCTCTTAGGGTGTATAAGCGCGACGTGCGAAGAGCCAAGCGAGCTTCGTGGAAATGTTTCTGCGACAATATAGAGAAGACAACCGAAACGGCAAGACTGCGGAGGATGCTTGTGTGCAGTCCGGTAATGCCAAGTACGGTTTGTAGGGAAAACGGAGAATGAACAGGGAGCAGTACGGAAACGTTGGAGGTGCTTGTTGACGCACACTTTCCAGGCTGCTCTGGGGCTCCTATTCCAACTAATGAAACTTCTGTTATGGCAGATGGTGATAACGATATCATCACCTACGAGGGGGTGGAATGGGCCATCGACTCGTTCCAGCCATATAAGTCGCCTGGTCTGGACGGAATCATCCCGGCTCAATTACAGCGGGGTAGACAACGGATAGTACCATGGCTGGTGGAAATCTTTAAGGGATGTCTGAGGATGAACTATGTGCCTAAATCTTGGAGGGTATCTAGGATTGTATTCCTGCCGAAATCGGGCAGAAGCAATCATATGTACCCAACAGATTTTAGACCTATAAGCCTCACATCCTTCCTGCTGAAAACGTTGGAGAGAATTCTGGACTATCATGTCAAGAGTAACATGAGACCGACCATTCTCTCTGTTAATCAACATGCTAACACGAAGGGTAAATCAACTGAGACGGCACTTCATTCAGTTGTCTCGGTGATTGAAAAGACTCTGAGCTATAAGGACTTCGCTATGTGTGTTTTCCTGGACATCGCGGGAGCTTTCAATAATGTGTCCACAAGGGCAATTTTGGCCAGCTTGTCTCGCACGGGGGCACACGCACATGCTAAAAACTGGATTGGCAACCTGCTACGGTGCAGAACCATATCTGCGGAGTGGGGCAACTCCAGGATAACGAGGAAGGCATACCGGGGAACCCCCAGGGAGGGGTGCTCTCACCGATGCTATGGACGCTTGTCGTCAACGAACTTCTCAATAGACTTCGGGACGGGGCAGCGAAGATGACCGCATACGCAGATGACGTGGCGGTGATAGTTACTGGCAAGGACCTGAATACTATTATAGTTCTGTAATGGAGGCTACACTGGCTATAATCAACCAGTGGGCGGCCGGAGTAGGACTGGGAGTTAATCCCGAGAAAACGGACCTAGTACTTTTTACGAATAGGTACAAAGTTGGTCCATGGAGGAGACCTAAGCTAGGGGGTACTAGAGTAATACTGGATAGCAAGCTGTCGTGGAGATTGAATGTGGAGGAAAGGGTGAAAAAGGCAACGATTGTGCTCTACGCTGGGCAAAACGTGGGGTCTAACCCCCGCTCTTACACATTGGGTCTACACAGCGGTGGCGAGACCAATTCTACTCTACGGGATACTTGTGTGGTGGACGGCCTTGGATAAGATATCGTACCGGAATATGCTAACGAGCGTACAGAGACTCGCCGAACTTAGTATCACCGGTGCTTTACGTAGTACACCGACTGCGGCACTGGATGTGATCCTGGACTTGCAACCGATTCATCTAGTGGCGGAAGGAACTGCAAGGAAGTCTGCGATTCGCTTGAAAGCGACGGGAAAATTTACATACGGACTCTATGGTCACAGTAGTATTATAAGGGGAATAGATTGTAGCAGTGACTACACCATTCCGAGACTGACAATTGGGAGGAAACCGCGAGTTACCTTGGAGGAGGACGGTTGGTCGGCAGGACTCCGGTCTGGCCAGGGGACCTTCAGTTTCTACACTGACGGTTCCAAAATAGAGAACGGAGTTGGAGCTGCACTCTATTGCCGGGAACTGGGTATTCGGGAATCGTATGAGCTTCCCGATTGCTGCAGCGTATTCCAGGCGGAGATTTTCGCGGCCAAAATGGCTGCCGATTTGGCACGTGTTTCCAGTACTGAGAACTCGCACGTAAACTTTTTCATTGATAGTCAGGCAGCGATCAGGGCAATAACCGCTGATTACTCATACTCCTCGGTCGTCCAGGAGTGCAGGGACTCGATGGATAAACTCTGTGCCAATAGGAGGGTACATATCTACTGGGTTCGCGGCCACCAGGGCATAGAGGGCAACGAGGAAGCGGACGAATTGCGAAACGGGGGGCCCGCTTACCATACGATAGGATGATGGCCATTCCGGCTCCAATTCAGAATATTAGAAGAGATACGGACTCCGCTATACGGAGGAGATCAGAGGCGTTCTGGGGAAACATAAGAAACTGGCAGGGTTTCCAAGGTAATGTGGGGATCCTATGATCCGGGGGCAACTAGGACTCTTCTGTCGCTATCGAGAAGGGACTGTAGACTTCTGGTAGGTTTTGTGACGGGTCATTGTTGGACTGCGGTATACGCCCATAGGGCAGGGCGGTTGAATAGTGACAATTGTAGATTCTGTGGGGTACCAGGGGAAAGGGAGACGGTAGAGCACTTGCTATGCTACTGTCCGGCACTCGTGCGCTCCAGGGCGAATTGTCTGGGAGATCATTACTTCCAGGATCTCGGGGAAGTCTCTGGGATTGGGTTAATGAGACTCCTGGCATTCGTCAAGAGAGTGTGGGGTACTCTGGGTACCATCACATCGGAATGACTTTCTTCTACGGGTTATCGTGAAATGTGGTGACGCTAGGGACCTATTTGGTCTATGCGGGGTCTTTGTGACCGGCCACTCGAACCTAACCTAACCTAACCTACCATGACCAAACTTATGATGCAGAAGTTCTTCTTTTTCGGTCTACTTTTATAAGCAATTATCAGAATTGAGACCCGAAATCAATCACCTGAAAAATGTTGTACTGTGTTGTGCAATAAGTCGCACAATGGTTTAATTCATTCAATAAAAAGATGAACATAACCTATAGGAAATACCACATACACATTGGCGATATAATTGCATAATAAGCAAAATTTTACAATTTTATTGCAAGTGTATGAGCCGCTTAAGGTATATATTGCCTTTGACATCCATCTTGCGTGATGCATAGCGCTTGGAGCTCGAAATTTTATGTCCGATCAGGTTGGTGTTTTGCCGAGAAATATTATATCAAGTTCGCTAAATTCCCTAAAGTCATCTCACGGTTGTATTTCCTGAAGAACATTATTAAGAAAATTTGTAATTTTCTCTACATCATATTAACTGATAGCCTTTTTAACTTTTTCCTTTTCGATACCGATGCTGAAATAATCAGTGTTTAATGATGGCCAGCACTTCTGAAATCGTTAAAATATTTGAACAAATCAGATTGTGCTAATCCATCTAGTATGTTATAAATTATGGAACAAGTTCCATTGAATCGTCCAGTACTGACTGCTGCCATATCGAAAACCAAAGCTTTGACATAACCTTGTACTCTTCCAGCGGCTGCTCAACGTTTTCGATTGATATAAGAATGGGAAGACGGTCGATCCCCACAAAGTGGCGATTTATCAAACCAAAAAAACTCTTTCTGGTTTAAAAGAAGTGAACGATACCGCTGAGAGGAGAGTCAAATTAATACAGGATTATAATAATATTTTATCAAGAAGCGACGAACACAAACAATATATTTTACAAATTGTTAAGGATTATTGTTTGTTTACGTTTTCCAAATTGTAATAAAGAAACTCTTTATTAATTATATATAATTTATAATTTGTATACAAATTAAAACAAAAACCAAAGCAAAAAAAAATACACAAATAAAATAAAATTTAAATATTAACGTATCAATTTTTTTTCTCATGTAGCGCTTATACTTAAGTAAATGAAATCATCTATATAAGCACATGAATAAATACATGGCTTTTCGTTTATTTCGTTTGTTAATTCAGAAGATAAAATTTGTGAGCAAAAGTTGCTCGTCTGACTTTGGTGTATAACTTTTACTCTACTTTCTTATTTGTAAAATAAATATTAACCAAGTTATTGACAATCAAAATCAAAGATCAGGTATTTTGAAAATTTTCGGGGGTTAGGCACCCTATCCCCCTATCCGGATGAGCTCAAATTTTCAAGGGGCTATTTTTTTAGAAATTCGAACCAATCTGGGGCTTGGCGTGAAAAATATTCCAATTTGAAAAATAACTGGCCGCCTAATGTCCACACTTAACACAAATATTTGAGGGCAAAACAGTATCAGCCATTTGCCATATTGTTTAAACTTTTTATCAATTTCCCAAAACTTATGTATAAAACTGGTAAATTATGTTTGACCAATCAACATTTTTTTTAAAATCAAACTAATATTTCTTAGAGAAAAATTGGTTTCGTGTGAGGCCTCAAATATATGTTCAGTATGCCATAGCGGTAAAGGTACTCATCGACAACACAATATTATTGAGCAAAAACGTGCTATTATTGTTGTCTTTTTGCTACACACTTTTTAGTAAGTTACACATTAATTATGTATTCCCAATTTTTTTTTTTCAATATATCGGGCTTGTTTTGACAATCTGGATTCAGCGATTCTGCCTTGAAAACGCCGAGTTGGTGCTCTGTAAATCGCAATAGCAAAAGTTAAGCGACTTAAAATAGCAAAAGTGTGTTCAAGAAAACCATAATATTTTTAAGACACTATGGCAGATCGCAAGGAAAACAAACACAAGTTTCAGCACGCCATAAAATAAATCTGGTTTTTGCGATTTCAAATCGAGCGATTGTCAGAACATGGCCGCATGTAAGAGAAAACAAAATCATCGCACACATTAGCGTCATACACAATGTTGTAAATGCATTCCAATATACATATTTAGTTTGGTGCAATATAGGGCCATGTCACAGAGCAGAATTCCATTCGGAATTGAAGAAAACAAATTTTTTCATTGATATAAAGTGTATATTGATAGTTTTTTGGGCCTCTCAGATGCAGAAAACTCCCATTTCGTACATGAAAACAAAAATGGGTTCATTCCGAAAAATGTTTTCGTCATTTTCTGAAGCACCAAATTACGGAATGAACGAACGGAATTGTACACTGTGACATGGTTGATAAATCAAAAGCCTTTATACTGTATCCCATACATTTTGCCACCTACAATATATTTATATTGCACAATATAAATTATTAAACAATAATATTGGAAATGTATGAGTACCTTAAGAAACTCATGTGTATTTTTTAATAATGTTACAACGAAAAATTACTTTTAGCAATTATGGAGAAATAATTGTTGCGTGCTAATGAAAATTATGAGATCAATCTGTAACATAAGCGAAAAACGTATTAAATGGCATATTTCATTTTCTTCTGGAATAAAAAAAAAAAAAACAAAAGTAACTATTTGCAGAATGAAAAAGAAACGTAATATTCCCATTAGAATATAAATCAAATTAAGTATGTAATTATGACATATTACAGAAAGGATATTTACAACTTGTGTGTGTTTTCCAATTTAAAAAATTTATATTGTAGGCTTGCACGACGTCCTAACTTCACATTAAAGAACAACAAAATACTTCAGTGTTAAGTCATAAATCGATTAACAGTTTGGAAAACATGAATTTTTTAAAAAATTGTGCATAACTTTAAAAACCATTAAACAAAGTGAACTGTTATTTCTTTTTAAACTTTCCGCTTATTTCGAAGTTGTTTTTTTTAATATGTCCTTTTGCTGATAATTTAATCAACATCAATCAACATCATTGAATTTTATAAAGCTCAAAAATCTTGGAATTGGAAAACAGAACGAAAACAATTAAATTTTAATTCACATTAAAATAAAAAATAAGAACTAAAATTATTCGTTACAAAATAAATTCAATTCCTTAAAGTATTAGAAAATTTAAACAAGAAAACCCAAAAGTTCCCACACAAATTTAATTTTTGAGCTTTAAGATGACTTATAAAACCTTTTTGCCCTTAATTTTACAATTCGGATAGCAAAGCCGAATTAGCACTATTACTTCTCTTTTCTGCTTTTGTTTCTTTTTTTTTGTCTCTACCAGCTATTTCCATAAAACTTGGCTATTAGTTAATAAAAATTGCTAAAGCCAGTCTAATTTAAATTCCAGTAGTTCAAATACAAACCTATTTAGACTGTATGTTCCATTGTTTTTGTTGCCTTTTTTGCTGGTATTTCTCTTCATGGGACACAGATGAAAAGCTCCGTAAATAAGCGGATTAACCAAGCTGTTGGACATTCCAAAAAAGAATATGGCTGATTGCAAATCTTCGCCAAACTGTGTGAGACAGGAATATAAAAAAAGAGAAAAAAGAAAAAAACAAAAATGGAAACAATTTAATAAACATTCACTCATATCTTTAAAGTAAGCACAGTCATTTTGGAAAATTAACTTAAGGATACTTTACACAATCACACACGTATTACGTTCGTTGAGGCAAATACAACCCTGTCATGATAAGCTGTTATTGAAAAATTTCAAACAATAATTCGATCAAAGAAGCATTTTCGTCAAAATACTTAAGGCTTGTGTGATCTTAAAACGACATTTAATAATATCAAAAATTTTAATTCATTTCATTTTGTAAAATTCCTTAAATTAAATGGACTTAAGCCTGATCAAAATATCAAAAATTTGGATTAAAAACCATAAACAGTTCAATAAATTAATCACAATACTCATCATGTCAAAAATTTTATTTAAATTTGTAACATTTTATAAATCTTAGCTAATTTAACACAACTTAATTTTTATGTCCTTTTGCATTTCTCACAACGACATAAAAATAATACTAAGTCTGGGTTCACATTATGAAGGTTTTCTTTCAGAAAATTTGAGTTTCCTGGTGAGAGGGGAAGAGAATATGCTTTTTTCTCTCCTCTCTCACCCATAAACTCAGACTTTCTGAAAGAAAACTTTCAAAGTGTGATCCCAGACTAATTACAATAATGCTCGTTTTTATTCACACGCATATTTAAATTGATTTATTTACACTGGTCTGCAATAAAATCTTTCTTTAAGAAGCCCAGCTCACGCGTCATTGTCTTTATCTTTAAAAGACAGCTAGGCCGTCCTTGCACGATTTGCGTTTCCTCCGCACTGACTAATGGTTTGGCGTCGGAAAGCTGTTCCGACTGACGGTTTTTTTTTATTTTTTTAATTAACCATATGCAATAATACTTAAATTAACGGAGTTACTTTTATAACGCAATTGAATAGTATGTGGAGTACCTTCCACTTATAACTTAACATTGATAAGTAGTGAAGATTATTATTTTCAGGAGTGTATTTTGAAAGTTTTCGGCTTTGGGTTGACCGATGACTTCGTCTCAAAATAAAGGGTAACTAGTTAAATATTGTTCTTTATTTAAACTTCATATCACTGACTTAACATAAAAAGCTTGTAGCTGACCTTTTTTATATTGCCAGTCACAGTAGATAACGGATATAAGAAATTAAAAAAAAAAACAAAGAAACTGTTTCTTAGCGAATGATGTACAATTTTTCTTTAAAAACATCAACATCAGGACACTTACGCTTCTGCACAAAATCGTGTACACAAAAGTGCCGTCATATTTATATAATCGGATAACTTTTGCAAGGTCGAATAGGTGGAATAAAGTTATATGTACATACCTATTGCACACAGAAGTAAGATGACGGAATGGCAATTTTATTATAACGCAATCCATCTATGGAACAGACTTCCGAATAGGGTACAAGCAAACTGCAACGTAATTACTTTTAAGACCGAAATAACAAAACATTTGAACAATAATATAACGTAACTTGACACTTTAAACTAAATATTGTTTTGACCAAAGTATAAAAAGTGACAGGTGTGTTCATTACGTAGAGCTGTCATTATTTTCCCATGTAATGTCAAATAAATTTGTTTCTGTTTTGATTCTTGTTTTAATTTGTTTCCTTATTTTCTTTTGTTTGACGTTATATGGGTTTTTAAATTGAGAACAAAATTTCTAATGACTGTACCTTGTGCTTATTCTATTGTTATTTTTAATTTGATTTTAATTTAATTCAATTTTTTTCCTTTTTAAATTTTTTGATTCTTAAAATTATTAAATTTTTCATACTTCTTATTAATTGTATTAAGTTGTATTACCATAACTTCTTCTTGTTGAATGGAAATAAAGTTAAATAAATAAAGGGTCCGCCAAATAACTTTTCTATAAAAAAAACCAATGAATATTTTCTCAAATTTCTTTTTTTATTTGAAAGTACAATCCTTCCGGTTAATAATGGAAAATAATTTCATTAAAATGGCTGCCTGGGCTGGCCATGCAGTATCCTACACGATCGGTCCAGTAAATTATCGATTGTGTGCAGCTGTATTTTACCAATGGCTTCACGAATATTGTCCTTTTAAGCGTCAATTGTCTCTGGCTTAATAGTCCAACGGTGTCAAATCGCAGCTCCGAGGTGGCCAAACGATATCAGCTCTGCGGCTGATAATGCGATCTTCAAAAACAGGGCGCAAAACATCGAGTGTAGTTTCGGCTGTGTGGCACGTAGCGCCATCCTGTTGAAACCAAATGTTGCCAATATCCTCCTCTTCAATGTTTGTGAACAAAAATTGCAGGCCCACTTAGCGAAGCGAAAACGCATATTTCCCAGCGTTGTTCAAGCGTATACACAACCATATTCGTTCAGCGGAAGGATACAACTAATTATCTGTCAAATCAGACATGAGCTGAGTGTTACCATTCACGAAATAAGCACTAGTTGAAAAAAAACGTTAGATAAAAGAGAGTACAATTTGTAACATTGTGGCATTAGAATAAGCGTTTGTTTTATTTTATGCAAACTGCCAGTTAGGCCTTTTAGCGTTTACCATAGTACATACTATCTTTTATAGGTATGGCCTTTTTTTTTTTGATAAAAAACTCACAAATTTTAGTCGAAAGATTCCAAAATTTTTTTGTGGACATTTATGCTGATGCAATACTTCAGAATCAACGAAAACGTTGATTTTTAATTTTTCGTTAGTTAGGGCCTTTTGGGAAAGACATATTTGCTTGGAAATTGTTTTTAAAAAATCAAAAATTTTATGTGTTGACAACGGTTTTAAAACACTCACTCAAGAATTTTTTAAGTTTTTAAGCACCTTTTTCACACTTAACAAAAATGTTTATCTAAATCTAGACCCTTTACACTGTACAATGTACAGTGTACATATTAGTTGTTGATAAGAGTAAGGTACAAGTTTTCCTACTTTTTTCATATTTAATGTACGAAACAAAGAAAAAGAAGGGAAAATTATATTTAATATGTATAAAATCCCCAATAAATCCCCGAATTTTTCTTTTAAATCACCGAAAAAATCCCCAATCTTCAAATGACTTTCTTTGTCCTTTTTACCGTTTTCGTTGGTGATTTTGCTTCATTGTTACTTTATGTTAATTTAACATGATTTTACAATAACTTGCGAACAACAGTTTTTTCTTATAAAATAACTATAATTAATGTTAATTTAACATTGCAGTAAAGTTAGAGCAAAATGTCAGTTATATTGAAATAACAATCCGAATCACGTTGAATGAAAGTTATTTCAAATTGAAACAAAGTGAATTTCGTGTAGAATCGAATTGTTTTGAGTGTTGTTATATCACACTCACAAGCAGCTTTATATACAACATATGCATTTATTTAAGAATAATTCAAAACACTAACCGCTGTAACACATGTTTCACTCATTTTGTATTCTCCTTTGTTAACAGAAGTATCAGCAGAATGGTCCGATATGGTTTTCGTCATCATTCTACTTTGAAAACTTGATGTACTATTTAACTAAATAATTTTAAATAAAAGAATAATAAAAGAATGTGAAAATAAAAAAATGTAAATACTTATGTATTTATGCATGTCAATTTAACAAGATAAACTTTTGATTTTAATGTAAAACTTGTTTTTATGGATTCAATATTGAACAATGTTATTTTAACAGTGAATAATAACACGGTGCTACAGTGTAAAAAAACTTGGAAAACGACATAGCGTGGGTTATTGGTCTTGTTGAGTACATAAAAAATTGTGTCAAAAAAATTCAGAAACACCCTCAAATTCAGAAGTTATTTTAAAAAAACCGTTTTCAGTGATGTTCGTCAACTTATCGACCTGTAACTAAGTCAGTTCTTGTCCGATTTTAATTTTTTTAACGGGTTTGGAAAGAAAACTAATTACGCTTTAAAATGACGTGCATTTTTTTATACATTTGTAAGTTATAACAATTGTTTTTGTTAAGAATATCTACAAAAACAAACGAAAATTATAAACTTTTTTGATTTTAGGTGCTTTTCATTGCTTATTTTAATATGAAAACTTATAAAAATTTATATTAGCGTATGAAGAAAATTTAGTTCTTAACAAAACATGGTTTTAATTTTTCAAATCGGATAAAAATTGTTTAAGTTATTCAACTTTTCATTAACGCCTATTTTTAGTATTTTCTCCCTCCGCGCAAAAAATATGAATAAAAAAAACAATTAACTATACAAGCAAATTTGTCAACTTAATAATTTGTTTGTTGTAATTTTACAGTTACGTTTTTGGTATTAACTAATGTGTGGTTTACAGAACACGAATTAAAAATTTTGTTTTTGTTTTAAATGTAAGTTGAACGGACGAAAAAGGCGCAGTTATTGTTAATCTGTCTTAATTAAAAAAAAAGAACTGGAAGATAATACAGATGAATAGGTTTTAGTATGCCCTATTTTTTTAAATCATTAAAAAAGTTTAGAATGTTTTTATATGCAATTATTAGTTATATATATTTGGATAAATACATAAACTAATCGAATTTATTACCAACACAATGGCAAAGTTTAAATACTACCTTTTGGTGAAGGATATTGTTTTTAGATAAGAGTAAAAAAAAGTGTAACTAGTTTAAAATTTGTGACAACTGAAGTGATATTAATATTTAATTTTATTAAAATAAGTAAGTTTGTAATTTTTGTAATCCTTTAACAAATTTTAAATTGTGTTTATTTTTTTCTGCAGTGTGTGATAAACGTAATAATTTTTGTTATGTTTGCGGTTTATTCGCTGACAAAAAACATCGCTTTGATCTGAAGAAAAATAAAGCCTTGGTAAATGCCTTCAATACAGTTTTTAACTGCTCATACATTTCTAGCAAATGTTATGAACCCGAAAGTATTTGTACAAGCTGTTCCAGTATGCTTAAGAAAACTAAGTCCGAAAAGTTTATAAGCCAGCCATTACCATTATCTTTCCCAATGATTTAGCATCATAAAATATTCCATATCCAACAAGACTGTTATTTTTGCCAAACAAACATCACTGGTTATCAATATAAAAATCGTGATAGCATTAAGTATGCTAATGTGTTAACTGTCACTAAGCCAGTATTAAGTGCAATTAAATGTAATGAAACTTTACAAAAACAAAGTGATAATGAATCTGAAAACGAGGAATGTGATATGGAATATTTACCAAAATCGGCTGAGCCACATTTTGTGACAACTGCATATTTTTACGATCTTGTGCGAGATTTAAAACTTTAGTAACTTTTGCAAATATAAGCCGATTTTAACAAATGATATCTCGTTTTTTTCTACGTAAAATTATCTTTAAAATACAGTGCAAATAAAGATAGGTTTTCATAGAAAAAAATTAAAATAACTCTTGTTGAATTTGAAAAATTAGGAAAAAAAATAAAAAAAATTAGAAAATTTTGAGAAAAACTCACCTAATTTTTTGGAATATATTTTTTATGAATACATTTTATAAAAGCTTAATTCTTTGCCTTTCCAAAACAGTTTAAAATTTTAAAATTAAAAAATTTGTGAGTTAGAGGTACTAAAGTGCTACGACCTACCCTAAAACAGTTTTTTGAAAATAACTCAAAATTTTGAGGGTGTTTTAAAATGTTTGAAAACGGTTTTTGTATGTCCTCACCTAGGCCTACAACCCCCACTAGGTCGGTTTTCAAGTTCAGACAAAAAGTGTTTTTTTGTAGCAGTGTGTAATTAATAAACTTGATTAAAGGTTATTTTAATTTTTTTCATTTAAAATTAATATGGAAACAATGATAAATTTAAATAAATGGCATTCTTTTGCAGAAATTTACTATGATTCTCAGTCAACATTTCGCCATGTTAATTTAACATTGGTATTTTTTTCTGTGTGATATCTTTGGCATTTCTACAATTTTAAACAGTGGAAAAAATAATATTAAACGTGCGAATTTTCATTAAAAAACATGTTTGTTTACGTTTTTAAAACTTTGGATTACAAACGAATTTTTTTTTAATTTTGGTTTATTTTATTTTTTAAAAAAGATTTTTCACTGAGTTTTTTATACATTTTTTTTTCTATCTTATCTCGACTTAAGATGTTTTGTCAAAATGCCACAGATATATGTTGTTTGTAATATAATTTTTTATTTTATTTGTAAAAATTACCTTAATTAGTTTTATCAGATCACTTTTGATGATTACAAATTGATTTATTGCTTGAGCGATTGAAAAAGCATTCAAATATTTTTTAATCATATGAAATCAATGAAAAAGGATTGACATATCGACCCCTTTGCGCGAAATTATCGTATGTTACAAATACCAAACTTTACAGGACAGACATTTTTCTAATTGTCTCTGCTTTCACTTGCAATATCAAAATAAAAAAAATATACATGTGCTCAGATAAGATAAGATAACACGAAGTGGAATTCGTCTACAATATTTTACCAGGTGACGTCTCTTTGAATGTAGAACAATATATATATGTTCCTTTAACTCCCACTGGAGCATAGGGCGCCCTGTAGATGTAGAACAAGATTGCGTCAAAAACTAAATTTCAACAAAAATTGGCATATACGATAATTTCGCGTAAAGGGGTCGATATATTCTCAAAAAGGAATCAGAGAATTGTATCACAAATGATTTTTAGAGGCGATTAATCGGCAGGGTACCATTTTCTCACAACGAGTGTATTATCGAAAAATTAAATCGTATGCGTTTATTTTTTATTTGTTAACCTAAATCCTCAAAAATTCAATTATGATTAAATTTGAATCATGTTTGACTACTTTGAAGTCTTCAGCGCGATTAAAAAACAAGTATATGCCCTACTTTTCTGATCATAAAATATTTTTTTGGAGGTAGAAAAAGGTACCCTTTTCTTCGTAAGCCATTTATGATTCGTTTTTTTTAAGTGTAACTGAATAATCAGTTTTTGGATCACCAAAACTACTCAAAAAATAACCAACAAGAAGATTTAAAAAAAAGAGTTTCCAAATGCTCCCTGCTAGCAAGGTACAACCAGAGAAAAAACATGTTTAAATATGGTCACCTCCAACAATACTATGTTTAAAGATTAATTTAATCAAATTATGCTTAATTTAACCATATTATTGCCAACAACAACCGTGTCATTTTCAAATAAGCCATTTTTATTTTTTGGCATATTTTAAAAAAAATTTTGGGGCAAATTTTCAGTTTCTCTGACCATAATTAGTCCTTGTTCCGAATTTAGTTAAAAACATAATGAATATAATATTGTTTGGTAAAAGCTTTTAATAGTCCAATTGGTAAACTGTGACTATTTTTGCTATTCTTTTCGTTCACTACAAACCGTGTTTTCTCTATCTTATTGCCGCTAGTTGGTACATAGTGAAATGGGTACAATAATTGCCGCAGCACAGTCACACGATTGTACTAACTTGACAACTGCGAAAACAGCTGTTGTGGCAGCTTTTTTATTTGTTTAGAAATTCTAGTTGGTTCATTAAAAAAAGAAATTTTTATTATACCTATACTTAAACAAATTTTTGTTGAATACTTTTTTATTAAGAAAAATATATGAACTTCCAAAAATTAACAGTGTGTTCAACAATTTCTTATGTTAACGATCGCGTAGAAAATTTTTATGAAAAACACTCAGTTTCAAAATTTGTTTCATATAAATTCTATACGAACGTTTACGTTCGAAATTGTTGAACAGGCAGTAAACAAAGTTAAATTCTATTTTAAAATATCAAAAAAAAAATAACGAGAATATTTTTATCCAAATTTTAAGAATACAAATTTAAAATATTTGCATCGCTTTAGTTGATTTAAATTTAGAATCAAAATAATATTATTTAAATATCAGTAACAAATCACGTAGTAACCGAAGATGGGACGTTGTGTTTTTTTCCGAATTTTTTTTTTGTTTTTTTAAATAATACCTACATGTGTACATTAATTTTTAATTTTTAATTTTTTGAAATTAAATAAAACGTATGTATTTATGTACACATGAATAAAAAAAAAATTGCGGAAAAAAACACAACGTCCCATCTTCGTTAACTTCGGTATTTATTAAAAGTTTCAGTCTGTCAAACGAAACACTTCCGAATATGTCGAGTGCCGATGTTCTTTGTTGTTTTCAACTTTTCGTGTTTTGCTTTTGCCTTCACTACGACTGTTTTCATTTCATGAATCAGAAGTAAAGGCAATGGTTTATTTTCGTCCAATGAAAAATCAGAAAGTGGAAGAAAAAGCAATTTTTTGATCTTGACTGCAGCTTTTTAAACCCTGTTGCTAACCGCAGGTTAAATTCGGATATTAGCCGGATAAAACTATACCATCAAGGGCGACGGCTTCAAAAACTCAGCCGCTCAGCGCAGGCCTCTTCTGATAAATTACGAAAGCACAATAAACATACCAAGCAAAGTTCTATTACAACAACAATTTTTTAAACCATTGTAAAATGTTAGAACATTATGACAATATAACATGATAGCACACCTTGTGAATACCCCAATAGAATATCTCATCTCAAATTTCTAATTAATTTCTATGAAACGAAAAACCCACAATTAGTTTAACCAAGATTTTTCCCTAGTGTAATCGATGTGTTTACATGTAAAGAATAGGTTGGACAAGAAGGAGTAAATAACTTAGTTTCTTATTCACTTACCTTTAAAATAGACATTTTACCACAATATGTCTTAGTAATGATACTACAATTAATTAAAATGTATTCAATGGTCGCCAACGAAAAAGGGTAAGTAAATCCTGTTGGTTCCTTTCAATTACCTGAATATCTTTTCATCGCACCGTAAACTAGAGAATTGTGTATTTAATGTGCTTTATGTCTATAATATTATAACAAAGGTTTATTAATACTATAAACAAACCGTTTGCAGGATTAAACCTCACACTAATACTGGCAAACTCTGTTTTAACTGCTGCGTCATCGACCACCCCCCACCCCCGTCCCTGCACATAATTTTACTAGCAGAAATAATGGTAAAAGAAGATAAATCAGAGAAAAAGGGTGTAACATTCCATTTATCTAATTTTTTTTTTGCTTATTTCCAAATTTTTTTTTTCAACAGTTTTTGCTTGGGAAAAACTTTTGAATAAATACAATCTTTGCAACGCTTGAAAATTAAGGTACATATTTAAAGTAATAAATAAAAAAGAACAAATAAGGATAACAAATATAGTTTACTTACTCTTTTATCTGGATTCCAAAACATAAATATTAACATCATGACATTATATGGTGTCCAGCAGATGAGGAAGGCAAAAATTATTACAACGGAAATTCTTAAAGATTTCATTTTGGCTTTGTGTATGAGTCTTTGTCGATTCGTCTGACTCGATGGTTTGTTGGTGTAACCAGCCAACTTTGAACCTTGAAACATCTTTTCACTGTCTGCAAAATAACCAGAAAAAAATTAAATAAAAAATGGACTTTTAACCATGGAAATAAACACAGAAAGCTGATTGTAATTTAAATATTTAGTTTTGTAGCACAAAGCTTGGCCACTCTGACATGGGTGGAAATAAAATTATTTTATTGAGTTGGTGCGAAAAAAACCGAAAACAAATACTAGTTTTTTCTTAAACTACAATTTTGAATGAAATGTATTTAAAATGAGATTTACTAAAGTTAAAATTAATACCACTTCAAATAATTTTTGATTACAACAAATGAAGAATTTTAATTAAAATAAAATTTTGAATTGGCGAAAACAAGATGGTATCATACAGATATAGGGTCTATTCTATAAAGCAAGGAAACGTGTTAAGGTATACATTCTTAAAAACCATTCCGCATTACAACTTTAAAACAAGGATTAAATCCTATTGAAATTATAAGAAATTGCTAGTTAAAATGTTCAATTACAAGTAATTGTACTGGAAAATTTTTAATAAATATGAATGGTGATTGAAAAGCTTCAACTATAAATTGCACGTAATTGGTTGTTACTTCCTTTGTAATTAAAGTTGTGGCATTACAACTTTAATTAAATAGTAAATGTAATTTTGAATTACATGACAGGTGCTTAACATAATTCTATTAAAAATGCTTAAGCCAACCTGCAAAAGGTGCGTGAAATATTGAGGTTATTTGACTCGTAGAACACATGGGTAATTCCATAGTGTTGAACGTGACAGATTTACGCATCAAAAATGCAATAACATGTTAAACAACAAATATTTAAACGTTCTTTTAACACTTATATTATAGCACTTTGAAAGCATTGTTTTCTATGTCAAAGTTGACGGAGGGCGCGATTCTAGGTGAAAGATAATGGCAAAAAAGAAACGGTTGGAACGTGAAAAAATAGAAGTAGTTTTTGTGGCCATGTATAAAAAGGCGCTATTCAGAGAAACGTGGCATAATTTTTTAGTCAAACTACTAACAGAATTTTACGTAACAATGTAACATTAAAATTACTTTGGTTTGATTTCAAAAACGTGACATTTCGAACGTGAAATTTGTTCCATAATAATTTAACTGAAAAATAATTAAAACAAAATAAAAATTTCCCGTTAATCGGAATAACATATTTCTCTTCAAACTCTTCCTTAGATTATCGTCCAAGTAAGAGGATTATTTTGGAATAATTGTTATCATATATCAACTCTCTTAAAGAAGATTATATCAAAGAAAACATACAATAAAACATTCTCAAAAATAAGAAATTACGTTTGTGCAACTTTGCAGTCTGCATGTTCTGCGAAAAATCAAGGTTAAGCCAATAAATGTTGTGCAGCCTTCTCCATTTCGAAATTACGGTGTATCTCTAAAACAAAAGCTAACCTAAAAAACGGTTAGAAACGTACTCGTACTAGGTTAACCCGGTTGGTGCCTCGCTTCACAGAAAATAAAAAGTGTTATTAAACTTAATAAACTTTATTGTTATAAATACAGACGATTATATCATGAATTTTGGAAAACAGCCCGTATTGTTCCTATTCCTAAGTCTGAGGTTGTTACTGGTCCTGATGATTTAAGACCAATTTCCATTCTTGCGGCGACATATTGGATTACTGAGCAACTAATGAAGCATCCAATACTTTAATCTTTTTACTTTAACCTACCAGGTAGTTAGGATAAACTTTAATCTACTTTTTCGCTCACTTTAGCTTAACGTAAAGTTTTAATAATGGAACTCTTTTTACAAGGCAAGTAAAAGTCTTCTTTTAGCTATCGGTAAGTTTTGAAAATGGGCCTAAGTCTATTTGTTTAGTTTTATAGGAGAACAATTTGAAACTTTAAAGGTGGCTTTTGGAAATTTACTCCGAATTTAATATAATCTACAGTTATCTTTGCGGCTAAAGTTTCTTCAATTTTTATTCCTAAGCCGAACTGTCGACTGTCGCAAATCGGAAGTTTTTATTTTTCCAAATGTTATTGCACATTAAAAAAAGATAACCAAAAAGTCATTTTGCTATAACTTCCTCAAAAATCCAATAAAATAATTAAAATTTTGCCCATTTCTCCTATTGAATATGAAGATTTTAAGGTGACATTAAGCACTTTTTCCTTTTAGCCACAGAAATAAAGAAAATAATGAATTTATAAACTTATTTTATTGATCTCAGGAAATGTTTTTTGTTCAAAAAAATTAAATTAAATAATATTTTGCATCGATTTGAATTAAGCAGGAATTCCGGGAAATTGAAAAATAAATCCCGCTGTCCCGGAAAATGAAAAAGTCCGGGAAAAGAAAAACTCCTATTAATAGCAAAATTTGTAGGTCCTAGTATGCTTCCCGTCAGGGTTTTAGTACCACATTCTTATTTGTTTGTTTACTAATACTGATGGTGTTTCACAAGGATCCGTATTGGGACCTCTTTTTCTTTATAATCCTTCATAAGGCTTTCAATTTATTTTTTGTATTTAGAGCAGATTTTGCTGTATTGCATGTCCATTCAATAATAATGCACAAGGTTTGCAGCATAATTTTCACAATTTCACAATTTACGCAGTCGGCTTTTGTGGTTGACAAATATATTTAAAGTCTTAATTCAACTTATTTTTCCCTTAAAACATAATATTAGCGAAGTCTTCTGGCTTCACGTTCAGATTCCAACAATGTCAATATATCACCTTCACGTACGGGTCCCATTGCGAAGAATTTGACGGGTTTGTTCTTCGAGGAATTCAACCTTAACTTGTGTACATTGACCCTGGGAGCCAGTACGGCACTTATTTATTTAATAAAATTTGTGATCTACTTAAAAATATTCACGTGCGACACACACTCAAAGTGACAGCCGGAAACAGAAAAAAGCGTGTAGCCCATTCTAATATGCTGATGATACAGTTCAATGGGCGTTTCTATGGTTTTTTGGACTTTGAGCCGATTGTAAATGATTGTCTTATACGTGTTCTTTCAATAATATTTTAAATATAAATCCATCCAAGACAAAGGCTATATATTTGACCGAAATGACAGTTCCTCTTCTAATTTTCACTTTTGTATTGATGATGCTGCTCTTGAATTGCCCCTAAGCACCAGCACCTGACAGTGGCCTTTCGTTTGGTATCTCTTATTAATATCATATAAGGAAAGGACTAAGTTTTAGACTCTGTAATATATTTATCTTTGACCTTGAAGACTTTTGTAAGTATCGCACTTAAATAATTAATATTCGTTATCTATTCGTATTCCTGGATATTAAAAATTGATTTTCGTAACATCTCAAATACGTCTATAAAATAAAAGAAGAAATGTGTTCATGTGTGTTTGTATGTATGACTATTTATAAAGGCTTTCTTTCATCTTAACTTTCTTTACAACACAGCTGTGTTGTTCAATCTGTCAATGGCATCCATCATCCGGGAACAATTAAAGTAAATTGGAAATCAATTGCTTTAATTTCTCATAAGTCGGTTGAATTCATTGTTACGAGAAAAAATGTTTAAGAAAAATACTTAAAAAAAAATTTCTTTCAGTGTGTTAAGTTGATTCTCAATAAAGCTTTAAAAAAATAAGGTCAAGCCCGACCACTTAATACCCTACACCGCATTAATCTTCAAGCTATACCTCATTTGGGACCTTTGGCCAATCATGGACCTGGCAATTTGCCATGACATAGTTGCCATTATACAATTAATCGTCGTCAAATTTTATATCAATACCAACAATAATAAGGAAATTAAAAGGGAGCTATGGTTAATCAAATATTTTTGAGCCAAATTTTATCTAAATACAAACGTAGTGAAATATTTTATTGGCGCAAAGACTATTCCGGCATAAGTAGATTTGGAATAAAGCACAAATTATTTAGGGAATTAATGCCATTTCTTTTTATTATGATAATATTGGTTTAGATCAATGGAACAAAATATCGTTTAAATGGCCGCCACTACCACGGCGGCACACCTCCATCCGATGATCCAAATTTTCGATGACGCTGAGGCACAATTGAGGTTATATGCCGTTAATATGCCGCATTATATCATCGTTTAGCTCTTGAATTGTTGCTGGCTCGTCTTTCAAATAACCACAACGAAAGAAGTCCAACGGTGTCAAATCAGATGATCTTGGACATCGCCACCACGTTAGATAATACGACCATTGAATTTGTTACGCAAAATACCCATTGTTTCGTTATCTGTGTGGCATGTGGCACCGTCCTGTTGAAACCACATAACGTCCTCATCCATATCTTCCAATTCGGGCCATAAAAAGTTCGTTATCATGTCACGATAGCGAACACCATCCACAGTAACTGCCTGACCGGCCTCATTTTGAAAAAAATACGATGATACCCGTAAAACGCACCAAACAGTCACTCTTTGTGGGTGCATTGGTTTTTCGACAATCACTCTTGGATTATCGTTCGCCCAAATGCGGCAATTCTGCTTAGTGACGAATCCACTGAGTTGAAAATGTGCCTCATAACTGAATCGCGAAGAGCACGATATGCATTTTGATTTGAACGCCAATTTTCATAATAAGCCTGGATAACATTAACGCGTTTCTCGATTTGGCCATATGAAATAGTGAACCAATTTTCAATGTTATCAATAAGCTTCGTTCGTATTAAAATTAAAACGAATGTATATACAAAATTTCCCCATTTAATCTTCAGAATTTTAACCTGTACTTTAGGCACAAGATTACATGGACAGCCAATCGGACATTGTTTGATCGGTATACTACAAGGTGATTATAGGACCCATCATTTTAACTGTTACGTTCATCAGCGGAAGCCAAATAAAATTACATAACTTAGGCCCGTTTTCACAACTTAAAACAGTTAAAACTAGACTTTAACTGGCCTTATAAAAAGTGTTCCGTTAATAAAACTTTACTTTAACCTAAAGTGAGAGATAAAGTAAATTAAGGTTCATCCTACCTGATAGGTATATTATATTGAGGTTATATTGAGAAATAAAATATTAAAGAAGTAGGAGTGTTATATTCGGCTGTGCAGAATCTTTAATACCCTCCACCTAGAACTCGAATAGTTCAGGAGGAGACTGTATATGCGATCTGTAAATTAAACCTGACCTCACAGTATTATAAATAGTGTGTTGTCTAATATAAATAAAATATCATGACTTGTTTCAGAAATATTATTAGCAGTAATTTTCAAGAGGGGATTTTATATTAATTAATATTAAATATTAAAAATATTAAAAAACCCCTTTGGAAGGCCGCTATATATGAGGCCAATGGTAAATAATGAACTCATCTTCGCAAAATTTTATTGCGATTTAATGTGATATAAAACAAATTTGTTGAATATCTAATGAGAATTGGTGCATTCTGTCAATAATTTTTGTATCAACAGATTGATTTCAACACATAGACAGGCGGATAGACAGACAGATGGGCATGACTAAATCGACTAAAAATTACTCAAGGACCCAGGATCTGTATACTCTTAATGCTGGGTACACACATTGCAATGCATTTACGCAATCTAGCAAATTAAATTCATTTTCATTCATTCCAGCTTGCATCAACATCAAAACACTTTGATATTTTGAGGTTGCATTGAAATAGATTGAATGTAGATTGCACTGTCTGTAGCCAGCATTATGGGTCCTTAGATGTATGTACATATATTAAAAAATGAAATGACAAACTTAACTCACCACTTGTGGTGGCGGGTATACAACTCAGTTTATTTATAAACATTTAAAATTGAACAAAATATATGCAAAAATTTACTTTTACAACAAAATTGAAAACGGGCTTAAATTGAATTTTGAAAACATGTTTTTGGTTAATAAAAAAACAATGCAGCTTTAAAAATTCATATTGAATCACATTTTAAAGTAAACTTTTTCTGTACCCATGTTCTGTAACTTATTGTAAACTTCTCGCATCAAAAAGATGTGAAAAAAAATATTCCATTGTTTCTCGAAAAATGAGACAAAACTGTGTCTGTAACTCATGTCGAAAACTATCAAAAGAGATTACGTCGTTACGTTATAACTGCCATAACAATGCATCCGAAGCCGCTATGACATTGCAGACGTTGACAACGTCAGTAACACATATCGTTGACGGCGACAAAAATTTACTAAATTTTAAAATTTTTCAACGACGGCGGCGAAAATACAACCGTCGGCTATACCAATGCAAACGTGCTTTGAACAAATTCGTTTATTTTGTAAAAATGTTAAAAGCAAAATAATTAAACAATGGAAAAATGTGCCAAGAACAAAATGTTATTATTATTATTCTTTGCATTTTAATTTTTAATTGTTTTTTAATGTTACAATTTTTTCTCGCCCCATTTTTATTCGTGAGTCTTTTGACAGTTCAAAGCGGGAACTTTTCTCACAAAAATGTTACAGACACACTTTTTCTGTAAATTGGCGAGTAATTTTCTTACGTGACAGCTAGTACTCGCCAAAAAAAATTACAGAAACAGTTTAGTGAGAAAAACAGCTGTTTGTTTCAATATATGGCATTTTTGTTTCATTTCACACATTTCAATCGAAAAGTTTCTCGACGCGAGAGTTACAGAACATGGGCACTGGTTTATGTACTTCTAGTAAAAAGCTGTAAATTAATGGGGGAAAATGTATCACTTACACCAGAGTATAATAAGTACCAGTAGTGAAATTCTCTAACTTTTAACGATAAACGTTAGCGTTAATTTTACCGGCACAATTTATTGCTTGCGGTAAGTGCCGGTTCACACACGTCAAGTTTGACTAGTCAAGTTTTGAGTTTTTATTGGAGAGGGAAAGAGAGAATGCAATTTCTTCTCCCCTCTCTCCTAAAAACTCAAGACTTGACGAGTCAAGCTTGACATGTGTGAACCGGCACTAACAATATAGCAATTCAGTAACTCAATTTTTACAACATAGCTAAAAATGTCAATCAGTTGGCATCTTTGTTAATTAATTAGTATATTTAGTGCAAACTACTTCTCATGTAAAACTGTGTACTTGAAGTACTTTCGAAACTAACAAAACCCATTTTAGGTTTTGCTAGTCTAGGAAAAATTGCAAAAATTTGGAAAATTTGCAAAATTATCGAAAATTTTTAATATTTCAAACAAGCCATAGAATTAATTAAAAGGCGTTAAAACTATAAGGAATTGCAAAAAATCGGTAAAAATTTTAAATTAGCGGAAATTCGCTTAAATTTGCAAACAGCGGCTATTCATTAAAAATCGTTTAAGCTCTAAAGAACCACAGAAAAACAAATCGCTTATATCGCGAACATGTCTAAGATTCACGAAAAATTGCAAGCTTGGAAAAAACCGTACAATTTATTTGAAATCGCTTAAAAAACAATTTGTCGAAATACATACATTTTTTTTTTGTAAAAATAGCGAAAATTGGCGAAATTTTTTAATATTTCGAACCTTAAGATTTATTTGAAGTCACTAAAACTATATGAAATGGCAAAAAATCGGTAAAAATTACTAAATTAGTGGAAATTCGCAAAAATTTGCTTACAGTGGCATGTTAGGAAAGTCTACCACCTTTTTTTTGTGTAGAAAAGAAAACACTTTTAGTGATTTTCATAAGCTGCATCTGAAATGTAAAATTTTTAATGATTTTTATAAATTCCAAAAATTTTTTTTATTATTTTTGCAAAATGTATGTAAATAATGTTTGGCTTTTATTTGCCAAAATTTTTGTTTGTTGTTTTTTTTTTTTTTTTTGAAAAATAACTACGAATTTAAAAAGAAACAATAACAAATATTTTGCCGTTAAGTTAGCTTAAATACCTGCCGTTAAGATAGAACATAGCAGTAAACGTTATTGTTAAAACAGTTACTGAATAAAATTTACGCTAACTTTGCTTTTAAGTATTTTTAACAATTTAAATTATGTTAAAATTGGACAGAGAATCGCACTACAGGTATGTTCATTACATGCGGTCTCCACCTGCCAATTGTTTGTCTTAATAAACGTCAAAATTCATATTAAAAAAAAACGCTGACAAAACTTTCAGCCGTACCTAAACAAGAGCGGAAAGCGTTTTCTTGCTGTCAAAAATTCTTATGCCAATACAATTTGTATAAAGCGTCCCTAATATATGTTTGACGTTATATGGCTTTTGCAATTGAGAACAAAATTTCGAATGACTATACTTTGTACTTATTCTATCATGACTTAAACTAAATAATTTTGGGAAAATTTTGAAAAAGGTGATATATGCTAGAATGGGGCAAATTATGGTAGTCGTGATCGAATACTTTTTCTTATTCAGAAGCAATTTTATTTCAGTCAATACTGAACGAATCGTAATTTGTTTTTCAGTGTTAGGAAAACTAAAATAAATGCTTTACAACTCTGAAAATTGTATTTCGATCCGTTCAGTATGGACTGAAAGAATTAAAAATAATATTGTTTTTGAATCGAAAAAGTATTCGATCACGACTACCAAAATTTGCTCCCAGGATTTTCCTAATGCTAATAAGTTTAAAAAAGGTTAGATCTGGAGTTTCTTTTTTCTCGCACTTTTAGGATTCCTGGGAAAACGGGAAATGAAAATCATTTTCTCGGGATCCAATAATTTTTTTTTATTTATTTACTCATTTTTCCAATGATCAACAATTAAATAACAAAAAATTAAGATAAAAGTTATTTTGAGACATGAAAGTATTGAAGTCTTAGGAGAATATAATTTCTGGAAGGGTGAAAAGGGACTGAAAGCCCAATAATACGAAGGAATAATTTTGAAACAATTTCACCGTTTAACATTTAACACCATTAGATCAGAGGCATTGTCTACTCTTTTTTAATAATTTTTGTAATTGAATTTTAAATCAAATACTTTTAAATCATAAGCGCGAGTAATTTTTGTGTCGATTTTCAAGCGCGCAAGTGATTAATCAGTTTTATATCACCAAAAGTACTCAAAAAAGACTCATACCGAAGATTTTTGAAAAAACGATCTTCCCTGCTTGGATACCCTTAATCAGCAGTGGTGAATCATTTGTAATATTCCTTTAAGATCCCATAAAGTATATATATTTTATGGGGCCTTCAGTAATTCTTAGTCGATTTAACCATATGTGTGTTAAATTGTTTCTTGTTCTTTTATGACTCTCGGATATCATGTAAAGCTGTGTTCACATTATGTGTATTTGTCATGTGGATTGTCACTTTTTCACATGTTAAATATGTACATATCGTCTGAACCCCTTCAAACACTATCATGTGTTATTTCTCTTTGTACAGTACACATGACAATTTTGATTTAGAACGTGTTCTATTTTCAAGTGACAAAGCATCTGACATCAGCTGTTTTTTATTAACAAAATTGTTTGTGGCGGCAAAAATTAATTGAAATTGTAATACATAAATATTAAAATAGTAAATAAATAATAAAACAGATAAAAAATGCACAAATTAATTATTAAAAATGTTTTTATTATTTTTGATAGGTTATGTCAAATGTACGTTACATACCATTATGTGAACATGTAAATTAAAAACCTTATGTAAAACTCAAATTTTGACATACACATGAAAACACATGTGGGTAGAAAAGTGACATTCCATATGACAAATACATATAATGTGAACACAGCTTAAGTACGGATGCAAGCGTAACAAATTACGTTTTTGTGGTGCAATTTAGCATAATGTCTCGAAATTACTCGAAATACCCCATATAAAACACAATCTCGTAAAACACTTTACGCAAAACTTAATCAACTTTATCGTGGTTGGCGAATTTAAAATATGCCTGCGACTGTTTGGTAATATATAAAAGAGAACGTGAACTTATTTCCTTTAATCGATTACCAAACAGTCGCAGGCGTATTCTAATTTCGCCAACCACGATAAGGGTGAATATTATTGTTCTAATGCCCGTAATTTTTACAAATGTATATCTAGCTGAGTATCTATGGGTTTCATAATTTTAAAAGGTATTTCTAACCTACGCGTAAAGTTGAGGTGTGCATCATTGTTATTCACGTAGTCAAAATTAACGTTGATATTACCAAAATAGTGTTACCGGATAGGTAAATATATCTCTTAGGTACAAACAAGATTAGATATCTCTTTGTAGAAATTACGGGCATAAAACTTAGTCCACTACAATTTGCTAAGACGAGTACAAGCATTTTGTGAAGATATTTCTGTAATTTACCATAGACCCATTCTCAAAAATCGTATTATTAAGCCTTAAACTGACATAAATTTACTAAAGTTTTAAAAAAAAGTTTTTCTCGAAAATTTCCTGGGAAACCCGCATTTAATTCCCGAGAGTGCGGGAATTCCCGGGAACAAACTCAAAACTTTGTTATTTATTTTCGTAAAGCAATAATTTACACAAAACATAATTATTTATTTCAATATTTTTTGAGCTTTCTCGATCTTCTGAATAATAAATGCAACTATTTCATAATGTTGTTTATTTTTATGTTCTTTCCACACATTAAGATTTGTAATAAAATCGATTGCTTAAAAAGTAATAATTCAAAAAGACAGCATAGTAATAAAGGCTAGTTTATACTATCACACAAGTCTTATGTATTCCATACTACTTTGTGAGATAGAAATCTGATGAGTTTTGTGGCGACTGTAAAAAAATTAAATTCAACGTTACAGTTTTTATTCACACTATGTGCTGGTTCACACACTTCAAGTTTTAGCCATCAAGTTTTGAGTTTTAAGGAGAGAAGGGAAAAGAAAATGCCAGCGTGTAAACCAACACTAACACACATGAACATCCTTTTGTTAAAATGCATCCCTGAGCAAATGAAAAGTGTTATTGTTTTGAAAAATTTCAAAAAAAGATGAAGACGTCAAAATGTTTTTCGTAATACTTGTAATTTGCATGACACATTACCAGGGAAACCAGAAATATGCTCTAAATTTAATTTGCAGTAAAATATTCTTAAGGCGATTTAATCTAAACAACAACATAATAAGATGGTTTACGGTCACAAAGAGTCTAATTTGGAAAAAAGTTTTTATTGGAAATGTGTGAAATTATAGATCGATTCTCACTTCGTTCTAAGTACAATTAAAATGTGTTTAAAAAATTTGATCAAATTACCTACCAGACTGCAACTTGTACTTTGCGCACAAGGGTAACATGAACAAAAAACCAGCAAATATGGACAGATGGACATGGTTAGAGCACTTAACAAAGTGATTTTGAGTCGATCAGTATACTTAAAGATTTGTCGAGATTTCTATGTATTACACACAATGCCAAACACGTATATTATTGATTTTTCCTTAACTTTTGCTCATTTATATATAAAATTTAAGCTTAAGCATTTTTACTTAGTATTAAAATTTTAACGTTTAAAATAACATTTGTCTTTAATGACAACCTGCTTTTTCTTACAATTTTTAAGTAAAAATTAAATGCAGGTGGCAAAATTGAAGAAGATAAATATTTAAAACATAAAAGCCAAAATTCCGCAAAAAAAATTTATTATTTGCTGCGAAAGCTCTTGTAGGCATCTAAAAAGTCAACATGTATCAAAATTTGCCTCAAAAAGGTAAAATATGCGCTAAGAACTTAAAAAAGCTTCCAAAAGGCTCTTTTAACTAAATTATGCAAAACAATGCTGCAAAGGGTAAAATATGCAAAAATATGCACTGTCAAATCGAAGCCAAAATTCATAAAAAGCTCTAAATCGGATATTTATATTGTTTCTGCCTTCTTTGGGCACACAAGAAAAAATTTGCAATTGCATATTTATGGTTTCCCTGCACATTGCATTCACACTTTCTCAAATTAGTTAAATTTTTTAACATGTATTAACACAAAATATATGAAATAGTGTAAACAAGCCTTTACTTTACTTTAATCTTCAACCAAACCCTGCACTTTTTTATTAAAGTAATATTTTTTTTTTGGGTTGAAATATATAAAAACATCACACTTGATGACTACAGTTTTTCAATTTATTTTAAAAATAATCAATCACATTATTTGCAGAAAAATGGTTTTTTTTATTCCAAAAAGTTTTTTATTTTTTCTTTTATATTTTTTGTCTCTATTTTTTTTTACTTACTTGAAATAGTGCGAAAAGTTGACATATAAGTTCCAAAGAGTATACACAATGGCAACAGGAATGTGAATATAAGAGTAAATGTTGCATAAAATTGTTCCTGCCATTTAGCTGTATAAAAACCATGTGTAACACATTGATAAAATTCCTCAATAAACGGGCCACGTGCAACACGAAATATAAAAAACTGTAAAAAGAGGAGAAGAAAAAAGTATATTATATCCTTAAATGTATGTAATCCTTTCTTCTTGCTCTAATTTTATAATAAATAGTTATATACAAATTGATAACAAAAAAAAAAAGATGTTAAATAAAAAAACAACTTAATTTTTTTGCTTGAATTTTATAAATTAAGTAGAATTTGCTTAGTTCAATTATTTTTTAAACAAAAGTAACTTAACATATTTCAGCTTTTGTTTTCTTCAGTATAAATATATTATTGGCGCATATTCATAAATTATCCCTAATGGCCAATTTTCAGGATTGATATTAAAACACATTTATGTTTAAAATCGTTTTAAATACAACATTCTCTTCTTCACGAAATACTTAAATGGAACTTAATACACCGATGTGGTACACTTAATTAAAACTTAAGTTTCTATTGTAAAATTTTAGCAAGGTGGCCTCAACATCACAACAATACAACAACAACAGGCAAAGCAATAACAATAAGTATAAGTATACTTTTTATGATATTTTTTGTTTTTAGTAGTGCTACCATACTTTTATCTTATTTAAATAAGACTTTTCAAATAAAACTCAAAAACTCAATCTGTATTTAAAAACGATTTAAGTTTTTATGAAAATTAACTTAATTTTAATTTAAATACTATCCTGAAAATTGGGCATAAGTGTTAACTTTTTTAAGTACCTATTAAAGTTATTCACAGTTGGTTACTTTCAGCAGAAAAAGTTTACACTTAATTATGGGTAGAGCTGTAACTAAATGTTAACTAACTAATACATACAACGAACAGCTGATTAATATTATCTTATAATTTATTTGAATAAAAAAACAATTTTGGCACCAAATTTGTGTCACTTTAAAATACAGACAACTCTAAATAGTCTTACAATTTTGTAAATAATAAACTTGCTTTATTACATTTGCCACTTGCATCCATTTTTACTGCGTCCAAAAACATCCATAAAAATATAAAATAAACTAGAGATGTGTTTTAATCACCAAATTTTATTGAAAAATTATGTTTTTATAAGGCCCTATTTTAATTGATTTATATAAAAACTACAACCAAAAAAATAAATTTTTTAAATTTTTTATGCATGTTTTTAAGAACAATAACTGTTTTTTAATAGCTTAATAAGCTTTTAAATTATCTGCAGTATATATCGTTAAAAATATTATCGACATTTTGTTTTCTCTACATGCCAAATGCATGGTTGCATTTATTCAATCAGCTGAAAGCAGTTGCTAAGCTAGTTATGAATTATGAATAAGATCTATAACAATCTATGAACTATTTTTTAGTTTCTGTTTTGTTAGTTGCGACTTTAGTTATGATTTCGGAATATGCGCCATTGTAATTTGCATTAAAACTTGTTAGTTTTGTTTGTATTTTAACAAAATTCAAATCCATTTCGTAGAAAATTTAAAAAAATTATTTTGTGTAATTCAATTATTAATTTGAATATTTTCTCGTAACCGTAATCATACAAATCTATTTTTATCGTCTTTTTAGGATCTCATATTTAAACAAGCATTAGAGCTTGGATTTTAAAGGCCATCAGAGGAAATATACAGATTTTTTAGCTGTAACTTAGTGCAGGTTCACACACGTCAAGTTTTAACCATCAAGTCTTGAGCTTTTAGGAGAGAAATGGAATTCTCTTTTCCCTTCTCTCCTAAAAGCTCAAGACTTGACGAGTCAAACTTGACATGTGTGAACTGGCACTTACTATTCCTGAGGGCTGGTTCACACTCTTCAAGTTTTAGCCGTCAAGTCTTGAGATTTTAAGAAAGAAAGGAAAATAAATAGAAATAGAAATAGTTCCTCTTTGGGAACTCAAAAACAATTCCCCAATTATGAAAGTCGACATCGACATCGACGGCAACGAAATTATAATTATAATTTCTAAATCGTTATTGGCAACAATTGATTTCTATTCACAGTCACTTGGTATTTTTTACGGTGCTTTTAAGTAGACGTCGAGTAGAATTGAATTTGTTTTAGTCATGAAGAAATCGCGACGATTCAAATTAAAGCTAAAAAATTTTAGTTAGAAAATAAATATATTTATTAAAGAAAATTTAATTATACATTTATTAAAGACGTTTAAAACAAAGAATGCAAATGTAATGTTTTAATTAGTTCAACAAAAGTTTACCAAACACCTCCGTTCATAAAATTTATTCATGGACTTCGGCTAAATGCCCACTATGGAGCAACACTTGTGTATTATTGTTTGTGGTTGACAATAATAATAATTTATCTTTTGATGGCACGTCGGGTTGGGGGACGGTCAGTAATAAAAATAATTTTATTTTTGATGGCACGTTGGGTAGGGGGGTCTGATACGGGCCAATCTTTTAAAAGAATTTTAATTTTAACAACTCAGCAGAAGTTATTTTAATTAAATCGGGGTTGAGAAATAAAAGAAAGCATGATTAGTTTCTTTTATCTAACGCTTATTATGTAGTGAACTGAGATGCTCATCTTGAATTAAAGCTGATTAAATGAATTAATGTCTCTTTTTTACCAATTTAAAATTTTATTTCAGAAAAGTTAAGTAAAGTATGTGATTAAGAGGAAGTTAGTTTCAAATTTTATTTCATTTCGCATTCATAGAATTAAAACAATAAAATTTAACTTCGAAGCTTATTTTTCCAATAGGTGCATTATTTAAATGTTGTGTATCCAAATGTTGTTTTATATTTGCGATTTTACACATGACTTATATAAGTAACAATATTAAAATATACTAAAAAATGTTTTAAAGATTCCAAAGTAGTTTGGACTACTTAAATAACTTAATCCGTCAGTCTGAATACTTTACTTTTTCTTTTCCAAAATCACATTTTTTAATTTTTTTTTTAATATAAATTTAAAAAAAAAACAAACACCAAACGCCAGAAGAGAACATTATTAGGGATTTTCCTTGTCAGATTTTCGATAACTAGTTAGTCGACGTCGCCACAACATGCTTATACAATGCCAAGTTAACGTCGAAGTGATCAAATCGTCGACTTGATGTGACAACAACTTAATATTGACGACGACATCGATAACGATTTACATTAAAGGGGTGAAAAGCTGTACTTTTTTTTCATATTTGGCCTTTTTAAAAATAAATCGTTATTTTAAGTCGCTGAAGAAAATCTCCAATAACTTGAACTTCAAAATATGACTTTGAAGAAACATTAACCCCCGTATTCATAACAGATTATTAAATTTAACAAAAGTTTATTAAAGATAGTTTTCATAGTAAATTTGTTCTTTAAACATTTACCAAATTTAAAAAATTTTTAGAAATACAGGCACCATTCTTAATTTTTTGTTGACATAAAAATCGTAAAAATTGTGTCTTGGTTTCATAAATTTCTTTAAAATAGCAAAATGGCGGAAATTTACTGATTTGTTTTGTAAATGGTACAGAAACGTCTAAAAACGTTTAGCATAGCAACTCGTTTATGACATAAATATCTAAAACCTGAGCATTTCACGCGAAATGCTGTTCAAATCTAATACGAAAAAAACTCGTGTTGAATATTCATTTTGTGAAAAAGTAACAATATGTTTTTGGCAAAATTGTTTTATAGCTGCGAAATAACATACATGTTCCTTTCACTCCTCCAAGGAGCATAGGGCCAATAATCTCGATCTTCGACTCGATACTTGACATCGTTCCACTTCATGCGCAATCTCGACAGTTCTGTTGTCAGTTGCCGCTTCCAGGTATGCGCTGGTCTCCAGGCTCGCCTGCTTCCCTGTGGGTTCCAATCTAGGCATTTCTTGGCAATATCATCGTCTGGTTTACGGAAGGTTTGACCTATCCAACTCCATTCCCGATTACTTATTTCCATTTTTATACACTGCTGGTTTGACTTCATCCAGGGTTGGTTGTGGGATATTGTTACAGGCCAGAAAATCCTTAAGATTTTGCGGAGAAATTTGTTGAGAAATACCTGAAGGATTTGTACGTCACGTGGTGCCATGTTCCAGGTCTCGCATCCATATAATAGAGTCGGATTTTATGTTGGAGTTAAATAATTTGATTTTGGTTTGTTTTGAAATATTAGAAGATTTCCAAACCGGGTTTAACTGGGCCAATGCACTCCGCGCGTTATTTATGGGACTGGATATATCTGCTGCTGAGCCACCAGTTGTATAAATTGTGTTACCCAGGTAACAGAAGGATTTAACACCTTCAATGTCTTGATCATATACGAAGAAATGGTTATCTGTGTTACTATTTACACGGATCTATTTTGTCTTTGGTATATTTATGTTCAGCCCAACCAATTTTGCGATGGTGTAAATTTTCGACTGCATCTCTGAGAATTAGTGGCTAAGTAGACATGTCGTCGGCATAATCTAGGTCCTCTAACCGTTGTAAGCCCCACATAATACCTCTCTTATGATGGCTTGTTGCCTTCTGCATCACAGCATCGTGGGAGCAGTTAAAAAGTAGAGGTGATAAGACACACCCTTGTCTAACTCCAGTTTTCAACGTGATCCTGTTGCTCAGCTGTTTTTTGCAACACACGACAAGTGGCGAAATAATTCAAAACACAACTGGGAAAGAATTAAATTAAATAAAGAATTTTGTAAACTTGTTGCTGGGTAGTTGTGATTCGTTTTGACAAACACACTACAAGTTTTTAACCATACCTAATTTTTTTTTATAAGATTTTTTAATACATAAATACGCAAAACAATGTAGCATACTTTAAAGAATAAATACGTAAAATTGTGCAAACTAGCGAGATGGGTAACATTGACAACAACATTGGCAATAAGTCAGACGTTTATTTGGCTTATTCCCTAACGATGTCAAAAGTTGTTTACATTTTGCTTATACCTGTATATTTTTGTTTACGTTTTCGGTTTTTTGCCACACACACACATGCTCCCAAAACACATTTTTCCTTTTGTTTTCCTGTGTAGAAGTAGGATTTTTCAACGGCGAGGAATTTTACACAAGCAAAATGCCACTTGTTTTTTGTATTGTTGAGTTCGTGAACGCAAAAGTTTTTACTATTTTTTACTGAACTTAACTGCATTTTAATAAATTGATTTCGCGTTCACCAAATACATTAAATTGGAACGCAAATAGAGAACGTAAAGTAACAGTTCCTGGCTGAGTATTTACAAATTTTTACTGCAGAAATTTTTGGAGTAAAATTAAGTAAAACTAAAACAACATGTGTTTCAAATTGGGTGAAAATTGTTAAATAAAATAAAAATTAAACCAAAAAAAAAAAGAGAATTAATATTAATCATTAATAAGATTTTCGTGTGACGTGCTAAATTGCCAGTTATTCATATTTGATAAATACACTGAAATTTATTGTTGAGGGAAAGCTATCTTCTATGCACATTTCACTGGTTTGTTAGGCCAGCTCAACAGGAAATCTCTTCCAAAGATTTAAGAAAAGCCAAAAATATTATACAAATAAAACCTGAAAACACTCAAAGTCTTACTTGTAACAATATCAAAACTTAAACAAAACACCAACAATAAACAGCGAGTTTATCTTTCTTACATTCCCCTGCAATTGGTTGTGTTCTTAACGACTTTCCGATTATTTTAACTTGTTTGTGAAGCATTTATATGGCTAAATACCAACTTTTGAATTTTTTTGTCATGTTTATTGTTTAGGGTTGTAAAAGTGTAAGTATTTGGGTACTTAAGTAATCGTTAGCAAACAAATTATTCCACAAATTAGTTAAATCAAATAAAAAAACAAACAAATATGAAAGATTACATAGAATAATTTGTTAGTATAATAATAAATAATTAATTTTTTCCCCCTTTCCTTTTTCTCGAAATTATTATGGTTTCTGAGATATTAAGCATACATTTTTTTGAGTTTATTAAGACTTGTTTGGCGACTGCAGCAAATTGCTTATAGAAAAACGTACAAAATACATTTTAATCTTGCTTTGCTTCATTGCCGTAAGAGAAAAAGTAATTAAAACAAAAGCAATACAACCCAAAAAGCTACTTTTAAAAAATAAATTGAGAAATGTGGCTAATGCGGCACAAAAAAATTTCAGTTTGCAAAAATTTACATTTTTCTTTAAAACATATGCTTGAAGCAGCGGAGAAAACACAAACAACTTTCGGGTATATTTTCTTAAAACTTCCTGCAAAACTTCCTTGGCTTTTTCCCCACTTCGAATTTTTGGCACATGCGCCAAAGCAATAAGGATCTGACGATATGTATCTCAACATTATTCACAAGCTTGAACAGGGTACTAACTATGCTTAATATACAAAAAAAAATAAAAAGGGGACTTTTGTGATGGAATTGCTATATATACATATAGATAAAACACTTTTTCATTAACAGCAACACTTTAGTACCCCATAACTCGACAAATAAACATCATAAAAAAAGTGTTTGCCACACACATTCATATCTACCATAACTATACTTTAAGCCAAAGTACTATATAGGAATTTCGCCAAGATTTTTTGTTTTGTTTGCTGGTTTTTTCAGCAGTTTTGGTGCCATTTAAAATAAAATAAAATGCACGCAAAGAAAAAACATGGTTGTGGTAAACATAGTCCAAGAGCAACATATTATGATAAGATTCATGATGGTAGTCACCATATTACGATTGTTATTGAATCATATTACGACTCTTTATATATTCCTAATATTACATCATAATATTTTTCCCTTAATCATATTTTTATCATGTTTATATTAATAAGTTAGGAAGTAATTATATTATTATCATGTTACTCATAATAAATTAAGAAGTATTCATATTATCATCATGGTAATCATAAAATGTTTAGAAGTAATCATATTATAATACAGCACCCCTTTCACAACAATAAAAAAAAAATAAAATTTAGTCCTTCGATTTTTATTGTGTGGCACTTTACAATTTTATTTTTAATGTAAATACAGTTTCTTTAAATTTTTTTAATTTTTTAACACTTGTTTTTTCAATGGGTATTTTTTTAATTGTTTAACCACTCACTAACAAATAATTCGATAGGCAAAATTATTTTACAAATGGCGATAGCAAAATATTATTAGAGTAAAGATATTATGAAGTGGTTGTGAGAAATATAATATGTTTTCAAAGTTATCATTATTAAGTTGTTAGGAAAATTATAATTTTTCGGTCAACAATTCTCAAATTTATAAATGCCATAAACATTGAAATGTTTACAGGAACTATAATATTGCTGATATTAAATGAAATTAACAATAATTTGTGTACGACAACAATATATTGTTACAATGGTGGTTAAATTTTAAAGGCCGATGTTGAATGGGAACCACACCTAAACGTCAAGTTATTTGCTGCATTTCATTTGACATTTCTCCATTTCAGACTAACTCAATTTGAACCATGGAATCACAATCGAGCAACGCGTTAAAGTTATTGAGGCTTATTATGAAAATGGGCGTTCAAATCAAAATGCATTTCGAAGAAAATCATCTTCAGGGATGAGGCTCGTTTTTACCTCAGTGGATTTGTCAATAAGCAGAATTGCCGCATTTGGGCGAATGATAATCCAAGAGTGATTGTCAAAAAACTGTTTGTTGTGGTTTATGGGCTGGCGGCATCATCGGGCTGTATTTTTTCCAATATGAGGCCGGTCAGGCAGTTACTGTGAATGGTGCCAATTTTCCTTTCCTTTGATTTTCCGTCAACTTGTCATTTTTATGAGAAAAATAAATTACAAGAAACTTTTACTTATTTAAAGAAACAATTAAGGGAAACAATCATAAACACTTTCTATGACACTGGAAAAGATACTTGGAATGGTAAAGAAATAAAATTATTTTTTAAAAATAAGTAATACAGATAGACATTTTAAAATTTTTTTAACCATTCCATCTGATTGTATTTTTTTTTTTTTTTTGGCATGGTAGAGACGAACAGTGCTGCCACAACCAATACAATTTTTACCATAGACTATGCACTTTCTACTTTAAGTACTACTTATCTTTAGTACTCTCAAAATCAAGGAAAGCTACGATCACTTAAAAAAAATATTGAAAATCTTAATCGATTAAAACTTCATATGTTTTCGAACATGGCCGTTTTTATTATTAATATAAAAATCATAAATGACAATATATTTATTTCTTAGCAAAAATCTTAAATAAATTATTTGGTTGCAGTTACGAAAGGGATTTTTTGTTTTCGATAATGTTAAAAAACTTCCGTTGATTGGTACCAAATAATGAAGACACCATATTACACAGTACAAATAATTGTATCAAGAAAAACATATTCGTACGTATCTTAGAAAAAACTAACCAAAATCAAACAAATATTCACATCTCCACATTAAAAAAAAATATAACCAATTTTGGTTAGAAATAACCAAAAACGGCAGCACTGGAGGCGAATAAAAGCTCAGTTTTCTCCATTCACATCAAATTTATCAGAAAACGTTACATTTGTGTTTTTCGCTGTAAAAATCTATTTCAGCCACCACTACGCGTCTAAGTCTGCCTTAATGAAATGTGATATATGTACATATTTTGTTAAAAAGGCTTCTAAATTACGTTTCGAATAGTGGGTAAATGACTTCGATCGGATAAAAGATGCCGACGTCCTTGTTGTGTTTATACCATTTAGTTTTATCTTATTCCGTCCAGAAAAAAATTAATTTAAAAAAATCACCTTAAAAACCAAAGAATAATTCTGATAGAAAACACCAGTATGTAATTAGCAAAAAGCCTTTGAGAGAGAACACACGTGTTAAAAGATTTGTTTCAGTAACTTATGCAGTAAATGAAATGTCTAAAAACTAAAACAGGAACACAACCTACACTTTTAGTTTAATTGGATAACTACTCTTAGCACATGCCGGCACCAACCAGCTAAAAGTAAGACTATTATGTTGATCCACAATTATAATTTCATTGGTATATTTAATTTGTTTGTTCCTTTATTAAAATCTCGGTTCACACAATGAATGTTTTTTGGAGAAGAATATCATGCGTAATGTTCATACTTTCATATGCTTGGAAATTCTTTAATGTTTTGTAATTCGTAAATATTAACCTGATGTTAGCTGTGCTTTTTACTTTTTTCATTATTTTCAATAAATGTTTTACAAAATTTCTAAAACAAAAAAAATGTTAAATTAATTATGTAAAAATGGAAGTACATTTAAACCGACTCAACTCAAATTGTAAGGAAATTTAATGTGCTGTTTTCACAACACAAGTGACTCAACGTTTTAATTAATTTATATGGAAAACACTCAAAAAACTGAGTGCTTTTCATATAAATTTTACTTCACGTTCAGTCACTTGTGTTGTGAAAACAGCACATAAAAAAAACGTTCATAATGTGAGCCGAGACAAAGAAATTGTTAGAAATGTTTTAGAAAAAAAACTTTATTCACAAAATGACTTTTCTTTACAACATGTATGCGTTTTGCCTTACGAAATGAGTTGTTGGCATTAGTAGAGTTGATGGAAGAGAACCTCCTCTGCAGATGCCATAAAATGAGTTGTAAATACAAGCATTTCGCACCAACTGATGATTTTCAATCTAAATTTTTATAATCCTGAAAAGCATTCTATTTTTGATTTAAATTTTATTGCTAAAAACAACATCACGACTACCAACAGTACTTTGAATAAGAAATACCACATGACATTCGAATTATTTGCAGATATAATTTTCATGCAAATAAAAATAAATTTTGTTACTATCTGTTTGAGAGCATCTTCATTCACTCTATAGATATAAAGTCCTCAGTTAGAGTTCAGGCTCAGTTAAGATATTTGTTATTATTCCATATTTGTTATTATTCCATGCCTATTTAGGCAAATACGAAGAAAACAGTATTTGTTTTTTCCGTCTTAGTGAATCGATTTGGCGAGGGAGCACCCTCGGGCTCATACGTTATCTTCCACACAAGTCTGTGAATGTTTAATTTAATTTTGTAAATTAAATAACAAACAAATAAGAAAGGGCCTATTGAAAATGGAAAAAGTTTTAAAAAGTCTCGTTTTATAGTTTTTAATCCCTCTGGGCTCTGCATGTTGAATTTCATGTTTCTTGGTTCAATATTTATACAAATTCAAAAAGTACCAGTTGGAAAACAAAAAATTACTAAAAGGTTGGCCGTTATAGATTCTTATCCACTAAAGACACTTGCATGTTTAATTTTATATATCTTGGTCCAATATTAACGAAAAAGCATAAAAACGCTCCCTCTAACAGATTATTATTCACTCAGAGCCATGCATGCTAAATTTTATGTTTCCAATGTTAACGAAAATGCAAAAAGGACCAGTTAAAGAAGAAAAAAGTACCACTATTTTTCATCTTATAGTTTCCTTTTCACTCAGAACCCTGCAGCTATAATTTTATGTTTCTTAGTTCAATATTATAGAAAACTCAAAAATTGCCACATGCAGCACGGAAGAGTAAAAAAGGAAATTTAATTTCCCGAAGTTCCCTATTTTGATACTTTTTTCACCCAACTGAAGTATTACAAATTTCAATATTGTAGTGGGAGCCCCCGATTTAAGCCATAGATACATGTCAATGAATAAACAAAAATGTTTTGTTAAAACAGTATGTACAAACAATTACGATTTTCATCCTTTAAGCGTTCGTATTTTGAAAAAGTGCCATATTAATATTTGTGTTTTTAGAGAAGTTACGAATTTTGTGTAATTCATATCTCTTTTTTTTTGGGTTTAAAATATAGATGGGGTGACAGAGAAGTTAAAAAAATACAGATAAAAGCCGTTTACTCCCTAAAAGGGCTGAATTTTAAAAAAAGTCCAAGACACCACTGATGGGGTTTGTGGTACAATTGTACCAAATTTGGTACACTGGTACAATTCATCACTTTTTGGTACTATTTAAAAAAATACCGTCGAAGTTTTATCATTTCTTTGAGGTGAATTAACTCGCTTTTCAATAATAAACGTTTTATTAACATATCGCCAGCCGTGACCAGAACTACCAAAAATTGTATTATTGTTAATTAATGTTCGGATATAATACTAACATATTAAGTACATACATACATAAGTATATGTAGATGAAGAACTATTATGAAGAGTCGACACAAAAACTTTTACATAAATCTTACCCTCATAACATAATTTTGTTCTGGCGGGTCCATGATTGCCCATGGGTGTCACTCTCGAAATTTTGTCTGTATATACTGTGGTGTAGAGTATATTGACGGAATATAATTTCTTACTTGTTTTGTACAATGTACGCTTTTTTTATTTTATATGGTACAATTTATGTCAATTTGGTACAATTTTGCCAATGAGACGGTACAATTTAAGATCCCAACAGTGCCAGACACCTGCCCTCTTATTTTTCTAATGAATAAATATAAAATTTTTTTATAACTCTTTTAGATTTGGAGATATGAGGGTACCGCATTGACCCCTTTTTCCCTGTTAACCCATTCAGATTTTATAAAACAAACATATCGACGGCTTAATATGTAAGCCTGCTAACTCACTTTCAGTAAATTTTACACGAGAGAGAAAAAAAACTTGTAATAATTCATATGTGCAGCTTGAAAAAAAACAACCAAAAATATGTTGGTTTTACACACTTCAAGACTCAAATTTAAGAAAAAATACATGCTGGTCGACGAGGCGTATCTTTCAAAATCTCAATTTACTTAAATGTGGATTTAGTAGGTTTGCATATAAGCCGACGATATCTCATGCAGTTCTGTAAGTAAATATCTTTCAAACAATGTAATTGGTTTTATTAAATTACTCTAAAAGTTAATCTATAAAAAAATTGGATTAATTCAGTAATTGATTAATCACAATTTTTATTTATCGATGAAACTGATTTCTCAAATTTCTAATAATTAGTTTTACTACAGTTAAGGCAGTCGCGTTCTGTGGTGCAAAGTCGTTTAAAATAAGGAGGGACAAGAGATAATTTCAATATTAAACCTGTTTCAAAATAATTAAAAAATATACCAGGGGGCAGGATAAACACAACTGCGATGCGAAAAAAGATTATATTTAGGTGCATGTAGACGACATGTTTTTTACATCTGACTTGTCAAATTTCAAGTCACTTGTAATTGTGCATGTCTGTCAAAATTGCTGTTTTACATAGGGTTTATAATATTCGGCCACAAACGTAATTTGCTTCTGACATTGTCTATGTTTTTACGCATAGTTATTGCAGAAACCAAAGGAGTTCTCTGTTTCAAAATAGCGTGCGGCCGCCATACAAATTTTTGCTTACGCCGAAAAAGAGTTCAGCCATCTAAATATTTTTTTCTTTAAATTGGAAGATACCAATTTAGGATATTATAATGAAACGGGTTTTCTTAATATGTATATGTACATAATTTCTATTCAATGGTGAAATTATCATACATGTATCGCTATTGTAAAATATTAACTCCAGCCGGCTAATAATTCCGTCAATAGTGTACGCCGCTGCCGGTTTCTTCCCGGCATAGATTTCTGATGTCAGATGGTTTGTCAGAAGAAAATAGAGCACGCTTTAATTGAAATTTTGTCAGATGACTTTGCGTCTGACTTTTACAGAAGCAAAGTTGAAAAGGCAACACACGACATGTATGTATTTTGCAGTGGGAAATTTGACATGTCAGATGACAAATACATGTCGTGTACGGTCGCCTTAGCGAAATAATTGAAGAAACGGCATATGCCAAAAAAAACTTGCCCTGATTACTGTAATCATAATATGATTATTTCAGATAAAAATATGATTCTAATTATAATTATAACATTTTTTTTCTCTGCGTGTACTTAATTTTATACTACCCCTGCAAAAAATAGGACCAGTCCAAACACGCGTGTAAAGAGTAGTCCACAAAGGGCCAGGACTAGTCCATAAGTAACCCAAACGTATGGAAAAAACCTGGTCTATTTAACATTACGATGTCCTAGGAGAGGATCATATAACCCACCTTTGGACCAGTAAGGAGTAGTTTTAAAACTACTCCATGGTATACTCAAGAGGATTAGTTTTGAAGTCGTTTAAACACGAAAGCACGTCGTTAAAAAACGAAGACATGTCGTCTCACTACAAACACTTTTTAACAATGACATGGTCCATGCTTGCATTACATCGGACCAGTCCATGGAGTAGTCCATTTTATGAAAATGGGTCAGGTGGTCCAATTTTATTTGCTGGGACCAAAGTTCCCAAAAATCACTTTTTTCACGTTGATTAGGTATTTCAAAGCAAACAGAACGGATTCAACATTTACATACGTACGAATTTGTAACATCAACTTGCTCTTCTATTCTCCTTCTTTGACCATAGTTCACAATAATAAATTTTATTTTCATTTAAAGCAGTTGACTTTTAGGTTTTTCTCCTTTTCTTCTTGTATTGTGTACAATTTAATCAGCAAAATTTAAAACACACACACACACACAAAATAATTTATTTTTTTTTAACAACTGCATGCATTGATGTACAAATACATACATACCCATTTATATATTTTACATACTTATTTTCAGAATATTTATTTTTATTCTATCTCTGTTTATAAATCTGTGGTGTAAAGGAAAAAGTGCTTAAGTCGAATTAAACAAAATTTGAGTAAATGGCACCGCTGTAATGCACATGTCTTAAAGTACCCATAAACAGTGTTTCAATTATTTTGTACGAATTTGTAGGATTTTATAGCTTAATTTCTTTATGCTTATTTTTTTTAACGTGGATTACCATTTGGAAAAACCACTTAAGTTAACCTCTGATCGGTCAGGTTGGGAGTATTAAGCAACAAAAACTTTAAAAAACTATAACCGAAAAGAGAAGTGAGGATTTTTTACGAATAAAAATAAATTTTCAAAAATAAACTTTAAAGTTTAAAATGGCTTTCCTAAAAAATTTAAAAAAATAGACTTAACCACTTTTTCTTTATTGCCTGAGAAATAATTTATTTAAATTATTTTTAAAGTACAAAAAATAAAATCATAATAAAAAATATATTTTTCTTTTTAAAAATACTTATGTACATGATTGATACTTAAGTATCTGCGTAAAAAAATGTAATAAAATTTCGTATGTTTATATTTTCCCCATATTTTTGTTTACAAATACGATGGTCATTTTATTGAAAAATAGTTCAGACTAACAGCACACACATATTTACATATTTACATATATCGTACTGGCATTGCCGGATTCGCTTTAATCATTAAAGTTTTATGGACTTTATTAACTGCGTATTACTTTGGTGCAGTAAACACTAAAATATTTATTTGTATGTTTATTTTTCTCCTCAAGAACGAGGTTGTTTTTATAGATGTTGCTTCTCTCTCTCTCTCTCTCTCTGATCCCGCCGGATTTGAATATAGTACGGAATATTGCTAAAGGAATCACTGCTACTGTGGTTTTAGTTGGTAATAAAATTACATAGCAGGATATAAAAAGTTTTGTTATTGTAGCTCTATATCAAGGGTCTTTCTTTTATATCTCTTAATTTAAATAAAACAAAGAATGTGTAAAATATAATCGACATTTTTTATTCGTCTTGTAGATCTATCGATGCAACTTTATGTGAAATATAACATCGTGCAAATGTCCGACGTAGCACGTGGCTAAAGTCGTTGTCAAAGAAATATAAACTGTTAATGCCGCTTACCTAAGCCCTACCCTTTTTTCAGGATGCCCTTAGATCCGATGGGGATTGTATTGTATTGTGCGAAATGTGAAAGTCTCGTTCTCTCTCAGAAAGGCAAAGGGAATTTATGCATCATTCTGAAAGACACACATCTTCTGCATTAACACCCGTATTTACAAAAATTTTTAAAATGTAATAAAAGTTTACAAAACCAATTTTATATGAAAATTTGCCTTAATAAACGTTTTTTAAATTTAATAATCGTTTATAAATACGGGGGTTAGTGTCTATCCCTTTTAAGGAATGTTAAAATTATTATTTTAAAAACAAAAACATTTTTTTTAAATTGTACATTGAGATTAGATTTTCGTTTTCAATATGTCTGCATGTATGTACTTTAAAACTAAAATAGATTTTTAAAAACGCCGATCTACTTAAAACAAATCAAAGAGAAAAAAATAAGCTTAACAAAAAATTAAACTTTTTAAAGCTTTAAGATAGTACGGTATTTACTCATGCAAAATTAAAGTAACTAATCAAGTGAATATTTCTAAATGAAATTTACCCACTTGACTTGGTAAACATTTTTAATTAAAACTCAAAAGTTAAATTCATACGCTTATATACATAATATATATGTTGAAATGTTATTTAAAAAAAATTGATTAATTAAATTTGTTCTGTGTCCGAAGAAGTTTATTTTAGTTAGTTAGTTTTGCCTCTATATGAAATTTCTATGTTAAAAAAAAAGTCGAGCAATTTTTTTTGCTGTATTTATATATTTACAGCCATATTCATAAAAAGTTCTAATTTTAAGCTTATAGTAAGTAATAACTATCAAACGCTTTTTGTCTTTTAAACCTCTTATAAAAAATTGTATTCATAAACGTACATTAACAGCTTATAACATGTCCGTATTAATAAATAAAACATTTTTTTCATTATTTTTCAACATATTTCACAAAAATAACATCATAAATGCAAAGCCCTTGTCAAAATGTCATTTTATTTTTGGTTTAAAAAAGGGCAAATCCAACAATAAATTTTCTTACTTTCTGAATAGTTAATTAAAGGTTTAATAGACTATTTTACGTTTATGATTTCACCTATAGAAATTTTTGCTTAAAAATGGTTAATAATAAATAATAATAATTAATAATGGCTTTAATACTTCATACATAAATATGAACTAACTGAAAAAAATATTGTCTTTTTTGCGAAGCACTAATAGTAAATTTTAAAAAGTAAGCGCACATTTATACGCTACGTAATAAGTAGGGATGCGATTTCCATGCAAATGCATGTATTTGTCGGTAGTCCAAGAACTTTGTCGACCATTTATCTTTCCGAATCATTAAATTTGCGTTAAAATGGCATCGATTTGTTTTTACATATCGTTGCATATTTTGGTTAAAATTCATATTTTTGCATATTTTGGTTTTAAATGCATATTTTCACATTTTTTGGTGATACATTATTTTTATTTACGTATTATAAAAAAAAGTTTTACAAAAAAATTTCATTTAAACAAAAACAATCTTCGAAAAAAATTTTGTTTTAATCAATAAATAATTTTTTTTGGAGCTTTGCTTAAAATACAAGATTTCGACCTTACTGTCTTTGGACTTTAAATATTTTATCTTTATATTTAAACAATTATTGCATCAGTTAATTTTCTGATGCAATAAAATTTAACATAAAAGAAATCATTTTGGTTTTCTTTTTTGAGTCTTTTTCTTGTAATTCACAAGAAATCTGACTCTTTGGTGCAATATTTTCAATAAAATTTGCAATCGCTATTGTTTATAACGTTTTAAGCATTTGTTTTATGTTCGTTTATAAACCTTTTAAAATGTAGCTCATATTCAATAATTAAAACTTTGAACAGCAGTTGTGCAGTAAAATAGCATCAGCATCACAAGCGCAACTGGTGATCACGCCTCAGCAACAAAGTATTGCATCACTGCAGCAGTGATGTGCAGTTTTAATGCATTTACGAACGTACCCAGGATTTCAAAAAATAAAAACAAATTTCGATCATTTTAGATCAGGAATCAAATGTGTGATCTGAATTAGAAAATAAATGAATTGGCATCCTTTAAGTATGCTTTAATAACTTCGGTTGACGTTGAGAGATCCTTTTCCATACATAGAAGATTTTTGCGTCCGAACAGGTTTTCTTTTTATAATATAAAAAAGTATTTATTTATGCAAATAAAAATCTAAATTAAGTTTTAAAAAATATTGTACCTTTAAAAAACAACAACAGACTGATTTTTTGTTTTTAATAAAATAAAAAAAAAACCGATTTTTTTAGTGCATGAAAATCTTATCCCTAGTAATAATACATACAGAGATGCTGTAGGGTAAGTGAACGAATTCTTAATAAATTAAAAAAAAATATATAACAGTTGCACAGCCACGACATTCCCTTGCTACGAAGCAGGTTTGTAAGGGAGCATTTAAAGAATAATGGTAGCAACAAATAATTCAGTGTGTCAAGCTAATCGTTACATTTAACAATTTTTTTAGGCGGTGAACAAAGCGTTTTCTGCGTCAAAAATGTATTGATTTAAAGTGGGAACTCGCCATTTTAAATTCATGACTTCCGTAACGATATGGTAAGCGAAACTTTAACGTTACTCCCTTAAAAACCTGCTACGTTGGAAGCTCCATTTTTTATTGGGAACAATAATTAAGCACATCTTATCCTAATACCTTGTTTTATGTCCTGCCAGTGCCAGACAAAAAATTTAGGCATCACGGTTTCTGTTCACGTATGTAGGTGTTTATCGCTCTTCTGATTGGGTGAGTGCTGCAGTGTCTCTTCTCCGATAGCCGCCATAATTTAAAATATTTCGATCTGGTGGATTTGGGTGCAGTTCAACCTTTTTTTAAATGCATATTTCGTAATCATTGTTTTAACTATCGGCACATTGAGATCCTTGTGAATATTTGAGTTTTTAACATACCAGGGAGCAGCTGTTATTATTCGAAAAAGAGTATTTTGGAGCCTTTGAATTTTTTGATATTAGAGGTCGAGGCAGACAGATTTGTAAAGCAGAAGTTTGCAATCGAGACTAAGAACAGAATTTTTTCCAATAAGCCAATTATTTTGAACTTCTTTAAGTTTCATTTGAGTTTAATTTTCTTCTATATGCCATTTCCTCGTTAATCGCCGACCAAAATGTGTAATAAAATATTTTACATGCGGGTATTAGGGCATTTTTAAAAACAAATTTAAATAAGGGGCATGTTTCCCGACGCAATGTGAATGTTATATGTACTCGAGTTTGCTTATTAACTTCTATCATCCATTGTTGTAACCACTTTTTTATTTCATATATATGATCCTGTAACTAACGATGCTTTATGACAGTTTTCGTGTACGCTTAGAGAAGCTGTATCATTCGCAAATGTTGAAGTTTGGGTGTAGTTATGTGATGACATGCCCGAAGTATATATGTATGTATTAAGTATAACAGAGGGCCCAAGATGCTTTCGATGGACTTGGTAGATTTCTAATGGTGTGTGTGTGTTACCAAGTAAGTTAAGCTTCAATTTATGTAAGCCTTCATAACAGACTTTATCAAAAGCTTGCGAAACATCGATGAAGAGTGCTGAGCAATATTTTTTTTTTTCTTCAAACGCTTTTCTTATGACATTTACTATTCGATGAGTTTGTTTAATTGTGCTGTGTTTTCTTCTAAATCCGAAGTGATGGTTTGGAATACAACTATTTTCATTTCAAATCGGTGTTAATGTTGACACTAAAAATTTCTCAAACAGCTTTGATATATTTGATAATAAGCTGATATGCCTATATGACCCAACTTGTGAATGATTCTTTCCTGGCTTTTGAATCATGGTAACTAAGGCAACCTTCCATTTTTGAGGTAAGTGTTCATGCCGTAAAATTTCATTAAAGATAAAAAGGATAATTTTCTTTGCTATGCGAGGTAAATGCAACAGCATTTTATTACTGATCTTAGCAATACCTGGTGCCTTCTTGGTGTTGAATTCACAAATGGCTTTTTCTATTTCTCTTATCTGAAATCTTAGGGGAAAAGCTGCTCTAACATTAACAGGCGGTAACACAACTGCTATATTGTGGGATACAATTGGGGTAAATACGTTTTTTAAATGGTTAACAAACAGATTTCCATTTTCAATATCGTTTCTTGCCCAACTGCTATTAAAGATTCTTAGAGATAACTGGCATTATTAGATTTCTAACTGCACGCCATAATGCGTAGTCTGATTGTGGAGTTGCATCAAGTTCCTTAATATATTTTTCCAGGGAAGCAGTTTTCTGAGTCTGCAGTTGAGCACTCTTTTAATAAACTCTTAATTTCAAGGGAACTGTACAATTGCCACTCTCTTCGACTTCTCTTTTTTTCAGTCAAGAGTCGCTCGACATGTGTAGAATATATTTTATTATTTTTGATTTTTTTGAGGGTAATGCTGGAATGTTGAACAGCTAGTTTAAGATAACTGTCAAAGTTTACAATAGAAGCATCTACTTTCTCCGGTGTACTAAGGGGAATATTTTCTGTGCAATTGGTACTGAGAAATTTACTTTACTTTTACCTAAAGTGAGCTATAAAGTTAATTAAGGTTCATCCTGCCTGGTATGTTAAAGTTAAGTTGTAATAATGGAACACAATTTTAAAGATTGTGTTAAACAAAACACGGCCCTTTGTTGTTATAAGTCGCGACCATCAGTAGGTGTCTTTAGCGCTACAATCGCCAGCAGCCAGAAAACATTATCCTAGCAATTTATTGGCTTTCCTAAATTGAAAATCTAGGTGGGGAGTATAAAGAAAAAATTACAATGCTCCGATTTTACTCTTCAACGCAAATGTTCGTTGCTTGGAGATAATCTTCACAATGATTCGGGCTTTTGTCAAAATTCCGGAACCTCCACCTATCTCGAGGTTCCTTGGTTATATGATACCAACCAATAATTATTAACGAGTTTCTTGAGGTCAAATAAGTTTCAGAAACCATCTCAACATCAATTTTTTTGTTATTGGGAAAGTATTCGATTTCACTTATATGTTGGCGGATGCCGTAAGCGTTCCTAAAGCAAATATTCAGGCAGTTCATGGATTTTTAAGTACAGCTTGCAATAACATCGATTGCATTCTGAATATTTCCCTCATCGTGTGCTTGTAAAATTGTTTACTCTTTTTGAATTTGATAATTTTTGAATATGTTTTATTAAGTTTTCTTTTAAGGGGAAGGATAGCTAATTCAAAAATATGAATGTGGTAAACAAGTATGTCAATTTTAGGGACAGATGTTTAGAACTGGGGTATTTCGTCCGTTATAGGCGTCTGCTAATGCAGTTATGAGAAAAATTGGTACCCAATATAGTGCTCCATGTTACCACTGGGAAATACATATACATATGTATAGTTCACTAGAGAGAAACGAACTGACTCAAAAGTAGTCCTGTGTTAGAGACCGGTTCTAGTTCTAACACTTTATATGAATGAGACCTATCACTTTTACATGGGGTTGTCATTGGAGGGGTCAATTGACACCTAACAGCCACCATTTGACAAGCCACAATGTAGTATTACTTCAATACAATGTAGTATTATTTCAATAAAACAAGTCCTTGAACTAAAATTAAGAACCAAATTTTGGAGAGTTCCAAAAAATGTGTCACACCACCGGGGAAGACTGTACCGTTTGTAATTCACTACTTTTTTACCTTTTTGTTCAGTTAAATGATCATGATTGGTTCTCCTTTCCCTGGTCAATAGTTCTTTTTTTTTATACTTGTTCAATTATCACAAATCCCAGCCTGGACCAGTCTGATGGAACATTTGACACAATTTTTCCGCAAGGTATACAAGAGAAAGGGCTTTTTGAAAGCCTTTATACTTCTTTCTATAAGATTCGTTTCTTATGATATAATGCCTGCAGAAATATGCCTTCCAGAAAGTATTAATTTCTTTTATTCATTCGCTTCTCCCTTCTTTAAGAAAATATAGACAAAGTGGTTCAGATTTATTTTTTTTCTTCTGTTCTTATGACCGAGTTCAACAATTTATATCTGGAAATATCAATTTATGTTTAAAATTCGTTTTCCATGTCAAATAAAAAAAAATTCTATGAAATGCTATGTATGTATGTACATTAGGGCTAGACTTTTTTATACTTTTTGCGAATATCAAAAACGGTATAGTATATTCGTGTAGAACATTGAACATTGGGTTAATCGGGTTGAAGTTTGAAAACAAAAATTTTTATCTCACGGAAATTTTAAAAAAATACACCTGATATTTGTATATATTCCTATACGTATCACTTAAATGCTATTTTGGAATTTATCTACTGCTTTAGATTTAAAAATTTTCCTACGGTTTACAATTTATCGCGGTTCAAAATTTCTTGGAAGGGCTTAGAAATTTGTTTTTTTTCGCAAAACGACGGGAGAAAGGTGTTTTCATTACTAAAACATTCCTGGCCACTCCGTGGTACAATGCCGAAAATTTGGTTATAGCCCTAATGTACATATGTGTATTCAAATTTGAATTGATATTTAAACAGAATAGGTGAATTTGGCCATTTGTGTTATTCGTTACTCCCTTTTTTTGGAAAGGGAAATAACTTGTTAAATTTTTATATTGTTTTTGGCATCGTTTTTCTTGTATTAACTAACGAACGTTGCGGAACAGATGTTCCGTTTTCCTTACCAAGCTTATGTATAAATAGGTACTCTTACGTAAACGTGACCATTGCGTTGCGGAAGAACCTGATAATATTACAAATTTTTACAAATATAAGCTAAAAATTATTACATAATTACAAAAAAATATGCTAAATTTTCTGTTTTCCTTTTAACGCATTTGCAAACGTTTAGGTATTTTTGTGACTTTTAAACATTGAAGTCCTTCGTATGAAAGGAATTCTTTGAAAAGAAGAGATGATGGAAGAGCTTACTCCCAATGAAAACCATGAGGTATGGAATGCGGCGAGGAGTGCTTGTGTGTTTTTTTGCTTATCTGATTTTTACACACTTTGCGATTATGAAAGTATGTTATGTACTCGCGAGTCATGACAGGCGTTAGGAGACAAAATTGCTTGTTCTAGGGCTCCTTAACAAAATTGTTTGAGTGGTTTATTTATTTTATTATTTTTTTTTTGATGGAACAATTTTTATTGGGCAGGTTTTAAGCCCGTGCACAATTCTTAGAATTTTTATTTTGGAAAATCTAGAGAGTTTCATTGCAAGATTTTCTAATAATTTAAAGATTTTGCGTCATTTGAAGAATTTAATAGTACTGTTTAAAAATAAGGCGAATTCACTACAACAAGAAAAACACCAAAAACACAATATTGCATATTATTTGTTGCTATCGTTGGTAGTATGTCAAAAACACAAGCCACTTTTGACATTCTTCTCTCTAATAGTAATACTCTGATCAAATTTGTGAAATAATTTTGAGCGACATTAACGATTTCACACGAAAATTTTGACATGTATCAATGTTACCTATCATGAGAGTTTGTACAATTTGACTTTTTTATTCCTGCATAGTATGCGACATTGTTTTGCATATGTAAACAAACCCCCAACATGTATTTAACTAAAAATTATTTTTTTAAGTAAAAAATTAAAAAAGAAAGTAAATATGGATAAAAAACTGTTACCGTTTGTTTTATTTAAATTTTTTATTTCTTATTTAATAATCAGTTCATACTTGTTTGCTTTTGCTTAAAATTCCGCGTGAAGTAAGTACAGCTTACATTAGTTCGCAGTTGTAAAAAAATTTTGCCAGAAACATTTCGGAACATTTTCACAAAATGAACAGAGTACAATTCTACCAACATTATTTCATAGATAACACAAAATGCATTACATTCTGCTGGTGTCTAATAATTGTAAATTTTTCTGTACATACAATATACTTCATTGCTATCCAAAGGACAGCTAAGGTAAAATGTAACAAGAAGATACAATATAATAGTCTGGTAGTGTATAAAGTCATTCCAAAATATTAAAGGAATAGGACTATTACAAAAAAGCTTTATAAAATACAAAACTGAAATTTAGCTCATAGAATAAATTCGAAAAAATAAAAATGTTGAAAAAAATAAAGTAACCTATGAAAGGAAATAATTCCCAGTTTCTAATATTTAAAGTCGATAAAACACGTACATATATTTCTTTGGGAATAACTTTTATTTTTGCTCGAAAAAATAAAAATCGAAAAACACCTTTAATTATTTTTTTCAAAAATCAAATGTTATTATCTGACATTTATGAAAAACGGATTTTTTTTATCACAATGTAATTGGCTTTCTAATACAACAAGATATGATATCTTACTACCCGTCTCCACTATCCATCAACTTGGCAAGAACAGCATGTCGCACTCGTGTAGACTGTTCATGTTTCGTCCATGTGCTGCCATCGTTGCCTAAACATTCGTCTTAGCATCCATGTGCGCCATGATGTTGGCCATATTTCATTCAAAAATTGTGGTCAATCAGAACATGAACATCAGCACGTATTCGCCACATACATGAACATGAACAAATTAATACCGTTGCTCTGCCGGCGTTATGGTCATGTCATGATCAAATCGATGGCGCTTGAAGACGTAGTGTTATGAATACTGGAATAATTATTACGGTCCCTGCTCAAAATATAAAATCGCTCTTCAAAGATGCTTTTTGCCGTTATTTTTACACGGTGGTGTATGAAACCCATAAACTAAGAACTAACTATCAAAGTTTTTCATGGGATTCAAAAATTAAATCAAGGTTTCGTTTAAATGTGCTAAAGTTCCCATTTCATACTATTGATAAACTGAAATTTATTGTTGATGGTATAAGCTATTCCTATGCGCATTTCACTGGTTGCTTAGGCCAGATCGTCAGGAAACTTCCTCCAAAGATTTTAGAAAAACTAAAGATATTCTAACAAAGAATATTCGCATTAAACTGCTAAATATGCTTGTGAACATACATACATACATATTTTGTTAATAGTAATAACTAAAAAAAAATTTAAATGCATAATAAATACTTAAATTTTTTTTTTTAAATTTATCTTCATTACCTACTAAAAGAAACACAAAAAGTAAATTTATTAAAAAAAAGGCAAATACAGGCGCGTATTGTTTTGTTTAATTGCCGCACAAGAATACAATTAATGTTGGTGAATTTTTATTATTTTTATTGACGAGCGGTTGCATAGCAAACAGTCACACGATTGCAGCACCACGGTTCCATTTGGTTGGCAAAAGTAAGCACAATATTGTCCTCGATTGGTACATGAGCCATACGGTTGTGCAGTCACACGATTGAGGTATTAAAAAGCGTGAAAATTGGTGGGATAACACAGCTTAAGATTTTAAAAAAATGATAATAGAAGACCCCTACGTTCAGCAAAAAAAAATTTTTTTGAAACCTCCTCGCAAAAAACTTTATATAAGAGGGTTTACGGCAAACTTTTTTTCATTTTAAGGTGGTACGCGCTAAGGTACACGGAAAAAAGTTTATTTCATAAAGTAATAAATTCTTAAAACAAACAAATTCAGAAATAATTTCTGATTTTACATATTTTGTTTGTTTTTAGTGAAATTTTCTTAGATAAAGAAACCTTTTGCTTAATTCAAACCACACATGTATTTAGAATAATAAATTTTTGGCTCGGGCGAGAATCATTCAAAATTTTCTTGGTTCAAGCCATATTAAGTTCAAAATCCTACCGTTTATTTTAATTAAAAAATATCTGTTTTTGTATTTTTTAATTTTTAAATAAAATGTTTACCTATTTTTGTGTTAAAAAAAATATTCTTTCTAAACTTTAAACTACCTTTAATTTATTGCATATCATTCACCTTAAAAAACTGCCTTAAAAAACTTTTCGTTTACATTTACATATTTAAAGAAATTTGGTTAAAGTAAAACTTGTCACGAATAGTTACATAAGTGTAAACCTTTCGTGCATAAAACGCCCACGAACATTCTCAACATCCATCTTTTGTTACCCTTTCCAACACACACTACCACATTGAAAATATTTAAAAAAAAATTGTGTTAGAAAGAAAAACAAAACTAGAAAACACAAAGGTCTATAAAACAACAATAAATTGTTGAAAATATTAAGGCATTTAAATTATTTTTTTTTTTCTGCTAAAAACTTTGTACATATCACAGCGAATTGTGAATAATTTTCCACAAAAAACTGTTTATTATTCTTAAATTCTGGCTGATTTACATATTAACCTGTAAACTAGAGCGAATACAAGAAATGTAAATAAAATTAAAGAGCAACTTTCTGTATGCATCGTTGCCATATTTTATGCAGATTTATTCAAATTGTTGGAAAGTTTTTTTTTTGTTGAAAAAATTTTTTTTACAATTATGTCTGTTTTTTTAGAGAATTTTCCTTTTTTAAATTTTATCTTTAATTTCTTCCTTTCAAAGTAACAAGCAATTTTTGGTGGTATTGTTTTAAGACACAATCTGAACATCTTTAAAAATGTCAGGAATATTAACTGTTTTTGATATACAGTTTTAATATGACATTTTGTTATGATTTCATTGTTCAAATACATAAATATACATTTTTGTTATTCAAATTGTATAATTTAATACTAAATTGAATAATTTGTGTAATGTAAATTACTTATGGTATATAAACTTTATATTTTTTTCTAAAACAGTTTAGTTTTTGCTTACGGCCAATTTCACCAAGTTCAGTTAAAATTAACTAACAGTTATAGCTGTCAAAAACATATTAGTGGTATTCACACCGAGCTTGTTAATCGTTACTTTTTTACACGAATTTTGTTTTTGTATATTTGATGCGCTACCGAATTACCATTTAACAAATTAACGACACGGCACCCCAGATAAAATAGTTTTTTGTTGGTAACTCACAATCAGCTGTTGCAGTTTCAAAATAAATATAATAAAAAAGTCATTTGTGATACATTTCTAAAAAAATATTTGTGTTTTGGCAATTTTCGTGTACATAAATTGTAATTAATTGTCTCAGAACAATAAATCAGCTGTTTTACTACGAAAGTTACCAGACTTACAAAGTTTTAAAATGGGGGTCGTTCACAGTTGGTAACTTTAACAAATTAGCAAACTACCGAGTAACAAATTATCAAGTTCGGTGTGAATACCACTATTGTTGACGGCAAGTTAAAGAAAGTGGCGGTTCACGCACGTCAAGTTTGACTCGTCAAGTCTTGAGTTTTTAGGAGAGACGGGAAAAGAAATGGCCTTCTCTTTTTCCTTCACTCCTAAAAGTTCAAGACTTGATGAGTCATACTTGACGTGTGTGAACCGGCACTAATATGTAGTTAGTTTTAACTGAACTTGGTGAAATTGGCCGTTAATGCTTAACATTTAATTTTGTTGATTTTGTTGCTTCAATTGGTAAACAAACCAAATGGAAAATATATTTTAATTTTAATTTTAAAAGAGAAAGCTTTTTATATATGTATAACAATGTACATACAAAAAACAGTCTACAAATTATTTAATTATGATCTGGCTGAATTTTTTGTCATAATTTTCTTGAAAATTGGCCAAAATTAAAAATAATCGAAAATTACACCAAGTACAAAAGCTTTGACAGTTAATCGGATAGAACCAAACTATTGTTTACCCTTCAGATTCTGCAGCCATTAAATTAATTACATTTCGGTATAATGCATTACCTCAAAGCAGAACCCATCCGTTCATTGATAAATGAATGTGTTCTTCTTTTTACAACTTTCGAAGACGAAGTCTAACGCTTGGGTAGACGAAGTGAATTGCACTGTAATTGAATACAAATTAAAAAACCGTTCGTCTTCTACAATACATACATACATTACTCAGGCCTAAGGCGATTTGGGACTAAATAGAAAGGCTATAAACAGTGCTGTCACGACTTATGCAATTTTTACAACCAAAATTTTGGAAAAAGTTACCAAATGTGAAAAAGTATAGCCAAATTAGAAATGTCTCTTGTTAATTGAGAAAAATATTAAAATTTAGTCATTTCAGCGGGTTGTTGCCAATTTTCTTGGGAACAATAAAAGCTCTAACTACGAGGGAATTATTACGGATTTACTGAAGAACAACAAGAAGATGGGTACGGAGTGCCATTATTTAATTTCATTCCTGCTTGTTTTCTATTGTATTGTTTTTACGATTTTATTTATTTCTTACAGGTGTAAATATGTCTCTCAAAATCCATTTCTTACATTCGCATTTAGATTTCTTTCCGGACAATCTTGGTGACGTAAGTAACGAACTATGTATGGTTTCTCACTAGAGAAACGGATCCCAAAATAAACCGAAGTCAAAGCAAGAGCCTCAACTATTTTTAACACACAAAAAAGTCAACAATGTACATGAAGAGAAACCAGATGTTTTTTCGACGATTTGTACTTTTCCATCGGCACAGAAGCACTGTAAAATATAATTTTTTTGAAAATGTGCCATATTTTCATCAATATATTTTGAACCGCTTTACCAATCAAAGGTCCAGTTATGCATATTTGTTCGTCATCTCAATACTCAAAAAGTGAAAAAAGGTCGAACAAATGAGAAAATGACCATATCTCAAAAACTGTTCCATAAAAAAAAATTTTACCTTGATTTTTGAATTCAGCGGAAGAAAATACATAAGAAAAATCACATCTCATCAAATGTACATGAACAAAATTTCATTTTGTAAACTAGTGTTACATAAATTTTCATACTATTCGAATGTGTATTCGAAGTCAAATTACAATTTTAAAAGCTTTTATACTTTAATAGTCTTTTCCTTCAATATTTTTTTAATACAAAATTCAGTATATTGAAAGTTAACAAATTGAATTTTTTTTTAAAATGTCATTTACAATAAACGAAAGTTGAAATACACGATTATAAATAACAAAAAAAAAAATTAAATTGTTTTCCGCTTTCTTACTGTCAGTGGCAGGGCTGTCAAATGGTGCAATTTTTTAATCCTTTTGGCGATGGAAATTTACGTTTGGCAATTTGGCAAAATTGGAAACTGTTTGCGAAATGCATTATTTGTGAATATTTTCGAACTGTTTCAAAATCGTTCCATTTCAAATATTTTGTAAAACATTGTATAATATTATGGCAGATATAAACAAATTCGTATATTTATTTTTATTTATTTATTTGTATGTTCAAATCCTGTACAACAAGAGTTAATCTTATAATTAGAGTACAGGAAAGTATTATTGATAAGTTAAATTAAATTAAATTATACATATTTATACATAATTAACAAAAAATTGTTAAAGAATATAATAACATTTGTGATTTTCTAATGTGTAAAATGTTTATATAAATAAGTCTTAAAGCTAGTTGCGTTGCTATTAAGTTGTTGTGTACGAGGATGATTATTCCAGAGACGCGCCGAATGTATGAAAAACTGCCATTCGGATACAAGAGAACGGTGGAATGGAATTATGATCTTTTTCCCCTAACTGATCTGGCAAACCTAATCTTATCAAAGAGATATTGTGGCGTATCCGAATAAATGATTTTATGCAGAAATAAAAGCACACGTATGTTAAGAAGGTTGTTAAACGAGACTCCATATAGTTTCGAAGAAAAGTGGGATACATGATCATATCTTCTCAGTCCATATACATATCTAATAACATTGTTGTATAAGACATTAAGCTTACCCTTGCTTATTGAGTCACAGCTGGCAAAAAGTTCACAACCGTAGATTAAATTGGGAATAATGTAAGATTTTGCAAGAAGTAGTCTTATATTTAATGGAGTATAATGCTGTGAGGCCCAAAGACATCTTAGCTTTGTGTACGTCTGCCCCACAAGTGCGTTAATATGGTTATTCCAAGTAAGATTATTATTAAAAACTAATCCAAGGTTTTTGGCAGCATTTACTATAGTGACTTTTTACCATCTATCAAAATATCAACGTCGGCAATATGTTTCATTGTTTTCCTACGAATAATGATACACTTTGATTTGCGAGGGTTTAAACAAAGCCCATTTGCAGTTGCCCAGATATAGATCTTATTAAGATCGTCATTAAGTTTCATTATATTTTCAGCGATAGAAATGACTGGACTGCTTAAATACAACTGCACATCATCTGCGTACATATGCATTTTGCAGTGCGAAAGCTGGTTTGGTAAATCATTTACATAAATAGAGAAAAGGAGTGGTCCAAGGATTGACCCTTGGGGCACACCCCTATATAAATTTAATACCGACGATTGAAGTTGGTCCGAAAACACAAATTGCCGGAGTCTTGAGAGATATGACGACAACAGACGCGTGGAGGTCAAGGAAAAGTTAAAAATATGCCGAAGTTTCCAGCAAAGCGTGCCGTGGTCCACTGTGTCAAAGGCCTTAGAGTGATCCAGAAGAACCAAGAAGTTCACTTTTCCTGTATCTAATTCACGTCGTATGTTTTCAGTCACGTCCAGTAAAGCAGACACACAACTATGGTTTTGCCGAAACCCCGATTGTTTATCAGACAACAAGTTATTAGATTTGATACACGACGACATTCGATTATAAAGTAGTTTTTCAAGAACCTTAGATAGAAAGCACAGAATGGCAATTGGCCTGAATTCTGAGTCATTTTTCGGTATTGGAATTGTTTTAGCGTATTTCCATTTCGACGGAAAAGTGCTCGTCATTATAATAGTGTTGAACAAATGTGTTATATATGGCAGGAGTATTGGCAACAATAACCTTATAAATTTAGGGTGTATGTTATCAGAGCCAACAGCATTTGATTTAATCGAAATAAAGCTAAGTAAGACTTCTGATTGACTTACACACGCGAATTGAAACACATTATTATTAATTTCGTTGTTATTATTATTTATATTTGGAAAGTTGTAAAAAGTGCTATCTTTTGGTAGTAGAGGTAAATTTGTAAAAGTTCTATTAAGCTCATCTACGTCGACCTGAGAACTATTTGTACTCATAGAGTGATCCACATTTCGCGAATATATTTCCAAGTTTGTCTAGAGCCTATTGCAGAGCCAACGCGTTTGGAATAATACTCAGTCTTTGCAATTTTAATGCCAAGGTTAACGTTCCCTCTTGCAGCCTTAAATTCAGCTCTTAAACTTAAGGTTCGAAAACGCTTCCATCTTGAATAAGCACAATCTCGTTTAGATATTAAAAGTTTAATATTGGCAGAAAACCAAGGCCTTTCCATATTAGATGTTTTTTTAGATTTTAGTGAAACTGTTTCATCAAATAGACGCTGAATATTATCCTCAAAAAACTCTACTTGCTTATCAACAGAGGGCATGTAGTACATTTAAGACCAATCTATACGAGAGGCGCATTCATGGATCACGTTGTAGTTTAAACTGTTAAAGTCACGATAGTGGACGGTATGTTCCGACAGAGAAGTTCTAAAGTTATATGTTACAAAAATTAAATCATGCCGTGAAAAGCATGGGGCTGACACTTGATCATACAATAAAGCGTTTTCTGGATTTGAATAGGAGCGAGACCACAAGATAACAAATTGTCGGTTAATTCCGATTCCAGAAGTAGGTTTGAGTTAAAATCACCCAAAATAATAATATCGTCATAAACAGCAGCAAGCGTTTCCATCGAACTAAAAAAATTAGAGAAAGGTATTCTCTTGTTAGGCCTGTATACGCACCCAACCAGCATTCTCTTACCGTCAGAATTTATCTCAATGAAAATAAATTCTACATATTTAACAGGTAATGATAAATTTGCTGAAGATTTCAAACAAACCTTATAAGAAATATTCTTTTTCACAAAAATAGCTACCCCGCCAGCATAACCCTCTCGGTCTTCCCTAACCACATTATAACCACTTAGGCAGATCAAACTATCCGGAGTTCCAGAAGAAAGCCATGTTTCTGACACACAGACAATATCAATGTTGGAATTTTCAAAAACAAGTCTAAACTCATCAATTTTATTATTCAAGCTTTGGGCATTGATATGAGTTAGCGTTAGACCTTTCCTGTAATTAGTTAGGATCCTTACCATGCTCGCTGTCGTGTCCCTCAACAGTGTCATCATTAGCCATAATCATGTTTAATAATATAAAAAAATTTAAAATAGCAACGCAAAAAACATTAATTTTAACAAAAAAAAAAAAAAAAAAAATAGCTAGACAATAAATTAAAAAATAATAAATGCAAAAAAAGGTATATGGTCCAAATGAAAGGCAAACAAATTTCAAGAACTTATTTATAAAAAAAAAAGTGAATATAAAATGAAAATAATTATCAAATTAATCCTAAATTCCAAAAGCAGTGAAAATAAATTAAAAATAACAAATAGAAAAAAATAAATAAATATAAATTAAAAATAGTTATCGAATTCATCTTATACCCGAAAAAATTTTTTATCAGAACGTAAAAAGGCCCATTGAAAAGGTCTGCGCAAGAAGCCTGATGATCATTGTTTATGTTCTTTTTAGTTGTCAAAAGTTATTTACATGTGCATGTATACGTTTATGGTATGCGACACATACACGTTTTTTCCTTTTGCTTTGTATATGTGGTAGTAAATTTTTGACAACTAAAAAGAATCGTTTTTTGTTTTTGGACAAGTAAGCAGACCTGATAGATGGGCCTTGGAACGTACATTCAAAGGTTTGTTTTTATAAATTAAAAATATTGCCAAATCACTATCAAAAAAACATTAAATAAATATTCATACCGACACGTTATAAAAAGAAAAAATTTTAAATTTCTTAAATTTACGACCTTTCCTTATTTTTTGTAAAATTTTATAATTCCTATTTGTATTTCAATAAATTAAAATATACTGCTGGAAGCAATGTAAATTTAGAACATTTTACTTATATTGAAGGTTTTAGAAGCACTAACTTGGTGGCCACACGATCAAGTTTTTTCTCTCAATTCCATTCAATTTGCAATACACTCTCACTTTTTAACTAACACACTCACACTTTCTGAATTGACCACGATTTAAATATCACCTTTCCATTTGTTTGGCAATTTTACTTTCAATTTAACAGCTGATTACATGTTTGTCTTTATAAATTGTTTTCTTGATGGCATCTTGAAAGTAAATTGCTTACAAATTGAGTGCAGCCTACGTCACAGCTTCAATTTATGTAAATTTTGACAAGCAGTATATGCAAAAGACTATCAAGAACAACTTGATTGTGTGACAACTAAGTAGATTTTAACCGGCCTTATAAAAATTATTCCACTATTAAAACTTTATGCCCCTATTGCGGTTCTCCACTCAACTCAGTTTGGTCGTTTGATAGTCAACCCAACTTATGCACAACCAAACTCATTTTAGGTATTGTGATACTCAACTCTTTTTAGTTGAGTTTGCTATAAAGTTGCCAACTTAAAATATCGATTTGCCAACTTTAAATATAACGTTTGACAAGTGAAAACTTTATAAAATTCAATAAATTTTTAAGCTAAATGTATTTTTAGTTGTTGCGTTGAAAAAAAAATTTATTTATAATGGATATTAGTGTCGATTTATTTTATGATGATGAAAACTCTTGTACAGATGTGCTACGTATAAGAAGAAAAATACGTGATGATTTCAACCCTCTTGAACTTACCTAACGCCAAGTAACTAAATAATAATTTTAAATTTGTAGATTTAAAATTAATTTCCGACTGAACTAGGAAGCGTTTTGTTATTTGCTGGATGAAATTAAAGATCATTTAAAAACACCTGTTCGCGTAGTGGCTATTCTCCTGTATTAAAGTTATGCGTTGCTCTTCCATTTTTCCCTGACGGGAGCTATCAAAAGTGCAGTGGTAACGATTTTAATATTGAGCTACTAATCTACAATGTCACATGCAATAGCTGGGTTTTTTCATTAGAATAACAATTGTAAATATGTATAGAAATAAATAAACAATAAATATAAAAACAAACACTAGAAGCGCAAATAAAAATTAAATTAATTTCCTGAACATACAAACATTTTTTTAGAAATGCAATCCTTTTCAAAAATTTCCGAGGCAACTACATTCTATACAATTATTTCAGAACAAAGGTGCAATTCAAAATCTCTTTTCATATTTTTACTTCGAAACTGCTTCTTTAAAGCTAAAAAGTAGTATAAGCTACTTTGGATGTAATTAAGATGCCGTTTTTAAATTATGACTTCCATTTTTTTTTTGCTGGGAAGCCTCTCAAATTATGCTTTAGTTGTAATTTTCAAAGATCTACGAATGTATTAAATGCAGTGAAATTCTAATACACAGTATAACAAATCTTTCTACTTCCGGTTTTTCCATTGATATTTTTTTTTCTTTTAAAAATAAAAGTCAACTAAATCTGAAACAACTCAACTACTTTTTAGCAGTTGTGTATTTATAACGTTTCTGTCGACCAACTGCCAGTCGAGTTGAGAATGGCAATGCGAATTTACCAAAGACAACCAAACTGTTACAAAAGTGGAGAACCGCAAAAGGGGCATTACTTTTACCTAAAGTGAGCGATTAAGATAAATTAAGGTTCATCCTACCTGGTAGGTAAAAGTAAAGTTGTAATAATGGAACACTTTTTATACGACCGATAAAATCCTACCTTAAGCTATCGGTAAGTTGTGAAATCGGGCCTAAACCTACTTTTGTGTACTTTTTCAGTCATATTATTAAATCGATTCCGCGTAGTATTATGCTCTTTATACTTTAAATTGAAAATCTCCAGGTAACAGTTAACTGAAAGTTTTTTGTGTAGTACATACATACATTTGAATGAATTTTCGTTTGAATTTAACTACCTAATATTTTGAGTGCACATATAAAAAATAGGAATTTAAAAATTTTATTTTTCTTTATCATTTTATTATAATAAAATGATAAATATATATAAAGATGTATGACCAACCCCGCTCATCTCAATCATTTATTTCTAACATACCTACCCGCTGTCTCCATTCCTTTGGGGGCTCCGGTACAAAATGTTCAACGCAGACTAGAAATGTATTGCAGATAAAGTCCCATAAATGCCCAGGAGTCGCCCTAAGTGGTATAAATTAAATGACTGGCCTCAATTAATTTTTTTATCCTTAACTTTTTCTCGAGACATAATTGCACTTATCACCACTTCTTAGGGGGCTCTAATACAAATATTGCGTTTTATGAAATTCTTATATTAAATAAAATTTGTGAATAAAAGTGAATTAAATCAAAAGTTGCTAACAGATTTTAATCATTTATGGCTTGTTTTGTTTGCAGCTTCGTTTTGCTTTTTTCATTTTTTTTATGAATTTTTAAAAAACAAAAATTTCGAAATTTGATAGAAAAAAATCTTTTAAAAAAATATGTTTCAAAAACGACTGCGCATATTAGGTATTTTTAGTTTTTTTAATATGCTAAACTGTTTTTGCGTTAGGCGAATATATGTTGTGCAACCTCCTCCGTTTTCGAAATAACGGTATATCTCGAAAACCAGAGGTAACTTTAAAATAGGTAAGCACCACTGGATTCAGCGTACCCGAATTAGGTTAAAACGACAAGTGCCCAGCTTGTCTAAAAAAAGTGTAAATTTCAGTGTTACTATTTCGTTAAAATTTTAAAATTTCTTAAATAGTTTTATCAAGACGCCGTATTTATTTTTTGTTAAAATGTTAAAATATATGGACAAAACCATAGTTGCATTACTCAGTGCCAGTTTACACACGTCAAGTTTAACTCATCAATTCTTGAATTTTTAGGAGAGAGGGGAAAAGAAATGTCATTATCTTCTCCCTGCTATCCTAAAAGCTCAAGACTTGACGAGTCAAACTTGACGTGTGTGATCCGGTACTAATGTCCGTAATTTCTACAAAAAGAAATCTAACTGTGCTTAGAAATCTGTGGTGTAAAAGCTGCCACATTTTAAAGTAAAACTGAAGATAAAAACACGTAGGCAAAATAAACGTAGAAATAGGTAAAGATAACTGTTAGGTTCGATTACGACCTGCTTTCTTTTTGTAGAAATTACGGACACAAGTACTACTAGATTTTGAGTAGATTTTGTGAAAATCTCGTCACGAAGTTGATTTTGTTTTGTATGGGAAATCTAGTCAAAAATAACTAGATTTGGCGCAAAATCTCACAAGTATTATATTTCGTTGTCTATAAGTTGCAAAAATGGTGTTTAGACTTTTTTCTTTATGCTAAGGCTGTTTTATTTTAATATGCCAGCAACTTTACAAGATCGGCTTACTACATCAATCACAAAATCTCTGGTAATTAAGGCCGATTTGTGTGCTCAAGTCATTGGAAATTGGGCCCAGCGTACTTACTCATGCCACTACTTTTAATGCTAACATTTGAACGGTGTCTTATTCCATAAATGATGGCATCGATTCTAGTTTCATTTAATATAAAAATGGTTTTTTTTCTTTAAATTTAAGAAACAAAATGCGTCGCTTATAACAAAAATCCCTATACATACCAATGTATATGTACATCAAATTGAAAATAATTTATGACTTAAAACTAATTGGTGACTTTTAAAGCAGCGTATCTCTAAAATTAAAAATAAAATAAACGTACATAAAGAGTACGGAAAAGACACTTTAATCATATTAAGAATGCATAAATTTCATTTAAAATTTTTCATTTAATTTTGTTTCCACAACCTTTTTTTTTTGTTTCTTTTCACATGATTGACACTTGTCGCATTTTCTTTTTGGCGTATAAATTTTCTACACATGAACAATTTTTACTTTCAGCCATTCAACATTTTTCCTTGCATTCTTCCCTTGTTCATTTTTACTTTTCGGGGTTATTGTGTCATAAAATGATAAATTTGGGTTCTAAATCGCATTGTTTGTGGAGGAATGTGTTTGGGGCGTAAAAATGCCTACATGCCACATACCCCTTCCGCAACACGAAATGAGAATAAATAAACTATGAAATTGAATGTTGCTAATAAACATTCGCAAAAAATATTGTGTCACAAATATGGTTAACTTTAAGTAGATAAAGTTAAATATAAAAGGGCCCATGTGTGTTATTTTAATGGTGTAAGTAAGGAACTGCATTGTACAATATTAAGAAGTAATTGTTGTTGGGGTTTTGATCGGTTTTAGAAAATCAGACACGGTCGGAAAAACACTATAAAAGAATGCATAAATAATGTAAGAGCTAAAGTTTTATATTTTTTTTTAATATTATTTTAACAGGTTTTATTTTGTTTAATTAATTTTAAAATGTTTGCTGGGTCAGAGCTCTAATTCTCTTTAATTTATGTCCACACAATTTTTATCTCTCTGCGATACATTTTATCTAATCTGGACCATGGCGAATTCAAATACAGGTGGTGTCGGAACGACAACAATCGAAAAACAACAGAAACAACAAAGGAGGCTTTGCATTGCATTGTTTGTGCTTATAGCTCGAAATGTCAACCATTCTTAGCAAAAAAACTAACAAATCAAAACAAATAAGCTCGAACTGTCAAAATCAGATGCCTTTTTGACATCACCTGTAGTTGATTAGTCTTAATCTTAACTAATCCACTTTTATTTAACTTCAGATAAGTACAAAATAACTGCTTTTGGAATGTTAAATAGAAATAGAAAAAATAATGAACAAGTCAGAATGTATAGTCGAACAAGCCCGACCGTTTGGTACTCTAAACCACTAAAGAGTAATTTGAGACATATTTTAACTAGGTATTAACATTTATGTATAATTTATATATATTTCAGGCGCGGATCCAGCTTGAGTCTTAGGGGGGGAACTTTTTTTTATACAAAAAAGTAAAAAATTTGTTTTTAAAAGTTTATTAAAATTAATATGCAGGGACCGTAAATAACATTTATTCGGAAAATTTAAACATAAAAACTCTTCATGTTAGTGCCAACGGAGACTTATAGTGTCATATATGAATAGATTCGAGATGTCGAGCTCTTTCAGAATCTGTGGTGATCTTAAAAAAAATTTTAGGAGTTTTATTTTTTCCGTCTAAAATAAAACTCATTTTAGGAGTTTTATTTTTTCCGTCTAAAGCTAAACTCATTTGAGGAGTTTTATTTTTTCCGTCTAAAGTCAAACTCATTTTAGGAGTTTTATTTTTTCCGTCTAAAATAAAACTCATTTCGCCCTCATAAAATAAAACTCTTTTGAAGAGATTAATTTTTTTGTCTTAATTAAAATTCATTTGTTTACTTTCTTCTTTTTTAACAGACTTTTTTTATTTGTTTAATTTAACAAACATTATTTTTTCCAAATTTTTTGGTGAAAGATTTGACACTTACACAAAGTACAACCAATCCTGTTTTAACACGGTATTTTTTACATTTATATTTAAGGGTTTTTAGTAGCATTTTTTTTTATATTTTGGCCGGTTTACAACTCAAGTAAGATGAGTTGTTATTAAGACAACTGATTGTGATCAGTTGTAATTTTTGTTAATTGAAAAAAATCAGATTTTTGCAACGAACTTAGTGAAAAACAAGTAAAAGTGCTATATTCGGATATGCCGAATCTTAAATACCCTTCAACATGGTGAGATAAGAACAAAAAGTTTTTAAAAAGAATACCTATGACAAAATCAAAAAATGTATGTATATAACTAAGTCCGTTTCTTCTTTTGACAAAGTTGATGTTTGAAATTCGTTATATAAGTTTTAATTATATTTAATCTTAAAATCGTGTATAAAAAAATTTAATAAAATAAAAAAAAAATGTGGATGCCGGATTTGAACCCCGGCAGCTACTAACAACGCTGCTTTGACCAACCGCCCAGACAACTCAGCCATTAACGCTTATGCAAATAAAGAATTAAAGTAGAATATATTCCGTATGTACGTATTTTTCAATTTAAGCGACCAATCATGTGTGTGTGTTTGATATGCCTAACATTCAACACGTTCGAATAAAAGCACAAACAAAAAAAAAAAAAAACAACAACCACAAGGGATTTTTGGAAAATTTTAGAGGTAGTCGTGGTTTTTTGCTCATATCTCAGCCATTTGTGGATCGATCTTGCTGAATTTTAATAGCAACCGATGGTAGACTATATGTGACATAAATGTAAAACAACCTAGCCGCTATCATGTCTGGAGTCTCCGGAAAACACATATCAAACGTAAGACGGACAGACGGTCAGACGGACAGACGGACGGATATCGTTAAATCAACTTCTCTCCCCATAAGGACCCAGAATATATATACTTTATAGGGTCTAAGATCAATATTGTAGAAATTACAAACGGAATGACAAACTTATATATATCCTTTTCCACCTGAGGTGAAGGGTATAATAAATTGTATTAATATGCAAATTTGTTTCTGACGGAAAAAATAAAACTTAAACGAGTTTTATTTTTTGACGGAAAAAATAAAACTCCTAAAATGAGTTTTATTTTAGACGGAAAAAATAAAACTCCAAAAATGAGTTTTATTTTAGACGGAAAAAATAAAACTCATAAATGAGTTTTATTTTATGATGGCAAAATAAAACTTAATTTTAAGAGTTTGTTTCGACCTTTTATTTTTACTGTTAAAGATTGAGTTTTTTTTTTAATTCTTAAAATAACTGTTATAAAATAACTTTTTTGATATCACTTATAACCGTTATGATCCCTGTTAATATGATATTATATTAAAAAAACTCAAAAATAAGGTTAAATGAAATGTAAGATCAGTTCAATATAAATTAATTTTTTTAAATAAGCAATTTATGATTTCCTTGTGAGGCAAATTTAGATAGTACAGTCTTTCTTCTGTCATTGTAGATCTGAGCCATGTTTTTATTAGACGACGGGTAGGAGTAGGAAATGACCTCTCACTCGTAGCATTACTGACGTGTAGGGCAAGTTTTTTATGGCATATGCAATTTTTGCCATTTCTTCAAATATTTTTTTAAAAAGCAATTTTTGGTCCAGCTTGCCAAAGAATACGTTTTTGCAACCTAGAAAAATTTTTTAAATAAGCTTAGCGAATATGAGGCAGAATCTATTCGAAATGCTAACTGAATAATGCAAAATTTGGACGAAAAAAGTACTTTTAAAAGAGGCTCAAGCTTCTTGAAGTTCCAAATGAAAGGGATTTCTATGAATGAAAGCTTTGGCTTAATTGACAGTGCTAAGGAAAATAATACAATATGTCAGTAGTTTAAAAGTTTAAAAAACGTTTTAGATCGTAATACGTGTGGTAAATTATTCAATACTCCTGAAAAATCTATATGGCTTGGCATTTAAGTTTTAATAAAGTGTTATAATGAAAGTGAGATGGATGAATTTATGGGAACCTTTCCCCATCTGAACTTTTAGTGTTCAAATATGCTCCAGTTACATCTTCCGATGTTAAAAGAGTGTTTTCTTTAACAGAACTGTTTTATGTGATAACAGGAGATTATCAGGGGTGTTCTAGAAATCGAAGACGCAAAACACAAGAATTTCAAACTTCGTTTTTTAATAAGATTTCCCTGATAAAAAAATTTTATGACAAATATTATAAAATTAATTCTTTATTAAACAGAATTTTATAACAAAAATTAGATTAAAAGTGTATTAAAAACATCTTCCAAATTCTTGCGCTTTGGCCCAGAATTTTTTTTTTTTGACGATTTGAAGAAACATACTATTTATTGTTCTTACAATAAAAACTTAGTAAAATAAATGTTTCTTAAATAACATGTTTATTTTTGCCATTTCTCGTGCCATTTTTTATACTTTTTCGTGCCATTTTTAACCATTTTTCGAGCCATTTTAAACTTGCCCTGCTGACGAGCATTGAAACGAAAATTTGAAATATTTTTCTTAGATATCGGTAGATATCTTCATCACAGTTTATTAAAGCATCTATAACGTTATCTGATAGATTTTCAGATATTTTCCATGTTTGTTGCAAATGCAACAGGTCAGACTCAAGTTTAGATGTTCGAAGGTGTTTATCTATCTCTTTTATCAAACATAATCATCTCATCAGCTACTTGTGATTTTAAAAGTTTTGTGTCTGTTTTTGACTAGATTACATTTTGAGGTAGAAGTTTACGTATGTTCAATACATTTAGGATATCTATTGGGAAACGTGTTTTGAGATCTTCTTAAATAAATTCAATAAGAGGAATGTAACCTACAAATCGGTAGTAATCTTCAACATTTTGAATGTGATTGGAACCTCGATTTGAACGCAGATAACTTTAACTTTTTCAAAAATCGCTTTAAATAGTTCTTCGGATTTATTTCTTTTCTCTTCAAGGCACATGATTTAAGTTTTGATAAGGCTTGATCCTTTTTGAAGATCTATATCGTGCTTTTGTAAAATGATACTAAGCGGCTGTGATACAATAAGTATCACACTTAATATGTTTATTCCGTAAATGAATTCAAAAGAACTAAGCGAGTTCCTTAATAAAAGGCTTTTGATGAAGTATCTCTACCTTTCCACTCATATATTTTTTTCAAAGCTTCTACTATATGATGTACACTTGTTGCAAAGTGTAAAATTGAGTCGTGACATTATGTCTCGCATAATGTAGAGAGTTTGGCTCCCAAATACTTTGCTAAAACTGCGTTTCGCTTGGGATAATTATATTTAAAAAAATTTTTCGTTTCTTTAACAAATGATACAACTTATTGTATTAATGGCACTTTGTTGCTTTTGAAAATTGAGTTGTTTGATTTATGGGAATAGCAAGGCGTTTGTTTTGCATTTGTCCAGAATTTTTAACAGCTCCATTTTCTGCTGACATCAGAGGACACCCATCTGTTCCATTTCCTACACAATTAGGTCAAGACTAAAATTTGTCAAAGCTTTTAGAACTATTGATGATAGTGCTTTTGCATCAATTAACACATCAACGTCATTATCAATATCCTTTGAAGTCTCTTCAACTGCGTTTACAACAAAGCTAATAAATGCTTTCCTAACAACTTTTTGTTGTATGTTGAAATATCTTTAAGATAAGGAAATCTGGGTTTTCCCCGAAAAATTCTGTGTTTTCGTCAAAAATTATCGAATAGAATTTTGATTTATACATAAATATTGCATATACATACTAAAGCTGGGATCACACGATTGCCGCAAATGCACCAATATGACACAATTATTATTGTGCTTTATTGACGCACAATAATGAAATTGCCCCAACCAAATTTTCTGAAATCACACGATTGCCCTGTTTTATACAAATTTAATTGCCGCTAGTTGGTATAAAGCGAAATGGTTACAACTATTGCCGCAGAACAGTCACACGATTGTTCTTACTTATATATATTATCTGCGAAAACAGCTGTTGTGGTAGCTGTTTTATTTGTTTGAAAGTTCTTGTTGGATTGCTCATTGAAAAAAATTAAATGATAAATGATACAAATCATATACTTAAACAAATTATTGTTGAATAGTTTTATTTAATTTTTTAAGATATTCCAAAAATTAACAGTCTGTTTAACAATTTCGTATGTTTAGGTTCGAATAGAAATATCTTTAATGAAAATATTCGCACAGAACAGCTAAATATGCTTGTGAACATACATACTTAAAATAATTAATTAAAAAAATTTAAATGCAAAATAAATATATATGTATGTACATACATATTTATTTTCATTACCTAATAAAAGAAACACAAAAAAGTAAATCTAATAAAAAAAAGCAAATATTGGCGCGTATTGTGTTGTTTGATTGCCGCACAAGAACACAATAAATATTGGTGCATTTTTGTCATTTTTATTGACGCGCGGTTGCATAGCAAGCAGTCACACGATTGCCGCACCAGGGTTGCATTTGATTGGTAAAAGTAAGCACAATATTGTCCTCGATTGGTACATGATCCATTTGGTTGTGCGGTCACACGATTGGGATATTAAAAAGTGTGAAAATTGGTGCATTGCGGCAATCGTGTGATCCCAGCTTTAGGCTTATTAATAATTCGACCGCACGCATTTTCAAGTCAAACGTTAATTCTTTGGATATAAATAGATGGCACCCGCTGGGATTGAATGTAGAATAATAAGTATTTGAATACAGTAAACTAGATGTTTCATTGGAAATATCTAATAAATAACTGTTAGAATTAAGATTTGGATACTTATTGAAAATTTCGTTAGATTCAATAAAAAAAAAAAACAAAAAAAAAACTTGCTGGGATTTCCTTAAATTTTGTGCATATAAAAAATATTATTATTGGGAATTCTTGTATTATCGAGATAAACCAAACATATTTTTATAATTTCCTTATTCCCCCCCCCCCCCCTGAATCCGCGCCTGGTATATTTATATAATCAAGGTTAAGATCCAGTTATTATTTATAAATATTTATTTATTGTCGGTATTTCGTTACACCTTTGCCAAATTTATTTTATTCCCTGAAGATGTTGAGTGGGGTAAACACTATCAAATTTGAGTGATAGTCAAAAATCTCATCTGTTACCAAATTATTTTGTGGCTTGACAAAAATAAGCGGCCAGGCCACACTATCCATCAAGCAAAATTTGAGAACACATGTCATTAATTTTCAAAAGTGTGTGCAACGAAATTTCTTAAATAAATAAATATTTATAAAATATAATTGGAGGTAAGGTTCAATTAAATTAATAAAAATATAATTGAAGACATTTTTATTTTTTCGAATTTATTCTATGAGCTAAATTTCAGTTATGTATTTTATAAAGCTTTTTTGTAATAGTCATATTCCTTCAATTTTTCAGAAATGACTTTATACTTATTGTTAAAATAAGAAAAAATAGAAAAAAATAAAATAAAGTAAAATAAGAAAAAATAGAAAAAAAAATTTTTTTTTCTTTATTGAAAGTATTCATCCAATGAACTTACTTAACTCCCTATTTGTAAGCGAATGTGGTAATGACTTATTTAACTCCCTATTTGTTAGCGAGGGTGGTAAGAACTTGTCTCCAATGACATCACCATGTTAAAATAATGAGTTTAAATGCCAATGAATAAGTAGTGAAAAGTCGTTATATTAGCTTTTTAACATATTACTTTGCAACGTAAGTTTTTGCTGGGTAGTAATAAAAACGAAATTTTTAATAGTTTAATTTTATTTTATTTATATGTATATGTACATAATTATGTATGCACATATGTTTGTATATAGCTATTTTTGTTTTATTACATATATACATATTTGTTTATAATAATATTAATTAGAATAAAAGAAATTTAAGTATATTTTGATAATTAAAGATCTAAAATAGTTTCTTATTTAATTCAAATACAGTATATTTTCTTTTATTAAACAAATGTAACCAATATAATTAGAATCTAATGATTTTATTGGTACAGATAGAAAAATTTCCTCAAGTTCAAGCCTTTGAATGCACAAACAATATGAATTATTAACACTACATATAAATTTTATTAATCCAAAAAGTGGAATTTCATGTTCACCATTCCTGGTTTAAAAACTATATGTTCATACTTTAGGTATGATAAGGTGTACAGTGGAATATCAGAGAAAATTCCAAACTTTCCTAGAAAATGTTGCATTACTACCTTTGAATTTCCTCCCTCAATTTTCTTTCTTTTCTAATATTTCGTCGTAATTTTAACAATTTTTTCCGGTATTTGATAAAAATTGTTTTTAATATGTTTACTTTATTATTGGAGCTGTTACACATACCTTTTAATACCTTATGAACTGATTCGAACCTCATTGAGGAGATACTCTTTAAGGGACCGATTTGTTTTATTATAGTTGAATAGTGTTGCATATTATGAAACTTTGGTTTTAATGTTGAACCTGTTAGCTTTATATATAAAAAATTATGTTCACAGACTAATTGATGTAAATGTTCGGCTATACCATTTTGCATTGCATCTAATTCATATACAATGCTTACAATTTGCCGTAAAAGTAAGTACAAGGACCATTCTTCGCATTCAGAAACATAATCACCGACCATTAAACTGAAACACTTTACAAAAACAAAAGTTTCAGAAGTTGAAATCTTTAATTTTTTTTAAAAAGTCTTTGTCAAAAATAGGAGGTTTGTTTGAGGAATGAATTTGTCCGTAATCAAACGTTAGCATTCTGTAATTAAGTTCATCTAAAGAAAAAAAATGTAAATCCAAAACAAATCTTTTAATTATAAAAATCAACACATAATGACATACACCTTCTAAAAGATCATGCATTACATCAACACAAAGGTTTTTGGTAACATGAAAATTATTTAGTTTATTCCAAACAGAATTTTCCTTTACACCAGTAAGTTTAAAATTATTTATTTTTAAGGGCCATTATTACAACCTAATGATAAAGTTGCTGATAGTTAACGTGAACAATAGCTATCTTGAACGATAAAGTGACCAATAAGTTTTTTCCATTATTACAACTGTCCGATAAAATAAAAAATGTAATTAATATACTGTGGCAACATTGCAGTATATACCGACTACTTTTGTTCATTTAAAATACATGGTGGCAACGCCTTAGTTTTGCTTGTTTCTTTAATTGAAAGCAGAAGTAAATTGTTTGTGCTTTGTTTGTGTTTTTATGGTAGATTGTTTTGTTTTTTGTGTTAAATTATGAATTTTGAAAGAGTGGAATAATTTAAGACTGGCATTGAAGTTACCATATCTTCAGCAGAAAATATGGCATCTTCAAGTTCTTAAAGTTCACTTGTAAAGTTACCATGAGGACAAACATGATGTTAGCTTATCAGTCACTTTTTAGGTTAATGTTAACTTGTAATAACCAACAACTATTTATCTGTTAGATAGCATCCTAATAATAACTATTTGTAAGTTGTAATAATGGCCCTAAATCATGGGAATAATTTTCAAATCATGGGAATAATATCATATAAAATGTATTTTATTTTTTCTAACTTAATATTCGTTCAAAGTGTTTAAAAGAACTGCACATTACTATTATTGCAAGTATAATTTTGATTCAAGAATGTAAAAATTATTAGGGTTTAGGAAAAATATTGTTTATTTTAGTTTTTTTGATACCACCATAATCAATGGTTTAAGAATTGGGATCATGTAATATTTATGTACAAAATTTAAAAATAATCAAAACAAAAATAATATTTTTAAGGCCAATTTACATTAAAAAACTTTAATTGTGGTTACCAGGTCCGACCGCAAAGAACATAAATTAATTGTAGGGACCATTTTGCAATTATATTTTTTCTTTGCGTGTGGGCTACTCTTTACAAGCGTGTTTGGACTGGTCCTATTATTTGCAGGGAGTGAGTAAAAAAAGTTACAATTACCCAACTAGCCATTCCTTAAGCGAAATATAACTGAACTGGAGAATAAGCTTGTTAAAAAAAATTATTTATGTGCTTATGTACTTACACGTGTGATCGTTGGCTTATATTGTATTTTCAAGGGCGTGGGTGGAAGCGACCGCACGTTATTTTGAAAGTCTCGATTTATCTCGAAAACTGTAAGGAATACGAAAATTTTATTAAACAACCCATCAGTAAAAGGTCTCCCATGCCCTACGATATCCAAACTTATCAAGGTGGATAACTCGGTTTTAAATTTTTTCCCCCCTAAATTTTCTTCCGGACTTTTGTCCATTTCAAGAAACCATCCTCTTAATTTTTCTAAAAAGAGATATCTTTTTTTATTATCAAAAGAATTAAAATGCCTTTTCAATACATACTCTCTTCTTTCTTTAAATGTTTTGTAACATAAAACACATTGCGTTTTGCCAAAAGCATTCAACATCATAAAATATTTTTCCCCCATCATTTTTCTTTTCTTGCACGTATGGTTTTTTGGGTAGCAAAGTAAAAAAAGTTGGCCTAATTTTGGGCCTAAAAGTGAGTACATTAAAAGCTTGAAGTACAAAGTTTTAGAAGGGCTTTTTTTTTGCCACGTGAAAACAATTGGACATAAGGGGGTAAGTTCCAAGATGAGATAAGTGGCGCCCGGAATTTGATGTCGGATAAAACTGTCACCAATTCAAAAATGAAGCCATAGACGAGTCATGAATAACGATGTCCAATATGTTATGATCGGACCTTAAATGGCGACGCAGTATACAAAAACTAAAAGGGCGGTTTCCCGAGGCATGGCAAACAATTTTTTCTGGAAGACTTTCAACTTATCATTAAGTCTGGGAGGCGACGGAAACAACTCTTTTTTTTGTATGGGGCCGAACCACTCTTGTTCGCGATCTTGTTTTTTCGAATCATGATCCATGTGTATTTGCATATCCGAAAAACCGCAAGAGCCAAAGTTGGCAAATTAGATACACAACCTCCGAGAGTATGTGGCTGGACTGTTGAAGTTTCTGGATAACTGGAGAACAGCAAGAGCCAACGTTTGCAAGTATTTAAGTACAAGTATTTAAGTTATCAATACACAATATCGGCCAAAAGGTGGGCATGATAAGAGAAGCGCGCGTGGCACTCAATAGTTTTATTTATTTCTAAAGGTTCTTATCTGAGGCCCTATGTTTCACCTAGGAACTACGGGAATTTAATAATAAATATAATAGAGGTTCTTTTCGCACAGTGGCAAAGGGTATATAAGATTTGGTGTAGCCGTTAGCAAAAATACTTATTATTTTTGCATTTAAATGGTTAAGTACAAAAAATGCGTTTTAAACAAAAAATGCTTTAAAAAATATTTAATTTGAAAGCTGGTTGACTAACGAAAATTAAGGTGATGAGTGATCTAATACGGTGCACAATAGTAAAGGACGTATAAGATTTGGCATAGCTCTCATACTCGTTTTCGATTTAACCTAAATTTTTTGTATAATTTTTTGCAGTTTCAAGACGAAAAAACACACTTTGTGTGTGAATTAAAATATGTACCTGTATTTTTTTCCAAAATCCTTATTCTTAATCCTGGGTTTTTGCACTTTTTTTCTTCTTAGCCTATCAAAAACGCCAAGATTGTGAAGATGAAACAAAAGCCATTTTTTGCTTTCTTTACGACGTTTTTATCGTTCCGATTTTTTTTTTCTATTTCAGGCGGTTAATTTTTGGCAAACCCATCTTCTTCGTAAAATACCATCTTCTCTTAAGATCCCTTTTGCCTTAAATCTTTATTTGGTTGTGCGTTTAGCACTGACAAAGAATTTTGTTCTTTTTAAGGGGAGTGGGGCTTATGGAAACCCGATACCGGATATTGAGTAGTAAACGGTGTAAGTTTGTTTTTTGTACAATTGTAAAACAGAAAAAGGAAAATAAAAAAACTTTTTGAAGAAAGAAGAAAAAGTTTTGTCATTTTTTATTGACATAAACAGTTTTATGAAAAAATGGTTGTGGAAAAGTTTTCTTGTATTTGTTGTTAAAGTGAAAAGGTTTAGTTTTGAGAATTTAGTTACACTAAGTATTGTTGAAAATTTTTAAGTAGGTTGAAGGGAATGGATTTTAAAATTCAGTACCTGTATTTAAGTTTATGAACATAAAAAATTAGAAAAGAAGCTAAAGCACACACATAAATACACATAATATTAATCACAATTTGGCTTAAAAAATATATTTGTAAATTTTTTTTTATTCATAACACTTCCCCCTCCTTTATTTCGCTTAAAAGATTCTGCTGCTAAAGATTTGTTAATGTATGTATTTATAATAACCACTTTTCTGGTTAATAACACAAAAGAATTTTCTTTCAGAAAGTTTTACGCTTCCTAACGTTGGGTGAAGTTTTCGTCACACAGTTCGTACATGAATTAAAATTTAAAGTTTTTCTTTCGGCAGTTTTGTATCCTTTTAAGATTTGCTTTAGCACTTTTTCTGTTTTTTTTTTCTCCTTTTTGGTTTCTGGCAACACTTTATAAAAAGGTTATGAAAAACTTAACGTGTCTTATTTAATTTTTTTTGCAAACATTTGTTTTATGTTGTTATAAGATAACGACTTTTTTGTGTTATTCCCCATTTAGGAAGTCCTTAAAAGAAAGCAAATAATACTTTAATTTAAAACGATTCAAACCTACGAAAAAATACTACCAAAAACGTAAAAAACTAAAAATGTTTGCAATCCTTGTGTTACATTAATGTTTTTGCTTTTTAGCGCCTTTGACCTTTTTTTTATTTAACAATTTTTAATTAAAAACACGTTACATTTTTGCCTCACGCAGGAAAAACCAGGGTTGATGGTTGCTGGTTAAAAAGGAAAAAGTCTAGAAACATGGAATTTTTAATTAATTTGTAATTTTTCGGCATTGGCCACAAGCATACTATTGTTGTTTTTAACATTTGTTATTATTGTTCCTTTGAAAATTCAAATATGGTTGTCTTGAACAATAAAGTGTTAACCAAAAGTTTATTGACAACCATACAATAATATTATAACATTTTGTGCACATGGGGCATTCCACGCCAAATCGGATGGTTAAAAAAAGTTGTTTTGGATTTTTAAAATTTTGTGATTTTTTCTAGTACACTTCAAAAGGGTCCTCCTGGTGAACTTTGACATTTTTTTGATAAGTCCTTTAAATGACTTTTTTTTAGTTTTTTGTTCATAACCTTCTTAAAAATGTTATTAAAAAATGTCCTAATTTTATCAAAAAAATGGGCGGTAAAATAAAAAATGTATTTCTGTATATCTGCTGATGTCGTTTGGCCACCTCGGAGCTGCGATTTGACACCGTTGGACTATTATTTTTGGGGTGCCGCAAAGATAAGTGTTACGCCGACAAGCCAGAGACAATTGAAGTTTCAAAGGACAATATTCGTGAAGCCATTGGTGAAATACAGCTGCACACAATCGATAATGTGCTTAAAAATTGGACCGATCGTGTAGGCTACTGCACGGCCAGCCGAGGCAGCCATTTGAATGAAATTATTTTCCATTATTAACCGGAAGGACTGTACTTTCAAATAAAAAAAGGAATTTGAGAAAATATTCCGTAGTTTTTTTTTATAGCATTTTCAAAAAAAAGTTATTTGGCGTACCCGTTATTATAATCTGTACCCATGTTCTGTAACTTTAGTGAGAACTTCTCGCATCGAAAAGATGTGAAACAAAATATACCATCGTTTCTTGAAAAGTGAGAAAAAAGAAATTCTGTAACTCATGTCGAAAACTATCAAAAGAGATTACGTCGTACGTTATAAATGTCATTATACTACTCTCGAAGCCGATGTAAAATTGCAGACACTGAGAGCATGGTTACCATTTGATGTAACCGGCAGAGTTTGCCACTGGCCACGCTATTTACTTTTGCTGATCTCAAGGGATTGAGGGCAAAAGTAGATTTTGAATAACTGCAGCTCAAGGCAGGTAATGCCGATTTGTAGTTTAAATTGAATATGATTTATTTTGGGCAGTGCGCCCCCTTTTTATACAAAAATTATCTTAAGCTACTAAATTCTTATTCTGTTTCCCCTTTGTTGTTTCATAGCCATTCATAATTAGTTTGGGAAATTAAGTTAAAAGAATAGTCACTTAATTTACCAAACTGCATATGTCAATGCTTATTGATTTGTTTTTACTAATTGCATGTGTGGTGTCAAATGCATGTGGGTTATTTATTAGGGTCGCTCACCTTCATTTGTTAAAGTGTATTTGGGGATACAGGCATAAAACCGTAATAATTAATGCTATCATTACAAAATTTGCACGTCACAGTTGTATGGAACTAGAACTGACACTGTGAAATTTCTTCAAGATCGGTCTATGATTTACTCCAGGCGCCATACAAACCCTACTCCCGGAAAACAGTTTAGTACGCCTAAACCGTAATTAGTAATGCTATCAAAATAAAATTCAATACTTAACAGTTGTATAGGACTAGAAATCACACTAAAAACCGTGTTAACTGGCCTTAACCAGCACTCATCTGCCAATTATTTATTTTCCTTTTATTTGCCGTACAGATAAATTTAATCAGCTGACTCCCAACTTTTACATGTATTTTGTTGCCAACTAAAAACAATGGTTTTTGTCGGTATATTGAGAAACCCAAAATCGTTAACGGACGGTTTATTGGTCTAATAAATTTATGTTGACATTAAGTAACAGACAGTTTGTCGATACATTGAGAAAATGGCCATAATACACTACTAAATTATCAGGCTTTTTGCGCAGACCTGTTCAATGGGCCTTGGTATAAGTAAAATAAGAATTAATAACAAAAAAGCAGATGAATACAGTTTTACAATTTGTACAAAAAAATGAAAATTTCTTGAGTTGTTTTTGTAATTGTATAAAAATGCTACCACCTTCAATAAACTCCGTTAAAATAGACCCCTGGTGTGATGAGAATACATAAATTTCTAAAATGGTTAACATGGGGTCTTCACCTGACAATTTTTTGTCATAATAAACGTCAAACTTCATATAAAAAAACGATGACAAAAATTTTAGAGTTTTTTCAATAGACTTTGGCGTTTGGTATGACAAAAAATTGTCAGGTGAAGACCCCATGTTAGAAAAAAAAACATTTACCGACCGCTTGTCACACGTTATATCCGTATTCTCTCTTACTCAATACATTTTGCTTTTACATGATAAGCATGGTGAAATCAGCAGGTGGCATCGTTTCGGCAACAAATACAACATTACAACAAAAATGGAAATAATATTACCGTTTACGTCAAAAAATTCTTTAAACAAAAATCAACGCGTGCTGCTGAACGTGATGAAATAAATAAATTTTTAGCCAATTTTAATTTAATCATGATCAATATCTTATTTATTTTAATTCAAAATTATCAAAAACTTTATTAAAATACAATAATCACAGCACAAAACTTGGACTTTTGTAAACATAAACAAAACTTTGACATAAACCTAGACAAACAATGCAAGAGCAATAAATTGTCATCTGGCGTAGTGCTAACACCTGTTTGTTTCAACATGATGAAAAGAGTTTTCTCATTCTACATCATTTTCGACATGTCGTAATACATTTTTTACCGTGTAAACTGGCCTTTAGCTTTGCGACAGAATAGAAGCTAATGCGACATTGAGAAACCAAGTTTTTTTAATGTGCAGTTTTTCGTTGGGAAAATAAATAATCGCGTAATGAGAAAATGGCAATTAGTGTATATTTTTCCTTATTCCAAGCGTCTTTTCACAAAAATTCAAAAATTTCAAGGGGCGAAATTTCAAAAACCCGAGCTAACTTTTCAAAAACCTTTGACATATTCTAACTTTTAACCAAATTATGGAAATATTTATAAAAAATTTTACTCTACATACTGACCAGAATATGGCAAAAAATACCCCCTTTTATGATACATATTAAACATATTATGATCTGGCACAATTAATATTCGGGTCGTGTTTAGCCATAATATATCACATCAATAGCATATTGCAGTTTTATTGTGGTCACGTCGAACTTTTTTTACGTAACAATTGTAACACAAATCAGTTCCAAATTAAAAGTAACGAATCGTTAGGGAAATTATGAGACGTGCCTACTTTTGTAAAATGCTTTAAAAGTAGAGAACTAAAATCCATTTCCCTTTTTTTTAATATTTAACAAATTATCCTGGATTATAAAGGACAAAAAGTGTTTGTTCCAAAAACATCCTTTTTGTAATTGAGACTTATTTAAAGAGAAGCATTTCCTGATGAATTTTGTAAGTGTTAACTAGCCTCAGTTTTTTTTGTATTTATTTGGTAGTGGGAAAACAAGGCCAAAATAAATACAAATGTAGGAGTTTTTCAATTTCACGCTTACATTGTCAATTATTTGTTAAGAGAATTAAATTGCTCGTAGAATGATAAAATTGTGGTTTTAAACTAGAGCCATTTTTGACAAACCAATTAAAGATTATAATTAAGCACTTTATGTTACACTTTGACTTGTTTCATTTGGATTGCGGCCAAAAAATATTTCTTTAATTTTGCTCAAAATCTAGAAACGTTTTTCATACAAATGAAACTTAAAATAACGCTTAAATTGGGTTTTCCTCATTTTTCTTTTGACATCAATAATTCGTACAGAACGCCTGCATAAATTAATTTGAAAATGAAACAAACAAAAAAACTGAAATGTGCGTAAAAAACGTGTGTATGCAACCACCATGGCAATTGCTATTGCTACCCTGCAAATATTATTAGACCACCTGATCCATTTTGATTAAATGGACTACTCCATGGACTGGTCCGATGTAATGCAAGCATGGACCATGTAATTGTTAAAAAGTGTTTGTAGTGAGACGACATGTCTTCGTTTTTTAACGATATATTTTCGGTTTTAAACGAAGTTAAAACTAATCCTCTTGTGTACACAATGGAGTAGTTTTGAAACTACTTCTTTGTAGTCCAAAGCTGGGTTATATGGTCCTGCCCTAGGACATCGTAATGTTAAATAGACCATGTTTTTTCCATACGTTTGGGTTACTTTGGGACTAGTCCTAGTCCCTTGTGGGCTACACTTTACACGCGTGTTTGGATTAGTCCTAAAATTTGCAGGGTATGCACTCCAGACAGAACTTATTTCTCTCAAATCATCAAAGAAATTTACATACGAAATATATCGTACGAGCATATTCCAAGCTCACATTTAAAACAAAAAGAATGTGTGTATTTTTGTATTTCCATTCTCATTGCTGCGTGTATTTTTCATTCCCTTGTTAATTTTTGAAAGTTCACTATAGTGAAGCATTTGTATTTTGCTTTAAGTCGTTCAGACAATTTGATTTTATACCTACACCACAATAGTGGAGAGGGTATTATGCATTTGTACTGATGTATGTCACACCTTAAAATATGGTTCCTGGACCTTAAAGTATACCGATCGACTCAGAATCACTTTCTGAGTCGATATAAAAATACCGTCCGGCTGTCTGGCTGTCCATGTAACCTTGTGCGTTTGGAGATAATTTGATAAAATTTGGCTTATAGGTTCTTAATGGCACAAGGACCAAGCCTATTGAAAATGGAGGGTAATTTCTACATCTCACAAACTTTCTAACCGATTTTAATGAAATTTTAAACAAAGATAGATGGATCCATATATATATATGGACACATAATCATGATATTCCATGGATCCCGAATAGGGTGCACTCTCGTAAATCTGTTTTAAAATACTTGACCGACCGACTGTACTTTTTAGTTTTTTTTTAGTGACAGCGACTCTACAGTATAACTTGAGCTTGCAAAATGTTCAATGAATTTAATCTGTGTTCAAATGGAATTGTTCAAGCCTCTAATTCGTACTGTGCAAGACATTTAGTCCTAACGTTAAAACGGAAGTTTTTCGTAGAAATTTCCGAAACTTATCGTCATAGAATTCCATTATTTTTGATTTATTTAGTAAATAATCGTGCACCAGAGGTTTCGAGGTCTAAAACTTGGATAATATGTGGTACCGACAAAAAAAAAGTACTTTTTTAGTGTAGTAGGATTTGAAAAGGCAAAAAAAAATTTTAATAAAATAATTTTTCTTATGTTCAATTCATACCTGTGGTATACTCAATAACAGTGACAGTATATAAGTTCCACCCAACAGCCGATAACATCTTTTGGCCATGTTCAAAGATTTCATTGGATATTTGACAGCAATCCAACGATCAACACCAATTAACACTAAAACATACGTTGACAAATACAAACTGAACATTTGAAAAAGTTTCACCAGTTTGCACGTCAAGTCGTTAGCCAGCCATTTGACGGTGTAGCACCATGCCGCCTCACCGATTATACAAAATCCGGTGACCAAAACGTCTGCTATTGACAGGTGAAAAATCAAAGAATATATAGCACTCCAGCTGTGTCGGGAATTGCGTCGTGCGAGACGGGTTTTATAGATATTCCACATAGTCAAAACATTGCCCAGAAGAGAAAACAAGGCCATTATACTGAGAACATAGACCTTTACCATGGCCGATTTGGAAAGTTGCGGGGCGTGTTCCAACCGAATCTCATCATCTTCTATGGCGGGACCGGCGCTGGCTGGTATATAGACGTCAGAATTTGTATACGTTAGATTCGCTAGAAATGTATACGAGGAATCGGTTATTTTCATTGTTGCCGGTAATTGTGAGTTTGGATGCTGTTGTAACCATTGCAACGCGGTTGTTGAAAGTATTGATGCAGCATTTATAGAGGATTTCTTTAGTGTTGGCATAAATGTATTGGGCGGTGGGTTGGTTGTGGCTGCGAAAATATTCGCAACCGCAATTTCTGGTTGAACAATTGATGTAAATTCGCTGGTATGTATTGATTCGTTGCTACTAGTGCTGTTTAGCAAACTCATTGTGCTGTTGCTTAGTTGCATTGCTACCTTTCCTAGATTATGAACAAATCCTCCAGCCACATTGACTACATCACCCATTATAGGAACTCTTTCCAGCTCTGTTGGTATGTTAAAATTCATTTTGATTTTGTTTTTATTTTTATTCGAGATTTTATTTATGTTTAGTTTTAGGTATTTTGAGTTGCACTCGGTTTTCGTTTTTCAATATTGCAGTCAATAGTGATAATTGAAATCATTTTTCCGCCACTGAGCTCTTTAAATTTAAGAGGATTTAGTGAATTTTCTACAAAGAAAAATTTAAATAAATACGTTTATTTATTTATTGAAAATTGTTTTTAATATTCAGAAATAAATGTATGTATTTATATTTATTAAAATGTAAGTAAAGGTCATGATAAGGGCGTGCAATTACATACAAATGCATGTAAAAATAAAACAAGTTAATAACAGGTTTATGAAACGAATTTTCTAGAATTATTTTTTGATTTAGAGAATTGTTTTTTATTGTCTTAATCACCCTTTTTGCTGAGATATGGCATCGATTTGTTTGTTCCTATTTTTTTAGTGTTTTTTTTTGTCATATTTGATTTCAAATCACGTGTTTTTTAAAATCACACGAGTGATTCTATGGTGTTCTGGAAGTCATACCGTTTTTGTGATTCTTGATGTGCTTTCGGCTATTGAAGATCACATTAAAACACCCTTAAACATCACACGTGTGATTTTAAGACACATGTGAATTGAAATCGCGTGATTTGAGCCAAAGTGATTTTCAGAACAGCCTTGTTAACATTCGGCATCTAAAAAATTAAATTGTGTTCTTTCCATCCTCAAATTCTTAGAAAGCCCCTTTGGCTTTGAGGAATTTCATGGCGTAGCACCGCGATCGTACAACAAACTTATATTTTCTTCACTTTTCCGTTTTATTTTTATTCGCATTCGTACACTCTGTAATCAAGTTTTTACTCGTTAATAATTTATATATTTTCACAAGAAATTAAGGTTTTCTAAAGGAGAATTCATTTCACGTTTTATGTAATTTTTCTTTAATTGTAAAACACATTTAACTTAAATCGCAATTTTCTAATGTTTACATATGTATATTTTTCGCTTTAGTGTTGCTATGTTTATTTTTAATTATAAAAATAATTTTCGTGGGAATACAAAATTTAATTTAAATGATTTTGTGATTCGTGCTTAATTCCCAATTTTTATTATTTGATAAAAACACTGAAATTTAATGTTGATGGGATAAGCTATTTATTTTATTTATATATTTTTTATTTTATTTATTTATTTATTTCGAATATGGGTTCTAATACAACAAGACATAATATCTTATAATTTAGAGTATTAGAATCAGACTTGTTACATAATTTGATTACAAATTGGACAATGATTATTAAAAATTTAAACAATTTAAATAAATTAAAAAATAATAAAAAAAATAAAAATAATTATAAAAGAGTAAAGGAAAATATTTATAAAAAATAAAATAGAAATAAAAATATAAGTTCTAAAAAATAATATTTGCTTGTTTATGATTGCTTTAATTTTTGATAGGTTTTTTAGAAGTTAAAAGATTGAAAAAGTTACAGTTTATAACTATACAATTGCGAGAGTAAATTTTTAAATTTAATTGCGTTGCTAGTATTTTGAATATAAACATGGAGTTGGTTCCAGAGACGAATTGTTAAAATAAAAAACTGCCTTTCAGATGCCGTATCATTATGCCGAAATTGGATGATGCCATTACCCCTCGATGAACTGTAGGCGGACAAAAAGGTATTTCTGCATTTTTGTCATAACAATTTTGTTTCAAACGTCATACCGAAAATACGAGTAGTATACTGAGATATGTGATCAAATTTTTTAAGGCCGTAAATGTAGCGTACAACGTTATTAAAAGTAGTTTTGAGTTTCAACGTATCATTTGAATTACAACCATAAAAAACCTCAGTTGAATATAAAAGAGTAGGTAATATATACGTTTTCGCAAGAAGTAGCCGTATTTTTAGAGGTGTATAATACTGTGTAGTCCATAAGCTCCTTAGCATACAATATACTCTGCCACATGACCTATTTATATGGTCAGACCAAGTTAAGGTATTATTGAAAATTACCCCAAGATTTCTGACGGAACTAACTACATCAATTTTTGTACTTCCAAGGAAGATATCAATTTGAGATTAAATTTTGACAGATTTCTGACAAATTATTAGGCATTTAGACTTATTTGGGTTAAGAAGCAACCCATTTGCTGACGCCCAGAGAAAAATACTATTAAGATCAGTATTCAGATCATTTACGCAAGAGGTAATGGATGCCTTGGAACTACTCAGGTAAATTTGAATATCATCAGCATACATTTGTATACTGGAATACTTAAGTTGCTGCGGTATGTCATTTGCATACAATGAGAATAATAATGGTCCAAGTATGGAACCCTGTGGAACACCTCTTACAACACATAAAGGATATGAAACGAGTCCATCATATGAAACGCTCTGCAGTCTATCCGTTAAAGACGATAAGATTAACTTAACAGCAGTTGTAGAAAAATTGAATATTTTCGATAGTTCCTATGCGCATTTCACTGGTTGCTTATGCCAGATCATCGGGAAACTTCATCCATAAAGATTTTTGAAAAACTACAGATATTACACCAAATAAAACTGTTAAGCGTAAAAGAATTACAGAAACAGTTCTATTTGTAACAATATCAAAGTTTAAACAAAATCATCAACAATAAACAGTGAGTGTATCTCTCCTAACATTCCCCAATTGGGAATTAAGCACGATTAACAAAATTATTAAAAAAAAAAAGTTTATTTTTAATTTAAGAATAACATTTGATATGTCAAATTTTTAATTTTAATTGTGTTTGAGGTCAAATGATAAAGCCTTTTCATATAAAAAGTTTTACTTCGTGTTTAATGGTTATTAGCTCAGTTGCAAACAATAGAATTTGACACATTTGGCGCTATTTTGTTTGCTAAGAAAACTTATAACTTTAAAATTTTTGTGGGTTTTAATATAAGCAAGTTAGTGTGATATATTCGGCTGTGCTGAATCTTTGATACCCTCCACCGACAGTTTTTCTTTATTAAAACAGACGTCAGCATTCAAATTGGTTGTGGTTTAGACCAATATTAAATTATTGACCGACCGTCAGAAAGTTTTATGTTATTTATAGCAATTTTAACTAGCCTGAACCGAACTTAAACGATTTTCAGGAGAGGAATTTATATTGAAGCCATGATGAGTTATGAACCCAAACTCTGCGGAGAGATATCTGGTATTAAAAAACATAAATTTCAATACAGCGGTGAAATAAGTTTAAGAGCTTACGGTAAATTTCAGAAGGCCGCTAAACATGGAATCAAAGGTAAATTATGGTCCGTATAAAACAAAATTGCATGCAATTTTTTCTAGTCATATGAAACAAAGTTGGAAGAAATGCTATCACAATAAATATATCTGCTACGGTTTTAGGCGTATTGAATAATTTTACTAGAGTAGGCTTTATATGGGGCCTATTCTAAATTATGGACCGATCATTACGAAATGTATTAGTTTTATTTCTAGTCCTATAAAACTGTGAAGTATTAAATTTGATTTTGATAGCATTACTATTTACGGCTTAGGCGTACTAAACTGTTTTCCGGGAGTAGGATTTATATGGCGCCTGGGGTAAACCATAGACCGATTTTGAAGAAATTTCACAGTGTCATTTCTAGTCAAATAAAACGAATTTTTGCAAAATCTTATATCATTCCGTGCATTGTTCCACCATTTATGCTAGTTTTTGTAACAATATTATCAATTTTTTAAGGTTGTGGTTCTACATTTTGATTAATAGCTCTGATCCTACTAAACCGATTTTGCTGGATTTCAATCCCAAACTGCTTAGCAACTTAGCAAACTACAAGCAATTTGACACCAAGTTTGTTTATTTCTTTTGAGTTTTTCGAAAGTGAGCGTGTTTTAAACAGACGGACATGGCTAAATCGACTTGGAATTCCCCAAGGAATCATAATATACAAATATACTTATGAGGTCTGAGATGAATATTAACAAATTTTCACAAGGAATGACAAATATATTATACCCGCTTCACAACTAATTGGGGTGGAGGGTATAAAAAACAGTACATTTGCGTACTGTTTTGGACATTATGCATAAAACAGTACAATTGCAAAAAATCAGTACAAGTGCTGTTAAAAACAGTACGTATGGCAACCCTACCCGCAATGTCGACAAGAACATTTCTTTCGTATATTTTTATTGCAAACAATAACAAATGTTAATGTTTTGTTATTGTTTTCAATAAAAATATAAAGCAACATGTACACCACATGTTTTTTACATCTGACTTGCAAAATGCTTACAAAATGCAAAGTCATCTGACAAAATTTCAATAAGAGCGTGCTCTATTTTCTTCTGACAAACCACCTGACATCACAAAACCGGCAGCGGCGTCTACTATTGACGGAATCATTAGCCATCTGAAGCTAATATTTTCCAATACCGATACATATAGGCATGATGATTTTAATAGAAATTATGTAGATATATTTATAAAGAATGTTGCATTATAATATCCTAAATTGGTAACTACAAATTTAAAGAAAAAATTTCAAGACGGCTAAACTATTTTACGGCGCAAATAAAAATTTTTGTGGCGGCAGCAAGCTATTTTGAAACCAAGAACTACTTTGGTTTCTGCAATAACTATGCGAAAAAAAAAAACAGAGACAATGTCGGAAGCAAATTACATGTACATTTGCGAGCGAATATGATAAACCTTCTGTGAAACAGCAAATTTGACAGACATGCACAATTACACGTGACTTGAAAAGTTGGCAAGTCAGATGAAAAAAACATGTCGTCTTCATGCTTGGGTATAATTGCAAACAAATGCAAATTTTAAGAAAAATTGCGTATTTGCCCACAGAATTACCGGTAATCGCATGATCAATCATATTGTGCACTGCAAAAATTGCAAATTTGCACAATAACCATCGTGAAAACCCTTAATGTTTAAGAATGCAAATAAACTAAAGAGCTGCATAAATGTACATATTTAAAAATCTAATACACAGAAAAAAACAAATGTGTGCGCAACATATTTGTGTGCAACCACAATGACAAATCATATGCCGTACTGTTTATCGCACAGCTTACAAATTTTTGTAAACGTACAAGAATTTATCGAAATACACGCCGGACACTATATATTTTTAACAAAACCTTTCAATTCAGTAAAAGATGTTTGCCCTTACAAGAATTGTTGTTGTAATAATATCAAAGAAATTTTAAATACAAAATTGTGCGTACATACACGTCCCAAACTCACATTATACAACATATGAATATGTCTACTTTTTGTTGCCTCTGCAATGTCTGGGATGCGAAAAGTAGGTTTACTCTCTACTTTTGTAAGCGTCACAAGCAGCGTTCGACAAATGAAATTTAATTTTTACCAGTGGGTGATGCCGCATAAAAAGCGTTGCGTAACTTGAAACGTAGAACGCAAGTGAGGTATAAAAATCATACAATGCGCAAGGGCGAAAACGCTTGGTGTGAAGCTCGAGCTTTATGATAATATGTTGTTTACACTCCTCCTCAGTATTTGTTTCTGGCACCGTCACTAGATACCGTGTTGATTTGGATAATTTTTTAATGATTTTATAGTGTGCTTTTTAATGGAATTGTGCAGACCTGAGTGCCCCGGTAGGCTAGCTAGTAGTGAGCTGGTCTATCAACCCCGGGGTCGTGGGTTCGATTCCCGCCAGAGACTCTGGTTTCTTTCCTGCAGACAAGCGTAAAGCTTCGCGGGGATTAGCGTAGGGAATTAAAAAAAAAAAAATAAAAAAAAAAAAAAAAAAAAAAAAAACCTCTAATATAAATTCGCATATTAAGTAAGTTTTTACTGAAAAACAATAGTTTTGGATATTATTTGGTATCATTGAATTTTATTTTTATCAAAGGTAAACAGATTGTGGCACTCAAACAAATATTAAATAAAATTTACATAAATAAGGGGGCAATATTAATAAAGGTGTTATGATACTTGCTATTTTTGTATTGGATTTTTTAGGATTGACTGAATGAAACAACAAATGTAAACAAAACAAACAATACTGCCCATTTTTTCCCCCACAAAAAACCGTCATTAAAGTTAAAAATCGCAAAAAAAAGTTAAAAGCGTTTCTATCGATCAACTAAAAAAATTGGCAACAGTGCTAACAATTAATCTGGAAGTGTCAATTTTAAGTTAAAAAATTTTATATTTTTTTTGACAGTCTTAGATTATTTATCGATAACACATGTATATTTGTTTGACATTTCAAGATTTTTTATGATATAATCATACTCTTTATACTTAGTCAGTTTTCCTATGCAAATATATTTGCACTGTTCTCCAATATAGAAAAAATACAAAAAATAGCAAGTATCATAACAGCTTAACTTATTTTTAATTAAAAATTTCTGTTAAACCAGTGTTGCACGTAAATCTGTTGTGTTATTTTTAATGTTTTTGCAAGATGTTTTTGGGTTTAACAAGTAGTTTTAAATTGGTGTCTTCATTTTTGAAGTATCAAACACAAAATCAATAATTGGTTCTAAACAGAGAGAATGCATGCCTCGAGAACAGGTTGCATTTATGAAGCACTGAGAAAAATATTGTTAGCGAAACACTTTTTCCATCAAAATGTGTTTTGTTTTTTAATGCAATAAAATTAAAATCTTTTTAGGTAAATAACAGTACGCTGCTATATGCTGTTTTCAATTGAAGTTCAGCCAAGTAAGTAAAAGTAGCCTTCATTCTTTTTAAATGTATCTCAAAATTTAAAAAAAAAAAAAATTGCACAGTACACACGATGGATTTGTTTCGTCAGTTTTTCTTTTAATAACAAATGCATATTTTAATATTTTTAAAGCACATTTTGAATTTAATGAGCAAATTTTAAGCGCATATATTCCAATAATATTCACAGAAAATTCCATTTCCTAGTCATGATGAACTAAATTAACTAACTTTTTGCTTTGATTATAAAAACTTATTTTTACATTCAAATGCATATAAATATATATGCTTTGATTTTTAATTATATTTCTTGTTATTTTATAATGTTTTTGCTACTTTGACCTGCATGATTTGTTCAACAATAAATGTAATAAAGAAGCAAATAAAACATATGATAATTATTTATAACATGTTTCTTATATTATTTTAAATTTCTTAGAAGAATAAAAAAAAACAATAAAATATAGCAATTTGTTGCCACTAGGGTTCCTCATTATTTTCACATTGTTATTTTTATATTCCTATATTTTATTATAATAAAATAAATCTTATTAAATTTTCGCAATAATAAAAAAGCCAATTCTAGCAATAAACAAGTAAGATTGCCATATTCGGCTGTACCGAATCTTTGATACCCTCCACCGACAGTTCGAATATTTCAGAAGTGATATCTATTAATTATTAAGGCTCAGTTAGTCTTTACTTTCTGTTCTGTTACGAATGAGATGATTTGTTTTTGTTATTAAAAAACCTGTGAAATTGATAAGTTTTTCTGTTCTGTTGGACCGTAACAGATCTGTAATATTAACAACTTGTTATGTAATTGTAAGTGACAACAACAGAAACAGAAAGTAAAGACTAACTCAGCCTTTAGTTTTTCTTTATAAAAACAGACGTCAGCATTAAAATTGGTTGCGATTTAGACCAATATTAAATTATTGACCGACCATCAAGTTTTATGCTATTTATAGCAATTTTTACTAGCCTGAGCCGAACTTTAATGATTTTCAGGAGAGGAATTTATAGTGGAGGTATGATAAGTTATGAACTTAAAATGATTTTGATAGCATTACTATTTACGGTTTAGGTGTACTAAACTGTTTTCCGGGAGTAGGGTTTATATGGCGCCTAGGGTAAATCATAGACCGTTCTTGAAGAAATTGCACAGTGTCAGTTCTAGTTCTATAAAACTGTGACGTGCAAAATTTGTATTGTAATGATAGCATTAATTATAACGGGCTTATGCCCTCTAAATAGTTTTCCAGGAGTAGGGTTTATATGGGTCTAAGGTAAATCATGCACCGATCTCCACGAAATTTAACAGCGCGATTTCCAGTCAAATAAAATGAATGTTTGCAAAATCTAATATCATTCCTTGCATTGTTCCACCATTTATGTTAGTTTTTGTAACAAAATTAACAATTTTTTAAGTTGGTGGTTCCACATTTTGATCCTACTTTACAGATTTTGCTGGATTTCAATCCGAAACTGCTAAGGATAACTACAAGCAATTTGACACTAATTTTGTTCGTTTCTTTTGAGTTTTTCGAAAGTGAGCGTGTTTTCAACAGACGGAGAGACGGACAGACAGACGGACATGGCTAAATCGACTTAAGCTAAGATCCCACTATCAGCGCAATGTACCTATTTTTGCCGTATTTCATTAGCCGATAGTGTGAACGGTCAACATTTTTTAATATGCGACAATCTGTGCCGATATTGTGCTGACTGTGGACAATCTAAATTAACATTGATGCGCCGATAATGTGAACACACTTTTTTACAATGTGGAGCAATCATTTTTTTTAATATGTACCGATTTTTATCGGCCACTTGTGCGCCGACCACAGTCGCCAATCAGCGCCGATACAAGAGATGGCAAAACAAAATTTTTAAATTGCACCGCTGGATACTAAAATTTTACTTTTTTGAATTTTATTGTACCAAAATTACATTTGTTTTATCTATAATTTATGTTTTAAAACGGTAAATAGTACATTTGTACTGTTAAATGAAAGAAAACAATTCGCTTTAACCAAAACATTGCAGTTGTATCGATGTTGCCATCCTTGGTTTGTAAACAAACATCTATTTACAAAACAACAATTAAAAAAAAAGAACAATTGCAGTAAGTTTGAATAAAATTTAATAAATTTTTTATTATAGATTAATGTATTATTTAAAATTGTTAGAAAACATAATGGAATATTCAGACAGAGAATTTTGCAAATTTCTAAATTAAAATTATGTCTGCCAACAAGCAAACATATTCGGCCTTATTGTGGTTGTGGTTGTCGTATACGACTGTGTAATAGATCAAAGTAATACACAACATGTGTTCTTTAATCTACTACAAAAAACGACACGTTTGCTTACGAAAACGACAACCACAATAAGGCTGATGATTTCATTTGCCCAAATAGCACGATAGTGTGACCGCATTGTACCGATTATTGTCGCAGTTGAGTTCTGGCCGATATGAACCGAAAAAAATTGTCACAATGTGCGACGATAATGGGACTGCCTAAGAATAAATTGTGCAATGTTTTCAAAAGTGCGCCAATATAGCACGATAAAAATCGTCACAGATTGGGCTATTTGAGCCGATAGTGGGATCTTAGCTTGAGAATTACTCAAGGAGCCAGCATTTATTTACTTTATGGGGTCTGAGATGAATATTAAAAAAGTTTCACACGGAGTAAAGGAAAATTAAAAATAGCATATATTTTTATTTTTCATAAAAGTAGTGGTAATAAAGTTAAAACAGTGTAAAATATTATTTGGCTAAATGATATATAAAGCGGAACATACTTTTGCAATATTATTGTATATGATATTCGCCATATTAGATCCATTTTGTCCTATATTGTGCAATAAATGGCACAATGGTTTTAATTTAAATATTGCTCAACTTTCATTCAATAAAAAACTATAGGAATAACATAAACAGCATTGAACAATGCTGCCAACACATTTTACTATCTTTTCGTTCTACAATAAAAATCAAGTCTTTTTATTGTTGCACACATTGGCTTTATAATTGTACAATACGTAAAATTGAACAGTTTTATTGGAACTGTATGCGCCGCTTTAGGATTTATTAAAAAAAAAATGCCATACGATTTTTTTAAATTAACCCCATATTATTATCTTGTGGGGTCTTATTTGTCCTGTTTAAAAAATTACTTTACAATAAATATGCAAAATATGTTCTACGAACATTTTGCTAAACAAGCTGAACGAACATTTGCTGTTTTGGATAACAATCATCCAAATTAACGCTGTGGATGTGAGTATGACAGAGGACTTGAATGTTTACTACTGGACAAATATTGAGGAAGGATTTTGGCACACATTCTTATAAGATCCAACTGCGTCGTGCGTTCGGTCAATGGGCTGTAATCAACTGGAAGTTGAACTAGATTTTTCATCTTCAGCGATGAAGTTAATTTCTGGCTTAACGGGCTTGTAAACAAGCAGAATTGTCGATTTTGGAGAGAGCTTAATTCTCATTAGTTCTTATAACATCCCGCTAAATCTCTGTTTTGTGTTGATTATATGCCGAAGGCGTCCTCGGTCCATTTGTCCTTTAATCCGATATCGGTGCCAACATTACCGTAAATGCAAATGATAGAGGCAAATAGCTTGTAAACTTTTTTATTCGTCAGGTCATTGCAAATCATTTGGATTAGAAATGGACGCTGCAACATGCCATTCAGCGCGAGAAGCCATCACTTTGTTGAGCCAAAGGTTAAGATGCCAAATGTAAACCTGTGAATTGGACGTCTCCTTCGTATCTGATTTTACCCCCTTGGCCTACTTTTTGTGGAGGTACGTCAAATCTCTAGTCTGAATAAACCAGCAACTATTGATCATTCGAAGCCAACATTCGACACACTTTTCACGAAAATTGGACCGACAGGATGGCGTTCATATGGCGCAGAACTTATGTTTAAACATTAAATGCCATGAAATTTGTGAGCTTATAAAGCCAAAATTTTGGTTATTTGGTAAACATTTTTTATTGTCATATAGATAATAATTATGACAGTCATAAAATTTTAACAAATACAACCAATATCACAATATACATAGAACATTTTGTTAATAGCCTTAATGCTTATCGTTTTAATTTTCCGGTAACTATTATTTTATATTTTTTTAAATTTCAGCACGTTTGTGCTTCATATTTTTGTTTCTGTAACATATTTTTATTTACATAAAGGTTTTATCTTATACATAAAAAATTTGCACACTCACAAATTACACAATTGTCCCAATTAATTTATTAAATTAAAATATTTAATTATTAAATCCTATTTATTTAATTTAACAAGTTTAAACTTCTTTTACCATTTGAATTTTCGTAGAAAGCAGAAAATAATATTTTTGGTATGAGCAGTTGTGAAGAAAGTTAAAGCTAATTTAAATAAGAACTTCCAGTAAAATTTACCGAAGGCTCGAATTTTCTTCTTTTAAGCTTAAAGTAATATTTATTTTTCAAAGAATACTTAATTTATTCATAAATAAATAAGACTTTTTTTATTAAGGGGAGTGTACTGTACATTGCTTTACAACATGTTTTCCTTAATGGCCATTAACAACTTGTGTATTATTATAGTTGTTGTTATTTCAGTTTCGTTTCATTTCGACATCATTTTTCTTTGTTATTATTAATTATAGATCAAATGGCAAAATTATTAAATGCTATTAAAAGATTAAGTTTTGATTATATTTTGAAATAAAAAAACTAAAATGTTAAAGGAAATTCTATGAATTATACCGATAGTTTGCTCTTTTCGTTTCTTTATATTTTTAAGTTAATTTCAGGAATTGCTTTTGTTAATATTCATTTGCAGCCGTATTCATAACAAAAAGTTAGCCACAGTTTGTACACTACACCCAGAGAAAAAACATGTTAAAATATGGTCACCTCCAACACAACAAATGTTGAACATATTATTTTTAATTTAACCATACTATTGTCAGCATAAACCATATTATAGTTTGAATAGTCCTCCATCCATCATTTTGATCAAATGGACTACTCCCTGGACTGGTCCAATGTTATGCAAGCATGGGACATGTCATTGTTAAAAAGAGTTTGTAGTGAAAATACAGGTCTTCGTTTTTAAACGAAGTTAAAACTAATCCTCTGGAGTATACCATGGAGTAGTTTCAAAACTAATCCACTAGGAGTATGTATGAACATGGAGTAGTTTTAAGACAACTCCGTTATAATGTAAAACTGGGCTGTATGGTCAAGCCCTAGGACATCGTTATGTTAAATAGACTATGTTTTTTCAATACATTTGGGTTAACTTTGGACTAGTCCTAGTTCCTTATGGGCTACATTTTACATGCGTGTATGGACTCGTCGTATCATCTGCAGGGCGTAAGCACAGAGTTTATTCATAACAAACTTTTGTTCATCTGCTAAGTTTTAATAACTCAACTCTGAATTTTAGTGATGCCACATTATATTACACGTTTGCATTAATCATCGCTGGACTTTTTTTTTCCTCCACATACACTCAATACACATGAGGGCTTTTACGACGTCGTTTTATCTTGATTCCCTTTTAAAGCAACTTCCAAAATCTCTTTGCGTTCATACGATGATTTTTGGTTGCATTTCTTTTTTTATTTACAGTATGGCCTTGATTATCCGTCATTCGATTAACCGGCAGCATCAATTAACTGGAAAATATAATTTGTTTTTGCATTGATTTAAATCACCTCTGTTATCCGAAATTATAAACAAATTATATTTTTCCTTTAAATGTTCCTTTAAAATCAAACCAAGTTTAAATAAACGAAGAAAGAGAATTTCCCAACATACTGGAAGCATATTCTGCCAATTACTTTTTTCCCTATGTTTACATAATAATACATTACATATTTATATAAAATATGAAACACACCAAAAAAAAAAAAATTAATAATCAAGAATGCTGCCGGTCCCGTATGTTATCGATAATCGAGGACTCACTGTATTTTCAACCACACACTTCAAAGCAAGAAAAAGCGTAAAAAGAAAAAGTTAAAAGAGAAATATAAAAAACGACATGAAAACACAAACCGAGTCGTTTTGTTTACCCCTCTTTCTTCTCTACAGCGCTTGCCATCAAACCAAAAGAGACGTCGACAAAGCGACGTCGTAAAAGCCTCCATGTGAATTGCCTGTTATAACAGTTTTTAAAAGTTTTTAAAATAAAAAAAAAAGATGGAAAAATAAAATAAAACAGTAATTAAAATCTGTGGCATTTTGGCAAAACATCTTAAGTCAAATTTAAAAAGTTAAACAAATTATGTTAACCATACGAATTTATTAACAAGGTTTCTTTCAAATGTGCTAAATTCCCATTTCATACTATTGAGAAACTGAAATTTATTGTTGAAGGGATAAAAGCTACTCCTATGCGCATTTCACTCGTTGCTTAGGCCAGATCGTCAGGAAACTCCATCCAAAGATCTTAGAAAAGGTAAAGATATAATACAAATAAAACTGTTAAGCGAATAAGAATTATAAACCTCAGTTTTACTTGTAACAATATCAAAGCTTATCTTTGAATTTTCATTCAAAAAACATTTTTTTTACGTTTTTAAAATTTTGTATTACAAGTGAAATTTTTACTTAATTTTGTTTTTTTTATTTGATTAATATGATTTTTTCACCGAGTTTTTTTTTTAAATCTTTTCTGCTCTCTTATCTCGACTTAAGATGTTTTGTCAAAATGCCACAGAAATGAAGCCACACAAATTGTTTAACATTAAACAGCTGTTTTTCCAGGGCTGTGGAGTCGGAGTTGAAGAGTCGAAGTTGAGGATCTTGTGCCGGAGTCGTAGTACCCACAAAAGCCCGCGACTCCGACTCCAAAGTTTTTCGGCATAAAAAATTTCCAAAATAAAAATTATCTTCTTAAAACACATTTAAAATTTAATTAAGATATTGACATCACTGTCATGAAAGCATAAGGCGCTAAATTGTAAATAAATAATTAAAAAAGAAAATTAAAAAAAGCAGATATTGTGTTTGAGATTATTGGAATGGATTGTTAATAATACTTGTTTTAAAATATTGTTGAATAAAACTCTAAGTAAATGAAAGGACAGTAATAAATCTTTGTGGTTGAGTGAAGATTCTGCATACATACGTACATACATACATACATACATATGTTCATTGTGATGCATGCTTAGTGCTGGCGGCAATTATACCATCTTTTGTATGTATGTGAATTTCTGCGTCTAATTGCGATTTAAGCCATTTGTTCCAACTTGAATTTGCTGAAGAATTTTATTTAATACGTGTGGATTTTTTCCAATTCTTTTAAAAATATTGAGTTTATTCTGCTCCTGAGTTGTTGATTAATTGTTTGTTTACTTGTGTCAGAGCTGGGATTTATTAATTGATTTCAGTATGGCCCCACATAAAGAAATTTATAAATGCCTTGATTGTAATAAAAATGTAACAAAAACACAAAGGAATGTTGGGTGCGCTTATTGTGATCATTATTTCCATATTGAATGTGAAAATATTTCAGTTGAACAACATACATTTTTAACCAAAAATAGAATATTGAAGTTTATTTGTCAACAATGTTCTCTTAAACCGAAATTTTGTAATATTCAGGAAGAATTAAGAAATGGATTTGCATCACTTACTGCAATGCTTGAGAAAGAGTTGGATGTTAAATTTCAAGAAAATAAACGTAAACTTGATGAACAATTGGAAAATGGACTTAAATTAATTCATAGATGAGATGAATAAAATTAATAATAATGAGCCATCTAACAATGTTGATGAGTTGAAGTCTGAAATAAAAAGTTGCTTAGATTTTGTTAAAGTAGTCGATAACGTTGCTGATGGAAAAATAGCTGGCTTGGAATTGAAAAATAGTATTCTCCAAAGACGTCTCAATAGATCAGATATTATAATACGTGGCCTACCAAATAAAATAAAGAATTTACGTGAGCCTATTAAAAGAATTTGTTCGCAATGTAATGTTCAGATATATGACTACGATATTCAGCACTGTACTTATTTTGCTGGTGGAAAAGCTGTACTTGTAAAATTTAATTCTGTGCAAATTCGTGATCAAATAATGATCAACTACAATAGGAGTCGTAATTTGCTTTTAAAAAATATTGTTCGCCTTGATGATAATAGTAATCTATCCAGGATTTTTTTGTCGGATCATTTGACTGATGCTGCTAAAAAGCTAGTTAATCTGTGTCGTAAGCTTAAAACAGATGGCAAGATATTACGATATAAATTTGTGAATTATGACATACCTAAGGCGAAAGTAGTGAAGTCGGATCAAACTGAGGTGCTCCTATCTTATGATGATTGCATTAATCTTTCTGAAGGACGTGGTGATTTAAGCGATATATCTTTTTCATCTGTTAATAACTCAATTCTTGCTAATGCACATACCACATAACTAAACCTTTTTCTTTTATTTTTTATTATCAAATTTTAATTCACACACTTTTTTCTATTGCAGTTGAGCAAGATTAATAAGGATATTTAAGATGGTCATTGCAGTAAATATTATGATTGAGTTTTATTTTTTGTGAAAATGTGCCATATATCTGTATATTTGTTCTGGCAACACACAAAAAAAGCCTGGCAGTACTGTTTGCAATTATGCGCAATCATATTAAAGTAATTTTTTTTCTTTGCTTTTTGAATTGCTTAAATTTATTCTTTATCTTATATCGAAAACCGCGACCATTTTGTATAAGTTTTTCGACAAACAATATATCGCTTATTATGTCTGGTGTTGTTGCTTGCATTTGTTGCATCTGAGTAAATGTGCACTACCATTTTTGCTCAGGGGTTTTTTTCTGTGAAAATAAGGTAAAATGGAACAAGTTGCAAATGCGTGCTGTCTGTTTTGCGTTGAGTGAATGTGTGTGTTCTTCCACATATTTGCATCGTTTTGACACTGTACTACCCATCGTGAAAGTCCTTATTATTTTTGTTTTATTTGTTTGCTGTTCTTTTAAGAAATGTATTAGGCCAGTTCAATGCAAGATTTCTTATTGTACTTAATGTTAATTTAAATTTGTTTTAATGTTATATTTGAAATACTCTTTGTATAAAGTACTCAATATTTTTATAAAAATATAGAGATGTGTGTATTAGTAGAATGTTGTTTGAGTTGGACTAATAAATATTGTTTGACTGCTAATTTCATAAATTTGTTTTCTATTTATATGTAGATTCTTCTATTGCTTTTGTTAATTATTTTATTTTTAATTTTCTTAATAACTGTATTTTTAATTTTGTATTGCTATGAATTTAAGGCAAAATCTAGGAAATGTTGTAAGTGATAACAGTTATTTAAAATCCCAATTGATTCATTTTAAGCATAATCTTAACATCGGTCATCTAAATTGTACAAGTTTTAATTTAAGACCGAACTCTACTAAATTTAATGAAATAAGGTAAATATTAGATGGTGGATATTTGAATGTTGCTGGTTTTAATGAAACCTGGTTACGTGATGAAATATCTTCTAATGCTGTTAATATATCAGGATATATATGCCACAGAAATGATCGGTTAAACAGTAGAGGTGGAGGAGTGGCCCTTTATGTCTCGGAGAATATAAAACATAAGGTTGTATTTGTTGGTGAGGGTTATGGAGTTGCTGAATGTCTCTTTGTTGAACTTGTTTTTAACGAAGTGAAGGTGTTGGTGGGAGTTGTATATCTACCTCATGGTAATTTTGATGCATTTGAAGAGGAGATATCTGAGGTGCTTGTGCGTTACTCCAACATTGTTGTTATGGGTGATTTCAACAATAATCTTTTTGATGTTGATAAAGGTTTGAATGTTAGAAATATTTGCAGTAGATTGAATCTTTTCTTAATACATAATTCCATGCCAACATATGTTACTAGTAATTCTACTTCTCTTCTTGATTATTTTTTGGTGTCTTCAACTAATTTAGTGAAATCTACTGGTCAATTTCAATGTCCTGGTATAACGCGGCATTCTTTTATTTTATCAATTTTATGATTATGATGCAGTAGATATTAGTTCTTTTCAATCTGCATTGTTGGACTGTAACCTGGATGATATGTATCTGACTAGTAATGTTGATGAGCAGTTAAACATTTTAACTTATAATTTAGGAAATTTACATTCTCTTGTTCCCTTAAAGAAACGTTTTTTTAGAAATCGTAGTGAGTCTTGGACCAATGATCCAGAGATTCAATACAATATTTCCCTTAGGGACCTAGCGTATAGGACCTATTTAACAGATAGAACAGATGGTAATTGGAAAGTTTTTTGTCGCTGTAGGAATCGCGTAAAATCTGTTATTAGGAAAATAAAAAGGAGAGTACATAGTTTAATTTTTGAAAATAAAAACGCTAAGGATATTTGGTCAATCCTTAATAGGCAGGGACTTGGTGTTAATGAGGACAAATTAGGTCATGTTGATCCTGACTATTTAAATCATGTCTTTTCATCCAATCAGATTAATAATAGCAATAGAATAGTTGATAGATCAATTTATAATCAAACTGGATTTTCATTTCGTCCAGTTGAATTGTGCGAAATGGTTTCGGCTTTTTATTTAATTAAGTCAAATGCTGTTGGATTGGATGGCTTTAGACTTAAGTTTATCAGGATTTTGATGCCAATCATTGGGAACTTTGTACTTCATTTATTTAATACAATATTGATAACGTCGAATTTTCCGTTATTTTGGAAGATTGCGAGGATAGTTCCCATAAGTAAAAATAACTCAACAACTGGGTCTGATGATTTACGGCCGATTTCCATATTGCCTGTTCTATCTAAAATTGTGGAGCATCTTATGAAGATTCAACTTTTAGAACATATTGTTCATAATAATTATCTGCATGATTGTTAATCTGGTTTTAGAGCTAATAGGAGTACTACCTCTTTACTGCTTGGCTTAACAGACAATATTCGCAATACTTTAGCTAATGAAGGTGTTTGTATTTTATTGTCATTGGACTTTACCAAGGCTTTTGATAGAGTAGATCATTATCTGATTGTTCAAAAATTGCACAGATATTATAACTTTTCAAGTTCTGCTTGCAAGTTAATATCTTCATATCTTTTTGGTAGAAGTCAATATGTCGTTAGTGGTAATCGGGCTTCTGGCTTGCTTCCAGTTCATAGCGGAGTGCCTCAAGGATCAGTCCTTGGACCTTTACTTTTTATAATGTTTATAAATGATCTTTTTGATCAAATTTCTAGTAATACGTGTCTTCCATTTTCTTTTGCTGATGATGTGCAGCTTTTGTTCAAGGGTACACCTGAATTTTCCGATGTATTCCAAAATGTGATCAATTATACAGCTCAATTGTTAGATAGTTGGGTTCTGGATAATGCGTTTGTAGTTAATACTGGTAAAACTAAGGCTATGTTGTTTGGCAAGTGTAGTAGTTCTGAGTTCACTATTACTCTCAATGGTGGTGAAATTGAGTTTGTTGATCGTCTTAATTGTCTAGGTGTAATACTTGACACAAAATTATCATTTGAGGGTCATGTTAATTACATAATATCTAAAGTGAATTTTACTTTGCGTAAATTGTACAATACGGATTTAATGTTGCCAACTTATGTAAAGAAGCAAATTGTTCATGGGCTTGTTATGCCAGTTTTTTTTATATGGGTTGGAGGTGTATTCTGGAACCGTTGGCTATATTCTAAAAAAAGTAAGATTGGTGTTTAATCGAGTTATGCGGTATCTTTACTCGTTGAGAATAAGACAGCATGTCTCACCATTTGTTTTAAAATTTTTAGGTTTTTCATTTGTAGAGTTCGTAGATTTCAGAAATCTTGTTCACTTTTATAAGTCTTATAGGTTGCAAACTCCTGGGTATTTAATTCAGCTATTTAATTTTTGTAGATTAACGAGGAATAGACAGTTAAAGATACCGAAATTATCTGCCGTATTGGAGCGTTCTTTTCATGTTAGAGTTGCACGGTCTTATAATAAGTTGCCTAACTTTTTGAAAACTTTTGGTGTTTCTGCTAACACATATAAAAAACGACTTTTTCTGGAACTTTCAAGAAATCAATCTTCTATATAACTGATGTGTTAAATATGCTTTAAGGGAATGATATTTAAAAATTTATTCTAACGTTAACAGATATCCACTTTATATTTTTCTTCTGTGTAAACTTGAAATAATATTTTATTTTTTTTATGATATTTTGGAGAAACTTTTATTAATTTATTACTTATGCATGTGTATACTTATGCATGTGTATACATGTATTTACATAATCTTTTGAATCGTTCGTTTTGGGATTTTTCATAGCTGGAACTCTTACATTTTAATTAGGCTATCTAGCTCTTTTGTAATTATATTTTAACTTAAATATATTTGAATTTTTATATACATATACATACATACTTTCATATATAAATTTTATTTACAATTGTTAGTAGAAATTTGTAACCGATTATGGCCTTTAAAGACTAGGTTATAGGTAATGTGAAAATAAATAAATAAATAAATAAATAGTTTATGATTTAGTCAATCGCCTGTCATTTGGAAACAGCACATTAATGTTTGCGTACGGTAATTTCTTCTCAAAAACTCAAATTTTTAGAAGGCCGTACGGTAATGAAAAAATAAAAGTTAACATCGCTGAGTCTCATATACATTTAGCGTCAAGATTATAGTAGTAGCCGGAATCGCACTTAACAAATTTCAGCGTTTGGAGTCGGAGTCGGAGTTAGTACTTTTTTCGGACGACTCCACATCCCTGTGTTTTTCACAAGTTGTCAAACGTTTGGCAGTTCGTTAACAAGAGTGTAGCAATTCGTTAGCCAGAGGTTGGTAAGTGTATTATAAATTAATATGTGCTAACTTCATGCCAAATCTTCTCTATGAATACGGCTGTTAGTATTTAATCAAACTCAAATAATTAACTCTTAATTAACATACAAAAATGTGAATATAAGAAAAGTAGGTGTTGTAAATGAAGAACCAATCGACTGAATGATTAATGATATAAAATCAATAGATAATATTTTTAAGGGAAATTTAAACCTACATTTATACACTTTGTGTTGCGACAGTTTTCTCTTATCCTTCCTTAGGTTTTAAGGTAATTGGAGAAATGGTTTGTATATTAATCAGTAGACAATAAATCAACCCAAAATAATAAAACGAATTGATACTTGCATGAATATAAAAATAGACCTTTCAAATGTAGAACCATTTACCAGAAAGATTAATGACTAACTAATATGCATTTTAATACATTCAAAGATGTCATTCATTTGATTGTGGATGACATAAATGCGAATGTTTTGATTTTGATGGAGCTTTTTATAAATGACTTATTCTTAAGGGTGGCAAAAACTGTTTTAATTGTAATTTTTTATATCTTTCAACTCCGATTACAGGGTGTAGTATTACTATTACAATTTTTCTGTTCTTTTGTAATTTGGAAAATATTTTCATTATTCCAATAAAAATGAAAATAAAATAGGCATACTCGCATACTAAAAAATAATGTGTAATAAATTGGGTTAAACCGTCAAAAAATCACAACATTTGTAGCTCTACACAAATTTGCAATAAAAAAATGCCAAACTAGGTACTTTCACTTTATCGGGATAACAACAGGGGCCTGATTCTGGCAGTCGTGATCGAATAATTTCGATAGCAATTTATTATCTAATTATTTCAGTCAATACTGAACGAATCGGAATTATTTTTTCAGTGTTATAAAGCATTAATTTGAGTTTCACAATACTAAAAAAATAATTCCTATTCGTTAAGTATCGACTGAAATAAAATTGCTTTCGAATAGAGAAAGTACCCGATCACGACTGCCAGAATTAGGCCCCAGGTATTTATACATGGATTTTTATAAAATAAAATGTATTTTACTTCTAAGCTTAAGCTTAAGTACTAAAACTGGTAAATATTTGTTGATTTCAATTTTTTATGAATTTTTTGAAATCAAAAATTTTATAAAAAAACCACTAAGGTCACTTCGGCCTTAATAACTCCAAAAGCAATGGCTTAATTAAAAAATGATATTAGAAAAACATAAATCAGGCGTAATTTAAAATGTTAAGAGGGATTGGATTACAAAATCGGGTACGTCGTTTCAAAGTTACGATAAGATTTATGGAGCGGTCTCTTCAAAAATCTCAAATTTTAGAAAAAATTAAAAAAAAACTCATCATAGAATTTTAAAAAATTATGTTTTTTGCAGCAAGTTGACTAAAGAGAATTAAAAAAATATATAGTGGTTATTCAGGTAAATTTTGCTTGTTGCATAGTGTAATTAAATAAGAATTTATAAAGTGTTGAAATAATAAATTTGTTATCAATAATGAAGAAAAAAAAAAGTCAAATTTATTTAAGAAAATAACTCAAATAATTGTTTTTTAAACTGTAGAGCGATGCTTTTACATAACTTTAATACTTCTTATTAGTATATTCCATTAATATAAAATTTCCACTCCAAAACTAAAGTACGATGCTTAAACTGAACTAAATTCTTTGTTCGATTAAGTCGGCCAAAACTCAGTCTATTGTATAAGTATTCAGGTTCAGGTACGTTAGCAAGTAATGTTGGAGGAAATAAACACTTCTTATTTTTCGGCTGAATAACTACTTATTTGTGTTCGAGGTGTCCACAGAATTCAGTACTTACAACACACTTACTAGAAGCCAAAAATTCACTTGTTAAGAGACCTAATAAGTAGTTATTGAACTAGTTACCAGTAAGTAGATATTTGGTACTGAAGACAACACAACTTATAAGTAGTTATTGAGCTGATTATTAGTAAGCAAATATTCAGTAGTGAAAATAATAGAAGTAATAAGTAGTTGCTGGGGTCATTACTAGTAAGTACTTATTGAAGTTTTCAGAATAATGACAATTGTAATGACAGCTACTTACCAGGTAACATATATAAAAACTACCACCTATTACCAAAATTCAAAATGTTTTTCCTGGGTAATTATTTTTTTGTAAGAAAATTAATGATCTTATTTTCAATAAATCATCAAACTGAACGCCATCTAATTTCTTAGTATACGCGGAAATGTGATCAAATTTTCTAAGTCCATACACATATCTTGTAATGTTGTTGAAAAGGACATTGAGTCTTCGTTTACTTTCTGTGTCACAGGAGGAGAAAATTTCACATTCATATAATAACGTTGGGACAAGGTATGTTTTTGCAAGTAATAGTCTGATTTTTAACGGGGTACAATATTGTGTAGACCAAAGGGTTCTAAGCATTGAATATGTTGGTCCACATGCTGCAGTTTAATAAAACTCGTAGGTTTTTTGCTCTTTCAACAAACTCAATACGCTGATTATTTATATAAATGTTTGGTTTCACAACTATTTTGCTCGTTCTTTTCCGAAATACAATGCATTTCGATTTCTGCGGGTTTAAGCTCAGCCCATTAGCTGTAGCCCAGAGGAAAATTCTATTTAAATCATCATTCAGTTTTTGTATGCAATCATCTAATTTCTTGCAGGTTCTATTACTCATATATATTTGTGCTTCATCAGCATATAGTCGAATCTCGCAGTGCATTAGTTGACATGGTAAATCGTTTGCATATTTTGAGAAAAGAAGTGGACCAAGAATTGATCGCTGTGGAACACCTCTTCTTACTGGTAAAAAAACATGAAGTTCTATTCTTTGTCTCCGAACATTCAAGGCGGTCTTCCAGATAGGATGGCATCAGATTAATCGATGTGGCAGACAAAATTCATCATTTTAGATAATTTCTGTTTTAATATCGTATGGTCAACCGTATCGAACGACTTGGAGTGGTCCAATAAGACTAGCATTGTCAATCGTCCGTCATCCACTTCCCTTCTTAAATCTTCAGCTAAATCAGTCAATGCAACTATGCTTTGCACGAAAACCAGATTGTCGATCACAAAGTAACTGATTATCTCTAATACATATACAGTGTTTTTTGATTATGCAAAATTCTTTCCATAGCCTTTCGTAGATGAGGTATAATCGCTATTGGTCGGAAATCGTTGTTGGATTTTGTTATGGGCAAGACTTTCGCCTGCTTCCACCGAGAGGGAAAGGAGCTTGTTGAGATTACTTTATTAAAACTATGAGTTATCTGTGGAAGAGTCGATGGAAGTAACATCTTAACAAACAAAGGATGTACAAATAATAAGGACATTTTTTTAACCAAATATTACTAATAATAATAATAAGCCAGCTGTTAATTTTTACCTTTTAAACGTAATATTAAAGAAACTTACTTTAAACGTTTCTTTATCCACCAACTTTTTAAAGTCAGGTGTCATAAAATAATAAACAACCTGGTATTTCGGAGAATGACCTTTTCGTGCTTTGCGAATGCTGTTTTCGAATAAATTTTGCGATTTTAACATTACAGAATACTGACTTGCACCTTTTTCGAGTCTTAAATGCGAATAAAAAAGTACTTTACGACTATCGTAATACAGAATAGCAGTTGTTCGCATTTATATATTTTCGAGTCGCGTTGACTTTCGCAACTTAATACGGAATAAGCTCCCTGACCCTTTTCACTTTGAAGTGACCTTTTTGGCAGTCGATTTTTTTTTTGTAAAATTCCCATTTTGTTTACATTTAAGATAATTTCCAATGGAAACGCTGGTTGTGTTAACGCTTGGCGGTTGCATTCAATGTTACCATTGTATTATATTTTCATAATTTTAAAACATAGGAATAATGCTCTAAACTGATACATTAAAAAATACAAAGTTTAAAATACATATTATCTATTTAATAGATTTTGGAGTAATATTTTAATTATTTTAGAATAAAAAAAATAATATAATCATATCAGTTTTTTTGGCAAGACTGACAGCAAAATAACCCTAAGTGCCGGTTCACACACGTCAAATTTGACTCGTCAAGTCTTTAGTTTTTAGGAGAGAGGAGAAATGATATGGCATTCTCTTCCCCTTCTCTCCTAAAAGATCAAGACTTTCAGAGTCAAACTTGACGTGTGTGAACCGGCAGTAAGCAAAATTGTCTAAAGCAATGTTGGAAAATCGCTCAAACTAAAAATCGCCCAAAGTAAATAAAAAATGGTCCAACAAATAAAAATAGAAATTTTATCCAAAAATTGTGAAAAATGACGAAAACTTTTTAATATTTCTTACATAAATACTTATTTAGGCTGGGGTCATAGCCCAAAATTTTAAAGCACAAATTTTAAATCCCAAATTGTAAAATTATTTCCCTTATGGTTTAAGACCCATTTAAGACTCGGCAACTTAGCAGCGCAAGTAATTTTTTCTTTTTTGATTTTCTATGAACTTGACTTTATGTTCACACTCAGCAATTTTGTTGTTCTTATTTTTTTTACTATCTGCCCGTCTATACAAGAGATAATTATTGCGACATATATTGCAGTAAATGTAAAAATTATGTTATCTTTAATGTAGACAGCAATTTTATGTACATAAGTATTTATTGCCGGCAATTTATGTTGCAATAATTGTTAGTCCATTTTCGTTGACAATGCCTGATTTTAGAAAACGTAAACAAGTGAGTGAGTGAAAAATTATATTGAAAACAACAATAAAAAACGAAAATTTGTTTTTGTTTTCAATATTATTTCTCACTCACTCACTTGCTTGCGTTTTCTAAAAATGGTGTTGTGAAAACAGCACATTAATACTTTATATAAGAAAGCTTAAACAAAGTAATATACATTTAAATAATAAAGTCGAATAAGAAAGAATTTATATTAATAAAAATAATTTTTGCTAGATAGTGCCAATTTTTACACTGCACCTTTATCCTTATTTTTTTTCAAATTGTGATTTAACATAAATACGTTTTCTAATGCCTTTAACATAAGCTGAGCAATAAGAAATATTACTCTGTTATTCTGCCGACGTTATTGCCAACTTGCTGAGATATTTATATTTAGTGTAGACCTTGGGTAAAATCTTTCGTAACTTTTTGACGTTTCTTTTTTATTTTAAATTTCTGCTTTCATTATAATTGTGAAAAGTGATTTGAATGGTAACATTTTCTTCCAATTAGCGCTATATCTCTTCCCTGTGTGGGCGAGATTGGAGAAGTGTGTGTGACAAAAAATAGATTTATTTTTATCTAAAGAACGGTATTCGTAAAACATTCTGTTCTGATCGAACCAGGGTAAAGGATATATAAGATTCGGCACTCTTAATTGGTTACTATCTTTTTGAAGAATTTGAAAAAAAAACGAAAAGTCGCCACAAAAATGTTTCCAACTATATAAATTTAATATTATAAAATGACGAGAAATCACAAAAAAAAAGTTTATATTTATTTTGCAAAATCTCCAAAATTTGTACGGAACACTGATGGAACACGGTGTCTTTGCTGGCAGGCTTTTGACAAACAAGTGTTGTATATATTTAAAATTTCACTAATACTGCTTAAAATTAAAAAAGATTTTGTGGTCTAGAAGACTAATGATCATGAATATTGACGTTAATAGTTCATTAGTGGCCAATTTATTATAAAATAACTAAGAGGACATAATTTGGTTTAGATATTTTGAGCATCGAATGTCAACTTTGCTCATAATTAGGGATGCGATTTCCATGCAAATGCATGTTTTTTGTCGATATTCTAAGATCGATGAATTGGTGGACATCGATCTTTCCGAATCATTAAATTTTCGTTAAAATGGAATCGATTTTTTTTGCATATTTTTGCATATTTAGATTTTAAATGCATATTTTTGCATATTTTAACATTTTTGGGTGATGTATTTTATAAATTTTCATATTGTAAAATAAATTTCTACAAAAAATTTCCAAATACACAAAAAAAGTCTTCCAAAAAAATTTCAAGATCAATAAATAAATTTTTTTTTTAAAATTTAGACATTTTTTAGCCGATGCAGCATCTTACATGTTTAAGGCAGCCAATGAGCTTAAAATATTTTTACAAAAACGGTTCACATCTTAATTGTTTGGCATATGGGTAGTACTGAGGTGTAGAGGAATTTAGAAGCCAATTCTATAGTATTGATTTATTGGTTTCATACGTGAAAAATATAATTTAATACAAATTGGGAATAAAGCACGACTAAAAAATTCTTGTAAATTAAACATTTTCTATTCCCAAAAATTACTTTGATAATTTTGAACAATTTAAAAATGGTATTTAAGATCTTGTTGCTACCGATGCTTATGCAATTAAAAAAGTAAAAGAAATGTTAAATTTAAATAACATTAAAATTCAATTAGCATTTGTATTTTTCAACTACGGATAAATTGGTGTAACAATAACAAAATTTGAGGAATATTGTTCACTTAAGACAACTCAAGTCAAATTAACTGATATGCATAAACTAAAATTAACAATGTGGAAGGAAGAATAGCTCGACCAATTAAAAAAAAATCCAAATGTTTTGCAAAAAAATTAAGAATTTCAAAACATAAAACAAATGTCAACTATTTTTGATCTGGAATCAAATGTGGGATTTGAATTGGAAAATAATTATCCTTCAAATGAATTGGCATCCTTCAAGTATGTTCCTATAACTTCGGTTGACGTTGAGACATCATTTTCCATGTACAAAAGTTTTTAGTTTTTTAAACTAAGTTTTAAAAAATATTGAACTGAACTTTTTATTTTGTTTGTTAAAAAAAAACGCCTTTTTAATGAAAATTTTAATTTTTAAGGCTTATTTTGGAGTTTTTAGTGCATATTTTATGCGCATATGTTCGATTTTTTTGCGCATGCAAATATCATCCCTACTCATTACAAACATTGCTTCAATCACAAAAAAAGGGGTTTTTTTCAACTTTACTGTGGTCATATATTTTCCTTAAAAAAGTGTATACATGCTTAAAATATGATTTGTATAAAACTTACCAAACTATGCAAAAATATATTTGTTTAGCCGAAATTGTTATAATATGCAAATTTTTATATGTTTTCGAAAATCATACCTACTATATGTATAAAAATATATCTAATTATATAAAAATTAAAAATGTTTGTCTGTTTTTTCCTAACATTTTTACAATAACGTCACGTGAGCCGAGAAAATAAAATAGAAATTTTTTTGATAGGGGCAGGGGAAGTGGTACCAACCGTAGGATGCCAATATATTATCGCATATCTTAAGAGCCGTAGCACCTATTTTCTTGAACTTTTTCCACTAGAATCTTCTAAACCTCAAAATTGCAATTAAATAGCAGCCGAGGCAGTGGTACTCCCCATAGGACGCCAATGTTAAATATCGCATATCTTAAGAACTGTTATGGGAAACATTTTCAAATCTGGTAGGAGTCACACTTATTGTAAACAACACCTTTGAAAATAGGAGTAAAGGGGCGCAGGGAAAGCAATATCCCCCACCGGTTGAATATATGAAGAACAATTAACGATAGAGTCTTCAAACATGGTTAAAGCCACTATTATGGTACACTATAAATTTTAAATTAAAAATGGGCGGAATGAACGAAGGAAGTGCAGCACCCCCGCCCATAGTGGGCATTGCACCTCCCATACAATGACAACATGAATAACTTTATATCTGGAGAACATTAAGTAACAGTTTTCGAATATGAAACAATAGCCTGGTTATCACTACACGACATCTGACAAAAAGTGGGCGCGGCACCACCCATACAATGACATTAAAGATTTCTACATATTTGAGTTGCTGAAGTACTGAGTGAAAATATTCCAATTTTGTACAAATAGCTAAGATAATAAAATACAACGTCTTTCAAAAAGTAGGTTCAATGGGAAAAGTAGGCATGCCACCTTTATACCATACTTGTTTCTGTATGTCTGTAGAACGGTTACTATTAAAGCATTTAAATTTGGGCCTAGCAAAGCGCACCTGGTTAAGCTACACCATTTTTAATTGAAAATAAACAAATTCCAGATGAAATCGAGAAAATTCCAAATGAAATTGGGAAATTTTAATTTGATATTGAGCAAATTCCAAAAGCAATTGGGAAAATTCAAAATAAAATTGAGAAATGTTAATTTATAAAATTTAATTATATATTTTTTTAATATTCATACAACAAACGTACATAACACACATAAGCGTCGAAAAAATGAAAACAACAAATTGCAGTGTACAAATATGAAACATTGGGAATTTAGAAATTTTGTATTCCCAGAGATAACTTTGATAATGAGCAGTTTTATTGACCAACAGGCATATCTTTCAGATCCAGAGCAGATTGGTAAAATGTTGCAGTATGTTGTATGGCACTTCTGCAATCTCCAGTAGTTATACATGTCTTAGAAGCCAGGACCAAAACTTGCCTTTCGTGAAATTGTCGAAAAAATAATAAACAAGTTTCGACCACAACCGTGGGAAATACTCTGCCCGAAAACAATTATTCCATAAAAGCGCATAAGAACAGTCAACTTAATAAGGAACAACTGTCAGCATATGTACGCAAAAATTACCAATTTGTTAGAGCTGGAAAACAATTGGTCTGGATAAACGAGACTAACTTTAGCTTATTTTGTCTAAGAAACAAGGTTGGTCTCGAGTTGGACTGCGCGCAGTGCAGGCAGTTTCTACATACCGTGGTCAAAACATACACTTAATTTGTGCAATTAGTACATCAGACATTATTTAAATGGACACCCGGAGGGGTTCGTTTGATGCTGTTGGCGCAAATGAATGGGTCATTATAAGAACTCGTATTGGTATGTGACAATGCTCCATGTCACAGTCGGCTACAAATTATTTTTGACAATTCTCACGCTATACTCCTACGATTGAGACCCTATTCACCGATGTTTAACCCCATTGAAATGAATGTACCGAACGTAGTACCCCCCAATGTATAACTACTGGAGATTGCAGTAGTGCCACACAACATATTACAACATTTTACCAATGTGCTCTGGATCTGGAAGACATGGTAGTTGGTCAATAATACTACGATTTGTACTTATGTTTTCCATCCTTATGTTTGTTGTATGAATATAATAAAAATTAGATAATTCAATTTTATTAATTTAAAATTTCTCAATTCCATTTGGAATCAATTCAAATTAATCAATTTCAAATTTCTCATATTCATTTTAAATTTGTTCAGTTTGAATTTTCTCAATTTCATTTGGGATTTTCTCAATTTTAAATTAAAATTTCCCAATTTCATTTGGAATTTTCTCAATTTAAAATTGAAATTCTAATTTTTATTTGAATTTTCTCAATTTCAATGAAAAATGGTGTAGTTAACTATTAAATATGCTAAAATATGCACAAACAAATCAACACCTTTTTTCAGTAAAATAAGTAATTTTAATTAATAACTAAATAACTTTGCATTAAAAGTTCAACTAAAAATAAAACACATATTTGCATATACATAATAAAGTAATAAGATATTAAGTTGATATTAGCATTTTTTGTTTGTTTTGTTTTGTAATAATTACATTGTTGGTCATAAATACTTTAATGGAAATCATTTCATCAATTTCAATTATATTTACATTTAACTCATTACATGCAATTTGAAGTTTACAGTAACCATATACTTATAAATAATATGAAATCGGTAATTTAAGATCATCAATTACAAACAACCTGTGGTAGTTGGCGGTCACCAGTTACAAATAAACTGCATTGCAGTTGTTAATTAGACCTGTTATTAACTACAAAATGTAATTTTCAGCGCTCTGTCTAATACATAAGCTTGAATTTCTTGCGTATGTATATTGTTGGCGTAATTAATATACACTGTTGCCTAAAAAGACATACAGCCATGTTCTATAAATCGAAATCACGTGAAATTAAAGCAGATAAAGATTTTTAATAATTTTTTTTTTAAATCAACGTATCTTTTCCTAATTACAACAGAAGTTCTGGTAAAGGTAAGCCGTCCTCCTCTGTGTACTCTGTTGCTTAAAGTATGCGGTATATACAAGGGAATATTATTATGAACTTTAAGCATAGGATCGTTTTCAAAATTTGTCCGATTTCAATTTCAATCGATTTTGATTTCCAGAGCATGGCCGATAGTTTAAGTGCAACATCAAGATATAATTTCCAACTCAAAGTTTGTGGCCATATCGCACCAAGCTCTTTATTAGGCTACGTTATTTATTCAAAGGCAAAGGAAAGTAAAAATTTAACTCTTTTAATATCAATTCAAGTCAATCATAGAGCCTTACACCAATAATATTACAAAATGTGGAAACGTGTGCTTTTATCATACTAGTTAGTTACTGTTATGGTGAAGGCTGTATACGATTCGGCAAAGCTGAATAACACACTCTCATTTGTTTTGTTACAAAGTTGTTTTGTATGAAGTACACAAAAATGTTCAGGGACAAAATTTAAAAGTTTTAATAAAAGAACTTTGTCACTCATGTTTGGATCATAAACTATCCACTTAAGTATTTAATAGGATGTGTAAGAATTTTTTTGTAAAGTTTATAAAAAAAAATTTTTTTAATGAAACTGTTTATTTGGTTATTTTTAATCTCCTGTCAGTTAAAGCAGGAAAACTTTTTATTTAAATATTCCAATTCATTCAATTAAGAGAATAACTTTAGGTAAAACAAAACAAAAACATTTGAGGACAACTTTAGAAAAAAAGAACATTTCAAATAAAGCGAATTTGTACTACAACATTTTCAGTTTTTATCTTAAGTTGACCTATAATTACATCCCTGGCTGATGTTAGACTTGCCATCTTTAAAATTGGAGCACATTTTTTTTTATAATAATTTGCTTTTGCTTACATAAAAGCTACAACACTTGTCTTAATTAATTCTTTTCAACACCTTTAATTTTTTGCTTCCTTTTGCTCCAAAATTTAAAATTAAAGTATACACGTAGAGAAAGAAATATGGTCCAGAGTGAACATATAAATCTCATTCAGTTTAGTTGCAGATGATTAAAACCATAAAACCAAACAAGGTAGGAAAACATTTTGTTTCTCTGCGTGTATTCTAAATCTTTGAATGGCCCTAATAAAAATAATATTAATTTCATCTAAGCCTGTCATACATTCCTATCGCAATTGTTTTAATTTCGTTGTTGCAATTCTGATCGAACTTGTTGAAGCGTTTTTTTTATTAAATTATTGTTTTTTTGTAAAATAAATTAAAAAAATCATTTTCACTTTCGAACGAAATTGATTACTGAGACAGGCAGGCCTGTTTAACTTTTAAAAAGTATAAAATAATTTATGAAATTTAAAAATATAAAAATGATGAAAAAAGTTAATTTCTGATATCAGAGCTTGGGAAATTATTAAAATAATAGGTTTGTTCCCATACTCAAAGTTGGGATCCCGCAAAATCCCAATGTTACCTAAAACCGGGGCTGTCAGATGTGGCGATTTCACGTAAAACGTGGCAATTTTGTTTTTGCCAGCATGGCGATTTTTTTTTGTTATTTGGGTGTGTGTAAAACGGTAGCAAAGTACTCATGAAAGTAAAGTTTTCTCACTGTTGAGGTGAATAAAATTTCACTAGCCCTAGGGGCTAGTATAAATTTTGGCATTAGCGTAGAAATTTTTACAATTTTAATTCACTATAAAACTTTGATACCGTTTCACACACACCCTTTATATAAAAAAAATTATAAGTACGGGTAAATTTTTTTTATTTGAAAGGTTAAACAATTTTTTTTAATCACAATACGAATTTTATTATAAATTGATAGAATTGCCATATAAATAATTAGAAGGGATAAGATTTTTCTGCACTAAAAACTCCAAGATATGCCTTAAAAAAATATGCAGTAAAATCTTTTTAATTATAATTGTGGTTATTTTGTTGAACTATTTATGGTTTTTAATCCAAATTTTGTAATATTTTAATCAGGCTTAAGTTCATCAAATTTAATTTTCATTAAATTATTTTTCTGTAGAAAGCAATTTTACAACATGAAAATTAATTAAAATTGTTATTGATAATCAATCGCAACCACTCGATCTCCTCAAATGGATTTGCCGTCTTACACTCGCAGCCATCGACGACTGCTGACGTCAATAGTCAAATATCAATCCTTAAACCAAGTTGTATTTTTAACCTTTGGTAGATCGAAATTTGCTTTTTTGAATGATCATCAATTTTTAACTTCAGAAGTTAGGAAAAACATGTAAAATCAATTAAAATGGATAATCATTCAAAAAAGCAAATTTCGATCTACCAAAGGTTAAAAATACAACTTGGTTTAAGGATTGATATTTGACTATTGACGTCAGCAGTCGTCGATGGCTGCGAGTGTAAGACGGCAAATCCATTTGAGGAGATCGAGTGGTTGCGATTGATTATCAATAACAATTTTAATTAATTTTCATGTTGTAAAATTGCTTTCTACAGAAAAATAATTTAATGAAAATTAAATTTGATGAACTTAAGCCTGATTAAAATATTACAAAATTTGGATTAAAAATCTTTTTTTTAACATTTTTTTTACACAAACAAAATAAAATTAAATGTTCAGTCCAATATTTTTTAAAACTTAGTTTAAAGAACTAATTAAAATTTTTGTTCGGATAACTTAATAAATACTTTTTTATATTATCAAAAGTAAGTATTTGGCTGTTCGGCCGCTAAAAACTTTCGTACATGGAAAATGATCTCCCAACGTCAACCGAAGTTATTGGAACATACTTGAAGGATGTCAATTCATTTGGAGAATAATTATTTTCCAATTTAAATCCCACATTTGCTTCCAGATCAAAAATAGTTGAAATTTGTTTTATTTTTTGAAATCCTTGATTTATTTGCAAAACATTTGGATTTTTTTTAATTGGTCGGGCTATTCTTCCTTCCACATTGATAATTTTAGTTTCTACATATCAGTTAATTTGATTGGGTTGTCTTAAGTGAACAATATTCCTCAAATTTTGTTATTGTTACACTAATATAGCCGTAGTTGAAAAATACAAATGCTAATTGACTTTTAATGTTATTTAAATTTTAACAAATAGAATCTGGGAATTTATTTCTCATATTGAGTTTCATTTTTATTTTACAAATTTTCATATTATTCGAATGTGTATTCTAAGTCAAATTACAATCCTGCATACAAAATATTCCTGGAAAATATTGAAGGAATAAGACAATTAAAGTATAAAATAATAAAAAAAGCTTTTGAGGATTGCAATTTGACTTAGAAAATGTATAAAATATTTCACCTGAAAATGTTAAAATATGCATTTAAAATCTAAATAAGCAAAAATATGCATTTTCACATTATTATGCAAAAACAAATCGATGCCATTTTAACGCAAATTTAATGATTCGGAAAGATAATAGGTCGACATCGATCTTAGACTATCGACAAAAAACATGAATTTGCATTTTAATTGCAACCCTAATAATTAGTTTGAAAACATTAAAAAATTGTTGATTTTACAAATCTTGAGTTTTTGGATATTTGTCTTCAAGCGTTAAAAATACTACAATTTAAACACAGTACATACTAGAAAAAGGCTTAATATAGAAAATTTTGATGAAGGTTTAATAAAATTACTCTTCTTTTGGCGACTTTTTTTATAACCAAAAAATAAAAAAAAAATAACATTTTTGCCATTTTTTTTTAGCGATTTTTGATATACTAGTGGGCGTGAAGGTGAAGAAATCTGACAGCCCTGCCCAAAGTCATACAATGTTCGAGTACGCGAATCATTTTTGATAACAATTGTTTCCAAATTTTTAATAGGGGCACAAACCTATAATTACAGAAGGTGTTTTCTTCTAAACACATCTTTTTTAGAATAATGTGCAAATTCTAAAAGCTCTACATTTTTGATTAAATAAATCAAAGAAAATTGATGGTTAATATTTTTTCAAGTAGTAAAAATATTTTCTTTTTTCAAAGTTATTTTCGGGAATACAAATTTTTCATTAATACAATTTTTGTTGTTTAGCTGATGAACACATGCATGGTCTAAAAATCGGATGAAAAAAAAAATCAAAATTAATAATGCAAAAATTTGCGGATTTTTTTTTTATAATTTGTATATGACCTTAAGAAAAAAAAAAATAACAATAAATATTGAACATTTTCTATAATCTGTGCTATAAACATTTTTACTAACAGATGTCACGAGACAGAAGATTTTGCGTTTTTTTTTGCCTCTTTCTAAGAAAAATGCCCTTTTGCATTTCTCTTTGCATCATATTTCTGGCGCGAACAATGAACACAAAGCAAACTGGTTTGCTTTTGGTAATTTTGTTTTGATCACGAACTTTGTGTATAAATTATTCTGGCTTGCTTTTTCACACCGCTTCACTGCAAAAAAGATTTTGTCTCTTTCTTCTAAAGCTGCCCTCGCAACAGATTTGGGAATTTTTCACACGCCACTTTTTACAGTTTTGTTAGTATTCTGTGATTTTTAGTAGCCTTTATCACCTCGATTACCCTTCAGCATCAATTTTTTGCAACGATAGCCTCTATTATCCGGCACTATCTCTGTAATTCGGCACTATAAACAAAAACATCACTTTTTCTTGTTTTGTATTGGGATCGACCTTGTTTAATGTAACATGTAGCTGAAAAAGAAAAAGCCGAACAATTTTGAGGCGTGCCATCAAAGGTAGGATATTAAACACTGGACATACTTTGTTTTAGAACTGAGTTTCTTGCAACGTGTAAAAAATTGGTTATTTAGAGGGAAGGATCCGGGGTGGCAAAAGTGGTGGCCAGAATTCTACAGGTCACAAAAGTGTAATATTGCTAAATTTTTAGATTTTGTTGAAAGTTTGTGTAGCAGTTTTGGTCGATTCCCTAATATTGTTGTTGTTGATTCAAACGATGATGTCTTACAACAAAAATCGTCTGAAAATCTTATAAACGTGTTATCCAGCTTTAACTTTTTAAATTGTCATACTTTATTTACACGGCCATAGTTTGTAACTATGCACTTGCTACAGAAAGCCTTCGTAATTCTTTACACAATTTTGAAATAACTGGTAATCCTTCTATAGATACTTCTAAATTAATAAGATATATTTCAGAGGCAATTAGCAGTTCTACTGTGGAAAAATGTGATAAAAGACTTATTAGAAATGAAATAACACCCTGGATAAATAAACATCTACATGCTTTGATTTTATTTAAAAAAAATCTGCTAAAACAAAGAAAAAAACGCAACTCTAAAGATGTAGAAGTTAGGCTACAAAGAATAAGTATTTTAATTCGTAAAGCTTGTAAGGAATCTATGAATAATTACTATTATAGCAACTTAAATAATATTCAGCAAGAGCCAAAAAAATGCTGGAAATTTCTTAATGAAAAGCTAGGCAGAAAACTAAAAAGCGAAGTAAATATTAAAAGCTTAAATGGAGATTTTATAACAGACAATAAAGTTAAATGTGACCTGTTTAATAAATACTTTCTGGAAGTTCCAAAGACACTTAAGCAACAAATTGAACAACTACCAGGTGATACCTGTAATGGGCTAAGAACATTAAATATAAGTCAGAAATCGTTTGATTTCGTTTATACAACCGATTTGGAAGTTTCTCAGATTATTTCAAAACTAGATTTGTCGAAAAGTTGTGGCTATGACGGAATTCCTCCAAGAATGCTTTTTGAATGTAAAGATGACATTTCTCCGTATGTGTCTACGATTTTTAACAATATGATTGATTCTTCGGTGTATCCAGATGAGTTAAAAATTGCCAAAATAATACCAATACCAAAGCAAAGCCATGCCAATGAAGTTGATAAGTTTCGACCGATTGCGTTACTTCCGTTGATTGACAAAATTTTTGAAAAAATATTGTGTACACAGCTGACGACATATTTAGACCAACATAATTTGTTATATCGATGTCAATTTGGTTTTAAAAAGGGGTGTGGTACGGAGGAAGCAGTAGTAAACGTTGTAAATAACATTTGCCAAGGATTAGACAATGGTTTTAGAGGTGTGGCTGGTATTTTTTATGACTTTTCCAAGGCCTTCGACCTAGTAGATCACAAGATTTTAAGAAATAAACTCTGTTATTATGGACTTAAAACGCGAGCGGTGATGTTGTTGGAAAACTATCTAACTTTTCGAACACAATATGTGGAAATTAATAACTGCAAAAGCTTGATTGGTGCTGTTGAGAATGGTGTCCCACAAGGCAGTGTGTTGGGACCATTACTCTTTAAAATTTATATTAATGATTTGGGAAACTGTTCTTATATGCTGATGATATATGTCTTTTTTTATCCATATAAACATGAAGTTGCGTTAAATGTACATATGGAACGAGACTCAGCGTTAATAGCAGAGTTTATAAGGTTAAACAAATTGGTGTTAAATGCTGAAAAAACAAAGCTAATAAGATTTAAGCCGTATTCTGACAACCTAAGTTTCAGTTTTTTTTATAGATGGGAAAGAAGTTTTTGAAACCTCTCAAACGAAATACTTAGGTGTGTATTTGCAAAGTAATTTGTCATGGGACATACATATTCAGAGCCTCAAAGCAAAAATTGGACCAGCTATAGGTTTAATTTATAAATTTAAGAACAAGTTTAACACAAGAACTAAATTACTTATCTATAATGCATTGATACATAGTCATCTTAATTACCTGCCCATTACATATGGTTACAAAAAAAGTAACGAGCTTAAGTCATTACAAAGAGTTCAGAACAAAGCACTGAAAACTGTCTATAATCTCCCGAGAATGTATCCAACGTTATCTCTTTATAAAAATATTGCTGAAACAGTCCTTCCTGTCCATGGAATGTATAAAATGCAACTTTTCATGCAAGTCTTTAAATCTCTGCATAATATTGGTTATCATACTATAAGTTTTTCTCGAAATCAATCAATTTATAATACAAGAAACAATACTAATCTATGGATACCAAGATGTTGGCTGGAAACAACAAAGCAATGTGTGGAACACATGGGTAGTTTGGAATACAACCATTTGCCTAATAACTTAAAGAGTATTGGAAGAATATCTCTTTTTAAGAAAAAGCTAAAAGAATATTTACTTGAACATTTGGAAATGCTTCTTTAGTAATATTGAATTGAATTTAAAAACAAACATTTTTTTTTGTATCTTAAACTTTTTTTTTTTCTTCTTTTTTTGTATTAAATACTTGCATATAACATGCATTTAACTTGTTGCCAACTCGCCTCAAAAATGTCCAATGGACGCTCGGGCAACACCTTTTATTGTAATACAATTTTTATTTCTGAATAAATAAAAAAAAAAAAAAAAAAAAATTGTATGTATGTATGTATGTATGTATGTTGTTCTATAGAGATGCATGTGTGTATTACTTTAGTACTTTAAAATACAACAATTTTCGTTTGTAATCAAACGCAGAACATCAATAAAATAATGTTGATCTTAAAACTAGATATCAATTGTTAAGAAATAAATAAATCTAATTATTGTGCATTGTTAATTTTTAAATGGTCACGAAAAGGGGCAGCTATTATCCCCTGTGTGGAAGATGTACCCCTGCTGCGATTAACAAAGTTAATAAATACTTGTTATCGTTTTTTTTTTTTAATATGAAAATGCTTTTGAAAATTCTTAGCATTAACAAAGTATCAGTATACATTATCATGTTACAAATTTTCAAGATGGTGGCGGTGTAAAGTATTTTCCTAAAGTACAATTAACTGTTTAGTTCAGAGTATTAAAACTTTTTGGTTATTTTCTAAGTACAAAGGATAGCAAGGACAGAGTGGAAAAGGAGGTGAGGAGAAAAATAGCTTCACTAAAAAACAAATTTGATAAATAAACAACAGAAGAGATACTAAAAGGAAAGTTGGCTGTCTTAAAAGTAAATATTCATTATCGTTTTTATAAAGAATATTCAGAAATTATATATGTGACCTTCTCCGAGAAAAGGGACCTTGTTTTGAGAAAAACTCATTTGATCTTATTCTACACCCGTTTATGTACCACCATCCACGCTTAAGTCCAAACCCGTTTTTTGACAAACTAGGTCCCATTTCTCGAAGAAGGTCACATACATATGTATATAAATTTTTAAGCTAACAATAAGTGCCTTAGCGCTATTATATAATTTTTGAGGCTATCTGGCAAAAATGTTAATACAGTATTTACGAAAATAATTGGCTGATTTCATTTGTATTTCTCAAGTTTTAAAATATGAAACAACCATATCTAAAAATCATATTCTTATTCTTACTATTTATTAATTACACTGTGTTCGAATTAAATACTTTTTTCTGACAAGCGGCGCACCCGGCAGTTTAACCTATTTCGAGTACGCTGAATGCCGTGGTGCTAACCGTTTTTGAGGTTAGCTCTTATTGTCGAGAAATACCGTTATTTCGAAAATGTAGGAGGTTGCACACTTTATATCGAGACCTAACCGCGAAAATAACGTAAGCGACATCATTATCCATTTTCGTTTTTTTTACTAAATGACTTTATTGGCAACACTTGCACCATCTCCTAAAACGTCATGGTCACAGAAGGTACCGTTACGATTTTATAGCAATAACAATTTTATTGTAAGCGACAAATTTCATACAAAATTTATATTCAATAAAATAAAAAAACTCTCTCCTGTAAAATTTGATTTTTGGCGCTTCCGTTATTTTCGCGGTTAGGGCTCGATATATTTATTATTCTTAGCAATTACAGTCCTTTATGGACCAATACTTCTGCGACTATCGTTCTCCATTTATCTCTGTCAATGGCCTTTTGTTTATAGTTTTCAACTTTGATTACTTGTAAATCTTCTTCAACATCATCTTTTTCTTGGCCGTCCTTTTTTTTCTAATATCCTCTGGGTGTTGTTCAAAAACTTTCTTCACTGTCATGCAGTCGTTCATTCGTAAAACATGTCCAAGCCAGCGTATTCGCTGTGCTTTTATAAAACGTATAATATTTTGATTTTCATTAAGTATCTCTAACTCATCATTGTACCGGGATCTGTACAATCCTTCTTCAATTTCAATTGGGCCAAAGATTTTACGTTTAATTTTTCTTTCAAAACAATTTAGTGTCCAAATTTCACTTGCATACGATAGGACTGGTCTTATAAGTGTTCTATATAGATTAAGTTTTAGCTTCTTAGATAACAAGGAGGATCTAAAGAGTTTTAGATGAAGAAACCAGGTTCTATTCGCAGATTGGATGCGATCTTGTATTGCTACAGTGGTGTCCCCATGTGAACTTAGATTGATTCCAAGATATTTAAATTCTTTAACAGATACGTACACATTATTAGATATAACAAGGTCTGGTGAGTCTTGCTGTATGTGTGAACGGAGAATATATTTTGTTTTTGTTCTGTTAATCATCAGTCCTGTAGTCTGCGCTGCTTCTTCTAATTGTTTAAAAGTATCTTTCAGTATGTTTCTACTTCTGGCAATTATCAAAATATCATCTGCGAAGCGCAAATTTGAGTAGATTTATTGTAAATGGTGCCTTTTTGATCTATTTCTCCTACTACTGAATTAAAAACTAGATTGAAGACGAGAGAGGACAACGCATCTCCTTGTTTTACTCCGGAAACAACGTCGATATATTTGCGTAACTTAAAAACGGCGTAGGTTATTGAATAAACTAAAAATATCCGCAAAAAAAAACAATTTTTTAGCAAAATTTCGATTTTACGGATAACAAAATTCCAAAGGACACAAGCCGTAAAAGATTTAAATCTGTTTACAACTTTCGATTTTATGCACAAAATATGAAAATTTTTTATTAAATTTAAGAATTTCATAAAACGCCATATTTGTCGCAATCACCCCTAAGGAGCGGAATATGCCTGAGAAAATGTTTGGGACGAAAAACTAATGGAGGTCGGTCATACATTCCCCCCCACTACGGCAGCCTTATGCAGTTATAGGACTTTTTCTTCAATATATTTCTATTCTGTATTGAAAATTTTGTATATTGTATAGCTATTGGGACATCTGTATCGCACTGAATGTTCCCAGAATACTAGTATTAAAGTTTTTCACTTTAAATGATTCAAAACTGTCCTATTTAGTTATTTAGACGTTAAAGTACAAATATACAAATAGTCTTGCTTATTAGCATAACACGTGTTGTTTGGAGGAGTTTTTTGATCAGTTATCTAAAATGTATGAACTAGACCGTAAATCACAGAAATGGTGGAATAAAGTTTTTATAGATTGGTGATGTCAGCTGTAATCAGCTGAATAATTTACATCGTTAAAAGAAACCAATTTCTTGATTTTATATAATCTTTTTTATATCTTAACGACTAATGGGACTTATATGTCCCATGCCAAACTCCTGATAGGACATATAAGTCCCACCCTAAAGTCTCTTCCCTGGGTAGTGGCACACAAAAAAAAAACGATAAATATTAGTTTAATATGCATATCTTTGTAAAAATAGCCCATTATATATAGCATAAAACAAACAAGTCGTCTCTCGTACCAAAAGGTTTAATTCTGAGTTCACACTATGAAAGTCTGAGTTTATTAATGAGAGGGGAGAGAATAATAGCACTTTCACAGTGTAAATCCAGACTAAGAAATGAAATTTCGTTAAAATTTCATAAATTTCTCAGTTTTTCCAATTAGTACAGTTCATTATTGCAAAACCTTTTAATATATTGTTCTGTTTCTGAATTTCAAAAGCAACCTCGCGTCTTACATAAGTAGCTTGAGGGGATGATGGCGTTGGAAAGAGTTACATCCAGTTAAAACGTCATTCTTATTTGCCTTTGACTGGTCGAGAGAGGAGCATAGAGATAAAAATACGGTTATTTTTTTACAACACAAACGATGCCAATTAAATTTTATTTTCTGTCACTTCTCTAAAATGTACATTTTTGCTAACAGATTTGCGTAATTACAGACCAGAATAAAATATTGATTGCAATAGTTTTTAGTAAAGTACAACTTTATTTTATAGATACATTTGTATGCATGTATATATGTATGTGTAAATTGAATTTAGTTTGATTGTTTTAACCAATACATTTTAATTGGTTTTATTAAGAAAGACTTAATTACTTTTAATATAGACCGGTTTTATGCTTAAAAAATATCAAACCTAAACTAGATAAAATAGTTTTATTTAATTTATAAATCAAAAGACAATTATTAGCAATTAATTTTAAAAATGATAATTTATGTTAATAGAGTTTTAAGAATTACATAAAAATAATTAAATGAATTTAAGGTAAAGTGAAGAGACATTTAAGTAAAATATTTGTATGTATACGATAATAAAATACAAGTTTCTCCCAAGGCGAATTTACACCAGGTGACCTTATCTTGCTTCGTAAGCGACAGCTGATAACTAACCTTGTGTCTGGGGAATCTTTACTTAATTCTATAATTTTCGCTTAAAATTGTAAAATTTTCAAGTTATTACATTTCAAAACAAACAATTTAAAATTAAAAACAAAATGAAATGAAATATATGTTTGAATTTTTGACACAACGTTAAAATATTTTACAGTGTTGTAAACGTTTTCAAAATAAGACCACCTTGTATGAATTCGCCTTTGTTTCTCCGGAAGCAAAAGTTTTAAAATATAAAGGGTCCCTGCGGGAAATTTGTGTCAATTGGTCCAACAGACTGGTCCTGGGATTTGTGAAAATAGAACAAGTACAAAAAGAAAGGACTCATGACCAGTGAAAGAAGAACCAATCCCTTAACTGGTTTATGAAGAACAAAAAGGTAGAAAAAGTAATGAATTACAGTACAGTCTTCAGCGGTGCTGTGACACATTTGTTGGTACTTTTTAAAATTTGGTTCTTGAATATAATTCTGGGACTTGTTTTATTGAAAAACTTCTACATTGTATTGAAATAATACTACATTGTAGTAACTGACACTAAGTACGTTCATTGAGATTAGTTCTGTGACTGGTCAAATGGTGTCAATTGACCCCCTCCAATGACAACCCCATGTAAAAGTGATGGGTCTTATTCATATAAAGTGTTAGAATTGGAACCGGTCTCTACCACCAAAGACCTATCACGGGTCTACTTTGGTGTCAGTTCGCTTCCCTCTAGGGGTGGTCCAACTATAATGCACGATGATAATTGTGAATCACCTCTTAACGTCAAGATTTTAGCCCAACTTTTTTTACAATTCTTTGTTTTAGCGTTTGAGAAATTCAAGAGAGGTATACAATTGAGAAGTACGTTAAGATTGGTGACGACTTTTACGAATAAATTTGCAACAAGTATGAGTGCGTATAAGTACAAGAATTTGTGAGTCATGTTTTAGCTCTACCACTTTTTCACTACTCATTGCTGATCTCTGAAAGGTATGCGACGGAAGAAATGGCGGGCATTGAACCCATATTTTGTTTCACAAATACATATTTGTCATAGATCCTTCTATCATAATAAAAAAATATTAAGATACTTATCTGAAAACTTTTTGTTTTATTTACAATTAACATCGTGCGTTTTGGCTGGACCACCCTTTAGTTAGTAAAACATTTTTTTATTGAAAGCGTGTTAGCACTAACATCATAGCCGTCCCCTCATTACGTTCGGCGTTTCTAGTGTTAAAAATAACGAATATACAAAGTGAGATGAAGTTGTTTGTTAAAGTTTCCTGGAATTTGATATTTTATAGTTCTTATGGCTTTTACTTAGTACAGAAAGACTAAAACACGAAGCAGAACAATGTGATGTATGTCTGTATGCCCTTCCACCACTAGTGGTGAATGAGGGTAAACTAAGTTTGTCATCCCGTGTGCAACATTTTAAATATTTTATATAAAGTATATATTTAAATTCTGGGTCCCTGAGCACGACAGAAAAACAAAAATGGTTTGGTGTCATATTAAGATTAAAGCACAATCGATTTAGTAGGAAAAGAGTTATGTACCCAATTGTGGATCAACCTCCCTAAAAAATAGATATCTATGGTAAAAAGACTAACATAAATTGGTGACGAAATTCACCGGTTCTGATTTAAATTTTGCTCAAATTCGTTTTATATGACAAGAAATCATTCTCCTAAATTTCATGAAGATTGGTCTATAGTTTACCATATGCCTCTTAAGTACACTAAAGTAGATCTTAAATCGTAATGAATACTGAAGTTGCAAGAAAATTCGAGTTTTAGTTTCATAGGCCTTGGGATCACGCTTGTAAAGATTTGTCCATGATTTACCATATTATTAACTATAATTCTGCGAGATCAGTTTTTGTAAATATTGGCTTATAATTTAAAGATATAAGCCCCAATCCTGAAATATTTTTAGTCCGGGTGGAGAGTATCAAAGATTCGGCACGGCCTAATATAGCACCTTTACAAACTTTCCACAATATTTTATAATTTTTGCTTCCTTAATATTAAAATGTTTCTTTATACTAATAAAAGAACCGCATTGTTTTTAAGGCAATTCTAATTTCTAGACTTTTTTTTCAAATAAAAAACTGGAGTAAATTTACATTTAAAAACTAAAATAAAACACTTTTAAAATTATTTAATTCAGTTTTGTTTGATTACAAGAAAACAAAACGTAACAATTCAGTCCAAAACATTAAATATATTTTTTTAAATTAAAAATATGAATATAAAAAAACATTAATGGCAACAAAACTAATTCAGTCCAATCACATGTATTTTTTTAATTAAAAAATTTTATATATGTACATAAAAAAAAAATTAAATAATAATAAAGTTAAAAGTTGTTGGAGGGATAGACTGCAAAATGGCACAGTTTTAACACTAATCTTTGTTTGATATAAAATCATATATATTCGCTTGTATTTTTGGTTCCTTTGTTTTTTACGGAATACAAATGTAGTTAATTTTTTGATAGTTATTTTATATAAAACTAGCTGACCCGGTCCACGTTGCTGGCCCTAAGCAAACATTAGTGTTGTATTACCACACGATTTAAATTGAGCATTTAACAACATTTACGGCCTTTAAAATAAAAATCCATGGAATACCTATCATAAAGTTTTTTTACAAAATAACTTACATATGGTGTAGATATGGGCTCAATCAAAAAAGAAACGCATGTATTTAATTATATTTATTTATTACTTCATCTTAAGGCCAGCGCATAGACAATGTTGTTTGTTTTTTTTTATTTGGTGTAAAGAGCCGTTTTCTGATTTTAGGTAAATCGAAAAAAGCGAGCGGGGCAACATTTTCTTTCCGTAAAACCTAAGTTGGACCATGGCGATCATTTTAAAGAACAAATTGTCCAAATCGTTCAAGTCGTTCTCAAATTATGCGCTTCATAGAAAAAAGTGGGCGTAAAAGTAGGCGTGGTAATTTTATCTTTCGATGAAAACGTAAAATGGATTAATACGAACAGTTAAAAGAAAAATTAGTCAAATCGATGGAGCAGTTTTTTGATTTTAGGTAAATCGAAAAAAGTGGGTGGGGCAAAATTTTCTTTCCGTAAAATCCTAAGTTGGACCATTTAAAGAAAAAATCGTCCAAATTATATAGATGCCATTGGTGGTGCTATATGAAAATTGGAGTTTGCCACGCCCCTGCGCGCGCAGACCGAAAATCAAAAATCAGACTTCACAGTGTCACCCGCCTGAATATTCTGAAGAATCCCTGAAAATTTCATCAAAATCGGCCCAGCGATTTTGGAGTCCATACGTTACACACATACATACACACACATACACACATCCTATTTATATATATAGATAGATAACTTAAACTTCATTGGTTTTTACGGAACATGTTGTTGAATTTTTGACAGTAAGAATTAAATGAACTATGCTTTAAAACAGGGTTTAAAAATACTAATATATTAGTCATAAATATGCATATCTTTAACCACAAGCTAACAGACAACCTAAAAATATAAAATATTTAACTACCGTCATATATTTAAATGCATCGCTGTAATAATATAATTTGTAGTATTACTCAAAAATATTTAACCCGTAGCAACTTTTTAATATTGCAATGCGCAAATATTAAATATTTCGCCATACAAATATATTTTCCATGGAAATATTCAAATATTTTTAGTCACCATAAATATTAAATACTGTGTGTCTTCAATATTAATATATTACTGCCACACATCACAAACTGCCCAAGTGTATGCAAAATGTACGAATATAAATAACATAACAAAACAAAATATGCCGTCTTGTTGATCATCGACTGCCAAAATATGCGACTATTACACACGACATATTTAAATATTTCAGTGTGAATAGTAAACATATTATTAGTCGAAAAATAAACTAATAATAGTCACAATATGAAGAACAAAATATTTTTGTGTGTACATACAAAAAAGGTTTAAAAAAGGAATGATTTAAAATAAGAAATTCTTTGTATGATGTGTTGGTAGATTAAAATATAATTGTTTAATGGTTTATTTATTTATTGAAAAAAGGTAAATTATGATTGAAAGGTGAGTTTTATAATTTAAATGCACAAATAAAAAAAGGATTGAAAAATCAACTAATGTTTTAAGAAAACATATGCATACATAGTTAGTATTTATAAAAATATTTATAAAGAGCCATTAAAAGAATATAGGGAGTGATATGTCAAAGACAAAATTAAATTAATTGTTTGGACTAGTTGTTCAAAAATAAAGTAAAGGTACAAAAGTGCGTTTTTGTTTTGAGAAATTTGTTAACAACAGTCAAATTTACTTTTATAAGGGGAAACATTTTTATGCATGGGTGTGTAGATAATAGTTTTATGACCTATGCATTTTGTTTTTAGCTTGGCTCATTTAATTGTTGATGATAATGGATGAATTCAAAATAGAACAACCAATCGCGATATTGTAATAGAAGCTCAAAAAATAGGATGTAGTGGGAATGTAGGTAGGAAGCTGCTTATATGATCTGTTAGAGAAAATAACATTGGAAGTAGTGATCACTGATCCGTTGCAAAGGCTATGCATATACATATGTATGTATGTATGTACATATGTATGTCTATATGTACATATAAGTAATTGTTAGCGACAAAGAAAACTTCGAAAATTGATATTGTGTATTGCGTTATACAAGTTGATTTAAAAAAAAAAACATTTTTATGACTTTTCTTGTTTTTTATAAGTATGTAATTTGGAAAAGAAATGTTTTTCAGAGTATTGCTGTTTTTTTTTATTTGTACCTATCATAAATATTTTTTTAGGTAAAACATTTTTGTTTGCTATATGCGCTTGCGTAGACATTAAAGAAACCCAAATTTTCATGCAAGTAGCAATCCTTTTTTATGTAATTTTTTTGCTTATTTCATGCACTTATGACCTTTTGATTTGTTGTTGCTTATACATATAAAAAACATATGCAACAACACCGTGTGATTTATTTTAACTGAAAATAAAGGGTTATTTATTTTTTCACTTGTTTGTTTACAATAGGAATAGGTATATAGAAGTATGAATAATTATGACGCCAACATTTACGCAGAAAGAGAATTGTACACACCATCTGTATGCATGAAGATCCTTTTTAATAGGAATTGTTTAAATGTGCTTTATAAAATTAATAATATAATAGGAGAATATAGAACTGCGCACATAAATGTAATCAAATTATTAAATAAAACTGAGCCTGAGCATATCCTGTCTCTAGTTATTAAGCGAAACGTTTGTTTTATAAGAAACCTATTTTTACCTACATACATACAATTCACAAAGTGTTGTTGATATTAATTCTTTTTTAGAAAAGACTGTGCAACAGTACGACAGTATATTACAGGGTTCTACCCTTGATTTTTTTTTAACGAACACACTGGAAACGATATTACCGGCAATTGTTGTTAATGACTTAAGTTCCGATCATTTGCCGGTTAGGACAATTATAAATGCAAACGTAAATGCTTTATCTATATCTAAGTTAGATTTTAGTAAAGCAAATAAGAAAACTTTTTCGAGATATATTAATAGACATATTACCCTACCAAATGCAAATGATATAATTTCTTGTTTCAAAAAATCTAAATTTCTTTTGTATGCTGATGATCTAAAAATTTTCCTGAGGGTTGATTCGGCGGCTGATGTATGTAATTTACAGAGTGATTTAAATAAGCTAGTTGGATGGTGTAAACTTAATAAGCTTAAATTAAACTTCGAAAAATGCTTTCATGTTTCGTTTTATAGAAAATTTAGTACTATTAAGAGCGATTTTAAACTTAATGGTGTTAATCTAAAAAATGTCGTCTCCAAACATGATTTGGGTGTTGTCTTTGATTCATCCATGTCTTTCGTTCCTCATATTGAGTATATTAATCCTAAAGTTTATAAAACTTTAGCTTTTTTAAAAAGGAATTGTTCTGAATTCCATGACCCATACACATTTAAACATATTTATACATCGTTTGTTAGATCAAAGTTAGAATATGCTTCAGTTATCTGGAGTCCATATTATTCCATTCACATTTCCCCTGTTGAGAGAGTACAACGAGTGTTTATTAAATATGCTTACGCTCATATACTCAGTTCCAATTTAGTTTGAGAACTTTATAATACCGTAAAATTACAGTCTATCCTATTCATTTATGATATAATTAATTCAAGGGTTGATTGTCCTGAATTGTTATCTTAAATACCATTCAATATACCAGCTAGAAACTTGAGGAAAATTGATACATTTAAAGTTCCAGTTCATCGTACTAATTATGCTCTTAATGGCACTTTAACGAGAGCATTTTTTTAATATTAATAATTTATGCCTTCAAAAAAAATCTTATTCGCATATAGAATTTTGCACATCAAAAGATGGCTTTAAGTTAATTCTTTTTAGTATTTTATAAATTTAATATATACATACATATGTATATACATATGTATACCAATTATTAACTATTTTTTACTATGTAATATATTTTTCTATGTAAGCTAGTTGCATGGTCTGTAAGAAATTTTGTTTTCCATAGACTGAAATAAATAAATAAAATGCGAGTGATATTCACAGAAAAAAATAACAAAAGTTATTAAGTAATTAAAGAAAATTTGTTAAATCTTTTTAATAATTTTAACAATTTCTTTAATTAACATGTTTGTAAATTGTCATATTTACAATTTGTTTTTTTTTTGGAAAATAAATGTGTATATCATAGAAAAAATATTTTGTGTCAAAAAGAAAAACCATAAAAAAAAATTCTTTTTTTTCATTTTAAATCTTTAAAAGAATGAACGATGTGGCGGTTGTTCTGAAATTTTACCAATCTATACGGTCAGTTAACTTATTATTTAATTATTCATAAATAAATTTTAAATTAATGATTGCAAGATTCCGTTTTGTGTTGATGTCAGAAACTCGCATGCAGGACTATGTTTGTTCCTTAATGAGTTATAATGGTTTTTGTGATGTAATTTTTTATGAATTTTATTAAAACGTTAATAAAAACAACTTTTAAATGAACCTTTAATTTTAATTTAGTTAGTAACAAAGTATTTTGTTAATATGACAATTTAGTAATAAAAATTTATATTTAATTGTTAACAAATATTTTATTCAATATTACAAACTCATTGTTAAAAATATTTGTTGAATTTTAACAATTTTCATTAACAAAATAGTTGTTTGTATTTACAAATTCAGTTGTTGGTGCCTTTTCAATGAAAAAGTTAATTGTATTGACGAATATGGTATTCAATATGACAATTGATTTGTCGTAATTTTTTTCTGTGTTGTAACTAAGGATCATATAGATTATATGATAGTTTACTTCAAAGACCTTAAAAATGAAGGAATTGATGCTAGTGTTCCGAGAAAATTAGCCTCTATACAAAGAAAATCAATACATCTTTATGTGAAAAATGTAATTCAACTAAGTAGTACCCGCCGGAACTGGCAGCGTTTTAGAGAACTGGAAGATTTTTATAATTTGAAACTGCTTAGCGAAATTATTAGAGAAGAGCTAGATATATTTAGAAACAAAGAGTGGGAACGCCTTCTTTCTACCCTTGATATTGGCTCTCAGCCATTTTGGAACCTCACAAAAATTTTAAGGAGAAAAAGTAGAAACATTCCGATTCTGAAACAGGATAATTCTTACTACACAACAAATCAGGAAAAATGTGATGTACTTGCCCAAACGTTTGCTTCAAACCATGAAGTCTCAGTTAATATTGGCGATCCTGAAACGATATCCCTGGTTAATAATACTCTACAATCCTTTCAGTCATCAACTATAAGCTTGTCAAATCATACCTTCACAAAAACTTCATACATTTCTTGTATTATAAGGAAGTTAAAACCAAAAAAATCACCAGGTATTGACGGTATCAATAATGAGTGTTTAAAAGCCCTCCCCATAAAGGGTATTAAATACCAAACAATTTTAATAAATTCATGTTTAAAACTTTGGTACTTTCCTCGTGAGTTTAAAGAATCTAAGGTTATCGCAATTAAGAAGCCAAACAAACCACCTGACTGTCCCTCCTCATACCGACCTATAAGCCTTTTGTCATCCATCAGCAAAATTCTTGAAAAAGTTTTTAAAGAAAAATTAACCAATTTTATTGAAACAAACAATATAATACCTGCTCACCAATTTGGCTTTCGTAGTCAACATAATACAACACAACCGTTAGTGAGAATAAGGAATTTAGTCAACTCTAATTTTGCGAACCAAAGATCAACCGGAATGATATTGCTGATGTCAAAGCTGCATTCGATTCAGTGTGGCACAACGGTTTAGTCTTTATGTTGCTTTGTTTCAACTTCCCCGTAAATATTGTCAAAATTATTCAGGATTTTCTCTCTCTCCGTAGTCTTAGAGTATAAAGTTATAGTGTCCCAGCCGGCTGTCCACAGGGCTCTTGTCTTTCCCCGATACTTTATAATTTGTATACATATGATTTTCCCCAACTTGATTATTGCACAATGTCAATTTTTGCAGATGATACTGCAATCCTTTGCTCCGATATGTTTGCGGCAGATATTATAACAAATTTGCAAAACGCCTTACATGAGGGTTTAACTTATTTTAATAAATGGAAAATACTGTTAAATAGCGCAAAAACACGGGCAATATTTTTCACAAGGAAAAGGAAACCTTGTTACATCGCACAAGTAACAATTATTATAAACAACCATTCAATTCAATGGGAACAAAAGGTTAGGTATTTAGGTGTCATACTAGATCCTAAGATGAAATTTAGGGATCACATACCTTATATTTTAAATAAGATAAATGTTCTCATCCGCATGCTGTATCCTTTTATAAACCGAAATTCAAGGTTGAATATAGTAAACAAACAAATTATGCTTAAAACAATTTTTCATGGAATTATGTTTTACGCAGCTCCTGTTTGGGCAATTAGTGCCAAATGTCATATTAAAAAGCTTCAAGTCTCTCAAAATAAATTACTGAAGATGATTTATAATCTTCCTTGGCATTTCTCTACAAATAGACTCCATGAACTCGCACATATAGAATTGGTATATTGAACTCTTTGTATATAGATAACATGAAACAAATAATGTAAATAATATCATACAAATAAAATGAATGAATGATTGAAATATTTATTAATACCTATTTATATGTTTTATTTATTTTATTGTACCACAAATGTATAGCTTTATATCTACAGTACTGTTATATACTGTCATACTGTTGCACAGTCTTTTCTAAAAAAGAATTAATATCAACAACACTTTGTGAATTGTATGTATGTAGGTAAAAATAGGTTTCTTATAAAACAAACGTTTCGCTTAATAACTAGAGACAGGATATGCTCAGGCTCAGTTTTATTTAATAATTTGATTACATTTATGTGCGCAGTTCTATATTCTCCTATTATATTATTAATTTTATAAAGCACATTTAAACAATTCCTATTAAAAAGGATCTTCATGCATACAGATGGTGTGTACAATTCTCTTTCTGCGTAAATGTTGGCGTCATAATTATTCATACTTCTATATACCTATTCCTATTGTAAACAAACAAGTGAAAAAATAAATAACCCTTTATTTTCAGTTAAAATAAATCACACGGTGTTGTTGCATATGTTTTTTATATGTATAAGCAACAACAAATCAAAAGGTCATAAGTGCATGAAATAAGCAAAAAAATTACATAAAAAAGGATTGCTACTTGCATGAAAATTTGGGTTTCTTTAATGTCTACGCAAGCGCATATAGCAAACAAAAATGTTTTACCTAAAAAAATATTTATGATAGGTACAAATAAAAAAAAACAGCAATACTCTGAAAAACATTTCTTTTCCAAATTACATACTTATAAAAAACAAGAAAAGTCATAAAAATGTTTTTTTTTTTAAATCAACTTGTATAACGCAATACACAATATCAATTTTCGAAGTTTTCTTTGTCGCTAACAATTACTTATATGTACATATAGACATACATATGTACATACATACATACATATGTATATGCATAGCCTTTGCAACGGATCAGTGATCACTACTTCCAATGTTATTTTCTCTAACAGATCATATAAGCAGCTTCCTACCTACATTCCCACTACATCCTATTTTTTGAGCTTCTATTACAATATCGCGATTGGTTGTTCTATTTTGAATTCATCCATTATCATCAACAATTAAATGAGCCAAGCTAAAAACAAAATGCATAGGTCATAAAACTATTATCTACACACCCATGCATAAAAATGTTTCCCCTTATAAAAGTAAATTTGACTGTTGTTAACAAATTTCTCAAAACAAAAACGCACTTTTGTACCTTTACTTTATTTTTGAACAACTAGTCCAAACAATTAATTTAATTTTGTCTTTGACATATCACTCCCTATATTCTTTTAATGGCTCTTTATAAATATTTTTATAAATACTAACTATGTATGCATATGTTTTCTTAAAACATTAGTTGATTTTTCAATCCTTTTTTTATTTGTGCATTTAAATTATAAAACTCACCTTTCAATCATAATTTACCTTTTTTCAATAAATAAAAAAACCATTAAACAATTATATTTTAATCTACCAACACATCATACAAAGAATTTCTTATTTTAAATCATTCCTTTTTTAAACCTTTTTTGTATGTACACACAAAAATATTTTGTTCTTCATATTGTGACTATTATTAGTTTATTTTTCGACTAATAATATGTTTACTATTCACACTGAAATATTTAAATATGTCGTGTGTAATAGTCGCATATTTTGTGTCGCATATTTTGGCAGTCGATGATCAACAAGACGGCATATTTTGTTTTGTTATGTTATTTATATTCGTACATTTTGCATACACTTGGGCAGTTTGTGATGTGTGGCAGTAATATATTAATAATGAAGACACACAATATTTAATATTTACGGTGACTAAAAATATTTGAATATTTCCATAGAAAATATATTTGTATGGCGAAAAATTTAATATTTTGCGCATTGTTATTTTATTAAATTACCACTGGTTAAATATTTTTTAATATTACTACGAGGGTTTTAGTAAATTGAGAATATTTTTGCAATATGAATACCTTTAAATATTTTAGTTTTGAATATTTACTGCGGTTTTTGATATGTAGAAAAAAAACTATTTACTAATTTTTAAACCCTGCTTTAAAATAAATGAAAAATAAGTTGACCGGTTTTTAACTGAATTTTTATTTATTTCATACTAGCTGAGACGGTCCGCGTTGCTGGGCCTAAGCTAATATACATATATATACATAGGTATTATTTTTTTTATATTACAATTTTAGTTAATTTTACGTGTAGAATATTTTGAGTGTAGAGTCTGCCAAAATATGTACACGCGTTTCGAGTTTCACCAAATATACATAAATGCGACAAAAAACAACAAATAAGGAAATAGTACCTACATATGTATATAATTTGGTAATTCCTCTTTTTAGTTTTACAATGTTCAAACAGAATAAAAATAAATTGCGGATTTCTTGTGTGCAAATAACAAAACAAAAAAACGCTCTGAAATTCGAATTAAATGTTTTTCAAATACTGATTCTAATTTCTGGACATTCGAATTACTGAAAGCTCTAATTTATTAGCGTCTACTGTATATACCTTTGTCATTCCGTTTGTAATTTCTACAATATTGATCTTAGACCCTATTAAGTATATATGTTCTAGATCCTTATAAGAAGGGAAGTTCAAATCCGCTTGTCCGTCCGTCTGTTGAAATGGGTTTTCCGATGGGTTGTCAGTACACAGCTCCCCACATAATATGGGTGGAATTGAAGAAGTGGGCGTGGTACCTCCCGTACAGAAAACGTCAGAAATTGTATAAATACTTTCATAAGGGCTTGCATAGGACCTATGGATACGCTTTATATATCAAAAGAGTGGAAATCTTTAGTAGAACAGATTTTCTGCAAAACTCGAAAAATCGGCTCAGATACGAAAAAGTAATGACCAAATTTTTTTTAAATACCCATTATCGGGAACCATAGATCTTCCCGAGTACAAGTCTTATACCCCAAGTATATTGTAAATTCCTTCTTAAGCACGTCGATATAAATATGTCAAATCGGTTAAAAAATGGCTGAGTTTTTAAGTTTGTCTTTTAATATATTTAATAGCACGCAAACATGTGCAAATAATTAAATGCAATTAAGCGATTAATACTTACTACATATATTTAGATATAAGTGCATATAAATAAACTTCTGTTCTTTCCCAACCATGGTGAAGGGTATATAAATTTTGTTTGGCAACAAAACGGTTGGCTTAAAATTTATTTTTCATATGCCTTTAATGTTAAATTAAAAACTGTTTTGCTTCTATTGAAAATCTTTAAATTTTGAGTTATTACCCTCTTAATGATCAAGTGCGATATATAACATTAAATGTCAAAATTATGTTATCTTTAATGTAGACAGCATTTTTTTGTACATATTTATTGCCGACAATACATGTTGCAATAACTGAAAGTCAGTTTTCGTTGACAATTAGGGTTGTCAATTAAGTTTGACATTTAAACAAAAGGGCGCCAAAAAAGGCAAAAAAATATTATTTTTAATACGCCTTTCATGTTAAATTAAAAACTATTATGAGAAAAAAAAATTGAGTTTGTACGTCAAAATGGCATCTCTGCGTTGTTTTTATACCCTTCACCGAAGGTAAAAGGCAAAAGCCAAAATTTCCAAATTAGGTACATACATTTAGGTTGTCAATGCACACCATCCTACAAAATGTAGGCGGGATTGTAGAAGTGGGCGTGGTACCTCCCGTACAAAAAAAATTAAAAATTGTATAAAAACCTACATTTTAGGGCTGCCATATGTCCTATGGATATGACTTATATACCAAAATATCAGATGCGAAAAAGTTATGGTCAAAATACATTTTTTTTTAAATACCCATTTCCGGGAACCAAAGATCTTTCCGAGTCCAAGTTTTATAACCCAAGTAAATGGTAAATTTAATCTTAAACACGTCGGCATATAAATCTTTCAAATCGGTTAATAAATGGCTGAAATCCCAAAATTACTCTTTTTATACCCTTCACCGAAGGTAAAAGGGTATATACATATAAGTTTGTCATTCCGTTTGAAATTTCTACAATATTGATCCTACACCCTATAAAGTATATATGTATATTCTGGGTCCTTATGAAAAGCGAAGTTCAAATCCGGTTGTCTCTTATGCGACTTTACGTGAAAGTAATAGAACTTGACACTTTTTTTACCGTTTTAGATTTTTTATGAATTAAAAATAAAAAATTTAAATTTTTTGGGCAAAAAATATTTTTCTCTTCATACATTTATTTATAGCTGCGAAACTGTTTCTATTGTAGGGAAACGTTGTATGAACAGATTAAATTGTAATTTTTAATTTTTTAGTTATGACAAACAAAAGAGCCTAAAACGTGACAAATTCCTCTATACGATACTTATTAACTTCAATTTAATTTTTAAATTATTTATTGAGGTACGATGACCAAATTAATGATGGAGAAGTTTTTCTTCTATTTTCATAAGCAATTATCAGAATTGAGTCCCGAAATCATGTGTTGTACTGTGTTATTTTCTTTATTGTTATTAATTATTAAAAAAAGTCTTTGTAGAGTAGCTGAAAATCAGTACAAGAATTGAGAAAATAAAAAAAAAACAGAAAAAGCCCATTATTATTCTTATCCGATTATGCGAAATGAAGTAATGCCCAATTGATATTAGATTTATTCTAAGGCTCGGAGTGGATTTGGTTTTAATTTGCTTTACACATATCATCTTCTAATTGATTTGTACCAAAAAGCTCAACATAATATTACCAATGCAAATATCTATTATGATATACATACATATGTAGTTATGTATGCTTTTGTTATTTATTATACTACAATAATGGAGATATCCATCGTTGTTCCTATAGCCCTCATATTTCGTATCCCATCTTTTCTGTTTTTAATGATAATTTATTGAATTACTAAGTGCGATGACAAGGCGCATTAATTTATAAGACTGATTTTGACAGTTCGGACGGCGAACATTTTTGTTCTTATTCATTGCGTTCGTTGGTTTAATTTTTTTCCCCAAATGGTTGACATTTTGAACTTGTTTTTCCGCACACATAAGAAGTACTTCAAAAACAAACAAAAAAAAAAATAGAAAATAAGAAAATATGTTTGTTGCTTGAAATGAACTTACAGTCAAAGACATAAGAACAAATGTATATATTTTTACGTATGAACATTATGACGGGTAGAGTAAAAACGTAATCTGCAGGAAATGTAAAGAAAATACACTAAAGAAGCCATGGCCCTAAAATCAAACCGTATACCCAGCGCCAAACGAAATTAAAATTTATCTCCTTTAGAAATATTATTTTTTATCATTTCCTTAGTGATTAGATCTAAATTAAGGATTTTTGACAATTTCAGACTTTTTTAATTTTCGGGTGACTAGAAATTGAAAGTTGCTTATAAGCAACTTTGGGCCGTAGAGGAAGTATTTCACATTATGAAAAATTAAAACAAACTTTTCTATTTTTTATTCATTCTTTAACCAACTCTATATGTGCTTTGATAATTTTATTACGATGGTTTTAAATAAAACGATGATTAAAATTCAAGTTGCTTAAAAGCAACTTTGGTTCAAAAAGAGGCATACATCTATTAACTTCCCCTTAAAAAGTATATTTTTGTGTTTTTTTTAAAAGACAAATTGGACCACCCTAATGAACATGAGAAATTTTTTTATTAATATCAGAAGTCTAATCAATATTTTTGCTGTTGGAAAAAATTGTCAACACATATTTTATCAGATTTTGGAGATAATTTATGACTAGTTCAAGCTATTTTTAACATCTTTGATTGTAAATCGCAACATAAGTTCCTTTAATATTGTAAGATAATCAAAGAAAAGCTCATTGAATAAATTTCAAAAAATTGTATGGCTTGTTTTTTGAAAATTTGTTAATTTAAAAGATTTTGTTTGTCGTGCTTAATTCCCAATTTTTATTCTTGATAAGAACACTGAAATTTATTGTTGAAGGGATAAGCTATTTCCATGCGCATTAAATTGGTTGCTTAGGCCAGATCGTCAGGAAACTTCATCCAAAGATGTTATAAAATCTAAAGAAATTAAACACATAAAACTGATAAGAATTATAAGCAACAGTTTTACTCGTACAACAACAATAAACAGTGACTTTATCTTTTCTTACATATTCCCACTACAATTGGTTTGAATTCTTCCAACATTAATTGTAGTTGTAAGTAGGTTAAGAAAAAACAAAAACAATTTGCTTTCTTGTTTTCCAAAAAAATAAAGCATGTTGCCAGTTTTGCTTTTTTAGCCGTGCACTTGCCAAAATATTATCAAATTCATTTTGTTTAAGCTTTTGCTTATAACTCTTTTGCGCTTAAAAGCTTTACTTTACAGTTTTACTTTCATTTATTCTCTGCACTCCTGGCAATACAGCAAAGAATTTTTTGAAAAGTTTTTTCCTTTAGTGAAGAAAATCTTGTACTCTGTACTCATGAGTAAAATATGTCTTTGACTGTTGTAAAGTTCATACAATTGCAAAACATTAGTCCTAAACACACGATATTATTTTATCAAATATTAAAATATTGAAAAATTAATTGAAATCAAACCATTTCTCAAGCGACAAATGTATGATAATGTTTTGCAAATCATTTGAAAATCAAGGATAGCATTCTCAGCAATAAGTGGAAATTATTTTCAAATTAAGAAATGCATTTATTTTCAACTTGATTTCAAACATTATTCTCAAATGTTTTTCAAATGTGGATTGAAATCCAATGTTAAATGGAAATGAAAAATATTTGTTTTTAATTAAAATTCAATTTTTATTTCAATAAACTGTCAGCTAAACATTCTGCACCATAGCTGAAAGATAAAATAGAATTCTTTCTATCCTCATATTTTTGTAAAGTCGAAAAATTGGCTCTTTTCTATTTGCAAGATTTTCGTCGTAGTAGTAGCACCACAGTCTTGTGAACAAACTTAACGATTGCTAGGTCAAACATGATTTAACAGCTTCTAAATTAGATTTAGCAATTATCTCCTTACAAATAAAGTTAAGTAAATCAATACAAATTTTTAAAAATAAATTAAAAAGTTTGATAAATTTACTGATCACGCTTTTTAATGGATTTTTTCGTGTCAAATATTTGTTAGTGCTGAACAGTGTTGACTTGGTGACCAAAAATGGCTAAATTTACGGAAAAAATGGCTAAAAATGGGCTAAAAAGGCTTAAAGCCAAAATTGCGACCTGTAATTTGCGCACAAGATGCACATGGACAGCCAGCCGGACAAACATCGTTAATTCGACTCAGAAAGTGATTCTGAGTCAATCGGTATACGTAAAGGTGGGCTTAGGAACAATATTTTAAGGTGTACCAAACATCAGCACAAACGTATAGTGTCGTCTCCACTATTGTGGTGTGGTTATTAATAGTTTATTGTTATGGTAAAAATATTTACCCTATTGATAAAATCGAATTAACGGTTGCTAAATGTAACCTACTTCTCAAATTACTTTAAAGTTTAAATGATGTTTACTTGGCTAAATACACTCTCTTCTTCAGCATTAGGCCATGGAAGTGAGATCAACTTTATAGTCAATTCAGAAATTTCTAAAAACAGAAACACCGATGTTTGTGTTGAACCATTTTATAAATTTAATGTTGGATTACTGTTCCTTTATTTTGAAAGATGTTTCATCAACATTGTTTATAGCGATTTTAAACATTTATAAAAGTTCTGATTTAAATAAGAACGTTTTAATTGTTAAAAATGTTTATTTTACTTTTATAAATTTTTATAATAAAATAAAAATTATTCTTTTAAAAGAAAATCGGAAAAAAAATTTATTGCTAAACAAGTTGATAAATGGCTAAATAAATGGCTAATGGCTAAACTCATATTTTAATGGCTAAACAACGTGAAAAACGGCTTAACCTTGCCACTAAATGGATTTATTTGCAACACTGGTGCTGAACACAGCTATACTATTTGTAGTTAACTCTTTTACTCACAAATAATTAATATTACTTCACATAAAATTAAGGTTTTCTAAAGGCGAATTCACTTCACTTAATGTGTATTTTTTTCTTTGATTGTAACACACATTTAACTTAAATCGCAATTTTTTAATATTTACGTTTATTTTTCGCTTGAGTATTGCAAAGTTTATTTTTGATTTGAGAATAACATTTGATATTTAATTGAAATTGTGTAGAAAATGATTATATTCTCGCATTGAAAATATGTGAAACAAAATATTCCATCGTTACTAGAAAAGTGAGAAAAATGTGTGTAACTCATGTCGAATGCTTACAAAAGGGATTACGTCGTATGGTTATAAATGTAATAATATTTTTGTTGTTTGGCCAATGTAATTGTTTATTAAATTAGATTTTATTTAAGCTAATACTATTTCAATCGAAGCCGATGGGAAATTGCAGATGTTGAGAACACCAATCACACATTTTTGACAGCGATCAAAGTTTACTTTCTCTCAGAAATTTTACAGACACACTTTATCTGTGAATTGGCGAGAAATTTCAGCTAGTACTAGCCAAACATGTAACAGACGAAGTTATGTGAAAAAAAAAGTTGTTTGTATTTCAATCGAAAAGTTTCACAACGCGGGAGCAAAAGGTTTGTTCATTTACTTTACTAGCAGAAACTTGCAAAAAGAGAGTTAATTCAAAATGTACAAAATTGTTTTCCCAATTACTCAAAAAAATGAAAAAGTAAAAGAACGCTTTACCAGAAAAAATAAGCAAGTTATACATATCGACAATATACATCTTTAAGATACGAAATTCTGTTATATCGGTACTTAAAACGCAAAAGTCCTTTTCTAATATTGTGAAAATTTTACAGGAGAAACAAAACATTGCCTTTTAATTGTTTAAAATTAATTTTTTCTCTTGTAACACTTGCCAGATGTTTTGACAATGCCGCATATTATGCAAACTGTTATTTAGGTTTTTAATTATACATATACAGCCGTATTTATATTAAAAATTTGGCATGAAGTTAGCACAGAGTTTATTTATAATACACTTTTCTATCTTTTTTTGTTTTATTTAATTTTAAAAACTTTTTAAAATTGTTATATGCGGAGGAAAAACCAGCGATGATTAAAGCAAACGTGTTGCCTTTTTGAGTAATATAATGTGTCATCATTAAGATTCAGAGTTGATTTATTAAAAGTTAGCAAATGGACAAAAGTGTATTATGAATAAACACTGTGCTTGCAAGCTGCTAGGCTTAATCGGCATTCTAGTTAGCAGCTCGTTGTACGTAGTGTACAAACTGTGACTAACTTTTTGTTATGAATACGGCTGATAATCTTTGTAGAAAGGAACGTATGTGTTAATAAAATCGATAGTTGAGTCAAAAGGTTCCAAAATTTATGTTGGTCATTTGCGTTGATTCAAAACATTAGAATCGATGAAAAAGTCGACTTTAGTTTTTGGTTAGTTATGACCTTTTGCGTTTTAGCTAACGATATAAATAATGTTATTGAAAAACTTTTAATTCAAAAATTATTTTGAAAATAATTTTATTACACATTTTAAAAAGTTTGTGTTGTAAGCAACAATATGAAACAGGTGTTTGATTATTTTTTGCTAGTAAAAATTTAAATAGAAGAAATTTTCAACAAAATGTTTGGTTCAAATGCGTATGCTCTTTTAACACTCTCTCGTTGCAAGATTTCGTGCAAGTTCGAGTGCGTAAACACTTACTAGGTTAAACTTTGGTAACAACTAACATGTATTAAAAACAAGTAAGAAATTATAGTCGGTCACACATGCCCATTTTATACCCTACACTACAGTATTTAAAAACTAATTTTCGAGATTTTATGACTATATGAATATGGATCTATCTATGTTTCAAATTTAAATAAAATCTGTTAGATAGCTTTTGTGAAGCAGAAATTGCCCCATTTCTCCCCTCGTGGTCCTATTTTTTTTTAAAAAATGCATAGCTTATGTGTCCATATAAATATACATCTATCTATGTTTTAAATTTGATTAAAATTGGTTTGGTTTTGGGCACAAAGGCATATTAGAACCGATGTACCAAATTTCATCAAATTATCTTCAAAATGTTGACCTATACTTTGCGGGCGGATATCGTTAGATTGACTCAAAAAGTGGTTCTGAGTCGATCGGTATACTTTAGGGTTGGACCAATATTTTAAAGTGTTACACACATCAGCATAAATGCATAATACCCTCTCCGCTATTGTGGTGTAGGTATAATATGCAATAATTTGTTGTTATTGAACAGACCTAATATTTGAAAGTTATTTCTAATTAGTTTGACTTTTAATTAGTTTTATAACATTTTTACAATTTTATAAATTAATGGAAATAATTAAAATGTTTATTTTTAATTACTTACAGAAATAATTTAAGTGGATGATTGGTTTTTGGAACTGATTAATTTTTAGTTGATCTATCGAATGACTGGGAGATTCTTAAGGAATGGGTGGTTATTTGTGTGTGTTTTTTATGGTTAGTTGAGTAAAAGAGAAAATTATATTGTTTTTCCAAATTGCTATTTTGTTTAACACAAATGCTTTTCAATTTACTTTATTTTAAATCTTATTATCTAGAAATTCTTAAATTTTATTTTATAAAAGTTTGTCCAACTAATGAAACATTTTAGCCCACCATGTTTGTTGAAATTGATTAATTTTCTATATATACATATTTTTAGTCCAAATTAGAAATATCGTACATACCGAATGCAAATACGTATGAATCAATGTTGGGATCTGCTACTTAATCAATTGTACCGTGTCAATGGCAAAATTTTACCAAAATCTAAATAAATTGTACCAAAATTTCACTATAAAACTAAAAAGCATACATAATAATTCATTACACTTTTTTATTTAATAAATACAAAAAAAAAGTACAAAAGTCGAGTCGGGTTTAAGGAGATCTTTAGAAAAATAATTTGTTTAAAATGTTTATGATTTAAGCGACTCTTTTCATTAGTTTTGATATATTTTGACTTGGGAAAAATTCTTTAACTTATCGTATATGTTCAAGAAGCAACCCATAATAACTAATATGTAAATTCTCAGTCCTTTTCCTGGATTTGTCTAAATCTTCCATTATTTCATCAGAATCCTGTTTTAATTATTATTTCGGTTAATTCTGTTGTTTTGTTGCTATCGACAGTTTTTTCTGTTGTCAGGTCGTCATCTAACTCATCCTGGCAAATCTTAGCACTGAATATTCTATACAAAAAGTTCTGACTTTCAGACTTTTTTATTTCTGTACTGTATTTATAGTAGAAAATATATTGCATGCAAAAATATTTCTGAACTCAGCTTTTTTGGTGAATTTTGTTACAGAAAACGATTTAAAATGGTACATGGTTGCAAAGTAGGATGAATTTAAAAAAGCGAGTTGCTTGCAATTGACGTTTTGGAACTCATCCATAATTAAAAACACAAGAAGATGTCATTGCCATGTATAAATCTTTTTAATTAGCGTTGGTTTTAATAAGAAATTTATTTTTTTCAATTATTTTTATACTTCTACAAGTTCTATTGGGCTTAAAAAGGAAACCCTTTTCAATTGTGGGAACATGGTGCTTTACAGCTACTTGTAAAAAAACACTTAGAAAAACGGTTTAAAATTGAATACCTAAATTTAATCCTAAATGGGTTTACTTTACGTTCGAAAATCAATCCCGGTTTTTCTTAAAATAAGTATGAAGTTCTTAAATCAAGTTAAAAAAAAGATTGAACTTTTCGTTTGTAATGCCAACCAATCTCATGTAACTTATTAGTCTCATCTCTCAGCATTGTATTCTTTATGCGTGCATACGCTTGTTTTTGTCAAAATTTTTGTAGACATTACAACAACGTGAAGAAACAAGGTTTTAGAATTTTTTTAGGGAGAAATTTTAAAAAAAGATATGATAATATATAATTATTATTTATTTATTTACATAAATATTTATTATAATTAAAATTACAATGATCTTAGAGCTAAAGCACTGGCAACAAAGGCTATCGGCTTTTGTTACAAAATTAATTTCATACAAAAAGGATTATTATAAAGTAAATTAGTATAGAAAATGTTGTATGACATCATATGGGGGATTTCATGTCAAGTGACTTAATTTTGAAATCAATGTCTTCCGGTCTTTAGAGAAAAAAAAAACACTGCCGCTAAAAAAATAAAAAAGTTTTAAATATAAAAAAAAAAATTTTTTATTTTTAAAAGATTAATCAAATAGCTATCTAACCTATTTAGGACAAATTTTGCTTACACTAATAGGTAATAAGTCACATGGATGAGGAAGAACACCTGTATGGCCATAATGTCAAACTTTGACCCCCTCTAACTCAGAAACTTTTTGACCGATCTTGTTGAAAATTTGTGTCTAAGCTACTATCCAATAGGACTAACCTTAATGCAAATTTCATCCATCTCGGAAGGCATCGATTTAAAAATTGGGTCACTTGACATTGAATCCCCCATATGTATTATCCTCTGAGAACATTTGATCTATAATACTGTGAGAGTTGCATATTCTTAACCGGGTGTTATTAAGAGCCTGACTTTCTAATAGCTGATGAATTGCTGTTAATGTTGCGCTGTTGCAATAACGCAAACAGGTTGAGGATCTTTTGATATCAAGTGTTGGTGTGTGAGCCTAGTATGGGCTAGGCGAAGACTTGTAAAGCATTTATTTGTATGGCAGTTTGTTGAATTTGGAAGGATGACTGGTATTCTTTTATTGTTTATTGTTTGGTAAAGATGACTATTTTGGAGAATGGTGGATTCTATATTTTTATCGTGGATCTTAAGAAATAATTTTTTGACTATTTCACTTAAATTTTGATACATGATACATTGATACATTAATCAAATGAAATTAACCGGTTTAATCGTTAATCGAAAAAAGCCAATTTTCAGTTAACCAATCAGTTAATCGGGTAGTAAAAATCGAAATGAATGAATACCCTAGTTGTATCGTAACTCAAAAATCACGGCTTTTTAGCAAATTATTCAGAAATGTGGCGAATATATTGCATTAGAACGATATATTTGATATACATAGTTTTTTTTTTGATCAAATAGTTTATACGGCTCTACAAAAAAATATTATTTTTCAGATTATGACACTATTAAAGCAAATGAGCGTTATATTAAAAATATTCGTTATGTTGAAAAGTAAACTCGGACAAAAAACATTTTTCAATATGGTCAACTCTAGCGAAAATGTGTAAACATATTATGGTTAATTTAACCATAATTTTGCTAACGGCAACCATGTAATGGTTAAATTAGTCCTCCAACAAGATGTCACAACCATATTATGGCTGCCTCCGAACATGTAATGTTTAACAAATTAAATACATTTAAATATAGTCAAAGATGATGCATACATAATTTTAAATACAGGATAAGATTAAGAATTCTGGATTGTTTGAAATTTTTGTAATTCATACTTGCGGTGTACTTCTTTTGAAACCTATCCAAAGATTCCAAATCCAACAAGGTCAAATACAAGTCCTTAATTGGCACCTGAAATTGGATTATTTACCGTTTAAAAAATCCCGAACTTTTTCAATTTTACTCTTTAAAATATCCCACTGTTCGGTGCTGTGAGTAGAGTTTTATTAGAATCTTCGTGCATTAACGATCATAATCGTTCAATAAAACTGTTCTTGCGTACTGTGTTGCCAAAGTGGTACAAAAAATGTTTGTTTAAGTGAAAAAAGAACTCAAGGTTTATTTAAAGGAAATTAATCGAGTGGTAGCGATCGAAACATGTCAGGGTAACCAGCCACCATAAATAGTTCAACAAAATTACCACAATACTAATTGAATTAACCAACGCATTTTAAAAAAGTAAAAAACGTAGCAATAATTTGCAGCAATTTTTAGTTGTTTTTTATTAAAATTTGTACGCAGTACGTAGAGCAAATGTAAATAAAAATGTTGTATTTAGTTTGAAATTATTGTTTATGTAGTAAATTTAAGTGTTTTGCATTAAATTTTTATGGCTTATTTGAAATTTTCATAAAAAACCCCAAAGCATATTCATCATAATCAATTTGAGTAGTTGAAAGTTTCATGGCCTCTGCTCATCGATTTCGAACAAACAATTTATTCGCTTATCTTTTATGTAAAACAAAAACAATATTTAATAATTTGTGTTCAATGCAGGTAAGTTAATCGAACGAAATCTTAGTTCGGAAATAAATGAACAGGCAGTCAGTATTTAATTTTTGTTTATTGTTTCTAAAAAAAAACATAAAAAAGTTAAAGAAATTTAAAAAAATTTCACATTTCAAAATCAAAAATATAATTGAAATTTTATTTTTTAGGCCTTCTTGATTTTGTTTGAATTTGTTAAATACAGTATTTTTCGGTTAGCTGCATTTCACTTAACTGCATTTTTTCCCTATCTGCACAAAATACAAATCATTGTGTACGCTGGCTAAATTTTGTTAGAAAAAAATTATGCACGTATTGGATAACAGCATTCGATTTTTGATCAACAATGTTTATTTTTAATACAAAATATTAGTTTTAAGTGCCTCATAAAAACAAAAAAAAAACATTGTATCAATCGCTATTTTATGAAAAAGATGACTTTTATAAATAAACATACTTTGATATACATTTGTATATTATTATTAAATTTAAAACTGTATTAAAAAAATGTGTTGAATATACATAAGAACACAATTTTACATAAGGGCACATTTATACAGGTAAGTGAATTCCCTTAGTGCAAACTTGAATGTGCAGCTAAACGAAAAATACTGTATGAACATTTAATACTTTTTAGAAAGACGCATTTAGTAGATCAACAAGAGAAAAATCACAGGCATTTTGTTTTTCTTTAATGAAATAGTCAATCTCAATGTGAAATATAAAAATATACGATTAGGCCAATTAAAAGAAAGCCTTCATGTTCTGCATGGCATATATTTTATTTCACTTTTTTTTTAACTGATTGACATGACATTAGTTTGAATTGGCCGATTATTTTTATTCATTTGGAAAATTCTAAAATTTTTGTGTTGAAATTTTAGTTTTAAATTAAGTTTTGAAATTCTTTAAAATAAATACAATTCATATGTATGAAGTGGTCCAAGCATTTACCACTAAAAACAAACTTTTACACATAAAATTAAATGAAATCTTTTTTCATTAAAGTATTGGGGGAAAAAATTGTCATATTGATGAATAAGAATACGATTTGGTTTATTTTTAGTATTAAATATTTCTAATTTGGTACTTCTAGTTCGGATAATATGGGCGCTATTGTGTCAAACAAATATTTGCCTATAACTCAAAATATTTATAAATTTTATTTGTTAATTCTTTCTGCCAGTATTCTACTTAGCTCACTTAAGGGAGAGTGTAGACGTAAGAGTCATAAAATATAAGGAGTCTTCAGAAAGTAAAGATTTATTAGAGATTTATGGCTAAAAATTAGAAGCAGTCGTTGTTTTGCTCATATCTCAGCCATTTGTAAACCAATCTGACCTAGTTTGAATTGCAAACTATTTCAGACTATTGTCACATAAATATATAAAAAATAGTCTTCATATATCTGGGGTTGTTGGAAAGACCATCTCAACATACACTCAGACAGACAGACATAAGACATAATAAAGCTGGGTTTAAAAACAAAACAAAAACTGTCAAACAAAAAACGAAAATGTGTCTACAAATTTTCGCTTTTTGACTTAGTTTGACAGCGACTGTTTGCATTTAATGAATTAAAAGTAAAAGTAAAAGTTTTTTTTTGACCAATGATAAATTAAGAAGTGGAAGAAATGGCAGTTTTTCTACTTCGACTGCAGTTTTTTAAACGCTTATTTAAAGGATTTTATATAAATATTGTAGGAATAACAAATGGAATGATCCAAAACATGGGATTTTTTGAAAAACCAACTCCTGAAATTTTCTGCGTTGCGATGATTTGCTCCAGTCAAGAACTTAAATTACATATTTAACTTCAGTCTGCATAGATAAATTGGCAGTGACTACAATTTAATATCACAAATACTTAAATTTTAATTAAATACTTTAGAAAGATTTTTTCGAAATTTTTCGTCTAAACATTTCTGGGAATTTTTTAAAAATTTGCAGGACAATTTTCCTGAATAGAGAAACTCTAGTAAACACGCGTGAACGTTTGTGCTGATGTATGTTATATATAAAAGATTGGTTCTAGACCCATGTTTGAGTTTTCCGATGGACTCAAAATCAGTTTCTTTCGATGTAACAATGTCCATCTGTCCAGCTTGCTGGCTGGTTGTCTGTCCATGTAGACTTGTGTGCAAAGAACAAGTCGCAATTTTAAATATTATTTAATGCAGTTTGGTGCATACGTTTTAATTGGCATATAGACAAAGTTTATAAAAAAATGGTGAGAATCGATTCATAATTTTACATGGCGCCCATACAAAGCTTCTTTCCGGAATAGTCTCTGTGGCCATAAAATATCTTATCTTATTTGTATTGAGATTTTATTTGGTCGAAAATTATTTTATTTCAATACTAATCGTCTAAAAATATTTTTTGGAATCGGTTCATATTTGGTTCAATGACTGCTCATATTAAAAAAAGGAAAAATCTTATAGGGATTTTTTAGTAATTTCAATAGACTAAACCGTTTTTGAGTTACGCGAATCAATGTTGTGCAACCACCTCCATTTTCGAAATAACGTTATATCTCAAAAACAAGAGCTAACCTAAAAAAAACGGTTAGCACCATTGGATTCAGCGTACCCGAATTATGTTGAAACGCCATGTGCCCGGCTTGTCTAATTTTGCAACTAGCACAGTGTAATAGCTGTCATGTCATTGCAAAATATTTTAGTGGTAGGTCCAAAATTGACCGTAGGCCCCATTAACCCCCTCTCCAAAGTCAGTGTTAGACGTAAAAATCTCATATAGATCTTGGTATTAAGGTAATATTTGTCAGAAAGAACTTCTATATAAATCTGAAACTCATAACATTATTTGATTTGTCCGTGGCCATACATCCCATATGGGCAGTGTTGGGCAAAATACATGGTTGGCGGTATGTAAAATACAAAATACTTGCTGGTCATGTATTTAAAATACAAAATACTTTCAGGTAATGTATTTAATAAACAAAATATTTAGACATCTGTATGTACTTAAAATACAAAATACAAACTACTTCTATTTATTGTATGTATGTATTTAACATACAAAATACTTTCTGGACATGTATTTAATATATAAAATACGAAATACTTTCATGTCATGTATTTAAAATACAAATGCAAAATACGTATTTGTATTTTAAATACGTATTTCAAATACATGTATTTCAAATACTGCCCAGCCCTGCATATGGCCTACAATCTCAAAAATGTGTATTTATATTCTGTGTTCGGGTTTGAAAGTCGGTCAAACTTTCTTACTTGCTAAATATTAAATTGGCTTACTGCTTTACCAACAAATCGCAAAAAAGTTAACTCTTGGAAAAGTTAATCCTGCGTCACTCTTAAAAGTTAACTTTAAGGTAGTTTTTTTTTAATAAAAAAACATCGCAAATGAGCAGAAAGTAGAGAGTTTTAACAAAATTAATTAAGATATTCAAGGAAAACTATTAGCTTTGGATTATGGATCTTAAAAATAAGAAAATTTTTTTTGAAGTTTTCGAGGCTGTGGCGAATACATATGAAAAATCAAAGATTCTTTTTTGTTATGAATAAAACTAAGCCATTGGAATAAGTTTATTTGTTATTATTGTATATTTTTAAAACTGAAACCCGCTTAGAAAAGTTAATAGTTCGAAAAAGCTAACAACCCTTGGGACATTTTGGTTAACTTTTTCGCGATTCTACTGTATTAAAATAAAAACTTTTTTTGTTTTAACTTAAGCGTGTGTTAGACAGCTGTACTTAGAAACGGTAAAATTTATAGAATTTAAGTAAATAAAGAATTTTTAAAATAAGTTTATTTTTATTAAACACACACTCAAAAAAAAAATCAATCCATCCGTACTCAAATCAATCCGAAGCGGTATTAATAGTACGGTGAGTACGGATTTTCTTGAATCAAGTACAGAAAGATTGATTCAAGTACGGATTTTTAATCCCAAAATACTTAAATTATCCATACTCAATCCCGTTTTCGTACTTGAAATAATCCGAAAATGAGATTGATTTAAGTAAAACTAAAATTAACTTCATTCAAAAATTATAAAATTGTTTTAATCCGAACTCGTACCTCAAATAATCCGAAAATGAGATTGATTTAAGTAAAACTAAGATTGAATCAATCTCAAAATGAGCATGATTCAAGTAATATAAATTTGATTTTATCCTGAATTCATAATTAAAAAAAAACAAAAACAAAAGAAATTACAAACAAAAAATTATTATGAGTGATTTACTTACCCGTATTACACATTACAGAATGATAAAAACATCATGCCCGATATGGTTTTTATTTTAGAAATCTTATGTACATATTTAACCAAAAATATAAACTAAATGAGTAGCATGAGTTCAAATTTAAAAAAAAAAAATTTGAAAAGAAATTAATTTTCAAAAGTAATCCCATTTAGGGTTGTTTTGAGTACGTTTAAGTGTTATTCGTACTTGAATTTTTGAGTACGACTCGTACTTAAAGTAATCCCAAAAAACTTGATTTATCCCGAGTGTTTTTCTTTCTGTGCACCTGTAATTTTCGGAGCAATTAAATGTTGTAAAGATTGTGAAGAAAAAACATTCTAACTCTCGTTGGTAGGTGTCCAAGATTCGGCACAGCCAAATAAAGCGCTCTTGCTTGTTTTATTTACTAAAAAAGATCGAAGTAGAATTAAGTTTATACACTGTTTAATGAAATAGAAAACGTTTTGTAAAATTTAACAATTTTACAATAAAACAAGAAAACGTGCTATAATCGGCCTTGGCAAATCTTTGCCATGGGGCGCTTTGACTAGAAAGTTTAATACATACTGGGAAACTATCGATAGTCTTAAAATATCCATAGGAAAAATATCGATATTATTATTATTATTTAAAATACAGCTATGAAGACATGAAACTGCAGCTTAACACACACAGTTTTTTACCGCAAATTTTTAATTGCTTTCATTAATTTGCGATGAACATTTAGTCGATAGTTAAATCTGAACTATCGATAAGAATCGGTAATATCCCAGCACTAATACATACCGTTCTACAGATATAAATACATATATTTTGTCCAACGCCCTCCTCTTTAATTCCGCCAACATTTTGTCGGATGTTGTGTATTGATAACCAAAATGCTTGTACCTTACTCGGAACCATTTGGCCCTTGCCGTTCTTCAGATATAAAAAAAACAACAATAACAAGAGATTTGTGGGTAAAATTAGAGGCAGACGTGTTTTTTTTCTCGTATCTCAACCTTAATGCACCGGTCTGGCCGAATTTCAATAGTAAACTTATTCAGACTTAATGTGATGTAAATAAACAATAACCCAGTCCCCATCATTTCTAGGTTCTTTGGAAACCCCATTGCAACGAACACATGGACAGAAAGACGTCGTTAGTTCAATTTTACTACTCGTGGGGACCAAGAATTTATATACTTTGTAGGGTTCGAGATCAATATTCTAGAAATTACAAGCGGAATAACAAACTTATATATACCCTTTCCACCTGACGTAATGAAGTCACATATTTTTATTTATTATATGTAAAAATATATTTTTTATTTTTTATATCAATATTTTAGGTGTCTTTCAAATTAGGGGTTTTCATTTGAAATGTCTATATGAGAGCATTTTTAAACTGTCCAGTTTTTTTTTTCAAAATCCAGGTTAATTTTTCATATTGTCCAGTAATTTAACTCTTATTTTTAATTCCCTAGCTAGTCCCGCGAAGCTCTACGCTTGTCTGCAGGAGACAGAAGAGCGTCTCTGGCGGGAATCGAACCCGCAACCCCGGGACTGATAGTCTAGCTCACTACCAGCTAGCCTACCGGGCACTCTAACTCTTGTTTTCTGTCAGAACTAACCGAAGGGTATAGCTAGTGGTTACTTTTGGGACGCTCGATATTTGTTAAGTGTGAAAATAGCTGTAGTCTTGAATCTGCCTCATTACTTAATATCCATTTTGATAGTTAACTCCTCGTCGATATTATGAAACATTTCAGTTTAATGATGAAAGGTGAAAAACAAATTGAAAAGTGTACTTGGTTCCGAGTACAAGCAGTTTTTGTTTGTTGGCTATTGAAAGAAAGCGAAAAGACATATACATAAAATACGTGAATGCAGCAAAACCAAAAGTTTTTTTTATTTATTTATTCAGAATAAATATCAACTCAAACTACAATAAACAATAAAATTATATCTAATAAAACAAAGTCCTTTAATCCACCTCTCAAGCATTTTTTTTATAATTATTTGGCTTTAATTTTTGGTTTTAGCAATAATGTAATAATAGCTATTACTTTCCAATGGAGCGTTTGTTTATCTTATTTTGTTTTTATGTAATGAAAAATGGTTTTAAAATTATTACCTTGTTATAATTAAATAAGGCCAATGCCAGGTAATAAGAAAAGGGAAAAGAATTCATGAAAGTTTCTGCAGCAAATGCTGTCTTTAACTGCCCCAGTTGAGATTTGAACTTGGGTCTTTCCTTGTTTTGTTGATTTTTTTTAGTTTTGCTCTTTAGACAACTTGGCTACGTGAATGTGTGAATAACGAGAAAGAATGAATGAGGAAAAAAGAAATGAGATTTTCATGCACTAATAAATCGAAAATATGCGCTTAAAATATGCACTAAAAAATCCAAAGTATGTACAAAAAAAATAAAAAAATTTCCATAAAAAGTCGTTTTTTGATTTTATCTATATATAAAAAAGGGTTGCGTAAGTGACTGACTGACTGACACATTCATGATCGCCGAGCCTAAGCCACTGACCCTAGAAACTTGAAATTCGGACTAGCTATTGGTCACTCCCCAAATCGATCCACTAAGACGGGGTTTTTCGAAATTCAAATGTTTAGGGCGTCAAAAAGGTAATAACGGGAAAATTCGGTAACCTTAGATCTCCAAAACTAAAAGAGATGCAAAATAAATGGGATACTTATCGTTGTTCTTTAGAAAAATAAGCGGATAGGTGTCTGGTACTTTTTTGAAACGGGTAAAATCTGAATCTATCTTTTGAACCAATAAACATAGAAACAAAGTTTATACCACATTTGAAACTTATTAAAAAAATACGTATACAAATTTGGTACTTTTTCGAAATTCGAACATTTAAGGAGTGAAAATCTTAACTATTTTTGGTACTTTTTTACAAAACATTTTCCTCCATTCATTGACATATTCGTACTAAATTTTGGGCTGAAATTTTTGATATTTTAATGGGGGAATAATATAGTACCCAAAAAAGGAAATACGGAAAATTTGATATTTTTCTTTAGCATTTTGGTTCTACTAAAGTAGCGGTTAAATGCTAGAATTTAAACATGTTTAAACCTAGAAAAATAAACTTTGGCATAAAAATATGTCCACGATGAAAAACAAGACGCTAACGGAGTAGCGGGTATATGCTTGTATAATAAATAAAATGAAATAACTACATAATATAAATTTTTGTTGGTTTATGAGTACTCTTTTATTAAAAGTAAAACTTTGTGTTTAACTTGAAGAATGTCAATGCATTTTGAAAAATTTATTTCCAGATCCCACCTGAATTGCAAATCAGATTAAAAATATTTGAAATTTATTTTATTTTTTGAAATCCCTAATTTTTTTTGAAGGTTTTTTCTTTGTGTATTTAAAAATATTTTTAAGAACTTTTTTTTGGTTATATGGAAATTAAATAAAAATCATCCAGAAATGTCAAAAAATATGCATTAAGAACCTTAATATGCAAAAATATGCACTTTCATCAAAATATGCAAAAACACATCGATGCCATTTTACCACAAATTTAATGATTCAGAAAGATAATTGGAATTGTTCTACATCGTTTATAGAATATCAACAAAAACATGCATTTGCATGGCAATCGCATCCCTAGTAATGAGTTTATTAACAGTATTACAGGCAAGTCGCTATTTAACATAAAACCTAACTGGGGTAAATAACTGCAACAATTACCTTGTAATAAGTTGTACAACTACAACCTATTATAAAAAATGTGGCTGAGTTATTGATCAAAATGTTGAGTTTTGGTAATAAAAAGTTTCCAACAATGGATTGGACTTTAAAAAAAATCAAAGAATATGAAATAATTCCATTATTTGTTATCAGGGACATCTGTGGTCGGTCGGTCACCTTTTAAAAACTGTTTCTTAAGTTCGAATACCAGTCGAAATTAAATTTAAAGTTTAGTGCTTTTTTCGGATTTAAGAAATTTTTTCATTATTTCGTTTTACCTTTTTTCGGCTGCTAGTTCATTTAAATTTTAATCCACAAATTATTTAAAGAATGTTTTGTTTCTCTGTTTATTTTATTTTTCAATATTTAATTAGGTGTTATTTATTGTTGTCGTTGTGGGTGTTTGTTTTTGTACACACGTTTGATGTTTTTTTGACAATTTTTTTAGAAGTATAATAATTTTTTTATTTGGATTAAGAACACTCTTTTGTTTAAAATATGTCATCGAAATAAAAAAAATTTATACAGTTGTTCGAAATAAGAGAATTTGACGTGTTAATAGATTTTCCGTTATTTTAAGCAAATTGAACCGTCAAATAAATTTAACGATCGACAGGATGTTCACGTACAAGCGCACACACACACAAAACGAAAATACATTTTTTAAACTCTTTTGAATTAATAACAAATAACTTTTTTTTTTTGTTAATTTTTGTATTCAATTTGGTTAAAATAACAACATAGTTATAAATAAATATGTATATGTATGTATTTTTAAAAACTTTTTTCTAAGTAAAATAATTAATAGTTTTGTAGTTTAACTTTGAGTAAAATTTTTTAAAATTCTTAACACTTAAAAAACTAATTATTTAATGAATATTAATTTTTATATAAAATTTAAAAATTTTTTTTTTAAATTGTTTAATTGCTTTAGGTTGGTAAACAGATGCTAATCGAGAACTTAATTTCTTTAAATCAGCTAAAGGAAGTTCTTGCGGTATTTTTTTTCGGAAATCAACCGTTTGTATCCGCTGTTATTTAAGAACTGACTGAATATGGCGCCTAAAATAAAAACCTCGTCTAAGAATATTTACTGCTAGATAAATCATACCACAACATGTTTGAGACGAACATGTTGCAGGTAATACTTTTTTTAATCATTCGTTTGTTTGCTTGTCTGGTTAGGAAATGTTTTTATCGAACTGAGTGCTAAAGCTTTTTAAACGGATGTGTCGGTTTAAAAAGTCTTGCAAAAAATATGTTTCTTCAGTACTTGTTACATCCTCCAAAAGGAAATAGATGGAAAAGTGTTTTTGTCGTTAGAAAGATTTAAAAAAATCTAAGCCAATTGGTAATACGAAATTTTTATTGAAATTAAACTAAACAATATTAAAAACCCAACGTCGATATCAACGGGAGCATATCAAAGCCTTTTTCAAAATGGCCGGGATTTAAATGACTAAATAAATTTATAACGTTTTTCAAACTCTTTTTTTAATAGAGCTGCATTTTCTTTATTATTGTAAATTGCTTATTAATAAGTTGATTTCAATAAAACTGTACATTTTCATATATAGCAGAGTGTTCCAAAAAACACTTTCTTTACGCTTTATTAGTTGCCTGATAACATGACAGGGGCATAAGTATAAAACTAGCTGTGGCAATAAGAAAAATTGCCTAAGTCTATTTTTATACCCACTCCACAAATGTGATGATTTTGAAAAATACCGGGATTTGCGAAAAGCAAGTCCGATTGGCATCCGTACGTACTCAAATCAATACGAAGCGGTGTTAATAGTACGCTAAGTACGGATTTTCTTGAATAAAGTAGAGAAAGATTGATTCAAGTACGGAATTTCAATCGCGAAATACCTCAGTTATCCATATTGAATCCCCAATTCGTACTCAAAATAATCCGAAAATTAAATTGATTTCAGTAAAACTAGGATTGAACCAATCTCAAAATGCGCTTGATTTAAGTATTATAAAATTAATGCGATCCCGAATTCTTACTTGAAATTAACCAAAAGTGAAATAAGAAGGAGAATTTTATTATGATTGATTTACTTACCCGATTTAAACCTTAGAGAATTATAAAACAGCAGCATCCTTTCCGATATGGTTTTTACTTTAAAAACTGAAGAACCAAATTTGTTATTTAAAAACATTTTAAACATAAATGCGATATAATATCAAACCTAAAAATTGGCCGTAAGAGCGGCCTGGCTATCCGACACTAAAAATAATCTCAAGCGCTCAGACAATTTCCGGCGCATTAACCTTATCCAGTCTCACATTTATTATTTAAAACAAACAGACTGTATGTTAAAAGAAATGGGATAATTTCCATTGTTGGCTCTGTAGTACTTTCAGCAACAGATTCGGCTTTTCTTTTCAACATATTTAGATAACCTTGATATCATATTTTTGAACAAAACCCATTATTTTCCTTTGTTAACAAAAAAAAAAAAAAAAAAACAATCAAAAAATCCTTAATTAACGTTAATGTTTGGGATTGAGAAGTTTTAATAACCATTTATTTGAACCACATTAGATTTACACACGAGTGTTGTGAAGACTACAGCATCACATACAATTTTAGCAAATTTTTTTTGTGCTGTTTTTCTTTTTTATTTGCAATATTTTATTATTTCAGAGGCACATAAGAAGAAAAACTTTTGAACACTTGTAATTGAATGACCATTCCCAGGAAACACGTCAACAATAAAGTGATTCGCAGAACGTATTGACAGAATAATTGAATTCGTATTACGAAAATAATAAATTTCTTTGGGAGATAACGTTTCTCGATGACAGTACTCGTTAGTGACTTAAAATCAATTCTCCTGATGAATTGAAAATATCTCCTGGAAGAATACTGTGATGTTAAAAATATTTATATGTATTAAAATGCTCGAGTGAAAAGTAAAGTCGTTAAAAAGATGTGCTAGCGCTATTGTTAATAACTGTTTTGAACAGGCATAAATGATTTATACTTACACTTTCGTACCCTACTGAAAAGTAATAAAAGCTGGCATGAGAATTTCATGCACTCAAAAATCGAAAATATGCGCTTAAAAAATGCATTAAAAATCCAAAATATGCACTAAAAACTTAAAATATTTGTATAATTTGTTTAAATAAATAAGTACTGTTTCATTAAAAGAAAAACTTTGTCTTGTACTTGAAGAATGCCAATGCATTTTGAAGAAATTTATTTTCAGATCCCACTTTACAGATCAGAAATTTAAGAAATTTATTTTATATTCATCCCAATTTTGAATAAAAATTCCCCGGAAGTTTTTTCCCTTTTCCCATTTTTACAAGAAGGAAGAAAACTCCCGGGGAGGTTTTATTCATAATTGGTCTGTTTTTGAAATCCCTAATTTTTTTTGCAAAACGTTTGAATTTTTTTTTAATTTCCACATTGTTAATTTTTATCATCGGTACCAACAAGCTCTTGTTGCTATTGGCTGCAGTGAAAAGGAATCAAGGGAAACATTTCATTAAAAACTGCAATATTATTTCCTCTGCAATCTGGAAAATCTTGTATTAAAAGTAAAGCTCCCAAATAATTTATTTATTTATTTTAAAATTTTTTTGGAAGGTTTTTTGTGTATTTAAAAATTTTTTAAGAACTTTTTTTATAATATGAAAATAAAAAAAATCACTAAAAAAATGTCAAAATATGCAAAAATATGCATTTTCACCAAAACATGCTACAATGTGCACAAACAAATCGTTGCCATTATAACGCAAATTTAATGATTCGGAAAGGTAATTGGTCGACAATTGTTCTTAGACTATCGACAAAATACATGCATCTAATACCTAAGTTCTGCGATTTTGTGATAGTCGTTACAGCTCTTATACAAAATTCTGTTTAATTCATCATTGAATTACTTTTAATAAAGCAAAAATATTTTTATGAGAAACACCAGCTTTAAAAAAATTATTTTGCGGGTTTAAGACTCCGTGAAATTAGTCCCAAGAAAAAAAATAAAATTAGTTCCAAAAATGTTTCAAGCAAATGCAGAAATAATTTCATTGTAAAACAAGTAAGAAAGTATAGTCAGTTAAGCCCGATCGTATTTTACCCTACACCACATAATATAAAAACAAATTTTGGAGAGTGTCTGTTTTAAAATTCATTTAGGTAAAACCTTCTGCAGATATTGTGGTTACAATTGAAACATGTATGGGTAACCTGTCCGTGAAAGCCTGGGTTCGAGCCCCGCGGCAGTCAAGAATAAACAATTATCAATAAAATTTTAATTAATTTCATGTTGCAAAATTCCTTTCTTCATTAAAAAAAATTATTTAATAAAAAATTAAAATTTTATGAACTTACGCCTAATTAAAAATATCAAAATTTGAATTAAAAACTATAAACAGTTCAACAAAAATAACCACAAAACTAATTATCTGTTAGATAATATCGAACAGGCAGAAATATTCCCTTATCTCCCCTCGTTGTCCTATTTTTTTTCAAAAATACATTTTATTAAAGTTGGTTTGATAGTAGGCACAAAGGCCCTATTCCAGAAAGGAGCTTGTATAGGGGCCTATATGAAATATGGAACAATTTGTCCCATTTGACCTAGCAGGTCCTAAGCTCATAACATAATTATGTTTTGGCGCAAGAGCAAGTAAAATTCTCTTTTTGGTTTATCCTAGGATCCCGGGAAATATAAAAAAATTTCCCGCTTTCCCGGGAAAAAAAACTTTAATTATTGCCCATTGGACCCAAATAGGGTACGCTCTTAAAAATGTGTCTATATACTCTAGGGTATCATGTGGTCGGGTTTGACCGACTTTACTTTCTTACTTGGTTATTTTTTTAGTATTAATTTTTGTTTTTCATTCGCATTATTATTATTTCAGTCGTTTTAATGCAGAGACAATAAAATAATATTTGTCTTTTGCCATCGATTCAGGTAAATTAAAAAAAATTAAAGTATTTTTAAATATTGTATTGTGGTTAATTAAAATGTAAGAACATGAAATTCAAAAAAAAAAAAAAAGATTGTAAAAGGTAAAAAGTTAATGATTTTACACCGCAACAGAAATTCACAAAATAGAAGTAAACAAATGCATAAAAATTTCTATCGATATTCGCGGCATGACAAAAGAAAGTTTTAGATCGGTTACACATTCACTATTTGACAAAACGACGACTGATTCTAAAAATTATAAAAAAATATGTAAAACCATTTTTAATAAAAAAAATTCATACCTGACACCACCGTAGTTGCGGAAGGATATTATGTGTTTGTTTTGAAGTGTTAACCCAATAGAAATATTGGTTCTTAAGCCAAGTTTTAGTATACCGATCAATTTAGAATCGCTTTTTATGTCGATCTGACAAAGTCAGTCCGATTGGCCTTGTGCGCAAAGTACAGGTCGTAATATCGGAGAAAATTAAGTAAAATTTCAAACACCTGAACAATCGTTTTCCGTGTTGAGATTTAATGCGGCCCAAGCATATTTCATTGCAACCTTAATGACTTTACCAATCGGAATCGGCCTTTAGCTCCCGTACAAATATCACCACCAAATAAAACTTTTAATGACATTATTTTCTTATATATGTTGTTATTAATATAAAATTTGCCGACTTTATGAAGAAAAACCTCACATACACACAGAACAAAATATTGTTGGAGGTAACCATATTCTAAGGCAACATGCTATGATTAGTTTAGTCAAACTTAGCCATAATTCATGTGGTCAAAATTTGGCGAAATATGGACAAAATGGCATTTCCAATTAAAACAATATTTTGGTTATTTATTTCAGAGTGTTTTAAGAGTTGTTGTTAGTTTATTCCTGTTAAAAAATCAAATTGTATTTTTTTCGTTTTGAATTCCATCTTCCACTTTTATAATGATGTCCTTTAATTGACAGTGAAGAAGTAAAATTTCATGTATGAATGCGGCGACATTTATCAGAATTCTTTCGGTTCTACTGTTTTGTGCTACTAAGTACTACGTATATTTTATGTATTAAATCCAACGATTGAAAGGAAATGAATGTAAGAATTTTAAGCAAACCAAGTGAGTAATTGAAATTTATTCATCAAATGCAGAGAAAAAAACAGCCATAATTTTGTTAATTTCATACATATTTTTTTACAACTAAACATTTACTGCAGTATTCTAGTGCTGTAAAAAGGACTGTGATCGAGAAGTATGGAAATTAAATTGACTTTATGCCCGTAATTTCAAAAAAAAAAGGTATCTACCTGTGTATAGGTATCTATGATTTTCACAATTTTAAAACGTATTTCTTATCAATGAGTTGAAGTGTAATATATTTTACACCACCGATTTTCGTTAGGTTATTCACGTAGATAAAATTAACGGTGAAATTACCAAAATAGTGGTACCGGATAGCTTAAGATAGCTGTTAGGTACGAACACGACTAGGCATCTGTTTGTAGAAATTACGGGCATTATTCCTCGGTTTAAAAATTATTTCAGATTTAAAATTCAAATCAAGCAAAATTGGCAATATTTTGCGATCGCAATCATTCTTTTTCGAAATCATTGAATGCAGGGCACGTTCGTAAATGAAAAAAAACCGTGCTTCACTGCTACAGTGTTGCAAATTTTTGTTGCTGATTCGTGATAACCAGTTCAGTTGTAATGCTGATGCTTTTTTATTGCACTACAGCTATGCAAAGTTTAAATCTTTGGGCACGAGCTAAATTTCAAAATTTTATTAAGCGAACATAACTTAATAATAAAAATGTTATCAACAAAAGCAATGACAAATTTTATTGAAAATATTGAACCAAAAAAGTGGCAGTTTTTGTATAAATAACAAGAAAGAGTATCAAAAAAATCGATTCCTTTTATGTCAAAAGTTATGGCATCAGAAAAATAACTGATGCAATAATTGCTAAAATTTGCAGCAGAGCTGCGGCATCACTGCGTAAAACATTTTTGACAAGTGAGAGTGATGCCAAGTTTCTTACAAGAGATTCTTTTACGAACATTAGTGCCGGTTCACACACGTCAAGTTTGAAGCGTCAAGTCTATGAGTTTTTAGTAGAGAAGGCAAGAGAAATCACATGCTCTTTTCACTTAAGCACTTAAAAAATGTTTTTGTTCTCTCAACATTCATATAAAACGCGACTAGAATCACAGTTTTGGCTTAAAACATTAAGCTAAACATATTTCGAATCAAATGAAAGTTATTTCATTGTAATTGGTGCACAAATTTTGATTTTATTTACAATTCACTGAACTAAAAAAATACACAGAAAGAAAAAAAATCAAGTTTTTTATGATTTCTTTAAGTACGTCAAAAATTCAAGTACGAATTACACTAAAACGTACTCAAAACAATTCTAAATGGGATTAATTTCGAAAATCAATTCCGCAATTTCTTGAAATAAGTATAAAATTCTGAAATCAAGTACAAAAAAGATTAAACTTTTCGTTGTTTCGATTTTCTATACACATTGAAAAAAGGTCTGGCCAGACTCGTGTGTAAATTTTAATTCTTGCTTCTCATTTAGTTTATATTTTAAGTTAAGATTTCTTAAGTAAAAATCATATCGGGCACGATGTTGGTGTGTTATCATTCAGTTACACCTTACCCGGGTAAGTCATAATAACTTTTTCTTTCTAATTTCTTTTTTGGTTTTTTGAATTCGGTATAAAACCAACTTTATAATACTTTAATCAAGCGCATTTTGAGATTGATTCAATTTTAGTTTTACTTAAATCAATCTTATTTTCGGTTTATTTCAAGTACGTAATCAGGATAATTAAAGTATTTTGCGATTGAATATCCTAACTTGAATCAATCTTTCTGTGTACTTGATTCAAGAAAATCCGTACTCACCGTACTATTAATACCGCTTCTGATTGATTTGAGTACGGATGGATTGATTTTTCGTTTGAGTGTTGCGATTTCCATACAAACGTTTTTTCCTTTACTTAAATATGTAGTTAATTGTGAATAAAACCGAAACGCGTTCATTTTATTACGATCTATGTCTCATTTTGTTCATAGGTTATGGAGCTTACGTATACGTAATAAAACTTTAACTTTTTCCCGTTTTGGATTTTTTATGATTTTTGAAAATTCAAAATTGTATACATTTTTTCTACGTAAACAACCATTCTATCAATTAAATCTCAAAAAAAAAAGAAAAGAATTTTTAAAATCGCTTAATTAAGAGTGCACTTATGATTTGTTTAAACTTTAATTTTTTGGAAAAAAGTCAAAAATACGATTAGTTCCTGTAACTTAAAAATGCGAGCTGATGGAGAAATGCGGAGGTTAGATATGAAATCAGCGACATTAAATTAGTAAAAATTTGCAATAAAGTTCCAGGACGAACAATAAAAGTTCAATATTGTTGTCTTGTGTAATTTAAAAAAAAATTAGTTTTCGAAATAGTTCACTTATCTACATTATTCTGATTATAATTTAAACGCTTTAGAGCTTTTTAACTTGATTAAGTGTATAATTAAATTTCCTTTTAAAAATCAAATGCGAAAAATATAAGGAACATTATAAGTTTTATCTTTGTTATCAGAAGGGGAATTTCAGGGAAATTTTTTCATTTAACGATGCTTAAACTTAATAATAATCTTTGTATTGTCATCTGAATTTCCATTATGTATTCATCACAATGGGAATAATTTCATATATTCAAACAAATTACGACTGTTGAATGATTTTAGAAATTTTCAAGAATTTGATATTGAATGTACGATTAAAATAACAAGGATAAGTTTTGAATAATAATTGCTTCTTTTTTATCAGAAATTTTTATTAAAACGAAAATATGAATATAAAATCCAACAAAGCTGGTACTTTTATTTATTAAATGTTACAAATACTATTTCAAATGATATGCCAATTTAATTTAGCGAGCAATAGTAACATAGACTTTTTAGACTTTTATGGTGAAGCTGACCAAGGTCTCGGCCAGGTATTGAACTCATAATCCTTGCACTGACAGACTACCTTACTACCAACCCCAAGTTTGTAGATCAATATTTGTAGTTTAATGTCAGTATTTATTAGAGTATGAATCGTTGTTAGAAAAACCAACGAAATTCCTCATTCATTATATGATGGAATAATTAAAATAGTAAATTTCGAATAACGAATAACTTGAACAATTTATTTAAATTAATTGATTAAAATTAATTGCTTCAAAAATTCTACTTCCGCGAATGGGTAGTAATATCGCCGCAAGGGCTTAAGTACAAGGACGTTTAGAGTCATAGTACAAACCAAGAACTAGCCCCTGTTTAGTACCGTATGTTTCTCCTAGTTGGAGTGGCTGATGACTACCCTCTCTTTACAGTCCTTTTTCAACGGTCATCTATTATGCCTTCTAAAGGCTGTTGATCCGCTTTCAAATCCATCAGCGTCTGATCTCACATTGAGCGGCTGATGGCCTGCGTCTGTTTCCAGAGAAGCGGCAGTTAACCTTTCACCTGGCAGATAGGCATAAAATTAAATACACCTCCCTTAGCCTCCTCGGCATCCATCGATAAACCCTATAGGAACGGGCCTCCACTTCTAGGCGTTCCGCTATAAAATAAAACAGGTTGGTAAGCTGACGTAGGAGGAAAAAACTTCTCTCCAGTGGGCAAAGCAGCGTCTTATTTGCAACGGTCAGGGAGGATACCCTTTCTGGGACTTAATGGTCCAAGTATGCGCCTGAACGGCTATAGATCAATTTATTTGGGCGAGTGTATGTGAGTGTAAATGTTGCCGATGAAATGCTCTTGGTTTCTCCGAGGCCCAAATCCTACAGTTTTGCTGTTGATAACGCCATTTTTGAGAAATGTCTACAACAAAGGATTGTTCGCTCAAATTACAAAAATGTTCGAAGAAAAAAATACTAATTTTAAAGTTATAAAATTGGGAAGGACCAGCCTGGCCTGGAGTAATAGGAATAATAACTGGGGGACTATAGCTGCGAGTAAACGCAGCCCATTCCAGCTTACTCTTGGGTATAAGTAGGTGAAGCCTGAGAATCACAATCGGACATTGGTTTATTATGCATTTGTTAAATAAAATGGATTCTAGCACCCCAAACCTTTGCAGATTGTGCAAGAAAAGATATCAACTTACGACTTTTGAGAATATGTTTTGCCTAATCTCGAGGCTTAGGGATACAGGGCTAGTTGTTTAGACAGCGGTTTCTACATAAATCCATTCACCTTGAGAAGAAGATAGCAAAAAAAAAAAAAACAATCTAAATGGGGAGAAAGCCAATAAGACTCTCCATCTACTACTTCTTTGAACATGTCTCTGGTTATTTTTTCTTTCTAACTTTTTTGATATTTTTCCTATCAACTAAACACAAACACCATCAAATCCTAAAGCAAAAACTTTTTCAATTGATGCTCTGTTTTCTTTTGTTGCAAAACTTTCTATTATAGTATTTGTTGTTGTTTTTTTTTAATAAAAAAGCTTCACCAGAATACAGTGTTTGGAAGTAGAACTTTACTACACCTCAATTTCATTTCGCTTTCATACATTTCTTCAAATATTTCTTTATAATGTCATGCAAGAAATGTACAAATTTCGTGGAAATTGATAACTTGAATGTGTGTTTGCGTAAAAATTTAAAAGAAATAACTGAATTTAAAAGTAAATCAACGTTAAAAGTTGATTTGCTTTTAAATGAAATATATTTTTGTAAAATCCAAACTTTTGAAACTTTGAAAACAATAACATTTTGTTACAATTGTATCCTTATAATCAGGGCATGGATTTTTATGCAAATGCATATTTTTTCTCAGTCAGTCGGAGAAAACCATATACAAAATATCTTTGCAAATCAAGAAATTTGCAGTAAAATGGCATCGATTTGTTAGTGCATATTTTTGCATATTTTGAATGAATATTTTTGCATATATTGCATAATTTTGTTGCATATTTTTAAACAACTTGTTTTAATTGCTTTATTTTGCCATGCACCCTTTCGCAGAAGAGGTAAAAGACAACTTCGATGATATTTATTTATTGATTTCTTTTGGGAAAAACATTTTGTAAAGCACCTTCGCGTGTTGCCGCATATAAAAAGAACTATCCGGATAAATGTCTTCCTCTACAGCCTATAACAACCAGAGGGGGGACGTGGTTGAAAGCAATTATGTATTATGCTGAAAACTTTTGCCAATTCAAAGATGTTGTAAAAGGATTCAACAGTGGTGAATTGAGGTTAATTGATATTGCCATACATAAGATGTTAACAAATTTGTAGCAAGCTCGATAAAGTTTAAACAAAAATTAAGGATTTAAATTTATTGGCTAAAAACCTTAACTGCTTGCATATTTAATTTAAATTGTTTTCGAAATCATGCACCTAACACTTCCGTTTTATTTTGTTTTGAAAAACAGGCAGTAAACTTTCATTTTGAACAAATGAAAGGTCAAATAATATATTTCTAAAGGCATTTTAAAAAAACAAAATTAATAAACATTTGATTTGAATATAATTGCGATCAGATTCGCACTTTGCTTAAGCAAATGACAGTTTCGTACAGTTGATCAAGCCAGCTTATGCATATAATTGTCGGGCCTTTACAAGTGACTTACTGCCTCTTTTTAGAACGCTAGCGCAAAAGTGACTAGTTTAACCAACATTGAAAACAAAAATTAAAAATTTGCCAATTTTGCGCTTCTAAAAACAGGCAGTTAATTTACATGATTGTCATCCTGTTTCTTTATATAACTATTAGTGTTTTACTTTATTTTAACTTCTACTTTTGTAGTTATCGGCCTTACTTGCGTTTTTGAAACTGCGTTTCAACGTTCTTCGTGCTATTTTTGTTTTTTCTTGTTTTTTTATAAATTTTTTTTTATCACTAATAAAAGAATTAAAGATAAATTAACTGCATACTTTTTAAATTTTAACGCATATATTTCTATTTTAAGTGCATTTTTTATGCGCATAAAACTCGATTTCAACTGCATAAAAGTCTGGGCTCTGCTTAAAATAAATGTTTGTATCATGTCATTTGTAAAAGTTAACGCAAAAACAACAATTAATTACCAATTTGTTGATAGAGAAAAAATTTATTATTATGCAATTATATTTTCGAGAAAGCTAAGAACACAAAAGTATACATATTTGAAAAAGAACGCTCTGACGCCTGGAATCTATTGTATTCAACAACACACTCTAGTGAAACAAGTCATACGTTAAAACAACTGTGGAAAGTTGACTTTGCGAAACTTTTAAGCTTTCTGCATAAAAAATCTAAATTTAAAAAAAAAATCAAACAAAACACAATAAGGGGACTTACATGGTAGTAATAAAGTCACATGGCTTAAAATAATAATAACAAGAAAAAATATGAGTGCTGAGAGCAAACCCTGTGTAGTTATGACAAAACAATAAACACAGCACAAGAAGTCTTATTATTTTAGGACTTTTTTATTTGAAGCACAGCAATAATTTTTTTAATTGTTGCAAACATATTAGGATATTATGACAATAAGACTTGATAGCACACCTTGTGAATCACCCCAATGTGTATTAGAAACAATAGAACGTTGCAGTAACTTAGGAAAGGGAAATTTTTCATCCTCCATTTTTTTTTAATATAAACTATAATAATTTAGATAAAACAAACAAGTGATTTGGATAAAAAAATTAAGGGGTTTCCAAAATTAATGGAATTTAAATGATTTTGTTATTCGTGCTTAATTCCCAATTTTTATTATTTGATAAAAAAAACTGAAATTTATTGTTGATGGGATAAGCTATTCCATTCCTATGCGCATTTCACTGGTTGCTCAAGCCAGATCATGTTGCGGGCTAGGCTAAGGGCAGAGAAAAAAATTTTGCGTGGAAAGGCCTTAGGAGTAAGCTCTTGGGAGGAGCACAATTACCTGTCCTCGAGTCCCTTAACAAATAAAATATTTGGGAGGGGCTTCATATAATTCGGAGGCACCAACTCCAGCCCATGTCCCGGTGTAAAGAGTATATTAGGGAGGAGTGATGAAAATTAGTGGATTGATAAAAATCCAGCCTGAGTCCCCGTTGAAGGTTAATGGAAGTGACCTGAACGAGGGAAAGGAAAATTAGTTTTTTTGTAGTATGTAATGGAACGATACTGCGGAGTACTAAATAGTCGTCTGTTTTTTATCCTGTAGGGAAAGATCTGAAAATAAAATAAAGAAATTAAATTAAAAGGAAATTGTAATTTACGACGAATATTTACCATGTGCATTGTGCAATCTGCCAGCTGTGAATGAAAATGACGTTTTCATATGTATGTAGGTGTATGTTGGCAGTGTTGTGTAGTATTTTTTTTATAGATGTAGATGGTAACGCGAAAATTTGGAGTAATAACACAGCGTTGTAATAATCATTCAAAAAATAGATTTTTGAAAATTAGCGGTTAGTTAAAAGAAAATGTTCTGAATAATGAATGAAGTAAAGAATACTACTGAAATTTCTGATGGCCTGGTAGATAGGATAAAAAGCTAGGATATAGTATAAAGGGATAGCTAGAGAACAGATTTAAATAAAAAGCCAGGATATAGGTATATGAATATGGACAGCCAGGATAAGTATATGAAGATAAATATGGATAGCTAGAGTAGAGATTTAAAATAAACAGCCAGGAGAAAATATAAGAAAAAGGAGATGAAAATTGGGAAAGGATATTTGGAAAGAAAAAAAGGGGTATACACAATTTGTATGTTGTTTTTGGTTGACTGGAATTGTTCAAAAATAAAGATGAAGAATTGGAGGGAAAGTCCTTTACATAGGACAAACATATAGATACCGTGGAAGCTAAGCAATATAAAAAGGTAGAATTAAGCTGCGTTTGGGGTTATTTGTATATTGTGCGGCAAAATAGAAAAGACGAGAATTGTTCTTATTGTATAAAGAAAAGTTTTAAAAGTGCGGTCAACGTTAAAAAAAAAGAAAAAAATATAGAAATCTATCCGGAAACTGACTTGAGGATAGAGACCAAAAGTGTAAAAAAGTAGAGGAACCGCCAGATTTGATAAACTTTGGGGCAAAGTTTCGAAATAAAGGAAAACGGAACCTAAGTGTAAGTGTAAGTGTTTTAAAATAAAATTAAGTGATTGTGTGAGTAAGGGAATTTTTGTAAATTATTTAGCTGGCAAAACCTTAGGGGCCAATCTAGTCAGATCTGTCGGAATTGGTGGAAATACCCAGTAAAACTCAGAGTGGAAAAATAAAAGTGAGAAGAGTGTCGTTAAATATTGAAAAGCAAAAAGACGAGAAAAAAGGTGACCAAAGGAAGCCAGGTAGGTGGAAAAATTAGTTTTGCCATATTCAAAAAGTGATTGGTAATAGTGCCTACGTAACAAACAAACAAAAAATTACAAAGGCAAAAGTAAAAGTGGAAAAAGAATATGATTAAATTTTAGTTAATTTATTGAAAACATACATACAGTTAGTAAATTAGAGATTTAGTTTTAAAATACCGTGTTATATACTTATATAATTATTAACTATATTTAAGAGTGTCTTTAGTGAAAATTATTGTACGTCCTTTGAGAGTGTTTGGTTCAATAGTGAGGAATAGCAGCATTAGCCTGAAAAGAATTTAGAATAATTTTAACATAAGAAAAGTAGAAATGAATAGAAAATCAATCATATTAAATTATATAAACATATCTAAGGTGAGGGCACAGATTAATCGGGTTGTTTTTAAATTTCTATACAGGAAGAAGTGTAACTGTGACAGTGTACTCAGGGAGCTCCTTTAGGCACGCGAGTCTTTGAGATAAAATATTTTTAACCGGTAAGCCTGTTAGAACAGGCGAAAACACTATTAGTTTGGGCTCTGGAAAAAAATAGATTAATAAAATTTTGAGAGAATGGATATATTTATATAAAAAAAAGTAATAAAAAATCTGAAGAATTTAAGAAATAGAATTAAAAAAATTTTAAAAGAAAGAAAGTATTTATATTTATTATTGATTGTTAACGACTGCTAAATATTCGTTGTTTTTAGTTAATGTTTGTCAGGTTTAAGTTAATGTTAGAGTGAAGTATTTATGTTGTGAATAAATAATTTATGTGTTTGTATAATAAATATGTTTAGCTAAATTTCTTTTTGTTATTTAGGGATTGTTGTTAACAGATAGGGCGGAGAAGTGCGGGTCATGGGGATCGTAAGAGATTTAACATGGAGATACTGCGATCATGGTTGGGTAAGGGCAGATTGGAAGCAACGCCGGCTTCCCTATGTGACAGTGTTTCATCGTTGTTTAAGTAAGTTTTTTTGTTGTATTGTAGTGTATCCTTATAGATGATTTTTTTTGTGTACGTACCTGATCGACTATAGGGTTGAGAACTCCCCTGGAGAATATACCGCGAAGTTAGTAGGGCAGATCAGCAAAGGTCACGTAACAATCATCAAGAAAACTTCATTCATAAAGATTTTAGAAAAGCTAAAAATATTAAACCAAATAAAACTGTTAAGTGTATAAGAATTACAGAAACAGTTCTATTCGTAACAAAATCAACGTTTATACAAAATCATCAACAATAAACAGTGAGTTTATCTCTCCTTACATTCCCCACTACAATTGATTGGAATTTTTCCAACATTAATTGTAGTTGTAAGTAGGTTAAGAAATTGTTATTGTTGATGATTTTGTTTAAACTTTGATATTGTAACACAAAAACTGTTTCTGTAATTCTTATACGCTTAACAGTTTTATTTGGTTTAATATCTTTAGTTTTTCTAAAAACTTTATGGATGAAGTTTCCTGATGATCTGGCCTAAGCAACCAGTGAAATGAGCATAGGAATAGCTTATTCCATCAATAATAAATTTCAGTGTTTTTATCAAATAATAAAAATTGGGAATTAAGCACGAATAACAAAATCATTTAAATTAAATTTTTTATTCCCCCGAAAATTATTTTGATAATTAAAGAAATTTAAATTAAGTAGAGAATACAGCTTCTAGTGATTTGTATTAAGCCATAAAGAAAATGGTGTTTTTTAGGTGAATAGAAGATGCAAGTGTAAAAATTAAGATATCAAATTTATTTATTCTAAAGATCAAAAATTTGGCACAGCTGAAAATAACACTATTGCTTGTTTTTTAACTTACCTTAATAGTTACCACTAGGATGTTCAGTCGATTAATTTTTGATCGATTAATTTAAAATTGCTAATTTCGATTGAAGGATTAATCGAAGAATGTATACCGATTAATCGAATGATTATAATATATAGTATATCTGTTAAATGTTTAATTTTTTTAAAATTTTAAGTCGAATAAGCAAAAAAATGTATGTGTTTAAATCCACTTCATTTCGAAGTGGAAGATGCTTCGATCGATTCTCTAGAGGAAATTATTTGCAGAAGCATAGCAAAGGATAGAATGTCCGGGAAAAGTTTAAACAAATTTGAAGTTATTCTTTTAAAATCTAAGTGCCCGAAAGGGAAGCAACAACTTGGAGCTACATTGACAAGTTTTATTTAAAAAGAAAGTTTATTTACTCAAGTAGTAATTTTTTCTAACACTATCGAAAAAAATTTCGTAATTTATTTAAAAAGAATGTTTATTTACTCAAGTACTAATTTTTTCTAAAACTATCGAAAAAAATTTCGTAATTTAAAAAATTTCTGGATGTATCGATTAATTTTAGAATTTCATTCGAATAATCGCATAAGGAAAAAAATTCCAAATATCGATAAATCGTTTAATCGACCAAAAATAAGACCCGATTAATTGAACACCCTACCCTTGATATTTTAAAAGTACGATTACAAATAATATTTGAATTTAAGTTACCGAGCAAGAGAGACGCATACCTTTGGCTCGTTGTATTGAAACAGGCCAGAATCTATTGCGGGAAATTAACCCGCAATCTTTGCACCAACTATCATTAACTCTAGTTACCACCCATAAATTTATTCTGATAAACTGTTTTTTTTTATATAAATAATTTACACGAAACTAAAATCAAAGAAAATGCTAAATGCATTGTTGTAAACATCTGAAAAAAAGTTAAATAAAACATGTATATCAAACCAAAATTGATAAAAAAAAAAGCTAAATTTATGTCGAAAAACCTTAATATGGCCAAACTGCATATGTGTCGGAAGAATTTTATCACGCCGTACTGCATAACACATGTGTTTTCAAACGAATAGCAGCGAATGAATGGAAAAAAATCAATGAATTGAAATTAATTAGTTGTGGTCTTGTAGCAGGCCTCTAATAAATATCCCTACAAGAAATGAATGAGCGAATAGTCACATTTTTCATTTTGGTGTTATGAAAATGATAGAAAGAAATAACGGAAAGTGACCATTTCTTTCTATCATTTTCTTAACACCAAAATGAAAAATGTGACTACTCGCTCATTCATTTCTTGTAGGGATGAGGGAACAATTTGAAGAAAAAAGCAGTGTTGCCACCTTATGTGTAATTACACATATTATGAGTATTTTTTTTCATGTGTAGCCCATGTGTAATTGACTCCATGTCAATTTAAAATTTTAACGTGTTGTAGCACCGAGTTTTATTATTTTGTCACAAGATGCAAAAAGGTTTAATATTCTTGGCAAAACTTAAAAATTTAATTAAAATATTGAAAGCGGTAAGAGAGCTGAACTAAAAATGGTTGGATCATTAACTACTAACCATTTAGCATTTAGATAGCTTTTGACACAATTTATTACCTATAACGACGAAACATCCAGGGTACATAATTCTTTTTTTTATTTCAAAAGAGTGGATAATTGACTGAAAAAAAATGTTTTAGCTTCTCAAAAGCACAATTATAGAAAAAGGGAATCCTTTTGAAAAGCTTGTTGAACTTGCACCAGATACACCTAATGTTTGGACAGTATAATTCAGATGTCAAGTTGTTAAAAGACGAAAAGCTAGATACTGCTTTGATTAAATGCTCGTGCCACCGAATACAACTGGTAGCGTCGAAGGCCTGTCTGAACCTTTCAACATATTTTGAAAATTTACTTCGTAATATTAGATCTTGTTTAATTAGAAGTAATTCTCGGAGACTTAAGTAGTTTCAAGAATATTTTCGGGACAACAAGCACTCTTACATTTTGAAAAATTTTAGCTTTACATTTATTTGAGGCCAGAACATTATTGGAAAAAGGTTTTTGAAATAAAAAATTCTTTGGGAGACAGCTTATTTCAAATACAGTAAAAATTCGATAATCCGGATAACTGATTGCAGACCCCAAACCGGAGTAGCAAATTATCCGGATTACCGCATGTATGTATTTAGGGAGAGTTGTCATTACCCTGCAAATAATAGGATCAGTCCAAACACGCGTGTAAAGAGTAGCCCACATGGGACTAGGACGAGTCCAAAAGTAAACCAAACGTATGGAAAAACATGGTCTATTTAACATTACGATGTGCTAGGGCAGGACCATATAACCCATTTTTGGACTACAAAGGAGTAGTTTTAAAACTACTCCATTGTGTACACAAGAGGATTAGTTTTAACTTCGTTAAAAAACGAAAACATGTCGTTAAAAAACGAAGACATGTCGTCTCACTACAAACACATTTTAACAATGACATGGTCCATGCTTGCATCACATCGGACCAGTCCATGGAGTAGTCCGTTTCATGAAATTGGATCAGGTGGTCGTCTGATAATCGACGACTGAATTGTGAACTCTCGTGGAGTAAATGAAAGAGCGTAAGAATGCGTGTGAAGAATGTGTGTGAATTAATTTCCACAATTGTGTATGACGCTGACACACCTGGCTTAAAACGAAAAAAAATACAATATTCTCTCTCTTTCTTTCTGCTTTCAGGGGTAAGTGCTTTGAATTATTCTAACTAAAAACTTTGTCTGCAGTTTGCAACTACAGTAATTCATATTGCGTTTTAAAATTTTCAACGCCACAAGAACCCTGCCTCAAAATTTTATACAAGTTATTTTTGGCGTCGTGTTGCGTTTTACACAATTAGCGAATAAATATATATTGACACATATTTTATTTTAAAGCTAATATTAACATGTTGATTAGCCAGCCCTGATCCTGTGTTGACTCTTTATGACAGCTGTAGGAAATTACAGACCTAATCACAAAGTAAATAGTAAATCAAATTTGGTAACATAATTAGGTAAAAATAAAGCACGTTTCGGTTGTTGTTTAACCAATTTTGTTAATTTCATGATTATCAAATGAATTTTAAATGAATGGTTTCTTCAGAATTATGTCTTAGAACTTCATATGGAATCTAATGCCATGTTCGCACGGTGCTTTGGATTACTTCGCTCTCAGTTTTACTTATTTGAATTACCATGTTCGCACGGCATTTTCCTAATCGGTTTTGACAGTTCTTCTTCTTCTTTTTTAAAATTAATTTTGTTTATTGCTAAATTTAATTGTTGGTTTGCGGTTACTTGTATTAAGAATGGAAAGAAAAAGTATGTAAAAAATATTATTTAAAAGAAATACATACATACATATAAAATATTTATTTTCTTTTTTGGATTCCATTAAATTTTATATTATAAAATTACTTCCTTGACATTTGTTTACTTTCTTTATGTTATATTTTGTTTGTTTTTTAAGCTCGATTCACCCATGCGTTCCGAACAAATTTTTTGACCTGACAAAATTTTTTTTATATTGAGTTTGACGTTTTACTTTTGAGAGAGAGAGCAATAATTTTGTTCGGAACGTTTTTTCTTGAATTGGTTTAATTTTAATTCTTGTGCCGAACAAAATGAACTGAGATGCCACTTTTTTTCAATTTGTACAAAATAAAGTTGAATTGAGCTGCCACATATAACATTTTTGTTTTGTGCTGAATAATTAAAAAAAAAAAGTTAAACAAAAGATGGATGGTAAAGAAAATATTGCACTGAAACTTATAGAAGAAATAAAAAAACCAGGAAGAGAATGTATTTATGATATGGGCAATCGTTCATATAAAAATACTCACCTTTAACAAAATATATGGACGGAAATAGAAAAATCTCTTGGAATTGGTCGAAGTAAATTTTAAATGGTAAATTTTAATATAATATAATATAATAATGTATAACATAATGTTTACCAATTATTGTAGGAAGTGAATGCTTAATATTATGGAAAAGTCTGCGAAGAACTAATAGTTTGCTAACTGTGCTGCCACTTTGTATAATCGTTTACATCTGTAAACCATATGGTAGCTTTGTTTGTCCGGACAAATTTTCCGAGATGGTGAATCGTTCATCAGAACACTCTCTGTAAAAAATTTTTTGTCCGGTCAAAAATATTGTTCGGAACGCATGGGTGAATCGAGCTTTAGTGCTTTGACAGCTGGTGATGGAAAAAAACCGATAAAAATTAGAGATCACATTGAAGTAATCCACAGGGTAATAAAAATTGAATTACGTACAAATGAGATAATCCGCTCTCAAAATTTTGTATGACGAATTATGTAATTTGGATCATAATTAGGCTGTGGATTACGAATGAGAAAGTGAATTACGAAAAAACGTTGTCATGCGAACATGGTATAAATGAGCTTAGAGTTTTGGTCAGTCGTCATTTTACAAACGATTAATTTTTTTCCCCAAAAATTTTTAATTTTCGGTATTTTATTTAAGAATTTCTTTGAAAATCAAAATTAACTTAAGGTTTGGTCTCAATAATAAATGTTAAAGTTAAAAATTCGGGCATAATTTAGAAATCGGAATGATGAATTTTTATTTAGATTTTTTACAAAACTACCGAAGATTTTCCTGGTTTTAAGAGTTGCTTCTGTAGAAATAACAAGTACTCAGGGCATAAAGTATAAAATTAGAAATATTTTTATGATCCGTTTTTAGAATTTGTTCGATTTTAAATCCACTTCATTTGGATTTCTAGAACATGCCCGATTAATTAGATTTGGATTGATTGTAATTCTTAATAAATTCAATTTCACAGTAAAATACAATCAGTATGATTTCTCTTAACAACTAATCTAGTTAACTACTAATCGAATTGTAATCGTAAAGTGCACAATCTTCCTCTGTTTAATTTTTTTTCAAGTTAATTTTAGTTAAAAAATATTCTGCATATAAAAAGCAAAACTTTTATTTTTCAAGATTAATGAGCTGTTAATTAACTCAAACCACTTTTGACAATTCTTGATGTTTTTTATTGAGCCATGCGTATGTATATATAAGAACATATTTCAAAAAAAGTAACATTAATAAATATAAATAAATTACCAAAATCAAGTTTAGAAGAAAAAAATATATATAAATATCACCTGAAATGCAAAAGTGCTTAACAAAAAAAAAAAAAAAAAACTGAGTTCTTGTTTGAAAATGGAATAGTTGCAAATTGTAAGATTTATATTTAAAAAAAAACCGACTTTAATAAAAAATTTTAAACATGTTAAATTTTGTTTGTTAAAGTCAAAAAGACACCAACAGTTTTGAATAAACGTTTTAATTCAAATATCTTTGGTATAATTGGAGCAAAATACTACAAGATAAAAAGATTATCAGTTTTCATACTCAGTGAAAGTAGAAACGGTATAAGTCGAATTGGATTTTTATCAGTGTGAAACCAGACGATAGCTAAAGGTAGCATTTTATCGGCCGTAGAAAAAGTTTTCCATTATTACAACTTTAAAGAACCCTACCAGGTAGGATGCACCTTTATTTACTTTATCGTTCTCTTTAGGTTAAAGTAAAGTTTTAATAATGGAACACTTTTTTTAAGTCCGGTTAAAGTCTACTTTTAGCTATCGGTATCGGGTAGTTGTGGAAACGAACCTAAGAATTCTGAGGTAAACATTAATCTAATACAGACAAGCAAAAGCATACCTTATACGCTAAACTCGGTTTTAACTTAAAAACTATCTGAAGTTGTTTTTAACTAATTCTGTTTTTTATGTGAAAATCAAAGTACCATAATTAATTATATATTGCAAGAATTAACCACACAAAAATACAACAAATACAGGAATAAAGATTACAGATTTTATAGGGAGCACAATACCAGAAAAATGTCACGAGACTTTACAAACGAAGAACTGTTTAATATATTGTTGGCAACGTCAGATCCGCTCATCTCTAGCATTCGAAGTCAATGGAAAGTAGAACATCGGGACCATCGAATGAATAGTAAGCAAAAAATATGTTTTTTGTCCTTATTGTTATTTAAATAAAAAAGAAAATAAACATTTAATAATTTACACTTATTTATTTTTGTAATCTAAAAAGTATTCTAGTGGAACTGGTTCCAGTTGAACCTGTGGTAGAGTTGGTAATGTAGAAACCTTTTCACAAAATGATCATAGGTATTATTACATGCCTATGCATTTTTTTTTTAAAGGTATAATGGTATATACAAGGCGAATGTATATGCATATAAAGGTTATACGAATACTCATTTGTTCTTTCGCTGATAAAAAAAATATTTTCTGCAGAAACGACTTGTGTTATTTACGCATACATAGAAACTGGTTGCATCATGATCACCAGGGCGATTAATTCAGTTATTTGGCTTACAATACTTCATGTTATATTTGCCTCCACTCAACCATGCCATGCGATTGTTATAACATTGGCGACACACTGTATTACATGTGTAATTTTCGCCGGTCAAGTCTACTTCGTCGAACAACAACTTATATGCTCTATTGAATTCAGTAGTTAAAAGATTATTTTCCTTTTGAAATCTTGTAGAACTTTTTTTCCTGATTTGATGCCCGGAAATGTAGCAAAACGAATCAATTTTTTCCCACTGCATATTGACATTGTCAGTTGTGTACTTCGCGTAGCACTTTCTCTTTAACTTTCACCGCTGAGCTCTCGTTGACGTCGCGCTGTGGAATGCCTCGATGGGAGCGTCGTGTCGCTTTTATATTGTGTGCTGCGTCCCTTGATGCGTGTGCTGAGTTTACTGCTTTACCTGTGCTGCTGCGGTTGGTGCGTGATCGCGTGAGTTTTTTTTTGCGACCTTAGGTACATTTTTGTAGTTAATTGTTTCCTTGAATTTTTAACCGTTTGCTACCTTTGGACCTGAACAGGGGAAAAAGGTAAAAAAAATCGAATTTTTTAAAGTTCTTTGCGATTTTGATCTTGAAGATGAAGTTTTTTGATTTAATATGTTCACAATTTTTGTTCTTTATGGCAAGAGCTACAGTGTTAGCATACAAAATGGCTTGTAATCCTACCTAGGGATGCAACATCGATTTTAACCCTAGAACGTTATAATTTTATACGTAAACACTAGGAATTAGTCGAAACGACTCAAATGTAATTAAATTTAAATTAAAATCCAACAAGAATTTTTATTATTTTTTTTTTTTGTAATGCATAGTTTTTTTAATAATAAGTAGGCACATTTTTACATGATTATGATTTAATAGGTATGCACTCAGCTAATTTTTTTTTTTTTTTTTTGCTGAATTTTATCCGAGGACGGCCACTAAATGTGCCGAAAATCATATGAGTAGCCGCAGGAAGTTCTAAAATCTTTGCCGAAATGTCTGAGAATTCTGTAGGAACTTTGACAAATTAGGTCCATCTGAATTATTTTAGCTTGAATTTAAAAGGGCGTATCTAACACATTTTTATGATATTGTAAAAAATTATATTTTTAATCGCAGTAACTTTTTTTTTTTATTAAATTTGCATCTCTCCTGTAAACATTGGCCCATTTGGGTTTTAGGTGACGATATGTGGATTGCAAACAAAATTGATAGAAAAGAAAAAAACAATAAAACAAAGTCACAATGACACAATGAAAGAACGAAACTAAACTTGTTACAATACAGTACTTGATTGCGAAGCGCTGTGTCAAAAATAAGCAATAGAAATCTAAAGGAAAAATAAGAAGAATAAGAAGTTTTCTTGATTTTTTTAACTTGATGTCAATTTAGCTTAACCTTCAATCCTCAGTTTGGTTGTTTCTAAAATCCTGCAAAACTTAACTCTACGAAATTTAATAAAATATTTCTTTTTACAATTTCACCAAAAATAATTGACACAGGAAAGAAAAGCTGTATCTAAATATTTTAACATGTTTACACCAAACTCATTGCAGTTTTTGCAACTGGCCTCCAATACCACAATCTTCCGTATTTTGTATTAAGTAGACTTTGTCACAGTGTGACTAAACGGTTACTTAAATACATGCCAAAAATAAACAGTCAACTGACAAATCCCTAGAATTAATTCATCTGCACAACGGACTGGAATCTGGAGAGCTGTAAGTTTGTTCCTACACCAACCCAATATTATGTCGCCACAGAAAAATCACTCACAATTTTTTTTAGGTTTTTACAAAATTTTTCCAGTTTTTCTTTGAATTTTATAACGTTTTATCCTTTTAAGGATTCAAAGTATTCTATTAAATTGCATTAAGATATTTCGTCTTTTGTGTTTTTTTTAAAGGTTCAATTGTTTTTTTGTTATTTAAAATTTGGTTTAAGATTTTGTGGAATTAAAACATTTAAGATTCTTCAAGAGAACTAAATATGATAAGATTTACAAAATTATATGCTCTAAAGAAGCATAGAGACGACATGTTTTTTGCGTCTGACTTGTTATCTTTTAAAGTCACATGTAATTGTGCATGTCTGTAAAAATTTCTGTTTTACAGAAGGTTTATAATATTCGGTCACAAACGTGCATTTTATTTGCTTCTGACATTGTCTCTGTTTTTTTTTTCGCATAGTTATTGCAGAAACCAAAGTAGTTCTCGGTTTCAAAATAGCGTGCGGCCGCTACAGAAATTTTTATTTGCGCCGTAAAAGAGTTCAGCCATCTTAAAAAATGTTTCTTTAAATTCGAAGATGCCAATTTTGGATGTTATAATGAAACGTTTTTTATATATGTATGTACATTATTTCTATTAAATGGTTAAAAGAATATACATTAATCGGTATTGTAAAATAACAATCTCAGCCGGCTAATGATTCCGTCAATAGTGCACCGCCGCTGCCGGCTTCCTTGCGGCACAAATTTCTAACAACCTTTTTTTTAAGTAACAACAGTGATGTCAGATGGTTTGTCAGAAGAAAATAGAGCACATTCTTATTTAAAATTTTGTCAGATGACTTTGCGTCTGACTTTTACTGAAGCAAAGTTAAAAAGGTAACACACGACATTAATGTATTTTGCAGTGGGAAAGTTTACATGTCAGATTACAAAAACATATCGAGTACGGGCGCCTTTAACCCTTTCGCTTTCTGCCCTTCTGAATAGATGGACTTGGAAATGCGGTGAAATAAATAAATAATAGATATCTCTAATAAAGAAATAGTTAAATCGGTAACTACAAATCAAAATATCGTCGATCTTAATAATGCTTTAAAGGAATCTGATAAGAAGCCAGTAAACAGCTTTTATGTCTTATTTTATTCTAGACTTAGTGCAAGAAAATTCAAATTTATGCCTATCAGGCCCAGGAAAAACTTTTTGATTTTTACTAATATGTGGTAGTTATTTCATACGTTACCTGGTAAGTAGTTGTCATTACAATTATTATTATTTTAAAAACTTCAATTAGTAGTCACTAATAATGACTTTAGCCATTTATCAGCCATACAATTTTTTTGTCGTTTTTCTTTTAAAAGAATAATTTTTATTTTATTACAAAAATTTATAAAAGTAAAATAAACATGTTTAACAATTAAAACGCCTTTAATTTAAATCACAACTTTTACAGATGAAAATCGCTATAAACAATGTTGATGTAACATCTTTCAAAATAAAGGAACAGTAATCCAACATTAAATTTTTAAAATGGATCAACACAAACATCGGTGTTTCTGTTTTTAGAAATTTCAGAATTGACTATAAAGTTGATCTCACTTCCATGGCCTAATGCGGAAGAAGAGAGTGTATTTAGCAAAGTAAACATCGTTTAAACTTTAAAGTAATTTGAGAAGTAGGTTACATTTAGCAACCGATAATTAGATTTTATCAATAGTGGAGAGGGTACTATACGTTTGTGCTGATGTTTGTTACACCTTAAAATATTGGTCCTAAGCCCACCTTTACGTATACCGATTGACTCAGAATCACTTTTTTTTTGTAGATCTGGACTCAAAAGGTTGGGTAAATGTTGTGGTGATTACGATTTACCTCAAATTATTTAAAACAATAGGCACGAGTGATTCCTATGAGATGAACAATAACGACATCATATTTATGAATGATTTAATTTTTTAAATATCTATCAAAATATTAATTTACGTTAACTCTTACAATTTCATCGCAAACAACTCTAATTGAATTATTTCTGTTTGCTTAGGCAGAATTAGTCTTTACTTTCTGTTCTGTTCCGTGCAGTTCTGTTTCGAAATTGTAATAGTTACTTTTTCTGTAGCAACTTATCAGCCATTTATGAAAAATTTATTAGTTTTGCACCGTCCATTGTTTTATTTCAATAAGTTTAATACACATAAATTTGAAGAAAGAAATTTTATGAATTCTTAAAACACAAATTTGTTTATTTGAATATAAATATGAATTTTGTATTTTGCTGTCACGTACCAAGGCGAATTCATACAAGGTGGTCTTATTTTGAAAATTACAACACTGTAAAATATTTTAACGTTGTGTCAAAAACAATACAACACTGTAGTAAACAATTTAAACAAGTATATAATTTTTTTTAATGTTAAATAGTTTGTTTAAAATGCAATAATTTAAAACATTTTAAATTTTCACCGAAAATTATAAAATATAGTAAATATTCCCCAGAATCACATGAACGGTATATAATTTTGACACAAGGTTAGTAATCAGCTGTTGCTTACGTAGCAAGATAAGGTCACCTGGTGTAAATTCACCTTGTCACGTACAATTACTTAAAAAGTTTTTGATATTAACAAACTGAACTGCAACAGAACAGAAAAACTAATCAATTTCAAAGGTTTTTTAATAACAAAAACAAATCAGCTGATTCGTAACAGAACATAAAGTAAAGACAAACTGAGCCTTTATTGAATTGTTATGTGTTTTTATTTAAAAAAGCTTTTAGCCTTTTCTTTAAGCCATTTTTCCGTAAATTTATCCATGTTTGGTGACCAAGTTTTGGCAACACTGGAGTAAACCAAACACGAACGGGTGAACAGCGCCGCTAATTCAGCGCATTTCGCGCTAGATTAAGCGGGTTTTAATACTGCAAAGCTCGGGTTTTTCTTGTTAGTGAGTTTTTAGCAAAGCAAATAAAAACCTGGTATTGTGGGAACCGCACATAAATATAGCCTCAGATCAAAAAACTCTTGTTGTGAAAATTTTGATATTTTATTAGATGTGTGTGCGATGAAAAAGATTAAATTATACATAAAACAGTCCGAAGCATTACCTTCAATCGGTTTTGTGGCCAGCAGATGAGCCGGGCGGTTTATATGAAAGTATCGTTTTCAATGAAGATCTTCAATCTTTTTAACTCTATTTTATCAACTTATTTTTATGAAATTTGAAAGTTCTTCCAGCTAGAATAACCTATTGATTTACCCCCTTATTCAAAAAAATAAAACAGTTTTATAAAAGGCTTAAAAAATTTTAATGCTTGACTGATATTTTTTAACGCTAATACGTATAATTTTATGTAAAGTGCAAAAGTATATTTAAAGTGTTTGTTGTTTTTGAGCTTTTTAAATTTTTTTTGTTAAACGTTGTTAGTACCATTTTTTTGCACCTGAATTTAATTTAAAAACAAGTATGCAGATATTTATTAATTTATTTTATTTGAATAAATATTGGATTTTTTGTAAGTTTTGACAAGCATTTGCAATTGCATATTGATTTTACATCTGACAAAGCCACTGCAAAATACATGTGTAAAAGTACCTTAACTCGTGCTAGTTGATTCTCATTAAAAACTTTATATTATTTTCCATTGAAACTTACAATGTTTTATATCAAATTTCAATGAAAACTGCACATCATACTTTTACTACAGCAGAAAGGTTGATTTCTAATAAAAATGAAAATGTGAACATGTTTAAAAATTGATTGCAGTTATTTTTCATTTAAATTGACTGTTATCAAAAGAGCCAAAGGAAAAAGAGAGTTAACAATAATTTATTCTGTTCGTACTTTTGTGATGTCAGCCATCTTAACTGTCAGCACATATTGAGAGAACTTTGTGCCAATATACCAACTGCATTCAATGAAATTCTTAAAAAATAATAATATTTTGCAAAAGCTGAAACTATTTTTATCGTTGATTGCCATTGAGAGGACACAAATAAGCGGTTAACAAAAGAAAAAAAAAAAATAAGATTTGTTATATGAATTTGACTTTTGTTCAAATGACAGTTTATTAAAGCAAACAGAAATCTACAAACATTTGTGAATTCGAATAATTTAAAATTGCTTATTTCGATTAAAGGATTAATCGAAGAATTTATACCGATTAATCGAATAATTTATATAAATTTTTAAGTCGAATAAACAAACCAAATGTATGGGTCCGTTGGAATTAAAAAAAAAAACAGTCATGTTAAGTGAATAATTTTTGTTAAATTTTTTCAACACAATTTCGGTTAATTTCAAATTGGCTTTTTTCGTTAACGATTAAACCGGTTAATTTTAGTCGATTAACCGACGTAATAAAATTTTTAATTTTTTGTAGTATTATAACATATTTTTTTGTGTGTTTTAATTGTTTGTGTCGCCTCATATACAAAACGTATGTGTTCAGTGATCTTCATTTTAACCCATTTTCCGCCGACCGGTGATTAAAATTACAAGCACTCTTTAATTTTTTTCAATGTTTTTTTATCTTCATTATCGATCAACAGAAATGAGGCGAAAATTGGTTTAAATGTTTGATTGCCAACGCCTTTTTTTGTTTCACGTACTTTTTATATGTATGTGCTTAGTTATTTGTTTCTTCTCATATCAGTCTTTTAACAGCATTAACCGAAACAATTAGAATTGATGAAAATTTTTAAAAATCAAAACAGTACTCTAATGGCATAATGGAGAAATTAGATATTCATCTACGATAAGTGACAGAATTTTTTCCAAGTCAAGTTTTGTCAAAACTAAAGAAAAGAATCGCTTTAATTCTAAACATTTTAACCAAATTACTTTTCTAAAAGATTATTTTATAAGATCTCCTTTAACTATTAAAATAACGAATTTAATTATCTCAGACCAACTGTTCAAGAACTATATATCGTCGGCTAAATATACAAATCACTTTTTAAGTAAATTGAGATAATGATGCCGTGTGGGAGAGAAAGGTACGCCTCGTCGACCAGCATGTAGTTTTTCTTCAATTTAAGTCTGAAGTGTGTAAAACTTACTATATTTTTAATTTTCTATCAAGCTGCAAAAGGAAACATAAAATGTGCTGAAAGGGAGTCAGCAGGTTTGCATATTAAGCCGACGATGTTGTGGGCTAAAGATTATAATTTAGTTATGCACAGTTATGACGAATCAATGAACCCAGCATTAAATTTTTTCAAAACACAACAATATTTATTTTAAACAATTGTAAAATATTATTTAGGGCACTATGACGATATGACATGATAGCACACCTTGTAAATCCCAAAAAAAAGCAAATTACATACTAATGAATGATTTTTTTATTGCTCGTTTTAGTTTAAGAATTGTTTTGTTTGGTATGTTATTGTTATTTTTTACTTATAAACTCCAAGTAATAAATAATTAATGCATTTTTATATATTGACAAAACTTAATTGATAAAAAAAACTTTATTAATCGTTTAACCGATGAAAAACTAAATTAACTGATTAAACCAAAACCTTGCGTAGTTCTTCGTGGTTTTAAGTTTTGTTTTTCCAAAAATAGTAGATACTTAAAGAATGAAGTTGATAAACACGGATATTTTTATGAACTTTCAATATAGGGTCGTTTTTATAATTTGCTCGATTTTAAATCCACTTAATTTCGATTTTTAGAACACGCCCGTATTTTTTAACAAAACAGTTCAAATATTGTACGAAGGGTCCAATGAATACATTTTTTAAACAAGATACTTCGATCGATTCTCTAGAGGAAATTATTTGCAGAAGTATACCAGAGGATAGCATGTCCGTGCAAAGTTACAATATATCCAAAGTCATATTGATAATTTAAAAAAAATCTTTATTTACTCAAATACTAAATTTTTCTAAAATTAACGAACAAAAATCTCGTAATTTATAAAATATCTAGATGAAGAACTATTCGTTTAATCGGTTAATTTTAAAATTTTTTTCGTTTAATCGAATAAGTAAAAAATTTCATATATCGATTAATCATTTAATCGAACAAAAATAAAAACCGATTAATTGAACACCTTAAGGAATAAGATTTTGATAATTTTTTAATTACAGCTTCTTGGTAATACCAGAATTTTTTATACTCTCAAAGTATTTTGAACAGATACAGAATCCGCTCAAATAGTTTGTTGACGAATAAACTACTTAAATGAATGAAAATAATTTCCTAAGGCCCGTTTTCACAACTTACCGGTAGAATTTAATCAGCCTTATAAAATGTGTTCCATTATAAAATCTTTACTGTAAACTAAAGTGAGCGATTAAGTAAATTAAGGTTTATCCCCCCCCCCAGCACTAGCAATAACATCAACTGCACTAGCAACAACATCGCTAACTACATTAACAATAACATCCATAACACCAGCCACAATAATAACATCTATAACTCCAACAATAACAACATCAATTACATCAATAACAGCAACAACAATGATGATAGCATTAACATCTATAACAACAACAGAAGCAACAGCGACATTACTAATATTAATAGCACCAACACGAACAACAACAATAGTAACAGGAACACCAACAACTCAATCAACAACAACAGAGTTAACAATAATCGCACCAATAATGCAAACAACAACATCAGCAATAACATTACGAACAATACGGTAAATAACAACATTTCACCAACCAACAATAACATAGCTAACAACACCAATACCACTACTAATATCAACAACAATACCACTACTAATATCAACAACAATACCACTACTAATATCAACAACAATACCACCAACAACAATACCACCAACAACAATACCACCAACAACAATAACACCAACAACTCTCAAGGACATACAAATCTTAAATATAACAAGTATATACCATATAACACTAGTAATTGAATTCAGTAAAGACACCCGATTCTTCAACAGAATTGATCATACCTACCAAACTCGGCGAAATCAGGAAGGAAGATTCAAAATTCCGAAATACAAAAACAATTACGGAAAAAATACACTAGCCGTCGTACTACCTACGATACTTAATACTATGCCATTGGATATTATTAATATTTCAGTAAATTGCCCCAAAAGAAAAAAAGCAATGAAACAATATTTTGTGAATATACAATAAGTAATTATTAGTCGATAAATTATATCTAATTGAATTATTGAATTATAAAAAACTCTTTTTAGTAATTAAGCTACATACATTGTTTTGAAATTAATAATTAATATAATTGTATAGAAATTTAATTTTTGAATACTGTACCTGCAGACAAGCCAACATGGCTTCGCAAGGTCAATATTTAATTAAATGTAACTAAAATGAAATAAATAAAAATAAATAATAATAATAATAATAATAATAATAAACTGATTACATTGTTAAAAAAAAAAAAAAAAAAAAAAATCCTACCTGGTAGGTTAAAGTAAAGTTGTAATAATGGAACACTTTTTATACGGCAGATACAATCCTACCTTTAGCTATCGGTAAGTTGTGAAAACGGGCCTTAAAGAATTAAATTCGATTTTTTTTTTCATCGAATTCGATTCCATCGAAATAAGACCAACATTTCAAGCAAAACTAAGCTGTCCCGTCAAAACTGTGTATACCAGCAGCACAAATCTATTTTCAAATTAACTAAACCTAGTTTAAGCGAGATCTCAAAAACCCAGCTTAAGAGGATCTTTGCTTCTTTAAGGTACTAATAGCTACATACTGTTACATTACTGTCTTTAATAACGTTTTAGTATATTTCCTTTATAGTAAACCGTTTCGAGTTCGTCAATTGCAACTCAAATAAAACTAAATAAACACAATTTATTACGAACTTAGTCATTTAAACAACTGTAATTTACAACTTTCATTCACAATTCTGATCAACACTCTTCAATGTTTATAATTTTCTCCGCGTGATGTGTGTGTTCTTATCTTCACAAAATCTAAACTTAAAATAATCTTATGCCATCTTTTGCGATTATATTTATATACTCTGACCATAGAACTATCGAGCTCTGACGTCTATTTTGTTAATTAAACTTATGCAACTATAGTTATTAACATTGTGCATTAACTATATGGCTGAATAAAATTGAGTTATTATGCGTCATAAACTAAGGCATACTTCAAGGTGTTACTTTAAGGTGTTACATTACCTATAATGTAAATTCTAGTATTTACAGTGGGGTTGAAGTACAATTGTGCACACCAATTTAAAATTACATCTGTACATTGATTTTTACACTAGAAGTGTGCATAACTAATACAATAACAATTTAAACAAATCCCGGGATTTATTTTTGTGAATCCCGGTATTTTTAAATTTACCAACTTTTATGTGTGAACAATTTTTATATGTATAAAAATGCTCGTTTTTGTTGAATTTTTATACTTTCTAATTATTCATTGTCTTATGGCCGTTTTCTCATTACGCGATTATCTTTTTTCCCAACGATAAACTGCACATTAAAGAAATTTGGTTTTCTCAATGTCTCATTGGTTTTCTATCCTTTCGCAAAGCTTACCAGAACTCATCTGCCAATTATTTATTTTCCTTTTATGTGTTTGCCGTACAGATAAATTCAATCAGCTGACTCCCAACTTTTATATGTATTTTGAGAGGTGTTGCCAAACCCAAAATCGTTAACGGACACTTTATCGGTCTAATAAATTTATGTTGACATTAAGTAAGGATCCCGAAAATCCCGGGATTTGTTAAAATCAATCCCGTTTGGCATCTCTAATTTAAACTAATAAATACTAAATAACTAATCAACACAAGATATACAAAAAATTTATCTAATTCTTAACTTAAGTTACTTTCTTAACAATACATATCGAGGGATATTTTTCAAATAATCATATCAGTAAAATCACAATTTTATAGGAGAGTGAAAAAACTGATTTTTTCGATAACTCTACGAGTATTAACTAAACTTTATTTTACAATGTTATTGAAAAACAACTTCTCCTCGTGCCGTAAAATTATGTATAAAAAATATTTTTCAAATCGGGCTAAAATTAAGAATTCCGCACTGTTTTTAATTTGTGTAATACTCGAAGTGCCCTATTTTGAGAACCTATGGCGGCCCTTACGATATGTCTATTGACCCCAAATTAAAACAGCATAGAATTGTCAGAAACAGCAGTAAATATAGCAAAAGATGTTGCGATCAAGTAGCAAGTGATATAGCATTAGAAGTATAAATGTAGCAGTAAAGTAGCATATGGTTTACGAACTAAAGTTACATATAGACAAATCGAAACCCCAAAAAAATAGTTTTAATCGCAGCCGTATTAATGTGATATTATTTAACAGCTGTTTTTGTTATTTCTCTTTTCCGTTGAAAGGATACGCGGGAAGCTGTAGCCTGAAAATTCCACAAAAGAACTAAATGGCTCCAGCGTTTAAGCAGTGGGCGAATGTTTAATATTTCCAGACTAAGCACTCAATTCGCTACCTTGGTGTTATGACTGCTCTCACTCTCGGGTGCGGATGATAAACGCATTGGAGTAGGCCCTAGTTCAGCTATCTATATGTGTTTTTCCACAGCTGTGTACCGCATTTAATAATTTTTTACCTCAAATATGTGTGACTTATATAATTTTTAAAAGAAAGCACATGCAATTTTATATTTGTATTTATTTCTACCATTTTACAAAAACAGTGAACATTTGTAAGTAATTTTTGTTGCTGCAATTTTTATATTTTATGTATCAAAACAAATACTAACTTCAAGTTCACCCTTTCGCTACAAGTTTTTATCGGGTTATTAAAAAAAATCCAAAAAAATTTACCCTAAATGTGTTTTTTGGATACAAATTTCGGTTATGGTAAAGAAAAATTGTAGTATATTGTTATACCCTCCACACAATTAATGGCGAAGAGGGTTTGTCATTCCGTGTGAAAATTTTGTATTATTCATAATTATTATTTGTCATCCAATAAAGTATATTTATTCTGGCTGCTTGAGTTAATATAAGTCGATTTAGCAATGTCCGTCTGTTGAAAATACGCTCACTTTCGAAAGATATGAACAAACTTGGTGTCAAATTGCTTCTAGTTATCCTAATCAGATTGGAATTGAAATCCAGTAATATCGGTTCAGTATGATCAGAGCTATAAAAGGATGCAGAATGACTTTAAATGCGTTTTACTCAATACTTCATTTTCACACACTAGGTCCCTTTTCTCGTAGAAGGTCACATATGGGCATTTCCTGAGAAAAGTCTACTTTTTTTAACGTAACTCCAGAAGTATTTTAAATTGTTTCTCAAAAAATTGTATATGTATAATTTACTTTTTTATATTTTGGTGTAAAGCGCAATTACAAATAGTAGCAAAAGGGATAACGATTTAACAACATGGTCTGAAAATACAACCTTATTGGCAATCTGGCGTTACATTAAAAAAAGAAGACTTTTCGCTGAAAACGCCCAAATTTACCTTAAAACAAGCAAAGATTTATAAATTTTATAGCTTGAAAAAAAAATCTGCATTAGTCCAAAGTTTACTAAAAAAGGTTTTGTACGAAACATCTTGCTCAATTCGCAGTCTTATTCACTTTTGTAATGCCAGTCAAAATCCACTTCCGTTTTTTAACGTCACGCCAGCGCAGATTTTTGCTTATATCTGCAAATCCTTAGCGTCGATAACTGTAATGTTTTTTCTGAATATACAAAATAGCGATAGGGTTAAAAAGTGTGAGAATAGCAGAGTACATGAAACGAAGTACCCCTTAGGGTATTCAATTAATCGAGGTTTTGTATTAATCGATAAATCGTGCGAATAATTATTCGAGGTAAAATTTTAATCGAATAATAATCAAACAACTTAATATTATTCGGTTAATCGATTATTTTTAATTTTTTTTAAACACAAAAATTGTATTAAAAATGTAAAAACAATTAAACAAAAGCTGTTTACTTCATGCAATAAAAGAGGTAAACTTTTTAAATAAAAAAGCATAAAAATGTAAGCTAAAATTCTAGAATAATCTTTCAAAAACAGTTTAAAGTTTATGTTTCAAATGATTTTTTTTTTTTTTTTTGTTTAGATGAACTAGATTAAGAAAAGATTATTTTAGTTATTGTTGGTATGACTGAAAGTAATGCGTTATAAAGCATATCCAATTTATCTGTTCCTTTTCATGTCTATTCTAATAATTGGAAGTCTTCAATTATAAAATTTGAATCTCAATTTTCAATTTTTTTCAATTTTAATAGTCTTGTTAAGGTCTGTTAGAAGGCTGTTTTCATTCGTCTCAAAAATGTAAAAGTTTTTACAAAACCTTCTTAAAAACAAATTATTTCAAAACTCTTTGATTTTAGTCTTTGTTAGTCTTATTTAAAAATTGTTATTCGAAGGAAATGTTCCTGAGTTAATAAAAAATAAAAGGATATTTAAAACGTACCGACTTGTTATTTTACATAAAAGAAAAACTAGTTGTTTGAAAATGCCAAATTTTGGATTAATCGATTAATCGCCATAATTTATTCGAATTATTCGTTAATCGAAAATAAGTAATTTTAAATTATTCGAAAAGTTAATCGCAAAAAATTAATCGACTAATCGAACAACAGTTAATCCTTTGAATACCCTAGTATCCCTCCTCAATCTTCTCACCACTCGCACGAACAAACTCAAGAATTGCTGCAAAAAAAATTGCAAGTCTAGACGATGACTAAGAAAAATCGCAATTTTCCATCCCTGATTTTCATCTTTTGCTTTTGTTAAAATACAAATCTTATAAAGTTAAACATCTTACATATGTAATATGTATTTTCTTCGACCTTTATTATTTTAATTTTGTCAATTTCTTGTCGCTTTGTTAAATTTGTTTTAAAAAAAAATGTTAATTTTTTGTTAAAAAGAAAGAAAAATAAAACCCTGAAGAAGGCACTCAAAGAAGTGCCGAAATATTGGTTTTTAATTAATTTATAAAAAAAAGTTTTTTATATAAAAAATAAGACTTTTAGCTCGAATATTTAATTTATATATTAAACATCTAACTATTTAGAAAATTTTCAAAATGTTGGCGAGTGCCCTACAAGGCTGTTGAATTTTTTTTTTATATTTTTGCCATTTCGTAATAAGTTGTTTTATACTACATTTTGAATTTTTTTTGAGTTTTGGACATGTCGTAATACTAATAAAGCCTTCAAGCCACATTTAAATTACTGTTACTTGAATGAATGAAAATCCTTATTTAATTTAAATTGGAAAACTTAAGTAATAATAAGTATTTAACTTCCACTGGAGCATAGGGCGCCAAATAAGATTTATAGTTTTCAAAAATGCTGTTTGTTTCTTTCTTACCCTGTAAAAGTATTAAAAGTGAATATCATTTTAACAAGTGAACCATTCAACAATAATTTTATAATAAAAATTCTTATTTGACTTAGAACAACACAAAAGTTGTTTGCATAGTAAAAAAATGCCTTTTCAATTTAAAATGAAAAAAATAAATCAAAAAAATTCTTTTTTAACAAAACAAATAAAATTAAATGAAAATTGTTTAAATATTGAATAGAACAATATTTCCGTTTATAAGTAGTAACATTTTTTAAATACAATTTGTAGAGATTAAACTGGCCATTTTTCTTATTATTTATGTAAATTCTGTATGGAATTTCCATTTATAAATACTTGAAATGTGTGTTAAGTTTTTTGCTGTTTTTCTCCCTGCCTTGAATCAAAATGTATCCAATTATTTCCTATTAAACGTTAGATCCTTTTTTAAATTCCCTGAGGTTGTTAGGGAAAAAATATGAAAAAATATGTATGAAATGAAAAACAAAAATAAAAGGAACCGACAAAAAAAAAGTATGTAAATTACACTGTGACACAAAAGTAAAGGAAACAATATGCACTGGTTCTCATACAGCGATTATGCTTTGTTGATCTCCATTGATTACGAAACTACTTAAATTAGCTTGTTGATTTTTACTACTTTTAAACATTCTTTCTTTGGCATAATAGTTTTGCTTCATAAATGCTTTTTTATCGTTAGACCATAATGATGTAGCCTTAATTTAAAAAGCCACATTTGTATACTTACCAAACTAAATCGAATATTGATGAGTTACGCTTAATGTTGTGTTAACAGGAAATATAATCTGCCTTCACCAATACGCGTACAAAAGCTCTACTAAAGCTATTTTCACATTATGTGTATTTGTCATGTGGACTGTCACTTTGTCACATGTTAAATTTGTACATATCGTCTGAACCCCTTCAAACAATATCATGTGTTATTTCTGTATGTACAGTACACACGAATTCAATTGACAAAGCGTCTGACATCAGCTGTTTTTTATTAACAAAATTGTTTGTGGCGGCAAAAATAATTGAAATTTTAATACATTAATACACATAATACAACAGTAAATAAATAATAAAACAGATAAAATATACACAAATTAATTATAAAAAATGTTTTTTTTTATATTTGAATTTTTTACATGTGAACTTGTAAATTACAAACCTTATGTAAAACTGAAATTTTGACATGCACATGTGGGTAGAAAAGTGACATTCCACATAACAAATACACATTATTTGAACAAAGCTTAACCATGCAAGAGATTGAACAAGTACATAATTAGTACCAAACTAGTACAAAAATAACCTGTACTAGTTCTCAACTGTAAGCTTTTCTATACCATCTTAATGCTCAAATAAGCATTGAGTGTGCTTGGAACATCCCTAGTACTATTGGTTCTAGACGTGTACTAGTACACTTGGACCACATTGGGTGCTTTTTGCATTAGCCTTTTAATTTTTACAATAAAAATATGAATAAATAAATGATTTAAAATCAAATTTTAGAAGCTGTATCATAATAGAAATATGTACAGGAATTTTAGTTTTGTTAGTTGTGTACTACCTCAAGTAGTATTTTTATATAAAAACTCTAACCTCGTTAGCACTAGTAATTCTTGTTCTACTTATTGTACTAGTGGCATTTAGACAATTAACACTTAATCTTCTGCAAAGAAGCAGTAAAAAAAGAAAGCAAAAAAACACATTGTGTATTACACAAGCAAAAGGTGCCCTGCAGCATTTAATTAAAGGGAGACCGAGTCTCATAGCGTGCTTACCGATCCTCCAAAGAAGTACGTACACCAGTCTAGACATCTCTCTGCGACTGAAGTTGAGAAGTCGCTAAGAGCGACCAATGTCGTATGTAGGCCACGTTACTTTGGTAGCTCTGCAGCCATCCGGTTTCTTTCATTTATCGTCAGCGATATATAGATAGTGTCTGAAGATTTCGTTTTCAATAGTTCCCACGGGTTTTGCAACTGAGACACCCTGTGAAATACCAAGAGCGGCTCCAGCCCATACGGCTTTCATTACCGTAATGTTCCCTATGCGCATGGATCAAAATTAGGGAAATGTCAGATAAGCTATTTTAAATTAAAATTTATTATTTAGTTACCTGGTTAGGAAAATATGGCATTTTCAAAATTGGGAAAAAATTGAGTTGTAACCTTCAACTGAATAGCGTATTGGAATTTTTTTTTTGATAAAATTTATATCAGCTACTTTTAGCGGGTATATATCTGTAAAGAGGATTTCATGTAAAGTGACCCAATTTTAAAATCGATGTCTACTGATTTGGATGGAATTTGCATCCATGTAAATTATTAGCAGAGAAACCAGAGATATGCTCTAAAAAACACGTTGTATGCGCATTAAATATGCAGTAAAAATTTTAAAATATGCCCTGAAAATTGTTAAAAAATTCAAAAAGTTCCAATTTAAAAAAATAATATTCAATAATTTTATAACAGTCCGATGTAATAAAAACAATCCTAAAATTATTACCGGAAAAGCCCTAACAGTAGATTACAGGGTGGCCCAAAATTACGGAAGGGGTTTGAATTGCTTACAACTTTTTTATTATAACTATTTTTTCTTTTCTTTTCCGCATTTTGTAAAGAAGACTTGGGTAATTTTAAATGGAGCAGTACTCAATCGAACAACGTGCCCAAATTGATGAGCATTATTTTTCTAATCAACGATCCATTATTTTGACTTAGCGTGCATACACTCAGAAAAAAATCAAGTTAAAAACGTCGAAAACAAGGTTGATTTAAAAAATTTTCGGTGGTGATTTCGCTACATACGTTTTTCATGTTAAATCAACCTGATTTTATAATTACTTGCGAACAACGTTTTTTTCTTTTTAAATAACTATAATTCATGTTAATTTAACATTGCAGTAAAGTTAGAGCAAAATGTCATTTATATTGAAATAACAATCCGAATCACGTTGAATGAAAGTTAGTTCATGTTGAAACAACGTGGATTTCATGTAGAAGCTAATTGGTTTGAGTATGTTATAACAGTGTGAAGAAGCTTCAGAGACAACATATGCATTTATTTAAGAATAATTCAATACACTTACCCCTGTAACACATGCTTCTCCTTTGTCAACTGAAGCATTAGCAGAATCGCCCGATATGGTTTTTGTCAACATTCTAATTTGAAAACTTGATGTACTATTTAACTAAATTATTTTAATTAAAAGAATACGGGAATTGTCTTCTTTTTATAACATATTTTAAGAATGAAAATAAAAAAATTAACATACTTAACTATGTATGCATGTTAATTTAACAAGATACACTTTTGATTTTAATATAAAACAGGTTTTTTAATGGATTAAATATTGAATCCATATTTATTTATATTTTAATATTTTTTTTTATTAATTTTAACAGTGAATAATATTAAATACGCGTGATTTAAGATTATTTTAATATTTTTCATTTAAAATTAATATGAAATAATGACACATTTAAATAATGAGCATACTTTTGCAGAAATTTACTATGATTCCCAATCAACAGTTTTCCATGTTAATTTTACATTAATATTTTTTTCTGTGTGTATCGTCGTTACTTTAATGTGCGGGTTGGACCCTCAGAGTCAACAATAATTTAACCGTCCCAGACTGTTTTCTTAGGGGTTATTTGAAAGGAAAAGTCTACATTAATAAGCCTAGAACCATCCAGCAATTAAAAAGCAAAATACGCGACGAAATAGACAACATAACACCTGAAGTTTTGCGAAAGGTTATGGAAAATGTGTTGGAAAATGCACGAATTTTCGAAGCAGAAAATGGCCACCACTTGCGAGATATTATTTTTCATAACTAAAAATTTATAACGAATTCAAGCCTCTTCGTTAATTTTGGGCCACCCTGTGTTTACAGACGAATTTTCTAGATTTTATCCAATTTGAAACGATGTGCAGTCATGGGCTTACAAAAATAAATATGTATAGCTTTGTAAGAGGTTAAAATCCATATAAGAGTTATTTGTGCCGAATATTATTTAGATATTATCATCCACATGAGATTCTTTGTCTTAAAGGGATTTTCGGGACGGTCGCAAAATTGTTTATTAATGTAAACATTTAAAATGAAGTTAAAGCTTTTTATAGATGTGAGTTTTGGGGAAATGTAAACTGATACAAGAATAACTTAATTTGCAGTAAAATATTTTTGCGGCGTATTTAATCTAAAAACCAACATAATTAGAAGGTTTTAGGACACAAAGAGTATAATTTGGAAATAAGTATTTATGGGGAATATGTAAAGTTATAGAGCGATTCTCAGCATTTACATTGACTTCGTTCGTAGTACAATTAAAATGTATTTACCAAATTCGATCAAATTATCTACAAGATTGCAACTTGTTCTATGCGCACAAAATTAAAATGGGCAGGCAACCAGCCATATGGAAGGTTGGTTATAGTTAAGTCACTTTGAAAAGTGATTCTAAATCGATCGGTATACAAAAGGATTATTCCAGATTTCTATGTAAAACACACATCTTCAAAAACATGTATAACTGATTTTGGCTTATTTATAAAATTCTAAAGTTTAAAATAAAATTTAGCTTAATGGCAACCTGACTTTGTCTTGCAACTTTAGAGTTAATTTGCAGGCATAACCAAAATATGTTTTACCAATTAGGAGGGAAAATTTCCCTAAGCTTAGAATTATAACAGAAGGAGAAGATTTAGTTCAAATCATAGAGAGGAAGGAAGATCAGGAAATGGCTAGAAATAAATTGTCAACTATTTTAGACAATCACTTAAACAAAATGAGATTAGATAACAGGGATAAGTTTATATTAGATACATTTAATAATATTAGTATTAGAGGCAGATAAGGGTAACACAACCGTGGCTATGCATAAAGGAGATTATGATATGAGAATTAATAATATTATAGAAGATGATACAAAATATAAGGTAATCAATAGGGATCCTACGAATAAATTGGAAAAAACTAATAATGAAATTATAGAAGAAATTTTTAGGCAGAAAATTATATCCGTATCCGAAAGACTTAAACTAAAAACAAATATTGCTACTTCTCCAAACCGTTATGGTTTACCGAAAATTTACAAGGTTAACTCACCTTCATATGTATTGTGTAGATATTAAAAGAATATTTTAAAAAGAATAACTGAACATTCAATATAAACTGTTGAAGATTCAGTGCAATTCAAAGAGAAATTAAGTTATCATTGTATACAGACAAATGAAATGAAAAGTTAATTTCATTAGATGTGGTATCGCTATTTCCTAGTGTACCAGTCGAATTAGTACTTAAAATAATAGAGGAGAAATGGAATATAATAGAGCAATATACGAAAATTGACAAGGGACTGTTTTTGAGCATTTTAAAGTTTTGAATAGAGGACAACAGATACTTTAGTTGTAATGGGAAAGTATATACTCAACTTAAAGGACTTCCAATGGGATTTCCTGCTTCTCCAATTGTAGCCGATATTGTTATGGAAAGGTTACTTGACACATCCATTGAGAAATTAAATATTAAACCTAAAATAATAGTAAAATATGTTGACGACATATTCTGCATTATTACTGAATGTGGGGTAAATAACTTGTTAGTCACATTTAATGAGTTTAATAGAAATATTAAATTTTCTTTGGAAATGGAAAGTAACTCAAAATTACCTTTCTTGGATACTTTGATAATAAGAAATGGAAATAATTTGTTTATAGATTGGTATCAAAAACGAGTACAAATCAAATCATTATCATACATATCTAATGTTTCGGAAAGAATAAGAGAGTCGGGAATCTTTGACACTGATAAATATAAGATAGCATACAAAGCTTTTAATACATTGAACAGTTTATTTAGCAAGACAAAAGATAGAACTTGTAAATGGGATATGTCCAACATTGTCTACAAAATTCCTTGTAAGGGAAATGAAAATGAAAGATGCAATCAGGTTTACGAAGGCACAACAAAGAACAAATTAAGGACTAGAAATGCGGGGCATAAATCCGTTCAAAAATATAGGGACATTAATTCTAAAAAGGCAGCATTAAGTCATCATTGTCATCAATCTAATCACTACCCAAATTTTAAAGAAGCATCGGTTTTAAACACTGAAAACATAATTCCACATAATTAATACACCAACTGCACGGAAAATTAATTTTAAAGCAGACACAGAACAAACAGCGAAGAATGATAGGAATTTAGTTATTAAGAGATAGAATATTAGATATAATTTATAAGTATGTAAGATAAAAATAAGTTTAGTTGAAAATGTTTATATGTTATAGGAATTTTTTATTATTGTAAATGTGGTTTTTGAATTAGATTTATAGATAGGAAACTTTTTCGGTTTATATGAATGCTTATACTTTAGTTATATTTTATTTTTGTTATTATGGTTTTTGAAAAATTTTTATGACAAATGGGTTTTGAATTTCATTTATGACAAACATTTTATCATTATTCTGTTGTTTTTATATAAAATTTGTTAATTTTCCTGACGATGCTAACCAAAGGTTAGCGAAATATTGAAAAAAAAATATATATAATAGTTTTTATAAAAGAAGACCTCAAGCTTAATCAATTTAAAATAATTATAAAAAGAAAGGTCAAGTAATACTTAATAACATTTAAAATTTGTATTTTTATATAAAAAAGAACTTAAGCTTAAACAAATTAATATAAATTTAAATAATAACGATCGAAAGCTAATAAATATAATTTTTGCAATTTTATTTTAGTGTTTCCTTCCCACACGATTTGCTTCTATTTTGTTTCTTTTTTGCTTCGTTTTTTTTTATTGACAACCAAATTTGACGTTTTATGTAAGCAATAATTGTCAACAAACATGGACTAAAAATTATTGCAACATAAATTCCAGGCAATAAATATTTATGTGCAAAAAATTGCTGTCTACATTAGAGATAACGTAATTTTGACGTCTACTGCAATATATGTCGCAATATTTATCTCTGGTATATTCGAGCAGTTATAGCTTATATCCTGGTGTATAATTCATCTAAACATGTATTGTAAATCGGATTATTGCTTTAGAAGATATGATTTTCCGCTGCTGGGTTGGCCTTATTTCCAAGTGAGCGTAACAGTGTTTTTAAATGTTGCATTAATGTACTGAATGTGAAAAAGATATTCGGCCATGTTCTGGAATTCGAAATCACGTGAAACTGAATTCGGTGAATATTTTGAACGAAATTTTTTTTAAATAACCATTTTTTTTCCTGATTTTAAAAGTAGTGCTCCACAAATTATTAGTTTTTTTCCTGTTGTTGTTTGTTCGATTTAAATTTCACTTGATTTCGATTTTCAGGACATGTCTGATTGTTTCATTGCTTAGCCATTAGTTTAGAGCTGGAAAAAGTGCGTTTTTTTTAACTTTAAAGTCCGTTGTGCTATCATTTTCAATCCTATTTTCTAAAAAGTAAAAAATCTGTGCTCTTATTTCACTAAAAAAATGACCGAATGAAGTCTTCGAAAAAGTATATTGATTTTAACAAAACAATATCGCTAAATGAGATCCAATATTATTTCTTTTGTAACACAGTGTTATCTTTAACAAATTGAATACCAAACGACCGAAAACAAATAGAGTAAAAGAGAGACCTGGCCACAAATAAAATTGGCAAAAAATAAATGCTTATTAGCAAAATCTTGCACATACTTGTCCAGAGTTGTAATACAACCCCTACACAGTTTTTTATATACATACGATTATTTACTTGCCCCCATAGTGAATTTTTAAATGCGATTTAAAAAGCGCTTAATACCAGTTTAGGATATACAAATACAAAATTTGTGATTTTTTTACATTATAGAATTGAGTTTATTTTCAAGATCAAAAAATGTTTAGCTTTAAATTAGTTTTGCTTACAGCGATAAAAGCATAATTTTTTTTCCTTAAAAAAATTAAAAGCATACAGCAGCTTACATTTGTCAAAAATTTATATATTTCTTAACCGGAAACTCAAATCAAGTTCAAACATTCAAAAATTAAATGAAATACAAAGAAAACAACACACAGATATTTTAAAATGTTTGTTTATCGTTTTTCCTTTCTATGTTTTTGTGATACACGTTCAAAAGCTTGTAAACAAAACAAGTAAGAGGGCTGTATTTGGCTATGCCAAATCTTATTAGCAAGGCCAGGATTTTTATGCAAATGCATATTTGTTCTCGTCAGTCGGAGATTACCATACACAAAATATCTTTGCGAATCAAGAAGTTTGCAGTAAAGTGGCATCGATTTGTTAGTGCATATTTTTGCATATTTTGCTTTGAATGCATATTTTGCTGATATTGCATATTTTTGTTGCATATTTTGAAAAAAAAATTGTTCAAATTGCTTTATTTTGTCATGCACCCTTCCGCAGAAGAGGTAAAAGACAACAAAAATTGCTCAAGCCAGCTTGTGTATATAATATTATAGTTGGGCCTTTGCAAGTGACTTAATATACATGATTGTCTTAATGTTTCTTTATATATTTGTGTTTTACTTGATCTTTACTTCTACTTTTGTGGTTATTGTGCTTTACTTACGTTTATGAGACTGAATTTTTTTTATATACTTTAATAGTCTTATTCCTTCAATATTTTCCAGGAATATTTAAGATAATTTTAACTGCATATTTTTATTGCACTTTGTAGGCGCATAAAACGCGATTTTAACTGAATTAAAGTCCAGGCTCTACTCATTACACTTCACTATGGTGCGACAAGAACAGGAATTTATATAAATACCGTTCTTTAGATATAAATAAATCTATTTTGTCCCACTCATACTTCTCCAATCACGCCCACATTATTTCGGATGTTGCCTATTTATATCGAAAATGTTGACTCTTGTTCTCTACAACAGTCTAATACTTGTTTGGATTGCTTAAAATTCTCATTCATTATATTTTAATTAATGTAAAACAGAAATGGTGCTAATGAAGGTCTTTAAAGGCTGAAAAATGATTTTATGGGATTGCTGATAAAAGGGAAATAAATTATAACTTGACACTTAACATTGTTATGGTTAAAAATTACCAAAAAATGGTTAGCTTAAAACAAATTATGGTCAACTTTAAACATATAATAATTGATTCCGTTCAAATATTTGTTGATTTTAACTAAATCATGGTCATATATAACCATAATATGGTTACCTGCAAACATAAACGTTGTTCAAATCCATCCATAGAATTTTGCATGTATTCATTTGTAATTTGCATTTAAAGTCGGTTCGTTTTAATATTAAATAAAAAGGCTCTAAACGAAATCAGTCAATTAATAGTAAAATTAAATTATGAAGGTAATGGCCAATTTTCAGGATTGTTATTAAAACAAATTTATGTTTAAAATCGTTTTAAATACAAAATTATCTACTTCAATAAACACTTAAATAAAACTTAATTCACCGATATCGTACATTTAAATTTAACTGAAGTTTCCATTGGAATAACTTAGCAAGGTGGGTTCAATATGACAACAATAAAACAACAACAGGCAAACCAATAGCATTCAGCTGTTTTTGGAGACCACCTTGCAAATAAATAAACTCTTTTATGATATTTTTTTGTATTTTGTGCTACCATACTTTTGTCTTAATTAAATAAGACTTTTCATACAAAATTAAAAAATCAATCTGTATTTAAATACGATTTTAGTTAATATGAAAATTTACTAAATATAGATTTAAATACTATCCTGAAAATTTAACATAAGACTGCGAACAAAATGGCGGATTTGGTTGGAAAAAGTTTGTCTCCAGTCTACAACATTCGTAAGAGGTTCCGCAATGAGTTTAGGTAGCCTTATAAAAGTAGAGAATGTCAAGGCAAAGTATTATAATAGGATATTATAATGAAACGTTTTTGCCTAATATGTGTACATTATTTCTATTCGATGGTGAAATTATCATACATGTATCGCTATTGTAAAATATTAGCTTCAGCCGGCTAATAATTCCGCCAATAGTGTACGCCGCTGCCGGTTTATTCCCGGTTTAGATTTCTGATGTTAGATGGTTTGTCAGAAGAAAATAGAGCACGCTTTAACTGAAATTTTGTCAGATGACTTTGCGTCTGACTTTTACAGAAGCGAAGTTAAAAAGGTAACACGCGACATGTATGTGTTTTGCAGTGGAAAATTTAACATGTCAGATGACAAATACATGTCGTGTACGGTGGCCTTAAGCTCGTTAATAACCTTCAAATACCATTGAAAACTTGTATCGGAAAATATGTGTGCATGAATACTGTTCTCAACACATGGCATAAATATGGTTGTCATAAAAGAGTTGTCAGGAAAATCCTTCTACACGCCCAAAAATGAAAATAAAAGATTTAAATTTTTCAAAGGAGTTCTTTCCTCAAACGGAAGATAGATTCTTGGTATCAAGTACTTTAATTATGATCATCCTAAAACATAATAAATTTTAATTTCTTGAGATTTTGTTGACCGACCAAAAAAAATTGAATTTACTTGGTTCGCAAGGTAAGATGTATGTACGTACTGAATTTGATCACCGCAATACAAAAGGAGCTGTTTGTTAAACATGGAGGAGACTCTGTTATGTACTACAAATATTCTATTATTGGGAAATTCACAAGGTATCATAATGCCACATGAATTAAAATAATAACATGACCAATACAACTGTTGTGAAAAACATAATTCAGTGTGCTATTTTGAATTTAAATCAGCTGATTTAAAACAAATATCAAAAATAAATATTTACCAAAAATAAAAATATTTTTTAATTCTAATCCATGAATTAAACTATTTCTTACCTGACTATTTTCTATTTTTCAGACGAAAATAAGAAATAAATTGCCGATCTAATTTGACGCCGCAAGTGATTTGTTGCAAATATTGCTAGCCGCAGGTTCAATTCTTATGTTAGCCGGATAAATGTTATCATCAACGGCGGCGGCTTACAAAAACTAATGCGTCTCGGCTTAGCCGTTCTGCGCAGGTCTCTTCGGATTAAAGCTGAAGGTCCACACCATGCGTTCATGCGTAGATGCGTATGATACTTTCTATGCATTTTATGCGTTTCTAAATTCAAGTTACATGCCATGCGTTTATGCGCCAAATTTGTTTTTTTTTATCAGCTGTTGTGCTAATATGTTTATTAATTAAAAGCAACTTTGCCTAAAATGGAAAGTGAAATTGATATTTTAATAGAATTTATTTAAAAGAATTCATAGAAAAGTAAGCTTTTATTATAAAAATATTCGTGATTTTTCACGGTATTAATAAGTTTCCAGTTCATGGCATTTGTTCAAAAAAAAAAAAAAATATAATAAACACAACAAAGATGACACTAAGAACATAAAAGTAATCGATAACTAGAATGGCAAATTTTGTTCGTGGTAAAATTGTGCTTAAAATTAATTTTAATGTATTTTATTCTTTAAAGTTTATACAATCTTAATAACGAAAGCGTTTTCTCTTATTAAAAACCTTTTTTAATGCAAAAAAATAGTAAAAAGTAATCCACCACACAAACATATTTATCGATAACATTGAAAATAAAATATGATTTGTCATCCATGGCCATCAATAACAGCTGACTTTTATTCACCACACATGCGACGGATACAAAAGTAGAAAGTAAACCTACTTTGATGCGTTCATACGTCAATGCATTCTATGCATTTTGGTGTGTAACTTGTCATATGCAATTACACTGATTCAACTTTTTTGTCAAATGCATAAAAAGGACAGACGCATAAACGCATGGTGTGGACCTTCAGCTTAATTACGACAGCACAATAAGCATAGCAAGCAAAGTTCTATTTATTTAAGACACTTTTTGTTTACAAAGCAACAACAATATTTTTGAACCATTGTAAAATGTTAGAACATTATGACAATATAACATGATAGCACACCTTCCCGCAAATAATAGGACCAGTCCAAACACGCGTGTAAAGAGTAGCACAAAAGTAACCCAAACGTATGGAAAAAACATGGTCTATTTAACATTACGATTTCCTAGGGCAGGACAATATAACCCATCTTTGGACTACAAAGGAGTGGTTTTAAAACTACTCCATTGTGTACACAAGAGGATTAGTTTTAACTTCGTTTAAAATCGAAAACATGTCGTTAAAAAACGAACCCATGTCGTCTCACTACAAACACTTTTTAACCATGACATGGTCCATGCTTGCATTACATCGGACCAGTCCATGGAGTAGTCCATTTCATGAAATTGGATCAGGTAATCCAATTATATTTGCAGGGTTGTGAATAACCCATATAAATTACTAAAAAAATTTAGCATTTGTTTAGCTTCTACAATCCGCTTATAAGATTATTATGTGCTTAGGATTTTTATTAATTTGATTTTTATTAACCACATTTGTGGCAATTAGATTTCTCTTTTTACACTCTCTTTGTTTAAGCAATTTTGGGTTTTCGAGTAAATTTTTGGGGTTGCAGTTAGGGTGATCGATTATTCGACATTTTACAGAAACCTCTTTTCAAATAGTTCGACTATCTAAAATTTTTAAATGTATCAGAAAAAACCGGTCAACCGGGTTTTAATAACAAAATTACTTTTCAAAAGCTGTGATTGTAATTTTCTTAATTTAAAAAAAGAGTAACGTTCAAATAAATACTATGACAAATAAAAAAAAATTTGAAACATAAATATTTACTTCATATACATATAAATGCAAACGGACGTAGCTGAACAAAAATTCGAAATTGAGATTTTAATTGATTTTGTTCGTTTTTTACACTACAAGTTAATTAAAGGAATTCAAGCACCAATAACACCTTGTTGTAATTGCCCTGCGGGAAATTTGTGTCAATTGGTCCAACCGACTGGTCCTGGGATTTGTGAAAATAGAACAAGTACAAAAAGAAATGACTCATGACCAGTGAAAGAAGAACCAATCCCTTAACTGGTTTATAAAGAACAAAAAGGTAGAAAAAGTAATTAATAACAGTACAGTCTTAACTGGTGGTGTCACACATTTTTTGGTAATTTCTAAAATTTGGCTCTTAAATTTAATTCTTGGACAAGTTATATTGGAATACAACTACATTGTATTTAAATAATACTATATTTTAGTAACTGACACTAAGCACTTTCATTGAGAACAGATCTGTGACTGGTCAAATGGTGTCAATTAACCCCCTCCAATGACAACCCCATGTGATAGGTCTTATTCATATAAAGTGTTAGAACTGCAACCGGTCCCTACCACCAAAGACCTATCACGGGACTACTTCAGTGTCAGTTCGCTTCCCTCTAGGGTGGTTTCTCCGAAAAATATGTTACATTATAAACATGTAACACTTTCTAAAGCTTCGTTTACAATAGGCAGCAACATTTTCACTGTTCATAATAGAGCAACATTTTTTTTTCGCGACCACACACATTTTAAATAAAGAAACCGTTTGCAAATTTTGCCTACAACAATATTACGTATTATTATATTTTCTAAAACATTTTGTAAAAATTTTCATCCGAAACGAAATAAAATTATTATAAACGTCATAAACAATTTCATACAAAATGTTGCTGAAGCAGAAGTTAACTCAACTTTTTAAAAAACTTTAGTTACATTTTTGGTTGAAAAATGAAACGAAAGAAATAAGATAGAAGAAAAAACTAAATTGTTGCTCTCATTGTATAGTCTCTCGAAGTGTTACATGTTGTGCAACTTCAATAGAACAAAATTAGCCTTTTTATTTTACATCTATCACACTTTTATTAATTAATGTGCTTCATGGGCACTTTTTAAGACTATTTCAGCGGTTTCTGCACGGTATTACGGTTCGGTAACATATCGTCGTTCGCAAGTTATTGTGTTCTATACCGCAAAATATAAAAAATTGAGATAAGATTCATTTTTAGGTAAACTTTTAGAGATCTGTCGATCTGTGTCATCAGTTTGCTCGTATCATTTATATTTTTCGAAATATGAGACATTAACTTTGTTCTATACAACACTTCAGTGACAAGCTTCGTAACCTATTGTGTTCTATATGCAAAAAATATAAATATATAAAAAAAAAAACAAGTGCTATATTCGGCTGTGCCGAATTTTTAATACCCTCCACCGACTGTTCGAATATTTCAGGAGGGATATCTTTATGATGTCTATTTAATATTAATTTATCTTTATAAAAACAGACATCAGCATTAAAATTGGTTGGTTTGAGGTTTAGATCTATATTAAATTATTTAGCAATTTAAACTAGCTTGAGTAACAGTTTCAATTCAAATTTTGTTATGATAGCATTATTTTTTACGGTTTTAGGCGTATTAAACTGTTTTCCGGTAGTAGGGTTTATATGGGGCCTAAGGTAAATTATGCACCGATCTTCACGAAATTTCACAGTGCTATTTCTAGTCCTAAAAAACTGTGACGTACAAAATTATGTTGTGGTAGCATTATTTTTATCGGTTTTAGGCGTACTAAACAGTTTTCCGGGAGTAGTGTTTATATGGGGCCTAGGGTAAATTTTGGACGGATCTTCACGAAATTTTACAGCGTGATTTCCATTCGAATTAAACAAATTTTTGCAAAATCTTACCTCATTCCGTTCCTTGTTCCACCATTTATGTTATTTTTTGTAACAAAATTATAATTTTTTTTAGGTGGTGGTTCCACATTTTGATTCATAGCTCTGATCCTACTGCATCGATTTAGCTGAATACAAGCAATTTGGCACCAAGTTTTTTCATTTCTTTTGAGTTGTTCGAAAGTGAGCGTGTTTTCAACAGACGGACATGCCTAAATCGATTTAGAATCACTCAATAACCCAGAATATATATACTTTATGGGGCCTGAGATGAATAATAAAAAAGTTTCACACGGAATGACAAACTTAATATACCCTCTTCACAACTAATTGTGGTGGAGGGTATAATAAAGTTTTTGTTTCGTGAAAAGACATTGCTTTTCATTTCTCACAATAATTTTTTTTACATTTTGTTCTATATGCTTTAAAAAATAAGAGTTTCATAAATAAATGCATATAGAACAAACCTGTTTTTCTTTAAATCCTTATTACTCTTAGAAGCTTTTCCAAGGACTCAAATTTTTTTTGCCAAAAACAACCAGAAACTCTAGAAGTTTCCTTGGTAAAAAGGTTGCGACAGCTTTTTCGTTTCAGTTTTTTGTAACTAACAACTAAACTTTAACAGCGATTTACCAAAAAAACATTTTTGTCATATAGAACACAATAACTTGCGAACGACGATATATTGGCATCACTAATGGCTTGGAAAAATTAAAACGATAATAATATAAATAGATTTTGTTCATATTAATATGTAAATATTTGTATATTTTGTTTTAAAACCATCTTTTCACAGGTGTATTTTTTGTACAAAAATGTAGAACAGGTAAAATTAATGCAACATATTTCTCAGAAAATAAATCGCCATAAGTTTTAACCAAAATAGCATTTTATTCCTATAAAAATAAAATAATAAAACAGATGTTGGTCTTCTTAAATATGTATAAACTTATTCCAGACACGTTTTATAAGATTTATATTAAAAAAGAAAAGCAATTTTTACTAATACCCGTACATTTCAACAGTAGGGTGAAACTTATTTTCAAATTAAAAACTATTAATTCTTCTAAAGTGTTCATTAATTTATCGATTTTTATTAATTTATTATGTCACAAATATGAAAAATCGGTGCCATCTTGACGGACTAACCCCGATTCTAGCGGGTTTTATGTGCCCAACGCGGTAAAATTTCCGTTTTGACGGTTAGCGGAAAATCTAGCGGTTTCTAGTAACATAAGTAAGATTAGAATATTAAATGTTTATTGTAGATATTTGAAAATTTCAAATTTTATGCAAAAAATAAGGGATTTAAAATAAATTTTTTTCAATTGAAGTTATGAGTCAAATCAGCATAAATAATTAAGGTACAAAATAAAAAAAAGACGGGAGCAGGAACTTAGTTATGTAATTTTAATTGATTTTAGCTTGTTTATTTTATAACTGTTTACAGATTGGACAATATTGCTCTTCATTTTGAAATATTATTTCAAACAATCCAGACAAAATTTTTATAGAGCTTTTTCCGAACAAACGCAGTTGATCTACTGCCACATAGTCTAGCCTTTTGGTCATTTCATGCAAGACTTTTATTTAAAATAAGTAGAATTTTAGAGAGTTAAATGACTTAAATATTAACTCTTCCAATGGCTAAGGTATTAAACTTTTTGACATTTTAAATATATTTGACACAAATGAACTTCCCTAATGTTTAAAATTATTTAAGAAAAATGTTATTATTATTACCATTTTTATACTCTCCACCACTACTAGGGGTGAATGAGGGTATACTAAGTTTATCATTCCGTTTGAAAGTATATATTTGAAAGCAATTTTTTTTCTTAATCTTTCAGTCAATACTGAAAGAATCGAAATTATTTTTTTCAGTATTGTGAAACTCAAATTAATGCTTTAAACCACTAAAAAATTAATTCCGATTCGTTCAGTATTGAGTGCAATAATTAGATAAAAAATTACTTTCGAATCGAGAAAGTACTCGATCACTACTGCCGGAATCAGGCCCCTGGCTCCTTGAGTAATTCTAAGTCGATTCAGACATTTCCATCTGTCTGTCCGTCTGTCAGTCTTCTGAAAACACGCTCGCTTTCATAAAACTCAAAAGAAAAGAACAATGTTGGCCTCAAAATGCTTCTAGTTATCCTAAGCAGTTTGGGATTGAAACCTTAAATTGCTTCAGTAAGATTACTGAATTTGATATTGAATTACGACTATCGAATTCGATTTTTTTTAAAGTCAGTCTTCATTTAAAACTCAAAATTTTAGCCGTGTTTCACACAATGGGGGGATTCACAAGGTGTGCTATTTATTAGGTCATATCGTCATAATGTCTTAAATAATATTTTACAATAGGTTAAAAAAATACTGTTGTGTTTCAAACAAAATAAAAATGTTAATGCTGTGTTCATAGATTCGTCATAACTGTACAGTAGAAAATTAAATTATAAGGGGTTGCCCACAGTTGTCATTTTTATTTCTTGTAATTATATTAAGACATATGACTTAACAACTTTATGACTATCTTGTGAATCCCCAAATATGTTTTTTAAGAATTGGCATCATATGCTTTTTTAAACTAATATGAAGATCTTAAATGATTGGCATTTATAAGAAGCAGTGACAGATACAAGAAGCAGATTGACAGGAGAACACATAAAACAGAGAGTGCTCCTGATGTCCATATCTGATGATTTCTGGTTTGACTTTTTGAAATAAAATAAATCAATAAAAAGTCACAATGTAATTACATACAAAATGTTTGTTCATAAATATGTAATTCACAAAGGTTTATTAAATTTTTTAATTTGGTAATAACTATATATCGATATTTTGAAATAATTAATATCGATACTCTAAAAAAAAAACGATTCGATATATATCGATATATTTTTTCAATTTGCCCATCCCTACATAAAACCGTTGCAGATATAGATTTTGTAGTAAAATAAGCTTCATTGAGCTTCATATGGCCAGAAATAATACCATGCAATTTTTTAAAAATCGGCCCATAATTTACCTTAGGTCTCGTGTTAAGCAGCCTTCTGAAACAACTTTAATGCTATAAAACGTTATAACAAATTTCAATACTTTATCGAAATTTGTTCTTATTAAGGGGTTTTAATACCGAAAAACACTTAACAGAATTTTGTAAAGATTGGCCCATAATTTACCATGGATCCAATATAAGTTTCACTCTCGTAAATATGTTCAAATAAACTTTTATGTGACTAAAAGATTTCTGATTGTCGGTCAAGAAATTGCCATATAGAAATAGGTTAAAACCGCGACGAATGGGGTCAACGCCTGAAATATTCTAACTGTCGGTGGAAGGTTTCAAAGATGCGGTACCCTTATTTGTTTTACGTATACTTAACTGTCTAGGGGGTTTCTATTTTTACGTGTGCATTAGGGCTATAACCATTTTTTTGGCATAGTACCACGGAGTGACCAAGAATGTTTTAATAATGAAAGCATCTGTCTCCCGTCGTTTTGCGAAAAACGATTACGCAGGGAAGCAAATTCCTAAAACCTTCCAAGAATTTTTGAACCTCGATGAATTGTAAACCGTAGGAAAATTTTAAAATCTAAAGCAGTCGATAAATTCCAAAATAGCATTTAAGTGATATGTATAGGAATGTATTCAAATATCAGGTGTATATTTTTAAAAATTTCCGTGAGATAAAAACCGGTTGTTTTCAACCTTCAGCCCGATCTCTAGGTGAACTTTCATAACAATCGGAAAAAATTATCATATATTTTATTAATAACTTTAAATGTTCTACACGACTATACTTTGCCGTTTTTGAAATTCGCGAAAAGTGTGAAAAAGTTATAGCCCCAGTGTGCATGTTGCCTTCACTACAGATAGAGAGGTTTCATATATGCAAATTTATCTTTCCGTTTGTAATTTCTACAATATCGACCTTAGACCCTATAAAATATATATATATATTTATTTTGGGGCCTTATCAGTGGCGAAGTTGATTTCACGATGTCCGTCATTTGTGTGTATGTTGAAATAGGTTTTCTGAAGACCTCAGATCACTATATAAATGGCTCATTTACCAATAAATCTATTGTTGTTGTTTTTCTTTTTATGCCTGAGAACGGCCGGACTTAAAGTTTCCAAATTAGGTGCAAGCATTTTGGTTATCTATACACAATAACCGACAAATTGTGAGCGAGATTTAAGAAGTAAGCGTGGCACAAATAAAATGTATATCTAAAGAACGCTATTTTTATAAGTTTCAGTTTTTATCACAGCATGATGAAGGGTATATAAGGTTCAGCGTAGCCGAATTTAGCACTCTTATTTTTTTGTATTGTTAAATAATTGAAAAAAACTCAGCAAATTTTTTCTAAATATAACAATGCAAAGAAAAGGTTTAATTTGTGTTTACATTCTCATTTTTATTGAATTTTTTCTTTTTAAGGCAAATAACCCCAGAGACCTGGCTAGAAGTGTAAAATATTTCGGAGTGAAATCCGTTAAGCAGACTTAACAGACATTTTTGGTTTAATGATATTTATTTCTTGAATTTAATTGCTTTTTAATAGCAAAATATTTAAACGTTTAAAATATTTCTTATATAGACACAGTTTTTTTTTTTAATTTGTGAGAGTTAAAATGTATTGAAAAATATTTAAATTTGGCATGAATTTAATCCGTTAAATAAAATTTCTTTACATTAAAGTCGTATTTAAATTAATTTTAATGTTGGGCAAAGTTTTAGTTTTGACTCGTAATATATTCCGGCAGAGGCACCCTGTAGAGCAAGATTTCGTGTTTTCTTTTTGCAAAAATATATGTATGTGGGTAAACATTTTCTAACAGCAACACACTATGGCTGAATGTTAATGTTTGCAGGTAACAACACAAAATAATGTGTTGAGTAATCAGAATAAAGCAAAAATGCTCCTTACTATTTTTGAACCAATGCATTTTACTGGGGATGGAATGAGCGCATTTACTTTTAACCATACCTGTAAAATATCGATTGCGATTAGTCATCAATAAGATTACTTTTTGAAAAGAATCGTAATGATTATTTCACTCTATAAGAAAAAATTTCTGATTACTAATTGATTACGATTACAAGTAATCAAAAAATAATCAGAAGTACCGGCAATTACTACCAAATATTAAAAAAGAATAAAAAGTAATCAAAAAGTAATCCGATTACTTTTAACGATTATTTTTGATTCTTTTTGACCCTAAATAATAATTATGCTCATTTTTTAGGAATCAGAAAATTCTGATTCTTGCGATTGTACTGAGCAAACAAGTCCACTAGACCATACGTCTACGGTGAAAATCGAGCTTCCAGATTTGGACTTTCAGTTTTTTCTCACACTTTTGTCACGTTTTTTTTTTTTTGACATTTTTTGCTCAGTACAAACAGTTGATGACCTGTTTAAAGTTTTCATAATCCATTCATTTATAAATAACAATGCTTAAGTTCTTTAAAATGTAGGTATTGAAATTAGTTTTCTATATGAAAAAACAAAATATGTAGAATGTTTTTATCTAAATTCCTTAAATAGAACGTGCATCATATCAATCACAATCAATAATACATATTTTTCTTTTAAATAAGACATTTATTTTAACAGAAAAGTTCTAATACTAAGGGGCAACTATGCGCCTTTTGGACATTTAAAAAGCGCTAAATTGGCAACTCTGTTACTGAGTACACTGAAAAATTACTCTCAATTCAGGAAAAAATATTAAAAACTTTTGGGTTTTCGAACGCACCTTATGTTTATGACAGAAACCTTATCCCGTTTTAGAATTGGAATTTTTAAATAATACTGATGAGCCCAGCTAACCTTAATGAGAGTGCAAGAGTTGGATTTTTGCGTGATTGTTTCGTGACTCATTTAATGTTCTGATTAAAAACTTTAATGCGATTCGAAACATTTAAAAATATTTCAGAAATTATTAAATACAAGTGAAAGTGTACATTATTGAAAAAAACATTTTTTGAATAATAATAACATTTAACTGTTTGAAATAAAAATTATTGTACGCATGAATACGCAATTTTTGAAAGTAATCAAATAGAATCAAAAATAATTGTTGAAAATAATCGGATTACATTTAGATTACTTTTGATTGTTTTGTAGTAATCACCGGAACTACTGATTATTTTTTTTATTACTTGTAATCGTAACCAATTAATAATTATGCAAAACCAAAAGTAATCATAATGTGGCGAAAAAATTTTTTGCTGTTTTATGAACACGAAGTGAAAATGTTTTTGCGATTGTGAACGAAGCTTAAAATTAGACATTTCAATAACCATAAGTTATTTTTTTAAATTATGTTTAGAACAATGGCGCATATTCAGAAATCATAACTAAAGTCGCATCTAACAAATCACGAACTAAAAAATATTTCATAGATAGTAATAGATCTTATTCATAATTCATAATTAGCTTAGCAACTGATTTCAGAAAAAAACTATCGATAATATTTTGAACGATATATGTATACTGAAGTTAATATAACAGCTTATTAAGCTATTAAAAACAGTTATTGTTCTTAAAAAAATGCATAAAAATTTTAAACAATAAATTTTTTGGTTATAGTTTTTATATACATATAAACATAAACATAATTTTTCAATAAAATTTGTTGACTAAAAACACATCTCCAGTTTATTTTATTTTTTTATGGATGTTCTGGGACGCAGTATAAATGGATGCAAGTGTGTCAATGATTTTTGGTCTGAGCCGGTGGATGACTAGGATGGCAACGCTAAGATCTGAAATTTGCCAGGCTAGGCCGGTAGAGGCGTGAATTCGCCATCCCAATCATCCACAAGTCATCGTCCAAAAAAAAATTTGTATTTTAAAATTTAAATAAAAATAAGCCAAAAGAAAAAGTTAAGTAAATTATCAAAAAAATTAAGAAAACAAATGGAAATAAATAAAACAACTTAGTATAACCTACCAAATTAAAAAAAAAAATAAAAAAAAAAACAAAGCCCCTAAGAATTTCCCAACTCCCTGCGGTAATTTAATGACTTACTATCCCGACCTATCACTTCGCTGACTGGTAGGTGACGCTTTGCTGCCTGGCCTGCCCTCCCACTACCTTGGCAAATTCTTGGCCCATATTTGGTAGAAGGTATGTTAAACCTTCTACCTCTCTACCTCTGGTATTCGGAGTAGATGTGGTGTGTAGTGATGATAGTGTCTGGATGTTGGATATATTGATGAATGATGGTGTTGCGTGTACGAATGTACGGTGGATGTATGTATGTGTATGTATGGAGTGTAAGCAGTTGTGAATGTTTATGAGTGTAGGTTTAAGTTCAATTATTGTGTTTATCTTTTATTATAAAAAAAACAACTCTTAAATTACTTTTATGAATTAATTGAATTTTTTTGCTTTATTTATCAATTTATTAATACCACCAATTCTCCCAAAACACAAAAAAATCGCAATCTCCTTCCGAAAATCTCAAAAAACAAAAACGTTTTTTTAAACTCAACCTTTCGCTTCCGTCACTTCAAAACCAAAAAAAAAAACTCTTCCTCTTCTTTTTCCTCCTCCTCTCCCAGTTCCATTTTTCCGCCTTTTCCTATCTTCTTTCGCCATATTTTTTTTCTTTCCCCGCGAACTCTTACACCCCCCTGAACAACTGTGCAAACTTTCAAAAAGATTATTCTAGCAGTTTGCACGGTTGCATTTTAATGTAAATTCCTCTCCACTCCCATTTACATTAAAATGCAACCTTCAGCCGTTACAGATGTATGACAAGTGGCAAATAAAGCAAGTTTATTATTTACAAAATTGTAAGAGTATTAAGAGTTTTCTGTCTTTTAAAGTGACACAAATTTGGTGCCAAACATGTTTTGTTATTAAAATAAATTATAAGATAATATTAATCAGCTGTTCTTTGTATGTAATTGTTAGTTAATATTTAGTTACAGCCCTACAAGAAACGAATGAGCGAGTAGTCACATTTTTCATTTTGGTGTTAAGAAAATGATAGGAAAAAATTACCGAATGTGACCGAAAATTTGATTTCGGTCATTTCTTTCTATAATATTCTTAACACCAAAATGAAATTCATTTCTTGTAGAGAGCTTTATCCATAATTAAGTGTAAACTTTTTCTGCTGAAAGTAACCAAATGTGAATAACTTAAATAGGTACTTAAAAAAGTTAACACTTAGTGAAAATTTATGAATATGCGCCAATGTAATTTAAGTATTAATATTAAAAGTTTTTTTTATTTATATATCATTTAAAAATCTTATGCAAACTTTGTCAAATTTTGTTTTTATCCCCTTTTTTGTTCAACATAATCTTTAATACTAAAATAAGCAACTCTGATTAAATAATTTAAAATCTACCATAAAAAAATGTTACGTCAAAAATTATAACTTATTTTTTATTTGTGCATTAAGAGCTGATTATAATATTTAATTATCTTTTATTTAAATAGAAATGAATTGTGTTCGTTGGTTATCGCATCACATGAGATGGGCTGACCCGATTTTGCATTTTTTTTTAAATGTTCGTAGTTTTGTAGATAAAGAAAAGTTGTCCACGCCCACTTGTTACGATGTATCTAAAATTCCTATTTACCATAATTCGCTCTTTATAAAAAATATGTACAAAAAAATTAAACTTGGCGTAAATGATTATCAATCATTCGGCTATGAATAGTACAAGTATAACTGACTACGCAAATTTGTACGCCCACTTTGTCGAAATATGTGAAAACGGTATACGTTGACTCCTAACGGCTGGACCGATTTGGCTAATTTCTTTCTTTTTTTAAATGGACTTAAACAAACATTTAAAGCATGTTTGCATAACCATCGTAAATTTTTAATATTTGACAGACATGTTGGATATTAATTAAACTTTTGTGGTAAATGTAATTCAGTGAAAACCTTGTAGTAGAAGAAAAAGCATTAAAGTAGTTTAAGTAGTAGAACATGCACTAACATCGTTTAAGTAGCTCGTTGTTTACACCACCTTTTCTATAAATCAATTTAAATTTTTTTATAATTGTACTCCGGTTTTAAAAAATAGCTTGCAAAATTGCTGGAGCACTATCGGCGTCTGTATTGATTAAAAACATCAATTTATGTTTGTACGAAATATGTTTTGGCGAACATAAAACGGAAATAAAGCTTGTATTTGCCAAGACATTTCTGTAAATACCCATCCATGTGTGTACACATATTTTTACTAAATTGAATTTAACACTTCAAATAAACGAACACAACATAATGTTTTAGGCGTATTAAAGTGTTTTCAAGAGTGTTCCACTATTTATGCTTGTCTTTTTAGCAAAATATCAATTTATAAGGGTGGTTGTACCACATTTTGATTAATTACTCTTATCCAACTGCTGGGAGAACTAGAAACAATATTGTTCTTTCTTTTGTGGAACAGATGGACATACAGACGGGCATAGCTAACTCGACTTAGAACTATTCAAGGATCCAGAATATATATACTTATGTATACTTTATAGGGTCTAAGATGAATATTAAAAAAGTCTACACGGAATGACAAACTTTGTATACCCTCTTCACAACTGGGTGTAAAAAGGAAGCGATTAGGATGCAGTATACGAATTAATTCCCAGTAAAAAAATTTTAGGTTTCTGGAAGCACGAAACCTACATGAGCGCTGATATATGCGCTGGCTGATACACACTACAAAACAGCAGCAGAGAAGCGAATACCATTTAAGTGAATTTTTCATTTAAGTTAATAAAAATTATTGAATAGCTTTGCTTTATCCGTTATAAGTAAGCAGGTGGTAAGTGAATAATTAAAATCATTATTTAAAAAAAAAATTCACGAACAATGTTCTAAGTGCTTCTGTAATTCCCTTACATGGAAGCAGGTTGTATTGCAATGATTTTAAAATGCGTTTACGATCATTCCCGAAATATTACCGAAGATAGAAATTACATTTCTTTATAACGCAATCAGTCATCAAATTGTTTTTAAGCAGAGAGGAAAAAAAGTAGTGCTTCCAAGTGGGAATTCACCATATAAAAATCATGCCTCTTGTAAGCAGGTTTGTAAGGGGGTATTGTGCTTCTCTCCCTTACAAAACTGCTTACCAGTAAGCTCCATTTTTTACTGGGTTGCTTCCAAATCCTTAAGAATATTTGCTGGGGAAGTAGAAGAGAAGAAATCTACTAAATAATTAGTTTCTTTATTTATTTCTGTAACATGTACTCTCACTTTTAAAAGTTTACCCCTCAAATTGACAGTGAAGTAAATTTTATGTGATTAATTTTCCAGTTCGCGACGACTCTTGTTAGCGTTTTTTCCGTTTAACTGGTTTGTAATTCTACATACTACGTAAATTTTATGTATATAAAAAAGAGTTGGCAACCTTTCTGATTGAATTGTATTTTTTTTATCGATTTTTTGTACAAAGTATTTTTAAAAATTAAACAAGTTGGTTTTACAAACATTTAAATTAAAAAAAAGGACATAAAATATTGATTGCTTTATGCCATTTAAGTCTCCTGTTAAAAATGTCTAGTAAAAGTCGTAAAAGCATACAATAATTTGTGCTCAATGTGCGCTGGAAAAAAGAAAGAAATTTAATATAACCCCCCGTTTCCACATGCAAGTGCAAGTTCGAACCTAAAAGAAAGATGATTATAAAAGAATTCTAAAATCACTTATTCGCAGCCAACTAATTTAAAGCCTCACAATGCACGCTACAGGTTTTCCAGTAGTATTTTATTATTATATTTTATTTATTTTAACAAAACAAAATATATTTTTATGAATTGCATTTCTTAAACTAATTTCTTAACTAATGAATATCAACTTTTTTTTAACGAAATTTATATTTTGATGAGTCTGTTGTAAGTGCTATTTTAAGCACAAAAATCACATAAAATAATGCGAAATTCACGTAAAACATTATGAAATCAGGGGTGGGGTAGTATTTGGTAAAAATTATTGTTTAAATGATCATTGAAATACATATTTTTTAATATAACAAGGAAATTATACATCTAGTCTTATATTCCATTAACAAAAAATTAATTTTAAAAATTAAATTTAACATATCTTGAATATTTGATTCAAAAAATTCTGTTAACATTTTTTTGAAATTGGAAAGAGTAGGACACAATTTAATAGATTGAGGTAAGTTGCTAAATTCTTTACTTTCAGAGTATACAATACATTGTTTTGTTGATTCTGTACGGCAAAAAGCTACTCTTAATTGCTGACCATTGCGAGTATTGTATTAACTCTGATCTCTAACAAAACATATTGTATGATGACCTATGCTATACAGACATTTGTATACATATAATAGAGTTTGTAACTTATAAGTTCCACATATTGGCAAAATAAACGGAAAATATTCAGTATATAAGGAATTAGTTGAATGTCTCATTGGCAAGTTTGCAACAGCTTTTAATGCTCTATTTTGCGAATTTCAGCCATGTTCGCGATAAAAGCGATTTGTTTCTGTAAGTTTTCTGATTCTTTACAGCTTTAGCAATTTATAATAATTTGCTGCTGTTAGCAAATTTTTGCGAATTTCTGCTAATTTTAAAACATTTTTTTTTTATTATTTTCCGATACTTTGTTCTTTTAACCCGTTAAGCGATTTCAAACAAATTTTACTGTTTGTTTCAAAGTTTGAATTTTTTTTTTGCGAATTTTAGCCAAGTTCGCAATATAAGCGATTTTTCCTGTGATTTATTACAGCTTTCACGGTTCAGCTGCGCTTAGCTATCCCTGTATTAATTTATTTGTCGTTCGTCTGCTTAAGAAATAGAAATAAAACTATCGTAAAGTTCGTTGCGCACGACGAATTTCGGTCTACGCAATGATTGTGTGTATTTTCATACATACCAATGATTTTTATTTCTGCCGACGAATATTCGTTGCGAATAATTTGTCGTTTGTCCCAGTTGCGTTTCCAGCATTAAGCCCATATTTAGAACTTGAATCTTTGTGGCACGAAATTCCGTGTGGGTTTTTAAAGCAGAACAGATGATGGTCTTATTGATGTGGTTAATAAAATATGTACAGGGCTGGGTAATAAACTAAATGGAGTTGCATGAATGTTCTATGATTTTAGCAAAGCTTTTGGTCTGGTGGATCACAAAATCTTGTTGAAAGAAAGATCACAGTATGTTCAAGTTGAGGGGGAAAAGAGTGAACAAATTCCTGTCAATTGTGGATGTGTGTTAGGACCCTTGTTGTTTATGATGTATGTTAATGATATAAGTAATTTTGGTGATGATATTTTTCTCTTGTATCCATATAAGCAGGACTTAGTACACACATGTAAAGAGATTTGACACTATTATTTGAATTCACAAGACTAAACAAATAGATTTGCCCATAGTCATAGTCAAACACTAAATTCGGTACTATTTAATAAAAACTTTAAAATAAAACATACTTTTAATTATTTTGCTACTATAGTCACAACTAAAAGATGTTTTAAATTTAACCAACTTTAACTTGGTGTCACCTCATACAACATGCACCAAAACATATCCTAGCATTAACAAATAAATAAAAAACTGCTTATCTTTTGACATTGAAAATTTTTAAAAAGCAAAATATGAATTTCTGTAGAAAGCAACATCAGAATTAGAAAATAATTTTGACTTTGTTTTTTATGCTTTCAATGTAATTGTTGGCGTTGCGTTTTATTTTGTGTTTCTTTCCATAAAAGTTTTCCTCCAAATCATTAATAATTGCAAAATATCGGCCAATATTTTGAACCATAAAAATTTTTAACTTATTGCACGAACTTTTGTTAAAAACAGCTGATGCTGTTGTTAAATGAGTTAAAAATAACTTCAGCTAGTTTTAAAATTAACACCGGTTTTAACGTGAGAAGTATGCTTTTGCTTGTCTAAAGTAGATCAAAAGCATATTTCTCACAAATATTTACTTAAGAACTCTTAAAGTATGCTTTGTTTATGATTATGGGCCATTGATTTTAAGTCCAAACAAAACCAAGGTGAAACGCCTACGACCTTTTTCCCTAGCTATGACCAACAATTTTTCCATTTTCGTTGATGGTAAAATTATAAAAGAAGATCTCGGAAATATTTGGGAGTAATGCTGAAAAGCAAAAAGATTATGCTGAAACCATTTTGCCAATATATGTATGGTCTTTATCCTAAAAGACTTTTGTATTACGTTTACAAACATAAGTATAAACAACATTGAATATCGGGCAATTATGTTTAATTAACGTGCTTAATTCCCAATTCTCTCATATTTGATAAATACATTGAAATTTATTGTTAAGATAAAATAATTTTAATTTGAATGAATAGTTTTTCTACTTACATTTTTTTTATATCATAATTTTTTGCTAGCTTGTCCCACAGAGCAATTTTCAAGCGAGAGTCAAACTTTACGTATATTGAAATCAGTGTTGCCAATAAAGAATTAGGAAATTACACATTTAAAGCAAAATTGCATCACCTTTTTGTTAATCCTTGTCTGCAACTGAATGGTTTATTTAGAAAAAAGGCAAGCACAACCTATTCCTGAAGTAAAAAAAGAAAGGTCGGTAGCCAGTTTAATTTAATTTCTTAATGTAATTCCACATTGAAAAGCAGAAATTAGCAAAAAGTTATTTTGATATAACTTCCCAAAAAATCGAACAAAATAATTGAAACTTTGTCCATGAGTACTTTCAATCATGGAGATGGAAATGGAAGTAAACTCAACTTCTGCTTAAGCCAACTTAAACACTTATTAGTCTTTGCACGTATTTTGACAGTTTTTTATTAAACATTGTTTCTTCAAGAAATGTTCGAAAAGAAAAACCTTGATGTCAAAAATGAATGAAAAATAAAACACAAAGTAAAACTACACACAGATTGATTACACATGAAACAAATTGTAAATGGACTTCACATACAAGAATTAATTACACGGCAAGAATTATTAACTACGCTACAAGAAACCTACCGGTAATTTTACTAATTATATGACCGGTAGTGTTGACCGATATATTGGTTAAAGTTTCTATTAGTTGATTAAGAGAAAAATGAAAATCTAACCAAAACTCTTGGGTACATGTGATCTTGCGTCTCTTTCTAACTAATTAATTCCACTTGACTACAGAACATATATCCGTAACCTAAATAATGGTTAACGCTAACTAGTTCGTCATAACGTAAATATTGGTTAGCACTAACCATTATAAAATAATACTTTTATTTTAATTTCAAATAAATTAATTAGAATTGTGGTTATTTTGTTGAACTATCTATGGTTTTTAATCCAAATTTTTAATATTTTTAATCAGGCTTAAGTTCATCAAATTTAATTTTCATTAAATTATTTTTATGAAGAAAGGAATTTTACAACATGAAAATTAATTAAAATTGTTATTGATAATCATTCATGCTTGACTGACCTGAGATTCGAACCCAGGCGGCTGGTTACCATGACATGTTTCGATCGCAACCACTCGATCTCCTCAGATGGATTTGCCGTCTTACACTCGCAGCCATCGACGACTGCTGACGTCAATAGTCAAATATCAATCCTTAAACCAAGATGTATTTTTAACCTTTGGTAGATCGAAATTTGCTTTTTTGAATGATTATCCATTTTTTTTTTTTTTTTTTTTTTAATTGATTTTACATGTTTTTCCTAACTTCTGTTTTTTCCGTACTTATGTCAAGAATTCTTCTTGAAGTCCAAAGTACATATTTTTGTTTTTTCATTTTGTCTTTCTTTTTCTTGTTGACCTTTTTTAGCACAACTTGAAGGACAAATGTACACATAGAGCTCGTGCCTTAGCTTTAACAATAATTAGAATTGTGGTTATTTTGTTGTTTAAATAAATTTTTATCAGAAATACAAAAATAATAATGCACATACAAAATAATAAAACAAAAATTTTTAGAATATCTTGGTATCCTCGGCATTAATGCGTTCATATTAGTTGTAAGATTCGTTAGTGACCCGCTGGCTTCCCAAACAGGTTTTACTTTATCCAATTTCTTCTCTTCACGTTCCTTTTTGGTCGACAGACGTAACATTTTTTTAAGAACATTTTTTGAACCGTCAGCAAATTGTTTAAAATCTACCATCTACTTTTAATTATATGAATGGTACATTTTAATTATGTTAAAAATCTGTTTCCCCCATTTGTCCTTTTTGGCGGAGAATAAGTCGCATCTGGGTCTATTATTTATCAAATTCAACAACACACTTGGTTTGTTGGTTTAAAAAAGCAAATTATTAAAATGTGAAAAATATCATATTTTAGAAGAAAATTGTTTCAATTAATGTTTTCCATTTTTTCTTCAGCTTTCACAACTTTGTTTTATTTAAAACGTCGAAATTAAAATAAAATAAAATGTGAAAATAAATCAATTATATAGCCAGCTTTATTTATACTTGATTTATATTCATTTTACATATTTCATACAGTAGACGAACTAAAAGCGACTGAAAATTTCAGATAACGAACTAAAATAACTACATAAAACTAACAAATTTCAAATAGTTTTTTAATTTGTATAAAGATATTTATATAACGCGTGGGAAATTGTTGATAATTTTTGAAAGTTAAAACATTTTAAAAACAAACCCAAATAACATTCAACTGAAAAGGACATACGTCTAATTTAAGAAATAAGTAGAATTTAATGTGAAAATTTACATTTGAATTTCTGGAAGAGTTAAAGTCTGCTCGCTGTAGGGTGGGATTTTAACATGGAGAGCTGAGATTAATTCATCTTTAATCTGTGTTTGTCGATTTTATGATAAGGATTGATGGTTTTTAATCTGTGCTTGTAGATTTTACGATAAGGATTAATGGTTTAAAGTAATCAACAAGTCTTAACACATACACATGTAAGCATCTGATTAAATAGAAACAAAATAACAATTTACACAAAAGAAAACAATTTTTGTTTTTTCAAACAGATTTTATATATTTTCACTTTTAAGCCTGGTACTCTGTTCAACATTTCACGTGAAATGCTGTCAAAATGCATATGAAAAAAACCTGTGCTAAATATCTGCGAAATAATGTTGATAGAAATGTTTCTGGCAACATTGTTTTACAACTGCGAAATAATGTAAGCTGCACTTATATCACGTGGAATTTTAAGCAAAAAAGTATGAACTGATTATTAAATAAGAAATAAAAAAATAAAATAACAGAACCGGTAACAATTTGCAGGAATAAAAATGCTTTAAGCCTAGTACTCTGTTCAAATTTGTGAAAAATGTTGAGCCAAATTAATTATTTCACACGAAAATTTTGACATGTATCAATGTTGCCTGCAAAGTATGCGACATTGTTTTGCGTATGTAAGCAAACCCCACATGTATTTAACTAAATATAATTTTTTTTAATAACAAATTTAATAAAAAAGAAGGGAAATATGAGTAAAAAACTGTTACCGGTTGTGTTATTTAATTTTGTATTTCTTATTTAATAATCAGTTCATACTTTTTTGCTTTTGCTACAAAATTCTACGTGAAATAAATGCAGCTTGCATTATTTCGCAGTTGTAAAAATATTTTGCCAGAAACATTTCGAAACTTTTTTATAAAATGAACAGAGTATAACTCTATCAACATTATTTCATAGATATTCCTCACAAGTTTTTTTCATATGCGTTTTGACAGTATTTCACGTGAAATGTTGAACAGAGTACCAGGCTTTAGACGACAACTTCTCACTTCGCGCTTAAATTTTCTGTTCAGATATGCATTTAGTAGAATAAAAAGAGCAAAATTGTTTCTTCTTCTGTATTAAATAAGAAGTGCATTGGTAAAAAGTCGACACAAATGTTTTCCCCCTCTTAAACGTCAAATATGGTTGGATTTAACAATGTAATGTTTTTACAAAATTTAGCTCCAACCATACACTTAAACATGTTATTGTTAATTCAACTATATAATTATTATATTATTATACCGGAAACCATATTATAGTTAAATTAATCCACCATTCGAAAAACATAACCATATTATGGTTGTCTCCGAACATGTTATAGTTAATAATAACAATAATATATATAAATTTATAAAATTTTAAAACTTGTATGTTTAGTTTTAAATTTAAAATTTTATGTTCAAAAGTAACAAAATTATGGTTCTTTTGTTCTCTGCAGTAGTTAACTGCTTTTCAATCACATGCTTCGTTTTCTTAAAATACCCACATTCTTTTTCTTCGAATTGTTTGTTAAGAAATATAAAATTTTCGTAGTAGTGCAAACTAGTTAAACTGTAAGATCGCCACATGATGGGAAATAAATTACGTGCTTTTTTCACTGTCCATTAAATGACATCTTATAAAAGTTAAATACACTCAGGTCTAGTTTTATGCGATAGATGCGTTCCAAAAAAAATCGCATGTATTGAATTCGCATAAAACGATACTCTAGCCTCATATAAAAACTAGTAGTTCGTTCCGAAATTCTGAAAAACCGCATAAATTCAAATTTTAATTAAAAAATCAAAACAAAATCGCATAAAAAATAAACAAAAATATATTTGGGGTATTATTTGTAATAAAAAAAAATTTTGTTGGAATAGCTTTATATTTGGCACAACTATAGCTCTAGTAGATATGAATATGTGTGCGAAATAGTTTTTTTAATGATGTTTATTTGTCGAGTTACGGGGTGGTGAAGAGTTGCCGTTTTCAAAAAAAGGTTTTTAATCCAAATTTAATCTTCATTTAATTATTTTTATGAAGAAAGGAATTTTACAACATGAAATTAATTAAAATTTATTGAAGCGAGTGTTTAACGGCAAACCCCTCTGAAGAGATTGAGTGGTTGCAATCGAAACATGTAAGGGTAAACTGTCCGTAAAACGCCTGGGTTCGAATCTCAGGTCAGTCAAGAATGAAAAATTATCAATAAATTTTAATTAATTTCATGTTGTAAAATTCCTTTCTTCATAAAAGTAATTGAATGAAAATTAAATTTAATGAACCTCAAATAAAATATCAAAATTTGGATTAAAAACCATAGAACAGTTCAATAATATAACCACAATACTAATGCCCGTAATTTCTACAAATAGATATCTAGCTGTGTATAGATATATATGGTTTTCATAATTTTAAAACGTATTTCTTACCTACGGGTAAAAGTGTAATGTATTTTACACCATCGATTTTCGATAGTTTATTCACGTAGGCAAAATTAACATTGAAATAAACAAAATAGTGTTCCCGGATAGGTAAAGTTAACTGTTAAGCCTGGTACTCTGTTCAAATTTGTGAAAAATGTTGAGCAACATTAATTATTTCACACGAAAATTTTGACATGTATCAATGTTACCTTTCATGCGAGTTTGTACAGTTTGACGTTTTTAGTCCTGCAAAGAATGCGACACTGTTTAGCGTATGTAAACAAACCGCACATGTATTTAACTAAAAATTATTTTTTTATTAAAAAATTTAATAAAAAAGAATATAAATATGGATAAAAAACTGTTACCGGTTGTGTTATTTTAATTTTTTATTTCTTATTTAATAATCAGTTGATAGTTTTTTGCTTTTGCTTAAAATTCCACGTGAAATAAGTGCAGCTTACATTATTTCGCAGTTGTAAAAAAATGTTGCCAGAAACATTTCCTAACTTTTTCACAAAATGAACAGAGTACAACTTTATCAACATTATTTCATAGATATTCCGTACAAGTTTTTTTCATATGCGTTTTGACAGCATTTCACGTGAAATGTTGAACACAGTACCAGGCTTTAGGTACGAACACGACTAGGTATCTGTTTGTAGAAATTACGGGCATAATAAAGGTTTTTTTTAATTATTTTTTCAAACCAAAAACTAATCAAACAAAATAAAAGTGATGTTTATAGTAAAAAAAAAAAAATTTTGATTTGCAAAACCGGAAATGACCGATTTAAATCAAAAGTTTTCTAACTTAGTCCAATTTTTTTTTTTTAACCAAAATTTGGCTATAGTGTTCTTATTATATTGTAAAGGTTTTATTATGGGACCTCAATTTGTTAAAAAGTAATGCAAATTTATTTACATTCGCAAATGTGGTTATTGCAATGTTGTAACGTAAAAGACAGGAAAGAACGAGTATAAATTGAAATTTTTCTATTTCCGACCTAATTTTTTGATTTTATTTTTTACCGAAATTAGCCTTCAGCGTTCTCATTAACTATATTGTAAAACTTTTAATATGTGCTCTTCATAAGTTTGAAAACAATCATACATACGTATCGGCAATGCAAGGATAAAACTCAAAATTAAACAAACTATAACGATTATATCAGTGCTGCAAACTTAGTTTAATTTAAAAACGGTAATAAGGCTTAAAAGAAATTTAAGATTCCAAATTCTGTTAAAATTCTAAAAAAAATTTAAAAATCGCATTTGAATTTGAATCCGCATAAAACGTGACCTGGGTGTATGTATAACATGTAACAAGAAAAAATTAACAAAATTATAAGTTTAAATGTTTATCTGTTCACACAAAAAAAAAATATCAAGTTAAAAACGTAGAAAAAAAGGTTGATTTAAAATTTTTCGGTGTTGATTTTGCTTCATACGTTTTTCATGTTAATTCAACCTGATTTTACAATTACTTGCGAACAACATTTTTTTCTTTTAAAATAACTATAATTCATGTTAGTTTAACATTGCAGTTAAGTTAGAGCAAAATGTCATTAAATTGAAATAACAATCCGAATCGCGTTTAATGAAAGTTATTTCAAGTTGAAGCAACGTGAATTTCATGTAGAATCAAATTGGTTTGAGTGTGTTATAACAGTGTGAAGAAGCTTCAGGGACAAGATATCCATTTATTTAAGAACAATTCAATACACTTACCCCTGCAGCACATGCCTCACTTATTTTGTATTCTCCTTTGTCAACAGAAGCATCAGCAGAATCGCCCGATATGGTTTTCGTCATCATGCTACTTTGAAAACTTGATGTACTATTTAACTAAATAATTTTAATAAAAAAAATACGGGAATTGTCTTCTTTTTATAACATATTCTAAGAATGAAAATAAAAAATTAACATACTTTACTATGTATGCATGTTAATTTAACAAGATAAACTTTTGATTTTAATATAAAACAGGGGTTTTAATGGATTCAATATTGAATCCATATTTATTTATATTTTAATATTTTTTTTTCATTTTTTTCAACAGTGAATAATATTAAATACGCGTGATTTAAGATTATTTTAATAGTTTTCATTTAAAATTAATATGAAATAATGATAAATTTAAATAATGAGCATACTTTTGCAGAAATTTACTATGATTCTCAATCAACATCTTTCCATGTTAATTTTACATTGGTATTTTTTCTGTGTGTTGTTAATTCTTATAATAATGTTATTAATTTTGAGCATATTATGATAAAATTTAACCAAAATATGTTTATTTTTGACCAACTTATATTGTGTATATTATGGTCATATTTCACCAAAATATGTTTACCTGCAAACATTTACATTGTTAAAATTCCACTTAAGTATATTTCTCGAAGAATATGGTTACCTCCTATAATTTTTCTTTCCGAGTTTCGTGAGTAGTGTTAAACTTTTAAAGCGGCCCATACACTTGTAATATTATTGTACATGAAATTCGCCATATTATTTCCATTTTGTCCTATATTATGCAATAAGTCGCACTATGTTTTCATTCATTCAATAAAAAGATGAACATAACCAATAGAAATAACATAAACAGCATTGTATAATGTTGCCAACACATTTCACTATCTTTTCGTTGTGCAATAACAATCAAAAGTATTTTGATTGTTGCCAACATATTGTGCCATCATCGTATATCACATACACACTGGCGATATAATTGTATAATACGTACAACTGAACAATTTTATTGCAAGTGTATGAGCCGCTTACGTAAAACTATAGGGACCGAAGACACGTGTTCGTTATACCATGTTTGACGGTTTATTTGCAATACTCATAGTAATCATACGCCACAGTATTTGGTGCTCATGGGATGTAAAGGACCACCTAGAATACAATAATGCTATGAGGGTAAGATTAAGTTTTTAAAATCGATAATCAAAAAAAACCTCACATTCGCATGCAAAATATCTCGGTATACATCTAGATCGGTTATTATCATGGAAATGGCAAAATTAACTCAAATGAAACTAAAAGCAATTCAAATTTATTAATTTTTTGGAAGAAATTTTGTCCTTATTCTCGATTGCAAACTTCTACTTTATAACTCTTTCTTAAAGCCAATCTCGTACCACGAGATTCAGTTATGGGTTACTGCCTCGGCCTCTTATATCGAAAAAATTTCGAAGGAGCCAAAACATACTTTTTCTAATAATCTTAGCTGATCCCTTGAATATTAAAAAGGATCTCAATGTGCCATTAGGAAAACTATGATCACAAAATATGCAGTAAAATACTGGCTCGCCACTCTCGCTTAAGAATAAGAAATACCGCAGCCCTCATTAGAAGATTAGAAGAACGCTTTAAACCTACATCCATATGTGAACAGTTACGGTGATGGGGAAAATTTTCGTCCGGTGCTGGCGGGACATAAAATAAAGCATTCGAATAAGAATAATTAATAAACAATTAATTACACAGACCTGCAAAATGTCGAAACCTTGAGTTATAACTCAGAGAAGGAACAAGATTTGCAAAAGTTAAACATTAATTTTAAAGGTAACTGTTTGAATTCGTGTAGCCTTGACGTCTGGAATATGGCGACAAACAGGGTTTATTTAATTAAGCTAAGATATCTTGAAAACCTGATGTGATTGAGAGATTCTGTGTACAGATTCGGATTCAGCGCAACTCAAGCCAAGGAAAAGTATACTCTGGTCTATGGTTTATTGTTTTTTGGTCAGTGTATTAACTCTAAATTATTATTTTTTCACTTTTTGGAAGAAATTTACACGTATAATTCATACCTAACTGCTATTAAAATAACATGCTATTTTGTCTTCTGTTTGGTAATGAAATTAAAATTAATGTCTGATTAAAAATTGTTTTACTTTTACTGAATATTTTTTTAACTTTGAGTTAATTCCCTCCTGTTGATTAAGTGCGATATGAAGATTCAATAAATAAAAAAAATTAAAAAAGTGCGGTTAAGATTCATAAAGGAGTTATTTGTGTATTAAAAAAAATTTACAAACATCAAAATATTCCTCAAAAAACTTCTAAAACAGATAAATATATTGTTTTTGCCTCTATCGGCCGTACAAGGATAAACGTATGATTGCATATTTGCGGTTTCCCTGATCATAAAATTTTTAGAAGACACATGCATTAGAACCGCATTCATGGTAGAGGCAAAATACTTTAGAATTTTAATTGATGACAATAATAAAATTCATAGATTGAAAATGCAAACACTCAGCTTTTTACTTTAGATTCTTATTTGTTTGATGACTTACAGCAGCAGTAATATAAATTTAAAATATTTTGCAAATTATAAAATATGTATTAGAAAAAAGGGAAAAAACTTTGCAATTGATTGACAAAATGTTTACTGAGACATGGAAAGATAAAAAATATTTCTCTTGCTGTTTTATATGCTGCTCTTTGTATAACTACTTTTTATACCCCAGAGTTCTTGCGTCAAAGTTAAGTAAGAGGCTTAAAAAATGTTAAAACAAGTAGTGGCAAAAAAGGGTTAAGGAAAAGTTCAAAGGTTAATATAAAAAAGGGTCGTTTGTTAATATACCGAAGATTTATTATGTTAACTGAATTTTTTTATTTGTAGAATTAAAAGTTAAATTGTAGACTGTATGTACATATTTGACAGCATATTTAAAGCTTAAGAGAATTATTAATTTATTTTCTTTAACCAAGAACTTAAATATTCACGTGTAAAAAACCAAAGTTTATTTATTTTTTTTTTTCATTTGCATAAATCATTATGGATAATACCCGTAAATTTGTTCTGCTTTTATTTTTTAATTTACCTTTTCGCTTGAAATATTTTAACCATTATTTTTATAAAGTATAAAAAATTACTATAAATATCAAATTTTATGCATAAGAACAGAAAAAATAAAACGTGTTCTTGCTGCAAAGTCAGCACTGTCAGCACTGAATTTTCTAAATTAAAAAAAAAAATTTTCTGTTAAACATGATGATTTGTTAGTGTTAACAGGGATGTATTGGAATAACATGACAGTTTGGCATTTTACTTATTGACATGTCAGCAGTCAAAACATCATCATGTTTCAAAACATCTAGTACGATATTGAGGGTGAAAACAGTGGATCTGTAAATGCAAAATTTCGTAAAATTCGGTCAACAGGTGTCAAAAAAACCTTTATTTAAAATTTAGCCGATAAATTCGAAAATAATGTGAAAGCTGTAACGCTAGTCTGACCGGGTTATTCAGGTGAAAACATCATCATCATCAGGTGAAAACATACTGGGAGTCTCATGAAGAGGGTCTTTGATCGTCGATGACTGCATTTTTTAATCGTAGAATATTCCTCACACGGGAAAAACTGTAATACGAGTGAGATTCTTCCATAGCACAGCAAAAGAAGCTTCTTTAATCGTTGTGGGAATCGTTTAAGACGTGCGTTAAGATTAGCTAACGAGTCCTTCATGTCAAGAATCGTATGAGACTCATGTAGATATTATCTTACAACTCGTGAAATATTCGCCGTATAATTGTTGAAATTATGATTTATACAGAGAGAGTCATAAAAGGTTCATTCGATGATGGTTTGACAAAAGATAAACAAAGTGTAACATTGTTGTTTTTGTACTCGGAAAATAATCATTTACAGACTTGCATAATGCAGCCGTACCTAAACAAAAGCGGCACGCGTTTTCTAGTTTTTAAATAGAGCGACCTGAACGCTTTCCACTTGGAAAAACAGATTTTGACAGCTCGTTTAGTAGTGAAGTTTGCCGCTATTGTTAATTAATAATAGCAATTTATCTATTTTTTGGTCAATCTAGCGTTTTTATCTCTAATTTTATTTATAATTTGTGGGTTTTATTAAACAAGAAAGCTATCCCTACTCTACGTAACACTACACACAGAAAACAAATTGGTTGGGAAACGGTTGCAGTAATAAAATATTGATCAAGTAGCACAATTTATTATTGCAACTATTAAAAATGTATAGTTCTAACTGATTTTTAATTCTCTTGATTATTAAAACGTTATTATAACTGAAATATGATTAATTCAATTCTTTTATTAGTTATGATAACTTATTTAATATAGTTCTAAAAATTAGTACAAATGTTAGAATCACAACCGAATTTAATACGGGGCAATACTGAATATTGGTCTTTGCAATTAATAATTTGCTTTCGTCAACAAATTTTATAATAAAAATGTTAATTTATTTATTGCAGCTAATTATCGATTGCTAGTATAGTTTCAATTCGAGTACAACAAATGAAAATATAATTATTTGGTATTCACAACCAAAAAAAAGCTATATGTCCCAATTGTTTACTAAATTTTCTGTCAAAACATTAAATATAAAAAAAATAATTTTAAATTTATATTAAAATAAATAATTTTGCGTTCAAAAACTCAAAAAAGTGCAAAAACTTAATAAATAGGGGTAAGTTATTTACGTATTTTTATAATTATGGTATACACGTACATATGTATGTATGTATGTATTATATTTCTTATAAATACATACATATGTATATGTATCCAGCTAGCATTTTCAATCGAAAGAATCTACTGTGAATCTCATGAAGAGCATTAATCGTCCACGAGCGCAATTTTTAATCGTAAAAGATTCCTCTCACGGGAGAAACTGTTACGCAAGCTGATTCCTCTGCGAGATACTGATACTGAGATACACTGATATCACAGTGCAAAAAAATTCGGGTCATTGCCGCCAGCCTCAACACTTGCAAAGCGAAATAAAACTAGAATACCGGTAGAGCAAATCTGCCAAAGGGTTTTGAAAAGTCAGCTTGAGTTCGTGGAATATTCGTGGAGCTTTTTAACCTTCTAAAGTGCCGTTTTAGTATACTTTTGTTGGGAAGTTAAAAAAAGGACAAAAATTACACCACAAATTAGTGTTAGAGGGTTAATATATCCTAAGAAAAAAATCGCTATACGATTTTACTGAAGACATTAACCCTCTAAAGTGCCGTTTAAGTATACATTTGTTGGGAAGTTAAAAAAAGGACAAAAATTACCCCTTTAAATTAGTGTTAGAAAGTTAATATATTCTAAGCAGAGAATCACCATACAATTTTACTGAAGACATCTGAAATATCATTTTAGCTCAGAAGTACATTTAGTGTATTTTTTTTACAAAAACTTTAGGGGCCCACATTTCGGGAACCCAAGCTGACTTTTCAAAACCCTATGGCAGATTTGCTCTACCAATATTCTAGTTTCATTTCGCGTTGCAAGTATTGAGGGTGTTTTTTTTGTTGCACAGTGTATTGATCGTAGACGAATTCGTTTGAGATTTCTGTAAAAATTTTCTAATGAGGCTTTCAGAAAGCACATCAAGAATCTTATGAGACTCTTGTAGGAATTCACTTACAACTTGTGGAATGCTTACACATATAACTGAGCCACCGAAACAAGAGCATCAATCTTCTTTTTCATACAATTTATACGAAACAAATCTTTAGATCAGGAATTCAACAACAATCCTGTTGGAAAATCTTATTTGACAGATCCTTACGTCGGCTGGTTTAAATAAAATTGTATGAACTAGTGAATTTTCATGTCTTAAAAACGCTCTTATTTAGGTAGCTCAGTAATTGTTATATGACTCGTAAGGAGAGCCGCAAAAGGTTCATTCCAAGATTAAAAGGCAAGCGTGTCAGAAAATGTATACAAAACTAATAAATAAAAAATTTAGATGTGTTATTATTGCTACTCATCAGAAGATTCTTTGAGGAGTTAGACAATCGACTAACAAACATCCGATGCTATCTGGGCAATATCTTAGACATACATACATATGTACAATACATATACATGTACATATTGTTTATATTTTCCTCCGCGTGTACATTGGTCAAACAAATATGTTATAAACACATTAAATGAAAATCGCTCAGTTTTTTAGTGATTTTCATAATAATTTACAGCTCAATCACTGTTCGATTTGTAAAATCCACATGTTAATTATTCTGTTTTACTTCAGACACTAGATTGCGTTGAATTGAAGCCAAAGATTGTTTTTGTTGGTACTTTAGTTGATAAGCTGTACACCTTTGGAAATCCGTTGGATGATGTGGAAAGCTGCATGTATGTGTTTGTATAAAATTAAATAAGTTGTAAACTGTACATAAAAATATTAATAAATAAATATACTAACAAAAAATTGAGTTTATTGGAATTATTTTGATTTCCTTTCTAATTAATCGTGAAAATGGTTTATGTAACCGGTTAAAATAAAATATTGATAAAGACAATCAAATCTTTTGTTATGAATACCAAATTTGTGTTTATTCAGTTGCATCTATCATATGTTCGGCTGTAAGCATATTTTTGATTTCTAATAATCATACTTACAACTAACAATATCTGTTGTAATGACTGATAGTGTACTAAAATTCAAATGTTGCTATCAAAAATATTATGCTTAGCAACGAAATTTTCAGTAATTGTAACCGAATTGTGTGATAGTACATGCAACCGACAAAATTCGATTGGCGCCAAATTCGGTTGTGATCACGAATCTGTTTTCTCTGTGTACCTTAATGCTCTTGCATTGGTATGGCATACCTGTGTAAAAGCTTAGCGAAAGAAATAAACGTTGCGCCTTCCGCTCTTGTTAAGGTACGGCTGTTAAACATTAAAAGATAAAACAACCAAATTGTCCGAAAATGTAATGTTTTATTCAAACTTTAGAGACTGAAAAAATCCCCACTTTTTAGAAAAAAAAACAGCAAATCGGCTCTTTGCCAATTTCGGAACAAATAATCGTCAGAATAAAGTGTTGAAGAAGACCCGAATTTTTCAACTACCTGATGTTCACAGCACTTAACACTTGGCACATTTTGCGTAAGAATTTGGCTTTTAAGCCTTTTAAGGTACAACTGGTGCATAAATTGATGTCGGCTAAGCATTTACTTCGTAGACGAAGATTCGGAACATTCAACCGCTGTTTTTTCTGGAAAAATAATATTTTCTGACGATGACCATTTTTTATTTATTTTGTGTTAATTAAAACTTACTTGGTTTGCCGAAAATAGTCTTGAAAAGATCTTCCTAGCAAAAAAACACTTTTTAAAGTATATTGTTTAATTTAAATTTCATAAGATCGAACCATTAATAGATATTGGCCTTCTTTGATGTTTTCTTATGTGCTTTAAAGGCCGAGGATTATAGAATCTGACTTTCACGTAACAACGGAAGATGACGGATACTTAAACACCCGTTTTTTAAACAAAATTTAAGTAAAACACACACACACACATAATTTGGCATTCGAGGATTGTTTGCAGTTTTTTCTAATTGGTTTTTTTTTCATGCTCGAACGTGTCTTGATGAAATGGATAATGGCCGAAGACCGTTATATCAAGATCGCTACAAAAAGTTTGTTTTCGATTTTATTTATTTAATTTTATTAAAATTTTTGATATTTTATTCAGGCTAAAGTTCATTAAATTAAATTTTCATCAAATTAAAATTCCTTTCTTTATAAGAGGAAAGGAAGCTAGCTTTTCCTCAACAATAAATTTCAGTGTATTTATCACATTAAGAATTTAGCACGTCATACAGAAATCTTGTTAAAATAAATTTTGTATTCCCAAATTTTGTATTCCCATACTTGCATGTGCCCGTGCAAAAAAAAACCGAACTTGAAAATTGTTTTTTTTTTGTAGTTTTCTTACGAAGACAATAATATGAAGCAATTTATCAAAGTTTTTCTTGGGATTCAAAAATTAATTAACAAGGTTTCCTTCAAATGTGCTTAATTCCCATTTCATACTATTGAGAAACTGAAATTTATTGTTGAAGGGATAACCTATTCCTATGCGCATTTCACTGGTTGCTTAGGCCAGATCGACAGGAAACTTCATCCAAAGATTTTAGAAAAGCTAAAGATATTATACAAATAAAACTGTTAAGCGAATAAGAATTATAAACTTCAGTTTTACTTGTAACAATATCAAAGCTTAAACAAAAACAACAACAATAAACAGTGAGTTTATCTTTTCTTACAGTCCCGACTACAATTTGATTTTTACTTATGTTTTTTCTTTTTACCCACTAACAACTACAATTCGAGTCGGAAAAAGCCAACCAATTGTAGGGGAATGTAAGAAAAGATAAACTCACTGTTTATTGTTGGAGTTTTTTAAGCTTTGATAATTTTACAAGTTATACTTTGAGTGTTTATAATTCTTATTCGTTTTATTTGTTTAAGTGCCTTATAGTCAAAATTCGGCCATAAATGTTTTTTTAAAATTAAGAAAATATAGTATTTTTAGTTTACATATATGAATTTACATGTTTCAAGCATTAATTTTTTCGATCTTAATGGATAAGTTATGTTCCACGTGAGTGGTTGAAAAACAAAGAAATATATCGTTCTTAATTGATTTTCCTGTGCCAATTTATATAGTCGAAATATTGCAAACCGGTTTCTTGAAACAATCGACCATCCTATTTTTTTATTATTGAAAAAAACAAAATTTTTTTTATATGCTTTGCATATGTGTAAGTATCAAATTTGCACGCTTATAACTCTGAAAAACATATTTTAATAAAATATGTATTGTGTACTTCTGCCGGTAAATACATTTCAAATGGTGCATTTTTTATTCTAGTCGCTGGACAAACAGAGGAGAAAAATGTTCTTAACTGTTTTGCCTTAGTCGATTTATATATAGATAATATTTTTAGGTTTTCTAAAAACTTTGGAAATGGTTTCCTGATGATCTGGCCTAAGCAACCAGTTTAATGAGCATAGAAGCTAGATTTTCCTCATCAAAATATTTTTTAGTGTATTTATCGAATATTACAATTTTGGAAATTAAGCACGTCATGACGCGTCATACAGAAAACTTATTAATAATAAATTTTGTATTCCCAAAAATAACTTAGATAAATTCAGTGAACTTTGGCTTGATTAAAATATCAAAAAAACAGTTCAATAATAGTAATTTAATTTTATTTATATTATGTGTTTTATTTATAGTTTGTTTTTTGAATAATAAACATCAATGATAAAAAATAAAATTATTCGTTTAATAACCAAGGTTTTATAAAATATTAACAGTACGGGAAACGAATTTAATAACCCACAATCAGTTACTGTAATAATTTTATAAATAAAAAAATGAAAAAAAACGACAACATTAAAAAGCGTTAAATATTTCATACAAAATTATGGAAACTTGAAACCAATTACGCGTACATTATATTTGAATAGTTGTCAACATTTTTGTTGGTAAATAAAAATCAAACAAAATTATTAATTGAACCAGTAAAAAATTGTTAGAAATTAAAAAATTTTGTTTAAAAATAATTCGGCAATAATTTTTTCCGTGGAGGCATACTTCTGAGAACTGAATATCATATGAACGGAATCTTATAGAAAGGAGTATAGAAACCGTAAAAAAGACCTGCCACTTCCGGTCCTTTCACTGTTTACCGCTGGTATTTATTTATTTTATATTAAATCTATGATTACATTTTTACTATCACATACTCATGACTTTTTCATGAACTTTCATATCTCGTTGTTTATCTATCGTATTTATTTTCGAAAAATTACAGTAACGTCTATTTAAAAGCCATTTTTTTAATATGAAAATAATATTTCAATAAAATATTTAATTATCGGCCATGTTCTAGAAATCGAAATCACGTGAAATTGAAATCGATCAAAATTTTGAAAGGTTCATAAAAATATTTCCTTTTAAATGCGTCATACTTTTAGGACCACTTTCCTCTACCTAAACTACTTTTGAAATCAGGAAAAGCTGCGTTAATTTTTACAAAAATTCAGTTAAAACTCTTCATCGATTTCACTTTCACGTCGTTTCGATTTCCAGAACATGGCCGAATATTTTTTATTAACATAAAAAACCAGTCCGACTTATCAGTAATAAAAAAAAAACTGCATGTGGCGTTTTTATTATACTTCTGGAAACACTGAAGACCTGCAAAACCAGCTTTAGGGCTCATGTGGCATGTAAAAGGAAAAGCTAACATTTACTTCTACTTATTTATACATATTTCGGTTTTTGCATTTAAATTTTATGATTTCGCTTTTTTTTTTTTTGATACAATCAATCCACTTACGTGTTTTCTGTCAAACTTACAACTCAGTCTCAAATATGTTAGATGTTGCAATAGAACATTATTTGCTAGTTACAAACTGTCAACCATTTAAGTTTGGTTTTTATCTACACAGCGTTACAGCTGAAAATTTTTAAAGGGGGATTAAAAAAACATGTCACAAAAAGGGGAATTTTAAGAAACATTTTAAAACAAGAAAATTTTAGACAATCAAACATATTTATTAAGTTATTTTTATTAAAATCATAAACATAACAAAAAATCAAGACCTTTTATATAAAATACATAGTATATGTATGTATATAATGTAAAAAAACCAATTGTTTGTTAAATACATTTACATATGTTCATATTAACACAGTGAAAATTATGTAAATAAGACTTACAAAAAGAAAAAAATATTAAATAGTATGATCTAATAAAACCAAACTTAAAAATCTATGCAAGTTAAATATGTCTGTTTACAAATGATCTTGGGGAACGTTTTTTTATGGGACATATGGTTAATACAATGATATTGTAGCAATTATAAAAGTTATGGAAGCCAAATTAGTAATCAATACCTACATTTACAATATTTTCGGCCAATAGGTCAATATGGAACTATTGCAATAAAATTTTGTTACAATTTATTATCAAAGTAATTTTTGGGGATACAAAATTTTTTGCTTGTCGTACTTAATTCCCATTTTTATTTTTGATTAATACACTGCATTTTACTGTTGGAGGATAAGTTAATTTCTATGAGCATTTCACTTGTTGGTTAGGCCAGAAACATTCATTCTCCTATAAATTTTAGAAAAGCCAAAGATAGCAATATTATATTTTTAATCCAAATCTATATACATACCCAGAAAATTTAATGTTTATTGGCAACAAAGACTCTATTGCAATAATAAGTTTGCATCGAAGCTGTGTGAAATAGTTGTCCGATTCTTAACAGTCTCAATTAGCTTCGTCATTATGACAATAAAAATGTATGTACCAAATTTAGAAAAGTATCTCAACAACCAAACAGTATATTGATTACTAAAAATTGTAAAAAATTAATATATTGAATATTTTTTTTTTTAAATATGAGATATTTTTAATTTTAATAAAAAAAATGATCAAAATTCTTTGCCGTATCAAACAATGTGTTGATTGATTGTTTCTAAACGAAATATTTTTTTGTTATTGAATTATTATTTTAATTCAAAATTAATTTCAGAACAACTAAAAAAAAATTTAATCAAAATTTAATTTTTAATTTTCTTTCAACAAAAAAAAAAAAAATAATTCATTCAATTATCACATTAATTACATTTAAATACTTTTTAAATTATTTTTTTTAATTGATAAAAAACTACAAATAACTTTTTCTGTAATTCACACAACGATATAATTTTCTTGTTTCATTTCAATCATGATTTAAAATGTTTGCTTTTAAATTGCAAATATTTTCAACTTTATAAAGTTTTTTCCTTCACCTGCCAACTTTTGAAAAGTGATGGTACGCTGGTTGGGATTTTAGGTGACGATTTGTATTGGTACTTTCTTTGGCACTTGGTTAATTTAACTTTTTCCCAAAAAAATGAAGCAACAAAGAAACAAGAAAAACAGATCAATTTTTTATGCATTGTTGTGTTGTTTTTTTATAGATATTTTATTTATTTTTCTTAATGTACATACTTCGTTATTTATTTCTAAGTTTATGACTTTGACTGACAGGTATCTACATTCAATTCAGAAAAAAGCTTCTTATCGGATGCACAGTTAAGTTTAAACATACGAACATTATAAAAGCTGGTAGGCAGATTTGCGTTTATTGATCGCCAATATAAAAAAAATGTTGATCAAATGTGCCCCTTTTTGATCAAAATCCAAAGAGAGGATTAAAAAAAGAGGCAAAGCAAGTGCATGGCAGTCAAGAAAGGTGCATAACGGAAACGGTGTATTCACATGTATTTTGTATTTTGCATATCTATTTCAAGGGTGTACATTTGAATGTAACTTCGAAACAGGGATGATTTTTTTCGCAACCACACATGTTAAATTAAGAAACCGTTTGCAAATTTTTCCCAGAACAAAATTACGACGACAGACGACATTTTCAATTTATTACAAATTATTGCTGAAGTAGAAGTAGACTTTTTAAAAAAAACTTTCGGAAGAAAAAATATAGAAGAAAAACCGAAATGTTGCTCCCATTGGGAACAAAGAAAAAATTACAAAAAATAAACGTACATATGTACATATAAATCGAATTGTACTTTAATTTTATATATATCGTCAGATCATTATTGGTTTGGCGCATATGCCAAAAAGTATGAGTGGAGAAAAATGACATAGAAGTTTTACATGAAGATTTCTCAAAATGTATACTTTTGAATTTTTTTATATTTTCTCCGCTGCTTCCGGGATATGTTTTGAAGAAAAATGCAAATTTTTGTCAGCTTCTATGAATGAAGTTAGTTGAAAGTAAAAATATTATTTTGTGCCGCATACGTCACTTTTCTAAAATTATTTGTAAAAAGTAGCTTTTTGTGCTGCATACGTATACCTATTGCTTAAATTAAAGTTTCTATATTAATAATCTGATAAAAAGTCAACATTGATGATTTTGTTTCTTTTATTTTACAAAAACTGTTCCATTAAATTTAATAAAGCTTAGAAATTTTTACTATTTATTAACACATGTTCATTATTTTTTAAAACTATTTTTTTCTTGTTTTCATTGTCTTTTCTTTTAACTTATGGTCCAATTATCGAGTCTATTCAGAAATACAACAATTAAAAAAACAACACGTACTTTGTTTGTGTGTAACATGACGAAGATATAAAAAAAAATTCTACAAAAACAATTACTTGAAATAATCACAACTCTACAAAAAAATCAGTAGTCAGATTTATGCATTTTTTCAGTCAGCTTTAAGCTACTTTTTTTACGGCAATGAAGCAAAGCAAGACTTAAATTAATTGTGTACGTTCTTATATGAAGGAATTGGTGCAATCGCCAAATAGTGGCGTGAAGAGCAAAACAATACTTAAAACCTTTAAAATAGTTGATATAAAGCAACATTAACTACAACTTTGAAACCTTTTATTCAACTTTATTAACAAATTATTTTAAAAGAGTCAGCAGGAATTCACTTTTTTTAGCTCTAGTAGCCATACATGAGGATTTCATGGAGTAAGAAGAGGAGTAAGATAATACAAATAAATAATAGCTCTGGCATGTTTTTTGTGTTCTTAAATTAAATTGCGCATTGGAATTTTTATTCATTTGCCAACACATTGTGTAATGTTCACGATGTTGCTTACAAAACGTCAGAAGGAATATCAAAACGAAAGAAAAAATCAGTATTACTCGTAACAATTTGATAGCTAAGTTGATCGTCAGTTGAATAAAAATCAATTTTTTTATTTTTTTTAATCAACCGATGACCAACCTCTACCAAATGGTTGTATAACTTAGACCGCATTAAGATTATGCAATCAAGACCGAGTTTTTTTTCTATTTTCTTTCGAAGTTGGTACGACTATTTTCACATTTACATTTAAATTTTTTTCAAGCTTTTTTTAAATCAAATGTGAACAAAACAACTGTGTTATACCTGATACTTTTATAGCGGGCAAATAAAAAATATAGCATGTCGATTTTTTCCAAAAAGCGAAACATAAAAATTTCGAGTTACCTTCTTTGTGAATAAGTGCGATATGTATGTATGTATATACATATTTGTAATTACTTATAAATTATTCAGATTCAAAATAATCTCTATAGCTAATATTCAGTTATACTTAAAAAATATACATACATGCTGACTAACGTACTTTTAAAAAAGGGACTTTTTAAAAATGTACTATTTTTAGAAAGCGGCTTTCTGGAAAAAAACTTAGATTTTTTAAGACATATTTACACTTGTTAAAATATGTAATTCCTAAAAAGACATCTTTGAGCATACATACATATTTAAAAAGCAACATGCCAATTACAAAAAGGTAAACAAATTTTTTATTATGAAAAGTGCAAAATATTTTTTACTTTTGATTGCAAAATTTAAAAAAATACTGCCGAATTTTGCTTTAGTTTGTTTTTTCAGCTACGTGTTTTCTTCAGCACAAAAGTTGACAACATATCGAATAAAAAACCTTTAAAAACGAAAAAAAAAATTAAAACAAAAATGACGAAAACTAATAAATTGTCTATACATGCGTCGTCGTGCAACTTTTTCAACCCCTACACCTCTTGCTAACAAACAAAATGTTGCATGCAAAAGTTGCGGCGTTAATTGCATAATGTTAATATGGTCTGAATCAAATTGTAAAGCAACTCGCAAAGAGTAGGCACCGCATTTTACCCCTTCTCGCCTTACTTTAAGAAATAAATTTAAAAATTTTCGTCTAAATCCCGTAAAAAATATTTAGGTAGTACGTATTTATATTCTATAAACTTTTTAAACCTAAAGGAGTACGTAAAAGATTTAATTAAAAACTTCCCAAAATCAGGTAAATTAGGAGCAAAAAATTGTAATTTTTTTTTAAATTAAGGACATTTTTTAACAAATTATTACTTAATTTTTTTGACAAATATCAAAATAATTTTCGTGGGAATAAAAAATTTAATTTTTTTATTCTTGATAAAAACTCTAAAATTGATTGTTGATGGGATAAACTATTCCTATGCTCATTTCACTGGTTGCTTAGGCCAGATCGTCAGGAAACTTCATCCAAAGATTTTAGAAAAAATAAAGATTTTAAACCAAATAAAACTGTTAAACGTGTAAGAATTGTATGCAACAGTTCTAATTGTAACAATATCAAAGTTTTAACAAAAACATCAACAATAAACAGTGATTTATCTCTTATTACATTCCCCACTACTATAAATTGCAGTGTTTTTATCAAGAACACAAATTGGGAATTAAGCACCAATAACAAAATCGTTTAAAGTTTTTTGACAATTTAAAACTTTAGCAACAAGATTCATTAGACTGTAGTAAATCTTTTGTCAGACTTGAATTCGATACAATATTGACATAAAGGCGATTTCTTCGCTTTGTTTTCAATATATTTGGCTATGAATAAACCTTTCCTCATTTTCCAATGATAAACATGTCATCGAAGCTTTTCAGTAGTACTGAATCAGTACTTTTGCAATGCAAATAGTACTCAAAAAAACCAATTGTACTGGCTTTATCGTCCCTGCTTTGAAATACAAACGAAGATATAAACCAACTCATACTCATACTCAAACTTAGGTTACACTTATGTTGGATACAAATATGTATGTATGTAAATTAACATCATACGGCTGAAATAAATGGGATTATTTAGTAGCCAAACAATGGAATCTTGTAAATACATTACAAAGAAAATATTTGGGTTTTTGTGTCTTCACATGACAGTCACATGCATTCAATTGAAAATAATTTCTAGTTAATTTTATTCATTTTAACGCACAACGTTTAAAATAATGTCAGATATAAAAAAACATACCGAGTAAACAGGCACAAAGCTTTTAATGTGTATACAGGATTTTACATAAACACTCGCATAAACATCCTTTACGGCATGCTTTTAACAAATATTTTTCTGTTGGGTTAAATTTTGAGTTTAAAATATAATCTTGATTTTAAGCCACAAAAGTTGGCGAGAAAAATTTAAATACAGAATTCTTTATTATTTATTCTTTATTTATTTAATTCTTGAAAAAAGAGGTTAGTAAAATGATTTATTGTATTTAATTTCATATAATTTGACAATAATTATTATGGTTGTGTTGTTGAATAATTTACACATAATTAATTCGTATTATTCAAAAGTAACAAATTTCTTGGTTTTAAATTTTCTTTTGTTAAAAAGGTAAATAATTTGCTAAAAAATTATTTTTGTTTATGAACAATTGTGGTTTTTTGATATTTTCAAATTTAATTTTCATTAAATTATTTTAACTGAAGGAAGGAATTTTTTCAATATGAAATTTTATTAAAATTTATTGATAATTTTCTGAGCTGAGCTGGGGCTGGAACCCGGGTTGAATTTACATGTTTCAAGAATCACCACATACTTTCATCAGAATTCTTTGACGATCTAACCTCTGCATCACTGCGGTGCCTGCTAGCCAACAGTCAAACATCAATCTTTAACCAGTGGTACTGGTGGTTCGAAATTCTTCTGTTTTTTCATATTCTTCCTGTCAAGACTTTGTCTTGAAACCCTGAAAACATTTAATTTATTTCATGTTGTAAAAAAACCTTCCTTCAATAAAAATAATTTAATGAAAATTAAATTTGATGAACTCTAGCCTAACAAAAATATCAAAAACATTTTTGTTTATTTTTTTTTTAAATAAAGTTTTCATAAAATATGTACATTGAAAATGAATTCTTCAAGTTTTAAATTGAAATAATCAAATATTACATAGAACAATAACAGAAAATATCGAACTGTCGGGCAAATGGTGGCATTAGTATTCAGACGTGAAAGGTAAAGGTATAAAACCATACTTTTGTGAGGAAATTAATTGCAAAAGGCAGTGTTGCCAATGTATCCATTTAATTTAATCTCGATTTGTCATCTCGATTAGCCATTAAACAATTGTCGCACAGAGCAAAAAAAATATATATTAGAACTTTTTTAATTTTTTTATTTTGCCAAATTTCCTTCAAGTTCTTAAAACGTTTTGTTTAAAAGCTGTTGTAAATGCGGCATCAGTTGCGTTGTAACGTTGAACTCTTCTTAATTGGCAAATAACTTTAACAATACATAAAACAGATTTTTTCGATAATTTAAATTTTTCCTATTATTCAAACTGTTTCTTATGTTGAAAATGTCATATATATTGAAATAACAATCCGAATCACGTTGAATCAAAGTTATTTGATGTTGAAACAACGTGAATTTCATGTAGAATCAAATTGGTTTGAGTGTGTTATAACAGTGTGAAGAAGCTTCAGAGACAACATATGCATTTATTTAAGAATAATTCAATACACTTACCCCTGTAACACATGCTTCACATATTTTGTATTCTCCTTTGTCAACAGAAGCGTCAGCAGAATCGCCCGATATGGTTTTCGTCATCATGCTACTTTGAAAACTTGATGTACTATTTCACTAAATAATTTTAATTAAAAGAATACGGGAATTGTCTTCTTTTTATAACATATTTTAAGAATGAAAATAAAAAAATTAACATGCTTAACTATGTATGCATGTTAATTTAACAAGATAAACTTTTGATTTTAATATAAAACAGGGGTTTTAATGGATTCAATATTGAATCCATATTTATTTATATTTTAATATTTTTTTTTGTATATTTTAACAGTGAATAATATTAAATACGCGTGATTTAAGATTATTTTAATATTTTTCATTTAAAATTAATATGAAATAATGATAAATTTAAATAATGAGCATACTTTTGCAGAAATTTACTGTGATTCTCAATCAACATTTTTCCATGTTAATTTTACATTGGTATTTTTTTTCTGTGTGTAGCAAATATTATTTCTGAATCGAATTTAACTCACAAATGTCCTTTTCCACTATTTTTAAATTGGAGATATTGTTTTTTTACAAACACGACAATATTTTTAATTTTACACTGCATTTTTTAATTGTTTAAATAATCATCCCTACCCTTCCTTGAGAATTTCATCCCATCGAAGGGGAAAAAGCAATCGTGAATTTTATGTGAAACATTTTTTACGCTATCAGTTAAAGTGAATGTTAATAAGAAGAAAGATTAAAAATCATGAAATTTTTGTTCAAAAAATACAAAAATTTATTTTAAAGAAAAGTTAAAATAATATAGCAAAATATTTAGTATGGGAGGAGGGATAGTTTGATTACAACGTTAGTTTTTTGCACTTTTCAAATTTTATGTAGTTAAATATTTTCCAAAATTCTGCCACAACGTCTTTCAAAAGCTTTACAAATCCGCAGGCAATCGACCTCTTGTTTTGCATTTTGTTAACCAATGTATAGGTTTGTGCCCTATTAACGGATCTAGCCCTTATTACTTGATTTATAGTATGTAACTAGTTACATACATGTTCCCTAGCAAAAATAAAGTGTGAAAACCTAAGGGAAATGTGAACAAATTACGAGGAGAAAAACTTTTCATGATAAGGGGAATTTTTTCACGTTATAATTCTCATTTGAATTACCTCTTTTCATGGGAGTTTTTCATGATCGCAAAAAATATGTGAAAAGGGGAATAATTACGAGGGAAAAATTATTTACGATAGGGGTGTTTTAAAAACAAATTTAACAAACGTTTCCTTACCCCCCTGAAACTGTTTTGACTTCAACGTACCAGTTCGTTGAGCCGACAAATCCAATGTAAATTGTATGCGTGGGGATAACATTTTATTAAGGTTTGGTAAACTGAACGAATACTATATAAATATTAACGTACGAGTTCGGTATAACAGGCAAACGAACACTTCAGAAATGTTAACGTTCAAGTTTATTAAATTAATAAGCATTTGTGCTAACAAGACTAAATAAATGTTTCGGTACCTCAAAGAACTTTCTATTTTCTTAAACGTACTTAAGAAATGCATGTTCATTGTGTCAATGAACAGTACCTAAATTTCGGTACCTGGAAAATTTTATTTTTCATTATACTAACGAATACATCATTGAGCTAACGAAAACTATTTTAATAATCATTGTACGTTAATATTATGAACACTTTTTGGTTCAGTGTAATTTTCGTTTTGTTTTCATTTTAAGTGAATTTTATATTCAGTCACTATATAATTCGAAAAGTATGTATGCAGGTCAAACCACCAGTAATGAAATCGATGAGGCTGAAATGTACGATCTTATTGACTTGTGTACTTAATTTTAGTTTTTTTAACTGAATATATGATCTCCATTTTATGTTATAAAAAAAATAAAAATAACAGAAACTAAACAAAATTTACTTTCGGCGACTTTTTTGTATTTTTTCTCAGTTTTTGGGGATTTTTGACTGATTATTATATTAATTTTTTTTATACAAAATTTAAGTAAAAAAAGGTTATGAAAACAGAACAAAATTTACGTTTGGCGATTTCTGACATCCGGTTTGGCGATGGAGCTCAAAAAATCTGACAACCCTGAATACATATAACATTCACTTTGCGTCGGGAATCATGCCCCCCCCCCCCTCTTCCTATTTAACAGTCCGGCTTATACATGTCTTGATTTTCTATATAAAACGGTTTGAAAAAAATCGGGGTAGACTCATGTGTACCACGGATAAAATAACCAAATAGCATCTCGGTATACATCTAGAGGCAAATTAACTCAAACGAAATTTAAAGCAATTCAAATTTATTGGCTTAATGGAAGAAATTCTATTTTTAGTCTCGAAAGCGAATTTCTTCATTACAAGTTTATCTTAAAGCCTATTATGCCATTATGGGCTACTCCCTAGGCCTCTCATATCGAAAAAATTCAAAGTTGTTAAAATAAACTTCTTGAAATAATCACAGCTACCCCCTGGTATGTTTAAAACCCAAATATCCACAAGGAACTCAATGTGCCATAAGCAAAAGCCCGCACGTACATATTTTCCCATTGGAAGTGCGCTAAACAGCATCATACATACATTAAGTCACAGAAACCGTAAATTTTTTGTCCGTCACTTACACAATCTTGTAGGTTTTATTAATATTAAGTATGGGGTTTTTTTGCAATAAAATCTTGTTTAGAAACTATTTAACCATTTTTTTACTACACATTTACCCATTGTAGTTATATGCAGTTAGCAACACTGGTGAAAAAGCAAAAAGTTCCATGAAAATAAATAAAAAAAAAAGTTTCTTTAATTAAGCCAATACTTGCCCTGGCTTATGGTTTATATTATTAAATGTTTCCAAACCTGCCACAAGTTTCCCATTTACGATATAAATTTAATATCATTTCCTTAGTGGTGCTTGAAATTGCTAGCAAATCTTTAAGTTGTACAAACGTATGAGGTCTTTGCAACTATTTAATAAAAAAGTTGCTTATACGACCAGTATATTTAATTCCCATACTGGTGTCTGCTCAGAAATTCCAACTATTCAATGGCAAAACGTGCCGACCGCGCAGTCAAAAAAAGATCTAAAAAGTGCTAAATTTAAAAATTAAAGATTGTTCTGTTTTAAATCCATTTATTATTCATTTTTGTACTTCAAACTCATTTATGAATATTAAAAAATTTAATAAACATATTATTGTTTAATAAAATGACTACTTAAAAATTAACATTACAATTGGGGTATTCACAAGCTAGTCATAACGTTGCAAAATCATATGTCTTAGAATAATTACAATAAATAAAAATAACAGCTGTGGGCTACCGCTTATAATTTATGATTCTACTGTACAGTTGTGACGTATCAATGAACGCAGCTTTAAAATTTTTATTTTGTTTAAAACACAACAACATTTGTTTTAAACAATTGCAGATTTATAATTTAGGAACTTATGACGATATGACTTGATAGCACACCTTGTGAATCCCCCAAATATGTAACATTTCAACAAAGAGAATTAAAAATAAAGGGTGGTTAAAGGGCCGATGTTGATTTTGAATAAAATACAAATTATTTAGGAAAGTCTTGTTATTTCTTTTTATTATGATAAAACTGGTATGGTTTAATTATGTATGGAACAAACTATCGGCCCAATGACCGCCGCGACCTCGGCGGCACACCTCTCTCCGATGATCCAAAGTTTCGATGACGCTGGAACAAAATTAAGGGTCTATGCCGTTTATGTGCCAAATTATCTCATCCTTTAGTTCTTGACTTGTTACTGGCTTATCGACGTACACCTTTTTTTCAAATAACCCCAAAGAATGAAGTCCAACGGTGTCAAATCACCTAATCTTGGCGGTCAATTCTTATCGCCACCACGTGAGATAACACGGCCATTGTTTCGTTAGCTGTGTGGCAAGTGGCACCGTCCTGTTGAAACTACAAACCGTTCACATCCATATCTTCCGATTCGGGCCTTAAAAAGTTCGTTATCATCTCTCGATAGCGAACACCATTCACAGTAACTGCCTCATTTTGGAACAAACACGGCCCGATGATGCCGCCAGCCCATAAACCGCACCAAACAGTTACTCTTTGTGGGACCATTTGTTTTTTTATTATCACTTTTGGATTATCATTCGCCCAAATGCGGCAAATCTACTTATCCACTGAGGTGAAAATGTGCCTCATCACTGAAGATAATTTTCTTTTATGCGTTTTGCTTTGAACGCCCATTTTCATAATAAGCCTGAATAACTTTAACGCGTTGCTCGATTATGTATCTTTCCATGGTTTAAATTGAGTTCGTCGGAAATTGAGAAATATCAAATGAAATGCAGAAAAAAACTTGACATTTAGGTGTGGTTCACATTCAACATCGCACCTTAAAATTTAACAAATTTATGAACAGTCAGAAAGTCTGGTCATTTTTTGTTTTTATATAAAATTATTACTTTTTAGAATTGTGGTTATTTTGTTGAACTATTTATGGTTTTTAATCCAAATTGTTTTTTTTAATATTTTAATTTTTTTTACTTTTTATATATTTTTATTGAATTCGTAAAGGGGATTCGTTGATAAAAATTTGTGGAATTTCGTGAAGTTTTTCTAGTATTGTGCTCTCTATAAAATCTGTAATCCTTTTCCCTTTTTTCCTGAGCTTCCTCTGATAAATCTCCAAGTGGCACCAATTGATATTTAATGACATCTTCTCCATGATAAAGGATTTTGTGAACTGTAGCAGACATATTTCTCCATGGGTGCCTCGTTGTGTACATTTTTGCAGTTTCCTTAGCAAAATCTCCGAATTTTCTAAAGTCAATTTCTACACGCAAGTACTTCTAAAAATGAGGTTTAAAGCAACACCTGTTATTTCAGATGCTGTTGCTGGATCTGAAAAGAATCTTCTTGCGGTATTGCCATCATTTGTATTGTCTGACCCTTTTTTGGCTGATCTATAATCAACCCAATTTTGTGATATTCATCTTGAACACGTTTCCTTTTGGAACTTCTTAACTCCTTGTTGGTTTCGTTGTGTCTTATTGATCCTAAAGATCCCAAATCCAAATCATAACTGATTTTTAGCATGTGTTCCATATGTCGTATTCTTGCATGTAGTGGTGATACTCCAAATTCATATACATCAGTATTATCTAACGATTTTGTCGGGACTTGGTTTAATTGGCTTGATGTTGCATGGCGTATGATGCAGCTGGATGCAGCTTTCGTGTTAGTCAAAGCCTGACCTACTCTCCCATCAATCATTGTTAGTTAACTTCTTTCCGACTACAATTGGTTGATTTTTTGTCAACTATTTAAAAAAAAAAATAAATCTGTTCGCAAAGTTCATAGAGCACTTCGTCCATTTTGCAAAGCTCATTTCTGGTTAAATGGCTTTGTCAATAAACAAATTGACAAATTCAATTGAAGCCGCGGCGGACAAATGCCGGAAATCATATTTAAAAATTAAATGCCACGAAATAACCTACCAGATTATAATAAATAAAATTCATTCCAATAATATTTTTGTCTGGTACTATCATTGTCATACTATCAGTTCTCATGCAGCTAAAAAAACACCCAACATTTTAAGAGAAATGCACAATGAAAGGCACCGTTTTGTTATCAGCACGCTAATTTTCAAAAGGCAAACTGTTTGCAAATTTTACGCTTAACAATTAAATGTATAAATTAGTATTTTTCCTAGATATTGCTATAACATTCCTTCAAGCCTTATTAAAAATGTTCATAATGTAGTGACGTACTATTAAATGTACTTGGTTTTTGTTTTCGGCTCATTTTTTCCAGGAAATATTAGACAAATTGCTTCAAAAAAAATTAAGATGAAACTTTTAAATCTGCCTTGGCTTTTGCAATTGGCAATAATTGTTTAAATGTACATACTGTACATGCAAATTGCACATGCATTAGGAGACTCAAAAGATTCCTTTTCATTTTTTTAGATGAATTCGTCTAACATTTCCTGGAAAAATTAAGACGAAAATAAAAACCAAGTTATTATATGTAGTGAATGTAACTTTAATTTTACTTTAATAAATTTAGTTTGGAAAAGAATCAAGGACTTTTTTCCAGTTTTAGACAGATCTAAAGTTTGTGAGCGTAAAACATATTTTTTGATGTTAATCAAAAGTTCTTGCTAATAAAGTTTGTTTCAATCCAAAGCATAATTTTCTTCTTTCTCCACACTTTTTTAATACATACTTACATTCGCAAACATTCGAACAAGATTGTTTGAACTTAACTTTCGTAGCAACTTTTTTTGTACTATTTACAAAAGTTTCGTACAATGTTCGACTGTTTTCGTACATATAAGGCATGGATTTTTTTTTAGTGTAGTATTTATGTAATATTATTACAAATATGTATATCACCGATCGGCCTATAAAAGCGTAGACTTATTAGTTAACATTATAATGGTAATTTTCTCAATGTATCGACAAACTGTCTGTTACTTAGACCCCTTTCACACTCGGAAAGTTACTTGCGCAACTCTTGGTTTTTCGTCGTCAGCGGTAGGGTCGTGGTATGGAAAAAATGTTGTACAGACTTTGTTGTTATCGGCAAGTAACTTGCCGAGTCTAAAAGGGGCCTTAATGTCAATATACATTTATTAGACCGATAAACTGTCCGTTAACGATTTTGAGTTTCTCAATATACCGACAAAAAACATTGTTTTCAGTTTGCAGCACCTCTCAAAATACATGTAAAAGTTGGGAGTCAGCTGATTGAATTTATCTGTTCGGCAAATAAAAGGAAAATAAATAATTGGCAGATGAGTGCTGGTTAGTTTTGCGACAGAATAGAAGCAAATGAGATATTGAGAAAACCAAATTTCATTAATGTGCAGTTTTTCGATGGGGAAAAAGATAATCGTGTCATGAGAAAACGGCCATAAGACTAAGAAAGTGTTAATTTAATTTTTACATTTACATTTTACATTTACAGTTAATGTTATTTACATCAAGGACTTAATACTTTGTTAACACTTGGGTATTTAAATGCGCTTAAGCAAAATGTTCATTAGGTTATTCAAAGCCGTTCACATTACATGTGAGATGATTTAGATGACAGATGATTAAGAAAAAAAAATACAACAAACAAATTTATATTTCTTTAAAGTATTAAAAATGCATAAAAATACTTTTATAAAGATTATTTAAAACATATTAATGATGAAAATGTAAAAATGTATGAATTATTTAAGGATAAAAATTACAACATTAAGCAGAAATCGTGGCCGTTTGTACACGTTTATGTTGGCCGATTATACATTGTACTCAGTTTGAGGTATGTTCAGAGGATTCAATGTGATTAATGAAGTGATTTAGTTGTTATCGTTGTGTTCGAGTTGCTTAAACGCGCTTAAGAACCCAAGTGTGAACAAAGTATAACTCAAGTACATTTACATTAAATGAAAGATGAATTACAAATTACAAGTAATCGTAATGGAAATTTTTCACTAGTAACTGTAATTGGGCAACAAATTAGTTAATGAGAAAACTTGTGTTGAAATTATATTGATTTCTTTTAACTTCATTAACAGAATTATATGGGCAGTTTCACAGAAAATTCTGGTTTTTCTACGTAGCGCCCGCAAGCAATTTAGCTTGTATTTCAGAAACATGTTGTTCAAGTTTTTCCTTTTGTGCTCTTCGCCAATATAATAAAAGTAAAAAATATAGAAACTTTCCTTTGATATAATCTTAATTGCTTGGTTTAAAAAAATTGAAATTTTTGTGGAAATAAAAATCTTTTGTGTTTTTCTGGGGGCCAATTCCAGTTTCATGATAATATGAAGAAATTCATTTTCGTTTTCATTAAAACTTATCAGTCTACCCTGCAGGAAATGCCACTAGTGAATCTGCACTGATTCACTAGACGACCATGTACTAGTGACTAATTTTAACGCAGACAATATTTTTGTTTACAGACATTTAACATGTGCGTGTCATTGGAAATATACTTCTGACGTTGGTACTATTGACTAGGTAGTTCTTTTGGGAACATATGCAGACATTGGAACCAGGGAATAACTTGTACTTTTTTGTAAATTTAGTCTACACTTTTGGTACGAATTCGAATTCATAACAATCAATTTTTAATATTGTTTTTACTAATAGCATTTTTTATTATTAAAGGCAAATAAAGTGGCATGTGAAGTGTAGTAGACACAGTTCGTTGACGATGTTACTAAAATAGTCAACAAAACTGGTGACTGTGAGACACTTGCACCCAGGTTTCCTTCAGGGTTGCTTACCATAAACCCATATTTTATTATTGTCGCTTATGCTATGAAAATAATGTTTCATTCGATGAAACTTTTGTAACTAATGCTAGGAACGCAATTGAGTTGTACGTCGTATGAACGTAACTCCGTAAATTTTTGAAAACACGTTTCACTTGTCCACAATGCCGTCATAAACGTATATTGTTTTCTCTTGAAAATAATATAAAAAAATTCCAAATTTATTCAAAGTAATGTTTATTTTTCTATTCTTTTTTTTATTAAATATACAATTTGTAAACATAAAAATAATTTAATTTATTATATTTATTTTCCTTATTTAAGCATCTGTTTATGTTATAAAATTTAAAAGAAAAACAATTTTAAAATAATATTGAATGAAGAAGAAGAAGAAGTTTGTGGAGATAAGCCCTTTTTAAATATTATTTTTGAATTCCAAACACAACAATATCAAATCAATATCAAAGCTGAAACAAAAACAACAACAATAAACAGTGAGTTTATTTTTTCTTCAACAATTGGTTTAACAATAAATTTTCGTTCTTTTATCAAGAATATAAATTGGGAATTAAGCACGACTAACAAACAATTTTGTATTTTCCTAAATTTTAAAAAATTAAACAACATTTTCAACGAAAACTGTTTAATTATAAAGAAACAATCAATTCGGTATATTATCAAAGTTATTTTCGGGAATACAAAATTTATTATTAATACGATTTCCGTATGACGTGCTAACATTCATTTTTAACAAATACGATAATATTTCATCAAGATAAAAATATATATAAGAAATTTTCTGCTACTGTGAATACATGTCGGTTGGCCATTGCAGAATATTTACATTATAATCTTGGAAATCGGCAATCTGGAAATCATTATCCTCCGAGCAGCTGCATTCGAACATTTTCAAAATGAAGATGAACAAAAATTATGTTATTATTTTAATTTTTCACCTGAAACAATTGCTTATTAAAACACACATGTTAAGTATTCTTAATAAAGACAATTAACTTGATTATTAATTAATATCAACACCTTAAATTAGTGCAATACATTTTTCATAGTAGCCCACCAAGAAAATAAACTTCTGCTAAATAATGAATGATTGATTTTAAGAATGTTTAACAGCTTCTTTATTACCGAAAATAAGAATTCATTTCATTTGTGGGTAATATTTCCCCTTATATGCCCTTACCAAGGCAATTTTACACCACCGCTGGTTATTTTCACTTTACGTCTCTAAATTTGACACCATCTGCACACTTTTTTCTAAATACATAGTTGATTATGTATACCTTTGATATCCACTGGCTGGCTCATATTCCTCATTCATACTAGTAACTTTTCAATCTTATTCGCAAACAAATTTTCTATGAAAATAATTTTTTCATATGAAAATATCTTGGCACTAGTTTTCACTTCAATTGTGAAAAATATTTTGCTTCGTTCCATTATTTTCATGCGAAAACATTTTCAACTATTTTTAATATTTTTACTGGACAGGAATCAAAAGTACTATTAAAATTTTAAATAACTTTTCATTGCACAGTGTCGTCATAAAACAAAAAAGTTAAAGTATGGTAAAAAGTTAAATAATTTTACTTCACCACAGGATGAAAGGGTATAAACATTCAGGTAAGTTTGTTAATCTGTTTGAAATTTTGCCATTATTGATCTCTGACCCTATTCTGGGTCTGAGTCAGTTTGCCTGTTCGTGTGTATGTTGAAATGGGTTTGTCGAAGATCCCAGAATTGATGGGGTTTAGGTTGCTAAATATTTATGTCGCATATGCCTCCTTTAAGTTTTCTATTGAAATTCAGTCAGATCGTTCCATAAAATAATGAGATGTAAGCAGAAAATCGTAATAGCCTGTAATCTCCTGTTGATGTTGCTTTTTCCTATTTTAATATGTACACTTTTTTACACATAAATACTCAACTATTTGTTTTATACCCTCCACCACCACTAGTGGGCAATGATGGTACATCTACTAAGTTCCTCATTCCGTGTTAATCAGTTTTATTATTAATTATCTCAGACCCCATACAGTATATATTCTGGCTCCTAGAGAAATTCTAAGTCGATTCAGCCATGTCCGTCCGTCTGCCCGTCTGTTGAAAACACGAGTTAACTGTTTGGGGAGAAACAGTTTTTAAATAAAACAAAATATATAAGTATTTGTTTTCTGACGTTCTTTAGAACGTCTTATTTATTTTAAATGAATCTTAAGACTAAATTTTTAATTAAAAATAATTTTGTATTTGTAAAAAAAGCTAAACTATGGGAATAGAAAATTGTAATATTATATTTATTTTAAGCGTTTAATATTACTGTCTGGAAAAAATGTGGGAACATAAAATATAAATGTAATATGATGTTGGTTCCCTACACTTCTACCAGCCAATACTATTAGACAAAGGAGTGAATATGTAACTCCTCCACCCCTTGTTTGAAATACTCCTGGATTTCATTATACTTGATTTTTCTTATGGTTTTTAAATAATTGTTTTTTTAATTTATCAATATAAAATAGATTTTAAACTTTAAGTGTTATTATAATTTTTATTTTGTCAATATTCCATTGTAAATATACTGCATTTTTCCAGTTTATTTTATTTTTATAAAAATTTTATCTTAAATTTAAATTATTAGATTTTTATTATGACTTATATTTTTTTAATATTTCTCCTACTTCATTTGAACCTGATAATTCGGCTCTGCTACCTCTAGTTGCAACATTTTCTTTAATGGTTACCTTTACATTATTTCTTTTAATAAGGCAATACAAAACTACAGATATCACAACGATTATAATTACTAGCGTTGCACTTATACCATAAGAAACTGTTTTATGAAATTTAAGCTCCTCAATTTGCTTAATGTTCTCAAAATGCTCTGTTATGATATTAGTAAATTTTGGGTTAACATTTGATATACTTAAATTCTCAAACTTATTAAAGTTTGGATAAAAATATTTTTCTTTTATTATAAATTTTTTGTTGGAAAATGTTTGGTTGCGAATTGTTATACTACAATTATTAAAATTTATAAAAAAGTTTCCTTCCAATTTAAATTTTCTATCATCACAATCTTGATTCACCTTTTCGAAAAAAACATTCTTTACAATAATTGTTTCCTCGTCAAGACTTAATATAGATGTAATGTTATTAAAATTAAATTTACACGTATTATAATAAGTACAATGATTAGTTATTTTCAATTTCCTTAAAGGTACGTTATCTTGATATGCAAAAGTTTGGTTATCAATTTCGACTATGTATTCGTCATTTGCGTCTATTTCAATTTTGTTTTTGTTTGGAATAGGTGTAATCATTTTTAAATCAGTTTTAATGTAATTGTCAGGAATTAGTACCGCGATAATCAAAGAATGATCACTATAAGTCATTATGCCTACTTTCAACATCCTTAGCTTATAAAAATCAATTTCAAACTTCTCTATTTCTTGTGTAGTAAACATACTTGGATGTATAATATTACTTTTTGCTGAAACTACATTATCCTGAATCTGATCTATTTTATGTTCTAAGGTTTTAAGTTTTGTAAGTTGGTCTAAGTAAATTATCTCCTTCACTATTTCATTATTCGTGTTCTTTATCTTCTGCAAAAATATGCTTATTTCCTTTCTATCGTTTTCCACCGCAGTTTTCAGATGATGCAGTGATTTGTTCATCGAATTGTTGATTATTATTTGTTTATTTAAAGTCTCGATTGAATTGTGTGAATTTTGTTCAGTAACGGAAAGGTGTTCCAGAATTTCTTGTCTATCATCATCATCCATTGTCCCGAAGAGCCATTTGTAGACCTTTCCTCCTATATTTATCAAACCTCTTCGTTTCCTATTTTGAATTGGTTTAAGAGTCTTGATCTTAGATTCTATTAATTTAATTTCATTTTGCATAATTATCTCTTCATGTAAAAGTAAATGTTTTATGTTTCCCTTTATTTGGTTCAATATTTCTTCTATTTCGATTATGTTTATGACATGTACAAGAGTAGTCGTTTTGTTGACAATTTCCACTTCGCCTATTCTTATTTTGATGAATCCGCCGTCTCCTGTTATTGGATTAATCCGTAGAGTGGATTGGTTCAGCTGAATGTTCATCAATAACAGAAGCATCAGTGATATTGTCTGAAAATTTGAATGGTCTTTTAATGTTTGATACATGAACATTTTCTAAAGGTTTTTTAATAAACTTTGGTTCTTCTTTATGCCTTAAGCTTTTATAATTTTTTATAAAAGCTACGTTCCTATTTTCTACATAGTTTTCACGATATTTATTTCTTTTTTGAACTATTTTGAATTTAGCATTTTTTAGTCTCTCTTTTATAATGCTATGATCAATCAATTTATTTTGAACATCTAAAGGACTGCATTTTATTGTGCTATGATAATTACTATTGTAGAATTTTATTGCTTTAAGAATTTGGGAATTTATTGGGAGTTTTTCTTCCAAATTAAAAACTCTGATTTTTTCTGTGACTGTATTATTGAATCTTTCAATATCCGAATTACCGGTATGGCTGTTTGGTTTTGTAAAATGATATTGGATTCCCTCTTGATCAAGGTAGTCCCTTACATTCGCATTATTGAATTCATTATCTAAAACAAATTTAGTAATCTTACCTTTGATGGCTAAAAATGCTCGAATTTTACCAACTAGGGTTTGACTGTTTCTGTCGTGCAAATGGAATGAAATTACATGTTTTGAGAATTTGTCGATAAAAATTATAAATGAATGTTTACTGTTTACGTAAGTATCGACGTGAATTATTTCATTCGTGGTGGAAGGGGTTTCAGTTATTTTGAATTTTGGTTTTATTGGGTTTCTATCGTATTTAGCCCCGGAACAAGTTTCGCAATTATTTATTACTTTTTGTACGAATTCTTTCAAATTAGGGTTGTATATTTTGTGTTTAATTTTTTCGTAAGTTGGAATTATGCCAGCATGGCCCGTTTCGAATTTGTGAAACAATGCTATTTGTTTTTTTAGGTCGTTTTCCTCAACAATATCTTTGGCAAATTTAGAACACTTAACAAATTTAAAGTTCTTTTTGTCAGGAAATTCTTCTATCAACTTCAGTTGAACCTTGTAATATTCGTGATCATTCAATTTGGAAAATATTCCTATTTTTCCTTTAGCAACCTCCCTTCTTAAAATATTTGAAATATTTTTATTCGCGATGTCGTTTCTGTCTATGTAAATTCGTTTTTTACCAAAAATTGTTTCAGTGACTACCTCCTTAACATCTAGTATTATAATTTGAGTTTTAAAACGATTAACCACCGTATCTAATATTGGAACACTATCGCCTAGATCTTCCTCTTGAGAGTGTATGGTCTCACCGTCTTCTGACTGATCAACCAACAAAATTTTCAAAGTAGTAAGTACTTTGTTACAATGGTTTTTAAAGTTCTGAACAGAGCATATAGAAAAAAATGGATCATTCTTTGCCCATTCTATAATATAAATGCCATTATTGTTAGCTCTTTTTTGTAACCTTAAAAGCATTTCACCGAAGTTTGATGTTTCGTTAACTAAGTCAATACTTACAATACTTTCAAATTTGTTATACATTCTGATCTTGATGTTTGTAACATCTTCAGTTTTATAAAAGATTTCTGATTGAATTCTTGAAACTTTCTCATTAAACTCTCGTAAACTTTCGATTGAGTTTTCATCCAGAGAATGATCAGTGTGTACCAACAATGAATCTTGATCCCTATTATCGTTTGTATCATCGGAGTCATTTTCTGTTAAGTAATTAATTTCATTAGTGTCAGAATTAATACGACTCAAGAAATCGGCAACTTTGTTTAGTTCACCTTTTATATAATTGATTTTCATATTATATTCTCCCAATTGAACCAACCATCTTTGAAGACGTGGGTTGATGTCCTTACCCGTATATTTTACTTGTAACCACTTCAATGGTTCATGATCACACTCAAGATCAAACTCTCTTCCATAGATATATGGTCGGAAGTATTTAACGCCCCATACTATCGCCAACAATTCCTTTTCAATTGTTGAGTAGTTTGTTTCGTTTACATTCAGAGTTCGAGAGGCATATGCAATTGGGTGGCCTTCTTGTGAAAGAACGGCGCCAATTGCGAAATTGCTTGCGTCAGTGGTTATCTTGAATCTTTTGGAAAAGATTGGATATCTTAGGATTGGTGCATTGGTGACGATTTCTTTTAATTTTTCAAAAGCCAAAATGTAATTGGGATCAAATATATTAATTTTTCCATTTTTCCTAAGCGCTTTTGTTAAAGGGGTTGCGATTTTCGCGTAATTTTTAATAAATTTTCTGTAGAAACCTGTCATTCCCAGGAATGATTTGATTTGTTTGGTCGTTTGAGGAAGTTGCAGGTTTTGTATTATTTTAATTTTCTCGGGATTCGGTTTAATGCCTTTATTGGTCAGTAAATGACCTAGAAATTGCGTTTCTTTCTTCAGAAAGTCGCATTTATCTATCTGGATTTTTAATTTGGCTTTTCTTATGGCCTCGAAAATTGATTTTAAAGAATTTTTATGTTCTTCTAGAGACGTGCTAAAAACCAAAATGTCATCCATATAGACAACACATGTTTTATTAATTTGCTCACGCAGAATTGAATTCATCAGCCTTTGAAAGGTTGATGGCGCATTTTTCAAGCCGAAGGGCATACGAATAAACTCGTAGTGTCCGAAAGGCGTTGAAAATGCTGTTTTCTTGCGATCTTCTTCTCTTACCAAAATTTGGTGGAAACCTTTGGCAAGGTCTAAGGTTGTAAAATATTGGGATTTTCCCAATTTATCCAGAATACCGTTTAGATTTGGTATGGGAAATTTATCATCGACTGTATTCTCATTAAGCTTTCTGTAGTCAATGACAATTCTCCATTTTTTTATTCCCGAATTATCTTGCTTTTTCGGTACGACCCATAAGGGGCTATTATAAGGAGAATTACTTTCCCTTATAATATTTTGTCTGAGCATGTCTTTGATTTGCCTTTGGATTTCACTTTCGTGAACTTGGGGGTATCTATATATTTTTGAATAAAGAGGTCTATCAATGTTAGTAATTATTTGGTGTTCTATCTCAGTTGTTGCCGAAAGGTTGTCTCCCTCGACATAAAATAAGTCCGTGAAATCCCTAAGCAAACGTATCATTGTATTTTTTTCGTCTTCGTTTAAATGCCTAAAATCGAGCTTATCTAAAACATGTTTTCTTGAGATAGGTTCCAATGCACATATGTTAACAGTATGGAGTGGATGGTTTATTTTCTCAAAAAGGAATTTATTACCTAAAATATTCACATAACCATGCTCATCATCTATTACAGCCTTGAGTGGTATCAGAAAATTTTGACCCATTATAGCGTCGTATCTATCATTTCTAAAATCTACTATTTTCCAACTAAGTGTTCCCTTACATTGAAATTCCTTGGGGAAAGGTGTAACCACATGAAAACATATTTCATTAAACCCATTGATAGTTCGATATTTAATTGGGGTTTCCAGTTTCTGTTCTGGGTAATTTTCAATCAATATATTTTTCTTAACAATACTAGTTGTTGATCCGGTGTCTATAAGGCACCTGACCTTTTGCTTTCCCAATGAAATAACTATTATGGGCAGTGTTGATTTTGAGGCTGCATCAGAAAATTTATTTCATTTTCCCTATAAAGGTTGCCTATTTCCATTGGTTCGTCCGTGGACTGATTATTACGACTGTCAGTACGACTAGTCCTTGTTTGATTGCTATATCTATCTTTATTCGGGTTGTACTCTTGTCTGTTTTCATGGCTTTGCCTTCTGTTACTAGTTTGTGTAGTTAAATTATTGTAGTTAGTTGGTTGGTAATTATGTCGGGTTTCATAATTTCTATTTGTGTGTTCTGAGCTAAAAATATTTTGGTTATTTGCATGATAGGTTTGTCGTGTTCGGTTAGAATTTTGTGAGCTTAAATTATTGTAATTTTTTGTGCGATAATTTTGTCGTATTTGGTGGTTTTGGTTTTTGTTAATGATTGAAACTCCTTGGTTGTATCCCTTAGTCCTATGGTTGAAAGCAATGGCTCTTGTATCGTCCAATAATTTAAGTCTTGTGTATTTAAGAATAATGTCGGTCAAAGTCTCATGTTCTCCTATGTGTGCCCTAATAGGTCCGTCTATTTTTTCTAGCAAAATATCTACCAGATCCCTGTCGACATTTTCTGGCCTATATATAGTTGGTTTGAATTGATCCCCTAAATATATGTCGTTTATTTCGAATTTAGCTTTTTCAAATATATTAAATAATTCATTTAGATTCCTTACTTTTATTGTACGGCAGTAATTGAAGATTTCCGCATAGGTCCTTCTCGGTCTGTACTCTTGTAGAATCCTTGCTTTAATTTCCTCCCAGGAGGCATTGTTTGGTAGTTCTCTCACCCTTTTACCAGCATTTCCGAGAACTTTTTCGTTTGCCACAATCCTAATGCAGAATTGAGCTAGAGTTTCATTGTTCCTGCAGAGAGCAAGATTTGCCTCAACGGCATGTATAAATGCTCTTGGGCTATGCCTTTCGTCAAGAGGCTTTAGACGCCGGAACTGTTCAATGACGTCCTTGGCCGTCATATTAAATCCGAACTCATCGTTCAGAGGATATTGTTGTGGGGGTAGCTGTTGTTGTTGTGTTTGTTGTAGATTAAGTTCTTGTAATTGTTGACGCTGTTGCTGTTCTTGTTGAGCTTGTTCTAGTTGTTGCTGTTGTATTTGTTCCTGTTGTTGTTCTTGCAACTGCTGTTGCATTTGCAGCTGTTGTTCTTGCAACTGCTGTTGCTGCTGGAGGATTTTTTGTTCTTGCAACCGCAGGACCGCCTCTAATTCAGCGATCTTTTCCTGCATTGCCCGGTCGTCTTGCTGTAGATCCCTGTTTACATCGAATCTACTCATCTTTTCGCAGTATCTTTTAACAAATATCACTTTGTTGTTTTTAGTTTGAACAATTCAAACGTTTTATATAAAAAAAAATATGTTTATTTATTTTTCCTTAAAAAATTTTTCTTTCTTTTCACAAATATTTTTAGAGTTCTCTTTCTAATTTTTTTTTGTTTGTATAAATAAGGATTTAACACTTTACTTTTTCTCAAAATTATTAAATATGGGTTTCTTTCTTCTCACAAATATATACTTTTAAAGTTCTCTTTCTAATTTTTTTTTTGTTTGTATAAATAAGGATTTAACACTTTACTTTTTCTCAAAATTATTAAATATGGGTTTCTTTCTTCTCACAAATATATATTCTTTTAAAGTTCTCTTTCTAATTTTTGTTAATTTAAAAAAAAAGGTTTAAAACTTAATTTTTTCCAAAATTATTAAATATGGTTCGCGAAACCGACTGCGCCAGTTAACTGTTTGGGGAGAAACAGTTTTTAAATAAAACAAAATATATAAGTATTTGTTTTCTGACGTTCTTTAGAACGTCTTATTTATTTTAAATGAATCTTAAGACTAAATTTTTAATTAAAAATAATTTTGTATTTGTAAAAAAAGCTAAACTATGGGAATAGAAAATTGTAATATTATATTTATTTTAAGCGTTTAATATTACTGTCTGGAAAAAATGTGGGAACATAAAATATAAATGTAATATGATGTTGGTTCCCTACACTTCTACCAGCCAATACTATTAGACAAAGGAGTGAATATGTAACTCACGCTTTCTCTCGAAATACTCGAAAGAAAAACAATGTTGGCGTGAAATTGCTTCTAGTTATCCTAAGCAGTTTTGGATTGGTTAAAAAATTGATAATTTTGTTACAAAACCTAACACAAATAATGGTTTAATGCACGGATTGATAGAAGATTTTAAGCAAAATTCGTTCTATATGACAAGAAATCATGCCACCGATGTATGCAGATCGGTCGAAAATTAACCGTCGGCCCCATATAAAGCCCAGCCACGAAAAACACTTTAATACGTGTTTAACTGTAAGAAATATTGTTTCTGTAGTAAAACACAGTCCAATAAGACTATTTTCACACTGTGAAATTTTGTCCATAATTTTAATTTACCATAATCCTGATATAAAGGCTCCTCTCGGAAAACACTTTAGGGGTCATTTAAAGCCCACTCCTGAAATATTCTAACTGTCGGTGGAGGTTTTCAAAGATTCGGCACAGCCGAATAGAATATTGCACTCTTATTTAATTTTAATTCTGTTTGATAATATGTGTTAGTGGGTGGGTGGTTTAAGACGAATAAAACAATATTTTCACTTGAATTTTGTTTTATTAATGTAATTACATTTACAAGTGAAATTTATGGTTTTTCTTAAAAGTCCACATTACAAGTTATTATCGGTTTTATCTTTAAGAGACAAAATAAAGCTGTGAAAAAATTATTTAATTTTTCTCAGAAACAATAAAAGGTTTCCTTACAACATCATTTTATTCATAAGAAATTGAATCATTTGGTATCGGTTTCATTAGAATAATAAAATAAGGCTTTTAAAATAGACTTTAATAAAAGTAAATTGAAAGAAATATAAAGAGTCTGTCCTTCCAATATTTAAATTATGCCCTTCCAATGTATAAATTATGCCCTTCCGATGAAAAAGTACATTTTCGTAGAAATCGTAATTTTAAAATAACTATAAATTTATTTACTCACACAAAAAACATACTCGCAGTAAATAACATATAAAGAATGTGTAATTTTTAATAAAACACAAAGTCAGACATTTGCGGTTATAAAAATACGTCTTGTCATATTAAATCTACATGACGTTGGTCTCATGTAGAAATGCCCCAACTCACATATATATTTATTTATTTGAAGCCAAAATGTTAAGTTTGTGGCCCAATCCTTTTTATATCACGCAGAGAAAAAAAAGTGGTTGAAATATGATTAAAAAAAACATATTATGGTCCCTGCAATGGCAACAAACAAACTTTTGTTGTTTTTAACAAAACTTTTTTCATGGTTGACCACCCTTGAAACTTCAAATAGGGTTAAATTTAACAATATAATGTATTAATAAAATAAAGCTAACTATACACTTAAACATATTATGGTTAACTTAACAATAACATTGTCAAGGCAACCATATCACGGTAAAATTCATCTATCCAGAAGCTATAACCATATTATGGTTGCCGCCTAACATGTTATGGTTAATATTTGAAATAATAATATATTAAAATAATATGATGAAAAAGCAAACAACATTCTGGTCGTTTGTTTAAAATTCTCATTTATTTTATTTTAGTTATTGATTAAAATACATAAATTTACGTAGAATAAACAAGTTGAACAGAAAGAATTGTATTGAAGGTCGTCACAGGCTGGAATATGAATCAAATGGGATTTTTTTATAAAAGTGGAACATAACACCTATCAAAAATTAAATAAAATTATATTTTGACACTCAATAAACAAATTGAAAAAATGGCTGAAATAAATAACCATAATATGGTTATCATTGACCATATTATTGTTAATTCTGACCATTATATGGTTACTTTTGTCAAAATTATGGCAACTTTTTTGACCATATTATGGTTATTTTTAATAGTTTCCCAGTATGGGTTTTTGTTTAAGGTTAAGAAATACTTACACACCAATAGAGACTTTTTCAAAACAGTGCAAATGCCAAAAACATTTTTAAAGCGTTGTTTTTAGTTACAAAGCAATTATTTTGATAGATATCCATCTCGCGTCCCACTATGCGACCAGAAAGATCTTTAAGGAAACGCCTACGCTTTCCTTTGAGGAAAAAATAATTAAAATTTTTTTTTCCGAAAGATGGATGACAATAGGTACCCAGTAAAAACTTCGCCTACAAAATAATATGTTGAGTAATCAGAAAAATATAAAAGCACTACTTTCAATTTTACTGAATGAACCAATGAATTTTCATTATTAAGTCATTATTTTTTTTATCCTACACACATCCAGAAAAAAGTAGTTATATAAGTTGCGACATAAGTAGTTTTAGAAGAAAGCTACTAAATAATGAGTGAAAGAAGCTATTAATTTTGAAAAAGTAAGCGAAGTTTTCACTGGGTAGTAAGTTACATTGATAAGAGCAAACAGCTGTTTGGCCCAAATGCCTTATAACTCAGAGAGTTCGTGACCGATCTTGTTCAAAAATTGTGTCCAAACTAATATCCAATAGGACTCCACAATATATATATGTAAAATGTATAGCTTAGTAGTTTAATTGATATTTATTCGTATTTGACCTTTAGCGAAATATTCGAGCAAATAAATATAATTCTTTTATAAATAAAAAGACCTCAAGCTTAAATAACTAAAAGTAATTAGTAGTTTAATTTAATTGAATTTAATTAAATTAACCAAACATTAATAATATCAACACTATTCTTTTTATTAGTTAATTAATATTATACAAAAAACAAATATTTACCCAAAGTAATTATTTATATGCATATATTAAATTGCAAATTGGAATATTGGAATATATATTATGGAATAATTCGATAATCAATAAAATCTCCAATGTAACCAATAGAACTATTCAAATTACTTTTTTGATGTACAAAAATAATGGCTTTAGTTTCAGAAATATTTATTTCAAAATTTTCCGTAGATGACCATAGACAGAAACTTTCAAAGCTATGATTTGCATTAAATTGTAGAACAACACTTTTGTCTTTATTCGTATTAAATCAGAGAAAATTTTCGTTTAAGACCTACAAGCATTAGTATCAATAACTTCTGGACGGTCATTTACGTAAAACACAAAAAGAAGTCGACCCAAAACTGAGCTCTGGGGAACTCCTGATGACAAGGGAATTATATCAGAGTAAATTCCATTCATATCAACAAATTGATGTCTGCATTTCATTAAATTTCTATATATTTTTTTTTACTGTTTACAAAAAAAAAAAACGATATAATTGTTTGTGTAGTAACAAAACTAACAATACAACAGTAAATGATGGTAAATGGTTTATGTAGAAACAACAACAACATGAGAATAAATTAAAATATAGTTTTGGTTGGTTGGCAAATGTTCTTAATTTCCAGATGTTTTTCATTAAAATTAAAAGGTAAAAACTTTTGTGTTATGGTCACATTTTTTAATAAAAAAAAAAAAGAAAAATTTCCGAATTCTATTTTTTTAATTGTTAAGTTAAATACAGAATTAAGAGTTCTGCTGTAGCGAGAAAAGGAAATACAGCAAAAGTGATTTAATGAAGAGGACAGACGGAGAGTAAACTTCATCTAGTTTTAAGAATTACTCTATTCAAAAATGGTGCTCTGAAGCTCTCTCCTACTCTTAATTTCCACAGTTGCGTGGTGTCGTTCCCTGGTAATTAATAAAGCAAAAAGAATGAAACATGGAAAGAGAATGGAAAATAAGAAAAAATAAATAAATATATACTTTGTTTTTTATTCAAATTGTTTATAGATTAAGGCCCGTTTTCACAACTTACCGATAGCTTAAAGAAGACTTTATCCGGCCGTATATAAAGTGTTCCATTATTAAAACTTTACTTTCACCTAAAGTTACCGATAAAGCATATTAGGGTGCATCTTACGTGGTAGGTTAAAATAAAGTTGTAATAATGGAACGGCCGATCAAATCCTACCTTTAGCCTTAATTTACTTTAATATTAAATAAGTTGGATTCTCAAAAATTTTCTATAATTCTAAGCTGAATATATTTAAATCCATTTAATTTAATTAAAAAAAATTTTGATTCGTAGTTTTAGAATTTTTATTAAACAAAATTGGTAGAAAATAAAAATATTCAAACAAATACAAAAATGTTTCCTTAAAAAATGAGGAAGACAATACTGGAATAAAAAAGTGCAGCTCCATTTGAAAAAACAAACAATCTACATGCAGACCATGAAAATAACACCAAACTTGTCACGGCACAGTTCAAAAGTGGAAGCGGATGGTTCTAGTTTTAAAACTTTATATGAAGGGTACTTGTCACTTTTACATGCTGATGTCCTAGGAAGGGGTTAATTGGCACCTTTTTGGCACTTTGTGACAGGACACAAAAACTAATTAAATGGATTTGATTTTAGGTAAAATAATGCCAGTAGCAGATATTGTCCCTAGTGAACCATGTTAAAATAATAGATTCCTTTCATATAAGGTAATACTATAAACCCCCTTCTTAAAATCACTTACAGGCAAACAACTTTCATATAGATGAAAATATCTAAATAATATTTGGCTCAAAGAACTTTTATATGACTCCTAAACAAACTTACATAATTTTGTTCTGGTGGGTCTATTATTACCCGTGGGTCCCAAATAGGGTACGCTTGGTAAAGTTTATTCTGGTATTATGTGGTGTACCATCTACCACCACTAGAGGGTATACTAAGTTTGTCATTCCTTATGAAACTTTTTCATAATTCATCTCAAACCCCAAAAAGTATATACTTATATATTGTATTTTGTATATATATTGTAGTGTAACGACAATATAGGTATTTTGCTGGGTGCTGGGGCAGCTCATCGGGCCAGTGTCATTTTAGTTGTCCTCCGCAAATAAAAGACTTGTTATTACCAACGTTATAAACTGTATACTTGGTTCACGTCTGCTGAAAAACTAGCATAAATGGCGCCATAATGCACGGATTGTTAACGATTTAGCACAAATTCATTCCATATTACGAAAAACATATCGTAAAATATGTGTGTTTTAATGAGCAATCGTTTCAGGATACAAATTAAAATAATAACCAATTTTTTGTGATATCCAGATTGCCAAAATTCTAATGGAGATATTCTGCAATGGCCAACCGACATGTATTCACAGTCATTTGTAGAAAAATATTTGTATATATATTTTTATCTTGATGAAATATTATCGTATTTGTTGAATGAATGTACTTATGTGTTTATTAAATTTGTTATCTTAATAAACAGACAAAAATATACCGAATTGTAATTATTGTTTCTTTATAATAAAACAGTTTTCGTTGAAAATGTTGTTTAATTTTATTAAAATTTTGAATTTCTTAAACGAATCCTCAAAGAGTTAATCTCATCTTATAATGCAAATATACATTTTAACGTTATAGATTATTTGAATATTCATGGGTTTCAATAAATTACATACACTAAAGATTCCATTTTGCTACTAAAACCTCAAAAATAAGAAAATTATTTTCGAAATTGTCCTTAAAATAGTTTTTTTGGTTTTAATATCCTAAAATAAGTAAAGGCATAACAATTTTGGAAAATCTCTGCTTAAAAAAAGTCAAATGGCTTAAGAATTATATTCAGTTTTTTGTGTCTCCTGAACACTTTTTATTTTTGTACCTGAGCCCTTTTCGAAATAAATGGTTCAATTGTAAATGTTATAAAAAATACATATTAAATAAACCCTTATAGCTGACTCAGTCTCTGTTGCAAAAATAAAAAAATAATCCAAAAAATAATTTAAAGCTCAAAGTGACAGGCTTCTTTTGCGCAATAAATACGAATTATGCCCAATTGCTATTGCAGTACCAAAAAACTTAATAAAATAATCTACAATTTCTCACTTTTTTGAAGAGCTTAAATACAAATGTAAGAAAGTTTCGTTATAGTAAAATTTTATTTAGGAATATTTCGTATTCAAAATTTCATTGCTTTTATTCGTAATTACGAGATGAGAGCACCTTATTATATTTTTATTGCCAACATTTACAAGTGCTTTCCGTCTCTTGTGATAAATTACCCTTTTTTATCTCTTACCCCAGTTAATGTTTTATATGAATACATATAAATTAAAGCACAATTTAAATATTTTTATTTCTTAAGTAGATAACAGCTACGAAAATCACACATAAAAATGTGAATACTTCTTTTTTGTTTATCAAATCCTGAGAAATTTGTGAATGTGATATTTTAATTCTGCGCAGTTAAAATTACAAATACTTAATAACAATAAACAGTAATAAAATTGTGTTAATATTTTTTATTAAATTTAGGATCCACAAACTCAAAATATTTCGGCCGCCTCCTCTCAACTCCTCATAAACAACTGAATTCGTAAATATAAAAAATTATTTTGTGAATAAAAATTGTAACAATTCAACAAATATTTTTAACAATGAATTTTTTATATAAATAAAAATGCAATTACTTAGGTGAGCATTTCTTAATTGACAAAAATTTTTTTTTTAATCAAGTAAATGTCAAGAACTTTGCGAATTTAAATCTGGCAAGACTTAATACATGCACTATAGTTTTTGTGCCAAAAACGTGCCATTGTTAATGTTTTATTTTATAACTTGGCTTAATTCTAAAAACAAAAACGTTCTAATATAAAATAAATATTTAGCATTTAATAACTGGGGTCCATAAAAATTCTTTTATAAATAAATTGAAATCATCCCGGTCTCACTAAATGTAGTAAAAAAATCATGTTCATTTTTAGAAAACTTCAGGGCTATAAAATAAAAATCTATGAATTTTGTCTGCACTATTTGGTCGTAAATTTATACAAGTAAAAATTATTTATTTATTACACCGCAGCAAAAAGCTTTGAAAAATTTTAATAAACAGTAGAGATAAAAACTTTAACTGCAAAAAGTTTATTTGTATCTTCGAAATCCGTAGGTGGAGATTGATTCCTGTTTTTTTTATTAAATCACGCTTCAACTTTTCCGGCTCAAATTATGAGTTTTTAGGCGAGAGCCCGATTTTCGTTTCTATTCGTAGGTACAAGTGATTTTACGAATTTTTATTCGTGGGTATAAGTGATGTTACCAATGTTAATTTTAAATATTTGCGAATACGGATACTAATATCTGTGCAAATATCCGCCGAGTTCGAATATTTAATCTGACATTAAGTAACACTGAAAATATGAAATTTAATTGAAAAATTCTCGCTTTTGCGTCGATGGCAATAAATTATAAAAAAGTATCACACTAACCAATGTATTCAACATTATTATAACCGGGGAAATATGCATTAAAAAACATTTTTATAATATTTTCATTAAATAAACAAGTAGAGAAGTGCATAGTCAATTGAATTTCATCGGCCAGAACTCCAATATTTTGTTATCAAAAATTTTAATACCATTCGATAGCAAACATATTAGAACTATGGCATTTAAAAAACAAGATTAAAATATTGGTAATTGTAGGTGTGGCAAGCTGATGGAAACAACAATTTCATGTTGTTTTAGAAAAAATTTAATTTTTGTAAATTTTATCAGAATTAAATAATGATATCTCGCGAGCCATTATCACTAATATATGGGTGTTTCCACAGAAAATGACCCCTTATAGCTCAAAAATTTAATTATTATTCTCAATTTTTTTTTCCGCTTACATTATACAAAATAAATGTATCTGTCATTATCCGAAAGATTAACTTTTATTTTTTTTTATACTAACAAAAATATGCTACTTTGAGTTACCCATTATAAATGAAACCAAACACAAAAAACAGTTAACTTTTTAAAATGTAACGACCGTTACTTTTTTAATGGAATTTTATTAAAAAAATCTCCGAAAATCGGTAACGACCGTTACTTTGGAAACACCCATATATAATTTTTTGTTATATTAGTGGGATAGAAGGCGTTAAGAAATGGTTCGTTGTATCACTGTACCATTTATAACTGTTATGTTGTTAAAAGTTTCCCCTGGATCTATATTTAAGTTAAATCTGAATTTAAGAGTTATACCATCAGAAAGCTAAAAGTTTTTTGCAACTGTTTTGAAATACCCGGGCAACTTTTAAGTTGAGTTAAAACAACGTAGAGAGTCGGTGCATGAGTACTAATTTTTACTTATTCACCAAACGATCGTCTTTCACTGCTAAACAAATACTTTCTCCATAAATAAATAAAAATATTTAAATATTTGAAAGAAAACGTTATGGGTATGCTTGTAGAAGCAATTTTTACTTAATTTGAAAGTAATATCATTTTTGTAAAAAAAATATTTTTTTAAAAGCGTTTTTTGGGGTGTTTCTTAATTGAAAATGGGTATGCTTGTTAGTTCACTGTTTTAAGATCTTACGGCCTACATAACTTCAAAACTATCAAAGTAAATTTTTGGAAACACAAAAATTTTTAATTAACAAGATTTTTAATTTTTATTCTTGACAAAAACACTGAAGTTTATTGTTAAGGGAAAAGCTATTCCTATGCACATTTCACTGGTTGCTAAGGCCAGATCGTCAGTAAACTTCATTCAAAGATTTTGGAAAAACTAAAGATGTTAAACAAATAAAACTGTTGAGCGAATAAGAATTACAAGCAACAGCTTAACTTGTAACAATATCAAAGCTAAGACAACTTCAAAATTTCATAGCTATTCATAGAATGAAAATACAGAAGTAGGGAAGAACATGTAAATCAATTAAGAATTTGAATAAGTTATAAGTAAAAACAGTCATATTTAAAAAAAATTACTTCCACAGAAACATATCAATTATTTTTAATTATTAATTTTTTTGTTTTAAAGACTTTTACTCATATTTTTTGTATGAATTTTTAGGTATATTTTATTGATTATTTCATAGACAATAAAATAAGTATATGTGTTATTAGTAGTTTTACCTTTCTAATAACCTTGATACTATTTATTCTTTTTACTACATTTCAAAATGTCTTTTTTCCGTTTGAAAAATATGGTCATCGTACTAATGCCCCATATAAGGGCCACTCTCGAAAATCAGTTGAATGAGCCTTAAGCCGTCACAAATATTGATATTGTGGTTAAAGTTTGTTTGAATAAAAACACTAAAAGGATTTTGTTCAAAATGCCCGGGCAATCCCGCAGCTTATTCCTGGGGTAGCGGAAATTGAAAACCATGGCGTATCTCGGAAATACTCGTGAAGGGAATAAACTCTTACTGGAAAGCTAATAAATGTAGCTTTTAAACGATAAGAGCATTTAGAAATTTAATTGAAAAACTGCGACCTTTCTTATATGTTTGTAATAAAGAAAGAATTTATTATTTATAAGATTTATCTATGACGTGCTAATTTTTAAAATCAGTTTAAAAACATCAAGCCTTTAAATGTTGGAGGCTGTAATTTGAAAATCGTCGTAATTTCACAAAAACAAAGCGATCGACAACGATTTAAAGTACAAAAGTTTTGTAATCTATGAATTGCTACAAAGCATAGTCATGAAAACGGCTGCATATTTTTCCCCTTAACATTGATTTTTTGAGATGTGGATTAAGTTTAACCACAGTTTGACGTAGTGTGCAGCTCTGATTTTTCCGGCGGATTGTGATTTTTTTTATTAGTTCACTAAACACAAACATTTTAAGCTACACTAAACTGTTTTGTATATAAACTTAGTAATGGCGGCAGAAATCTTTTAAAGTAAGGAATAATACCCCCAAGATTAGTATCTCTTTTTCCTTTGTGGTGGACGAGATTCTTTTTTTATATATAATGGATAATAATTTGAAACAGTGAAGGGCACACACATACTATCACATTTATGCTTGTGTGGGAAGCAGAAGAAAACAAATGACGCTCTTCAACAAGAAATGACAACAAAGCAATTGCTATTAACAGCCGAACGTATATTGTCACAGACCACACGAAGAAGTTAATAGTGTATATGTGCTGACGCCACACAAGCAGAATTTTTATTCGTAGGCACGCGTACATAGGATTTGCAAAAGTGCCCTTCACTGATTTAAAAGCAAATTTCGATCAACCAAAGGTTAAATACCATTTGGTTAAAAGATTGATGTTTGACTATTGACTGCCAACAGTCGTCAATGGCTGTGAGTGTTAAACGGCAAAACCCTCTGAAGAAATTTAGTGATTAGGATTGAAACATGTAAGGGTAACCTGTCCGTGAAAGACGAGGTTCGAGCTCCGCGGTAGCCAATAATGAAAAAAAAATTATCAATAAATTTTAATTAGTTTCATGTTGTAAAGTCCATTTCTTTATAAAAATAATTTAATGAAAATTAAATTTTATGTACTTTAGCCTAATTAAAATATCAAAGTTTTGATTAAAAAACGTCTAACCTTAAAATTATTTTTTCTATAGTGTAAATGAATGAAATCTACGTGTAAAAAGATATCATAAGGAAATTTGTCAATTATGTAGATTAAAAAGTTCGTTCAACAGTGCACCTAAATACATCCCCCTTTTTGTTATGAGGTTGAGATTCATAAAAGAGTAATTTATGCATTTAAAAAAATGTTCGTTTGGCTAATTAATGCAAGATAGTGGGGCAAATGGTTAAAATATGCACTAACAAATCGATGCCAAAGTTCATAAGAAGCTTTAGAAACTTAACCACCATCGAAATAAAATAAGTAAACTCTTTTGAACAGATCTCGTGCATTGATACCAAAGCATCTTGTATAAAATTTAAATACAGAAACTTCACGTGTACTCGTATGGAAGATGCCGTGCCTAATGTTCCCCTTAAACCTACTTTTTGAAAGATGTTGTTTATTATTATCGAAGCTTTTTGCACAAAATTTGGAATAATTTCACTGTTACAGCACTACAAATATCTATAAATATTAATTGTCATTGTTTGGCACCGCCCACTTGAAAATTAAAATATATTAATAGTCTATGCTCAGCGCCGGGCAATAATCACTGTGAAAATTTCAGAAAAATCGGTTCTGTAGTTAAGTAGTATATTGGGAACAAACGATCATACGCATTTTCATTTATATATTATTTATTGCTCCCCCTGCACCTTCCCCCTTAATTTTTATTTTGAAAGGTGTAGTTTACCATAAGAGTGGGTACAAAGCTTAAAGACTTTTGTTCTTAGATATTCGGTATTTAATACTTTCGTTTTATGGGGGTACTGCTCTTCTTCCGTCTACCCCGCCCATTTTTATTTTAAAATTTATAGTTTACCATAATAGCGGCTTTAGCCACGTTTGAAGACTTCAGTTGCGCGATATTAAATATATGCATCCTATGGGGGTATTGCTGTTCCTGTCCCTACCCCCGTACTTATTACCAAAGGTTCAAAGGACTGCTACAAAGTTGAACATGAAAATCACAAAAAAAAGTGAGATTGTTTTTTTTATAAAATATAAAAAAAAAAATATTTACTGGGTTTGTCAGGAAACCCATAAAATATTACTGTCAATGCTATTTAATAAAACCAAACTGTTGCTATTCATTTGTCATTCTCGCTTCATTCTTCTAAATTATAGTTCACAATGAAACTGTTACTGCCTCGTGCAAATGTGTTAGAAATTTATTAACAATAATAAAACTTGAAACGTGTCTTCTTCTATTACAGCAACACTTTTACACACACTTTGACACACTCTAAAAATGTTACCGAAGAAATACATACAGACGACACTCTAACAACAAGGAATTTTTCTAACACAATTTCGATTATTGAATAAAATGGCAAACTTATACATACATACATACATACATACATACATATGTACCCTTTTCCACCTGTGGTGCAGGGTATAAACAAAATTTACGTAAAAACTTACTGCCTGTTTTTTAAGCCAAAATGCAAATTTTTGTTTAGAAATTTATATTGAAAACAAAAACAAATTAGAGTTTTTTTTATTGTTGTTTCAATATAAATTTCCAAGCAAAAATGTTTATTTTAATGTTCAATCAGAACTGAGTATTAAGGCCCAACTATAATATGCATAAGCAGGCCTTAGCAATTGTGCGAAGACATGTGAATCATACGTGTCAAACCATATTGAGCTTAAGGAAACTTTTTGTTAAGTTTTATGAAACTGTCATTTACTTAAGCAAAAGGCGAAACTCACGCACATTCCGTAAGGAATCAAATGAATATTTTGTTTTTGTTTTTCTAAATGCATTTGAAAGGCTTTTTGCTAACTTTTGACAGTTGCTTAAGCTAGCTCATGCATATTACAGTTGGGCTTTTGAAATTTAGGCAAAAATTCACAAGCCCATTATCAAATTCAATGAAAGCATTGTTGGAAGAAGGAGTGCCTATTTGTGAAAACAAACTAAAAAAAACGTTCTTGAATTAAATGGATTTTATTTCAAGACATCCTTCTACGACAAATTTGTATGCCAAATTGTAGGGAAAATGTGGTCTCGACGCTGTTCTTTTTGCTCACTTATTTTGAAAAATAGTAACTCAAGCAACCAATAGGAATGCGTACATAGTTCATACCTCTCCACTCGTCAGCAATGAAAGCACTCGTGACCCAGCGTATATCAGGAACAACTGGCAGTGCATCTGATCTCGCATACATAAAGGTTAGCTCAAGTGTGCCCAACCTGAACAAGTGTGCTGAACAAGCCGTAAATATAGTTCAGAGCATGACATCGTTCGATAAGAAGAATACCAACGAAGAACCTTCTACATCTCGTTTGACATTAATAAACACTGGCGCTGTGCCAAATATACAAAAGTGCAAACAGGTATGATTATATAACCATAACGTAACGTCAAAGTACCAGGATCGAACGCTTAAATAATACAAAAGTTCTAAAGTTGCCTCTTTGCCAGCAAGCCAAAATGGAATTGCTCTACTCTCCATTCCAGACGAGGAAGGAGCAGAATCAGCTTATGAAGCAGTACTTAAAGAATCCAAACCTCCACCTATTTATTTGCGAGAGCAAACATTGAATACCATAGTAAATTTGTTGTTCGGACTTGTGGGCAGCAATAACTGTTATGTCGTGTCAATACGATGAGGGCAAATCCAAGCCCATACTGAAATGGACTTTCGTGTCATCTTAAACCACCACGTTACAGCAAAAAAAAGCTACTTTTCTTATTAAAAAAGGTTCTATTGTTACAGAAGAAATAAGTTCTGCCTTAAGCTTAGATACCATTATCGGCACAATGTACCAATTTTTGTCATATTTCATGTGCCGGTAGTGTGAACGGTCAACATTTTTTAAAATGCGACAATCTGTGCCGAAATTGTGCTGACTGTGGACAATCAAAATTAATCATGAGAATATTTTTTTTAGTCAAGAAAGTTTCAAACAAAACAAGTTAAAATCAGGATATATTTTTTTGGATTTTCTTGTTTTAAGGAAAGAAATCGATTTCTTTAGAAAATATACTTCTTTCCGTGCAATAGTATGCATTTCAAAGTATTTAAAAAACGGAAACTAATTTTGGATTAATGTGTCTTGATTTTAATGTATTCAAATAAAAGTACAAAAATGTTGGGTATCTATAAAAGCGCTTATGTAGCGCCCTTTAAAAAAAAGCACTAAGGGAAAAATATGCGCCTTTTCGACAGTTAAAAAGCACTAAATCTAGCGCCAAAGGCGCTAAATTGGCAAGCCTGGTTGCCATCCCTGGTTTGTAAACATCTGTTTACAAAATAACAATTTCATAAAGAAAAGAACAAGTGCAGTTAGTTTGAATAAAATTGAATACTTATTATTAATACGATTTCCGTATGACGTGCTAAATTCGCAGTTTTTCATATTTGATAAATACACTGAAATTTATTGTTGAGGGAAAGCTAGCTTCTATGCGTATTTCACTGGTTGCTTAGGCCAGCTCATCAGGAAACCTTTTCCAAAGATTTTAGAAAGGCCAAAAATATTATACAAATAAAACCCTAAAGCGAATAAGAATTATAAACACTCAAAGTCTTACTTGTAACAATATCAAAGCCAAAACAAAACACCAACAATAAACAGTGAGTTTATCTTTTCTTACATTCCCCTACAATTGGTTTTTTTTATATTTTTATTTAAAATTGTTAAGAAACATAATGGACTATTCAGACGGCGAATTTTGCGAATTTCTAAAGTAAAATTATGTCTGCCAACAAGCAAATAAACAAATACATATGTATGATTAAAATTATTGTCGCAATTTAGTGTTGGACGATACTGGGACCACCTAAGAATAAATTGTGAATGTTTTTTTAAATATGCGCCGATATAGCATGATAAAACTCGTCACAGATTGTGATTAAGCTTTAGAGTTAGAGGGGTATGAGGTGAGATCTGTTCATAATATTTTGAACAGAAACAAAGTTCCTCAACCAATGCATCGTATCGAGATAGCATTTTATTGATTGCTACTTAAATCAAAAAAATTCGGTTCATCCTATTTACAACTTGAGTTACCTCTTAACGGGACCCTTCCGTTCTCAATGCACCACTTGTCAGGAATACGGGCATACAAACTCATATTGCAAGCTACCTCACGTATGTATGTGTGGTTGGTACAGGAAAAGACGCTTGTCAAATTACGTTGCACAGACTATCAATCTTATCAAAGCTATTCGATAAACTCTTCCATTCAAGTCAACTCTCTATCTAAATGAACACGCAATCAACGGATTCCAAACAAGGTAATGTAACGGTCCGCCATCTAACGTTTTTATTTTTCAACTAGTGCTTATTTCGTGAATGGTAACACTTAGCTCATGTCAGATAATTAGTTTTATCCTTCCGCTGAACGAATATGGTTGTGTATACGCTTGAACAACGCTGGGAAATATTGCGACATTACTTTGAAAATCATGGTAATGTTGCAGAATGTGTGAGAAAAAAATCATCTTTTCAGATGAAGCTCATTTTGATCTTGGCGGGTATGTAAACAAGCAAAATTGTCGCATTTGGGGCACAGAAAACCCGCACGCATACATTGAAATGCCGTTGCATCCAAAACGAGTCACTGTTTGGTGCGGATTTTGGTCCAGAGGCATAATTGGGAAATTTTTTTCGAAAATGAGCAAGGAGTGGCCGTTACTGTCGACGATCGTTATCGGGCCATGTTGAACCAATTTTTGTTCACAAAAATTGAAGAGGAGGATATTGGCAACATTTGGTTTCAACAGGACGGCGCTAAAGACGATTTACAATTTTTGGTTTCATCTGGCAAATTTATTCACAGTAGGAAATAATATATTGATTTATATTTTTGTATTCACTTTTAATTATACATATTCCAAAAATTAAAAATGTTGTTTTTTTAAGAATATGTGTGTATAAATAGATTTTATTGTACGTATATATATATATATATATATACGTATATATGTATGCCGCCACTTACAAATGACTTCGAAAACAGCTGATGTAAGATGGTTTGGTATGTCAGTTCAAAATAGAACACACTCTTATTGAAAATTGTACACTGCTAATTTGAGCTGACTTTTACAATGGAAAATTTGATAAGGGCACAGCTCAATACCTCTACGTATTTTTTAAACACCATTACCCCGGTTTTCGTCGCTTCGGTTTCCGTCGTTTTCGAAGTTTCGTCTTTTTAATATTTCTGTGATTTCGAAGTTGCGTCGATTTTGTTTCACTTTGCGTCGCATGGCTTCGAAGTTGCGTCGCTAGTGCTTCGATTTGCGTCGTTAATACAAAAATTTTTGTAAAAAGCTTGCAACTGGTTTGAAATTACATTTGCTGAAGTAAAGTTAAATTTAAATATTTTGCAACAACGAGTCAAAATAAGCAAACGCATTCTTAATCAGGAAAAAGGTCGTTGGTATTGAAAGAAACCTTGAACTGGCCCCCTCTACAATAAAATCCATTAACTGTTCCAGTGACGCTGAAAAAATTAAAAAATTTGTTGAAACAAGAACATCGTTATAACATAAACAGGTTACAAAAATTAGAATTCTCTTAATGAAAAAATGGGGCCTCTTCCTACTATTTGGATTGAAGATCAAAAATGGAGTTATTCAAAAGAAAGCTTTAACTTTATTTGATGATCTAAAATAAAATTATTCGTTATAAAGTCTATCAAATCAAACATTTTTTTCGGCTAAAATTGTGAATCTCGGAACCAATTAAATAAAAATCAATACAAATGTATGGAAAATCTTGCTTCGCTTTGCGTCGAGATTTTCCGGTTCCAATTAGTGACGCAAACCGGGATATTGGTGTATTTTAAAGAATTTCTATTTCAACTTTTTTATGCGAAAATTCTTTCAAAATATATCTAGTAATTCAACTAAATATTTTCATTATTTATCCATTAAACATTTTGTGTAAATGATTAAGTGTCAAGGAATATTTGTTGTCCTTACTGTTGTGCTTTTCTTTTGTATTGAACACTTTCATATTTATGAGAGTGAATTTATCGACAGGATAATAAAACTTGTTCATTGTTAATACATCAACAGCAACATAAATCAACACGAGTACAACTGCAAAAACGAGGCAGTTTTATTTAATTTTTGTTTAGCTTCATTTTCTTATTGTTCCTTTTTATGATTCACTATTAGTTTTTATTGTATATATTTTGTTTTCTTTTTTTTGCTTTTTTTTTAATTAAACAATATAGAACGTAGCCTTCCTAGCATTTGGGAGAAATTGTTTTTAAAAAATCACTCAACAATGTCTGTTTCGAGTATTTTTGATGGCATAAAATTGATTTTTTTTTGCATGTTTGAATAGAGTTTCGAAAATGAATCGCGCTTACGAATAAAAATTTAATATTTTAAATACTAGAACAAAGGTTACGAATTTTAAATGAAAGACTTTGGAATGTGACTTTTTTAAACGCTGTTCTACCCTCCACCAAAATTGGTAATTGAGGATATATTTGCGAAGTTTGTAATTTCCTGTGAGAGTTTTTAAATACTTATCTAAGACCTCCAACCAAACTATTTTAAAAGAAAATTGTATACATATTATGTTTATTATAACCATATTAATGATTTCAGCGATAACCATATTATAGTTAAATTATGCCTCCATCAAGAAGGCCTAATCATATTATTGTTGCCTCCAAACATGTTATGATCAAAAATAACTAAAATTTTTTAAACCTTAAAATAGCTTGGTTGGTTTTCACCCATAGTATGTTGCTCTTGGAAAAGAGGAAAATAATATTGTAAATTTGAAAACAAATTATTGCCATATTTAACCATAACATTTTTAGAGACAACCATAATATGGTTGTGGGTTCTTGATGGAGGACTAATTAAATCATAATATGGTTGTCGCTGACAATTATATGGTTGTATTAACCATTATATGTTTAAAATTTTCTTTAAAATTAGTTTGGTTGGAGGTGACCGTATTAGCACATGTTTTTGCTCTACGTGCATATATTCAGGGTCCTTGAGTAGCTAAGTCGATTAAGCCATTCCGTCTCTGTGTTGCAAGCACGTCTGTTCAACAACAGCAACAACTCAATAGAATATTTCTCCTTAGCAGTTTGAGTTCAGTAAGAAAAGGCTAATGAACCTAAATATAGAAAGATCCCTAAAAAAATTACTTACTAACATAAAATGTTGGCAAAATGCAACGATTATTACTAAAATTTGCAAAAACTCTTTTTATATAATTGGAAATCATACTGAAAAATTAATTTTATTAACTATACACCCCATAACTATTAATAATTCTTAGATAAATCTGAGTTCCACAAATAATAATTCCAGCTATGAAATGGGAATTAAGCACATTTTAAAGAATCCTTGTTAATTAATTTTTGAATACCAAGAAAAACTTTGATAACTAATATGCATGTGGCAGTTCAGTTTATTTACGAACTGGCAAAAAAAGATAAACTCACTGTTTATTGTTGTTGTTTTTGTTTAAGCTTTGATATTGTTACAAGTAAAACTGAGGTGTATAATTCTTATGCGCTTAACAGTTTTATTTGTTCAATATCTTTAGCTTTTCTTAAATCTTTGGATGAAGTTTCCTGACGATCTGGTCTAAGCAACCAGTGAAATGCACATAGGAAAAGCTTATCCCTTCAACAATAAATTTCAGTTTCTCAATAGTATGCAATGGGAATTTAGCACATTTTAAACAAACCTTGTTAATTAATTTTTGAATACCAAGAAAAACTTTGACATAAACTATAACTAACATTACAACTTATAACTAAAACTATAAATAATTTTAAGATCATTTAACTTTCGTAACAGTATATATATTCTGGCTCCTTGAGTAATTTTAAGTCGATTAAGCCACGTCCATCTGTCTGGCCGTCTATTGACAACACGCTCACTTTTGAAAAACTCAAAAGAAATGAAAAAACTTGGTGTCAAATTGCTTGTAATTATCCTACGCAGTTTGGGATTGAAATCCAGCAAAATCTGTTTAGTAGGATCAGAGCTATGAATCAAAATTTGGAACCACCCTAAAAAATTTATAATTTTGTTACAAAAACTAACATAAATGGTCGAACAATGCACGGAATAATATAAGATTTTACAAAAGTTAGTTTTGTTCGACTGGAAATCACACTGTAAAATTGCGTGAAGAGCCGTCCATAATTTACCCTAAGCCCCATATAAACACTACTCCCGGAAAACAGTTTAGTACACCTAAAACCGTAATAATTATGGTATCAAAATAAAATTTAATACTTCACAGTTTTATAGGACTAGAAAAAGCACTAATAAATTTCTTGATGATCGGTCCATAATTTACTATAGGCCCGATATAAAGCCCATTCTGGTAAATTAATTAAATACGCCTAAAAGCGTAGCAGATATATTTATTGTGGTAAAATTTCTTCCAACTTAGTTTCATATGGCCAAAACAAATGTTATGCAATTTGGGATATACGGTCCATAATTTACCTTAGATCCCATATTTAGCAGCCTTCTGAAATTCACTGTAAACGCTAAAATTAATTTCCCCGCTGTTTTGAAATTTATTGAAATTTATGTTTTTTAATATCAGAAATCACTCTGCAGAATTTTGGGACTGACCATGGCTCCAATATAAATCCCCCCTTAAAATCATTTAAGTTCGGCTTTAGCTGTAACAAATCGTGATATTTTACTCAATTGTAAAATATTGTCGGTCAATAATTTAATATATGTGACCTTCTCCGAGAAAAGGGACCTAGTGTGTGAAAATGAAGTTTTGAGAAAAACGAATTTCATCTTATTCTACACCCTTTTAGGCACCAGAAAGCACTCTTAAGTCCAAACCCGTTTTTTGACAAACTACGTCCTTTTTCTCGGAGAACGTCACATGTGTCTTAACGGCAACCAATTTTAATGCTGATGTCCTTTTTTATAAAGATAAATAAATAATAAATAGATATCATGTGGATATCACTCCTGAAATTATTAAACTGTCGGTGCTGGGTATCAAAGATTCGGCACAGCCGAATATAGCACTCTGACTTGTTTATATGCAGGTTGTGTATTTATCACTTGAAAAACTTTCAGGCAGCTGTTTTTTTAATGAAAAACAAACTTGCAAATATTAAAAAAAACGACAATGGAAACGCACTAGATTTTAAACAAAATCACCTAGATTGCGTTGTATTGTAAGCGGGCTATAAGATACATCCTGATGTGAACTTCATATACATACATATGTATGTATGTATGTAAGAGTATGTACTTAAATTAAATTACTGTGCAATGTACTTGGGGTACCATTTTCTGCAGACACAATAATCTCTTATTTTAATCGTGCAGAAAAGAAAAGACTTCTTCCAGTCATTATTTTCGTAAAATACTAGATGGATGGAGAGAGGGTGTATGTATGTGTATGTATTTCAGTAATTTCTTTAAACCAGTTTCATTTTCATTTATTACATCTTTCTCTCTTGTACTTTTTCAATGTTTTGTTGAACAAACAAAATTCGTTTAACAACTTCTGTTGGTTGCCGTTATTTTTATCTGAATATCCTTCTCAATTTTTGTTGCTTAAATTAATAGACAATGTATATTATGAAATGTCTTATTTTAAATCTAAAAGAAACCAACAAACATTGTTTTTAATAGACTGCCGTAGGCCTGCTGTTTATCTGAGGATTTAAAAAAAACAATAAAAAATTTCTTTTAGCTTTTCCTATACCGGCCATAAAGCTTGTAAACAATAAATGAACTGTTTTACAGAAGCACTTACATACTGTATATGTAAATCCTATCAGTTATCCCTAACTCTTTAAGCATAACGCAAATACCTTGAAATCTGTATATTCCGTTGAAATTAAATTAAATGTTTTACTTCCGGGATATTGTTGGTAATCGCTTCAAATGCATTATAAGCATTTGAAGCTTAAGCAAGACAATGTTGGTGGTGATGTCCAGTATGAAATGGGTATAGAAAAGAGATTTTTTTTATGGAAATTTCAAAGAAAAGAAGATACGAAGTGGAGCCAAAAATGTAAAATTATTAATTTAAAATTTTTAACTATTAAATTAAATCTTATTATTTTTTCGACCTTTCTTTAATTAAAATATTTTAAAAAATAAATATATTATTTATTAAATTATTAGTTCCAATATTTCGATATCCTTCGGATATCATTATCAAGGAATGAGTTACAGGTATATTTGCAAGAGACTTATTACTGTCTCTGATTTTCAATAATTAATGTCAGTTGTTGTTAAAAATTTTGCGCAAAAAAAAAAAAATAATTTTTAAATAAAAGTAAAACAAACGAAAAACAAAACGTTTTTATATCCATCACAATATAACCAAAAATCACAATATAACACAAATTGTACGCAAACACAAGAAAAAATTATTAAAAAAAAAATACATGCTTGCATAAAAAAATACTTTACGCAGATGCAAAAAAGGGTATTATTTCACACTCAATTATAAGTGCCGGTTCACACACGTCAAGTTTTACTCGGCAAGTCTTGAGTTTTTAGGAGAGAGGGGAAGAGAAATGGCATTATCTTTTCCCTTCTCACCTAAAAGCACAAGACTTGACGAGTCAAACTTGACGTGTGTGAACCGGCACTAACTGCTGGTAAGAAATGGAACAATTTGCCATTCATTGTTGCAACATATTTAGCAAGGTATATTTATAGCAGGTAGTCTCGGAAAGCCAGCTGTTTATTTTTTATTTGCTTATTTTGCGATACGAACTGTCAATGTTGTATAGCAAACAAGTTTTTTGTCCTTATCTTTTGTCTTTTTTGTATCTTATCAGCCCCTTTGCTTTTTGACAGTTCGTATCACATAACAACAATAAAAACCCTGTTGTTTGTTTTATTGTACAATTGTTGTAATACCTTGATATTTAGAAAGGAAAACGACAACTTCTCACATTTTTGCATATATTTTTAGAATAGAAAAAAAACCGCGCGAATGGTAGAATACATGGAAAATTCTTGTCAGAAAAGAAAACACCATAAATTAACCGATGTGGTACATTTTCATTTATTTTAAGTTTCCATTGGAAAAACTTAGCAAGGTGGTCTCAATATTAAACAAATACAACAACAACAGACAAAGCAATAGCAGACAACTATTTTCTGAGGCCACCTTGTACACAAGTACACTTTTTTTTAGATATTTTTTTTTGTATTTAGTAGTGCTGCCATACTCAAAAAATCAATCTGTATTTAAATACGATTTAAGTTTATATGAAAATTTTCTTAATAAAGATTTAAATAGTATCCTGAAAATGCCCAATTTTCTTATTCCTTCAATAGTTTCCAGGAATTTTTTTCTATGCACTATCAGAATTTTCGTTTGTATATTTCTGTTAGCTATCCTTTGGCTAGCAGTGAATACACATTCGAATAATATGAAAATTTATATCTTTAATTTTGTAAAAAAAAAAAACATTTTTATTATTATCAAAATAATTTTCGTGGGAATACAAAATTTAATTTAAATGATTTTGTTATTCGTGCTTAATTCCCAATTTTTATTATTTGATAAAAACACTGAAATTTATTGTTGATGGGATAAGCTATTCCTATGCGCATTTCACTGGTTGCTTAGGCCAGATCATCAGGAAACTTCATCCATAAAGATTTTAGAAAAACTAAAAATATTTAACCAAATAAAACTGTTAAGCGTATAAGAATTACAGAAACAGTTCTATTTGTAACAATATCAAAGTTTAAACAAAATCATCAACAATCAATTGTAGTGGGGAATGTAAGGAGAGATAAACTCACTGTTTATTGTTGATGATTTTGTTTAAACTTTGATATTGTTACAAATAGAACTGTTTCTGTAATTCTTATACGCTTAACAGTTTTATTTGGTTTAATATCTTTAGTTTTTCTAAGTAGTGTATAAAGTCATTCCAAAAATTAAAGGAATAGGACTATTACAAAAAAGCTTTATAAAATACATAACTGAAATTTAGCTCATGGAATAAATTCGAAAAAATAAAGAATGTTAAATATAATAAAGTAACCTATGAAAGGAAATAATTCCCAGTTTCTATTTGTTAAAATAGTTGAGTTAAATACATTCAATTTATAAAGTATCACTATCCAGTGTGACACAAAAATGCTGACGAAAGCTGTAGCGGGCCAGAAAATGCATTACATTCTGCTGGTGTCTAATAATTGTAAATTTTTCTGTACATATAATATACTTCATTGCTATCCAAAGGACAGCTAAGGTAAAATGTAACAAGAAGATACAATATAATAGTCTGGTAGTGTATAAAGTCATTCCTAAAAATTAAAGGAATAGGACTATTACAAAAAAGCTTTATAAAATACATAATTGAAATTTAGCTCATAGAATAAATTCGAAAAAATAAAATATGTTGAATATAAAAAAATTTTAAAAACACAAGAAAAAATGTTCAAAATATTGATCAAATAGCGATCAAAGCTACTTGGGACAAATTTAGCTAACACCAATAGGTAATAAGTTACATGGATGAGAAAGAACGTCTGTATGGCCAAAATGCAAGCTTTGACCCTCTCTAACTCAGAAACTTTTTGAACGATTTTGTTGAAAATTTATGTCTAAACTACTATCCAATAGTAATAATTTCGAAAGACATGAAATCCCCCATATATATTTTACTTTCTTTTTCGAGCAAAAATGTAGCAACCGTTGAGACTAATCTTCAGCAACAATTTGTATAAAATTATAAATGACGTTATTTTATTTAGTTTTGAATTCAAATTTTAACAAAATGTTTTAAAAAATAATAAAAAAAATAAGTCATATTACTGTGGGCAAAATTTGGAAACGTTTTCTTAATTAAAAATATGTGTAGGTTGCGAAAAAAAGTTGTTGCTCTATTGTAAACACCAAGTGAAAATGTTGCTGTTATTTTGAACGAAGGTTAAAACTAAAATCTTGTTTTGCTTTATCTTTGGCAATAAATTGTTTTAGATGAAAGCTAACAAATGTCGATTTGCATATATACGGATTTACTATAAAAATTTGTTTAATAATCCTTTAAAAAACATGTTTTATTTTTTGGAACTAAAGCCGATGAAATGCTTAAGTCCCGAAAGTGATTTCAGACAAGCGGTATAAAAAATTAAAACTTTTAGCTCGACTAATTAGTTCATTACAGTAAATAACAGTATAGAAAGTTACAAAACAGTTTTAAGATTTCTGTAATAGATGCAAAATTTTTTTTTATGTAGAACAACAAAAACATTTACTTTTAATAAAAGCAGGATGATGTGTTGTGGCCACATTCAAGGACACACTTTGTCATAATTTACGAAATAAATTGTTTTAAAACTAAACCAATTTTGAGTTAAATTTTAAGTTTAACAAAATTTCAACAGTCTCATTAAATTATGCCAAAAACAAACACAAATTTTTCTTTCCTTTTATGTTATTGCTAATTCTATTTTTTTTGTCTTCCTTTATTTCCTGTGTCATTGAAAGGACACACAAAGGATGAATTGGGGTAAGTATTGTTGTATATAGTTCATGCCCGGTCAATCTTTAACAGATGACTTTTAAAAACAAACCGTACTCTTGTTGCTATTTATCTCGTCTACTCTCCTGAGCCCCGATGAATAATTTGTAAAGTTTGCTGACATCTATGTATGATTCTAGTATGTGTGTGTTATTGTGTATACACAGAGATAAAAAACAGTGTCAGGCAGCGTCACGAAAATTATGAAATATTCTCTGGAATGGCAATAAAAAAATTATAGATGATTTTAGTATGAGCGGTGTCTCTGTGAAAAATACTTCCTGAAAAATACAACTGAAGTTTAGTTGCCAGCAGCGAAAAAAACATTTTTTTTTTAATTTTATATTTCCAAAGGACCGGCGTTGCCGGATTTTGCTGCTGGCAACTCAACTTCAGTTGTATTTTTCAGGAAGTATTTTTCACAGAGACACCGCTCATACTAAAATCATTTATAATTTTTTTCGAGTAGGATTTTTTCAATGTACGCTTAGAGTTGTTGTGAATTTTATTTCGATACAAATCATCATTTATTATATATCTTTTTAACATTCCTGCTACATCATTTTATTTTCTACTTTCATAAGAATTAAATTTAAGAAATTTAATAAAATTGATTGATTAGATTTATGAAGCATAATTCTTTCAGTGAACGACAAATTTTAAGAACAGAATAATTCCTCTAGATAATATTAATTTTTTTCTCTGCGTGTATGAGTCTGTATTTTAGTTACACTGGTCATTGAGCACCAACACAACAGTGACTAAACTGTCATCATTTAAAACTAAGGGAAAGAAGAATACCTACCAATCGAAAGTCATTGTACGTGATACGATATTGTGGATTGTATGCGATGTTGTAAAGGGTGTCCCCAATTTTCTAGTATAAATGTACAGTTCTAAAAACAAAATTTAATAACCCTAAACTGTCAAGGTTTTCAACAATGGATATAACAATGTGTTTGTGTTGCTGAGCAATACCTCAAAAATATTTAAAACAATTTGCCGCATTTGGTGTTCAGAAAATCCACATAAGACTGTAAAAAAATATGCATCCAAAATGTACACCTGTTTATTGCGGGAGGCATAATTTGATTATGCTTGATATCGCTTCATGCATAAACGGTTTCGTTTGCTGAAAATAATTGATATTGCTTTTGCAAAAATGTGTGTGTTCGGCGTTACGTGCCATAAAGAGGGTGAAACAATTAAACTACTGCATGAAAAAAAGCAACCGTCTTTTACTTTCTCATTTCGGTGGTCTTAATTGTCGGCCCAAGATGATCTCATTTAACGCTATTTTGGCTTTCTTTATTAGGTCATTCAAAGGCAAATTTCTTTGGCAACAAAATAACAACCAATGACTAAAACTGTATTTTCTATATTTTAAGTCTTGCTTTAATCATGGGACACCCCTTGTAATAATGATTCCATTGATTTTATGAAGAAGAAATAACTAAAGCACAAATTCTTCTAATTAATTTAGTTTATGAATGTAACTAAACAGTTTTACCAATATTATGCTTAGAAATACATTCGGTCTTAATGCTAAAAAAATGAACATAACGAAGAAATTAGAAAGAATATTAGAAAAAACAATGCGTCTTTTCGAAGATTTGTCTTAATTGTTTTTAATCAGAGGAGAAAAAGTGATTTATTTCTACATATTTGTGTATAGAAATTAAGCGTTTACTTAAATATATTGAGAAATATTTCTTGGAGATCATGAATATTCCGTTAAAAATAATAAACTTTAATATTTTTATTTAAAACCTCACACGGTTTGTGTCTTTAATACCTTAAATATACGCCTTCTGATTAGGAACGGACTGTAGTTTATTTAAGAAGCATTCCGTTCAGTCATTTTTAAATAAATAAACATTAACTGCCGTATTCATAATTAATAAAATGAGTTTGAAATGTGTTTTAAGGCAAATTTTTCATACAAATTTTTCTTAAAATGCATTTCAAATCCATTTTAATTTTTTTATGAATACGGCAGTAAAAAATCCAAGCAAATTTAAAAAACTAAGTGGATTTTCAGTTGCAGCTAATATTGTCTGTTAATTAAATTAATTTCTTCTTTATGTAAAAATTCAACCGCGAATTCCATAAAAAAACAAAGAAATATTCAGTAATTTTATATAAATTAACTATCAAAAAATTAACTACATATTCCTTAAAAACAAATGAACAATCAGTTATTTTATATTATTTAACTACCAAAATTAAATTTTTACTTATCTATTAAAAACGATTTGCTTGTTTTGTATAAACCAATTCCCAGTTTCTTTTTGTTAAAATAATTTAGTTAAATATATATGTATACATCAAATTTTAAAATTAATATAATTGCGAAGCCATGCTTGCTGCTGGTGTCTTATAATTGAGAGTTCTTCTGTAAACAACGTGGTCAGCAGCGATGCCAACTTAGTGCTTTTGGCACTATTAATGGTGCTTTTTGATGCCCCAAAACGCCCAAATTATATCCATAGTGCCAAACTAAGAAAAAGCACTAACTTGGTGCTTTTTCAATTTTTCGTTAGTGGCTTTAGTGCATTTTAAAACATTGATTAAATAGAGAATGATTTAGATTTGATATTTCGGGTAAAAATTTTGAGAAGGCCTGTAAAGATTTTAAGATTTCAAATGATAAAAAAGTGATAGAAGAATCTACCAAAAATTTCATTAACGAGGTTAGTGCTAGGCTTCCTAGCAATTTGGAAATTTTACAAAACGTTGCACTTTTTAGCGTTGACAACATTTTTAGTTATCTTAATAAAAACGATGTATTTACTGTTTCAAAAATAGAAAATTGCTTGGAAAATATAAGCGATTGTGAATGGAACTAAACAACGGTTTTGAGTCATGTAGAAAAAACGTATTGAAAAGTTAAAAGACATGCAGTCGAAAACCGGACAAAAGAACGCAAACTTTAAAAATAAAAAAAATCCGTTACTTGGTATAAACAAAGTGTTAAATTAATTGAAAACAGCTGACAGAAAATGCATTTATAACGAGCGTTGTGTAACCTGCCATTTTTCAAGCGCTTTACCCTTGGTCTACACTAAAGATAAATCTGTGGTTTTCACGAATAATCGCGTAAGTTATAAAACCAAACTTTTCAGGAGAGCAAAAACAATTATTTTTTTAAATTGCGGCTTCTGTTGATGCTTTTTTAAACTTTTTTCTTTACTCTCCTCTTAACGGTGACTTTCTACGTATTATACATAGTTTTCATGAAAAAATCCTCACAGGATCACAATCTGTAATATGATTAAAAATGCATATGTTTGATTGACTCATTAAGTATGTGCAATATAACATCATATCTCCACATAAGTTATTATTTGTGAAAATAAATGTTATCATTTTAATCACACATGACGACTTACGTTGTTCTTTTTAGCACATAAGTTGTTATTAATAGAAAAATACTTTCATATTTTTTGCACGAATAACAACATAACATCACATATGCTTTCAATTTGGAAACATATTCAGCAATTTTACAATTTTTGGTGATGTACATATGTCGACATAAATCGTTATTATAGTAAAATATTTTATTAAACAGTTAACTTAAGTTTTTTTTAGCAGAAAAAAATTAATAATACTACATTATATTCTAAAAAGCTTAATACTTATAAAAACCAAATGCAAAATGTAGCACTTTGATCATTATCTCAATTTCGGTAAAAACCAACTTACGCGATTATTCGTGAAATACACAGAAATATGTCAGCAAGTTGGCAATAACGTCGGCAGAATAACCGAGCAATATTTCTTATTGCTCAGCTTATGTTAAAGGCATGGAACAACGTACTTATGTTAAGTCATAATTTGAAAGAAATCAAAGACGAAGGTGCAGTGTAAAAACTGACACCATCTTGCAAAATTATTTTTATTAATATAAATTCTTTCTTATTCGACTTTATTATTTAAATTTATACTAATTTGTTTAAGCTTAAGGTCTTTTTTTTTATAAAAATATTAATTTTATTAAATTTTGTTTCAAGTAAAATTAATATTTTTATAAAAAATAGAACTAAAATTCAAACAAATTAATAAAAATGTAAATATTAAAGATCAAATAAGAAAAACATTATATTAATAAAAATAATTTTTGTAATATTATTTTAGTGTTTATTAAATTCTTTAATTTAATTTTTTTACTACAATTATAATTTGCTACCATTTCACAAATTAATTTCTTTCGCAAACAAGTTGCTTCTATTTTTTTCTTTTTTGCTTCTTTTTTTCAGTTTACAACCAAATTTGATGTTTTATGTTAGCAATAATAGTCAACGAAAATGGACTAACAATTATTGCAACATAAATTTCCGGCAATAAATATGTACAAAAAATTGTTGTCTACATTAAAGATAACATAATTTTGACATTTACTGCAATATATGTCGCAATAATTAACTCTTGTATAGACGGGCAGTTAGTTTTCAAACTCACGACACTCGTCTCCAAATAAGCGCATGTTGTGCACTTCTACCTCTAGCGCTATTGCAGAAAGGATTGACTAAGTATCAGAATACAAAAATACATGTTTTTTCTATTTTACATCTTATGTGATTAAGTTTAATAAACAATGGGCGGTCATTGCAAATTTTCGGAAATTCCAACAGGCCAAACGAAAATCGAGCTTGCACTGTATTACTTTCAAACTTTTTTGTGGAAAATTAAAACTCAGCTGATGATGATCCAAATGATTTGGATGATATTATTTTTACTGAAAATAATAATAAAAAATGGTCACTCATCAACGCTGTTGCCTTTTTTTTAAATTTTGAGGGTATATAATATTTGGCACAGACAAATGCAACTTGTTTTGTGTTTTATTAAATTGTAAAAATGGTTTAGTTCTTTTTTACGCTTATGTTTTGTTAGAAACAGTGCTTTTTTGTGCTTTTTTTAATTTTCAAGTAATTTTTGCTCTCAAAAAGTTGGCATCACTGGTGGTCAGTACAACAAAAGTAAAACAAACGTGTGTAGCGGACAGGTGCCTATTTTTTAGAAATTCGACTCTTTTGTGGAGTAAACGAAAATAACTGAATTTAATAAAATAACAGAATATTTCTTTGTTTTAAACGAAATATTCAGTTAATTTTTTGATAGTTAAGCTTCGTACAGACGATGGTAAGATCTTACAATATTGTCATTAAAATTGCCTAAAAATGCCGTCCAACTGTGTGAACATTGTAAGATCATTTTTATTTGGCAGATGTGTAAAACAAATGCATCTGACAATGGTACCATTTTATTTTTACGGAACATGAAGTTGAATTTTTGACAGTAAAAATTAAATGAACTTTTCGTTAAAAATTAATTAAAAATAAGTAGACCGATTTTTATTATTGTGAGTGTAGGACATATGGTCAATTCTGCACCTACCAGTACAAAATTTTGCCATGCCATAGTTTAAAAAGTTATCGTCAATAAATTTTATATCAGTGAGCAACATTTAAAGAAAATCATGGCATTTTAAGCTATTTTCAGGAGATGTATTTGTATGGGAGATATGGTCAAATATAGACCGATTAAAAAAAATGGTAAAGTGATTTATGTGGCAATAAGATATTTTTGGACCGAATTTCATCTAGGTACTGACATAATAAGACAGATTATGGGAAAAAAGACCCTATTCCGGAAAGAAACTTGTATGGGGCTATGTGAACGATTGTCCCAGTTGTGCCAATCAATTGTTTCCAAAATTGTGACATTCACTTTGCTCAAAAGATTACATGGACAGACAACCAGCCTGTTTTATGAAGTTTGCAAAATAAAAATTCAGTTAAAACCCAGGAAAAGCTTTTTGATTTTCCGTAATAGGTGGTAGTTATTTCATACGTTGCATGGTATGAAGTTGTCATTACAATTGTCATTATTCTGAAAACTTTCTTCTACTATTTTCACTACTGAATGCTTGCTTGTATTGTTTCCAGTACTGAATATTTACTTTCTGGTAATGTACTCAATAACTACTTATTATGTCTGTTAACTAACGATTTTTTGGATTCTGGTAAGTAAATTGCAAGAACTTACAATTCAACTTACTAGTAGATAAATAATAACTAGATATTTCCTTACTTCTAGTATATGTATTGTAAGTACTGAATTCTGTGGACACCTCTAACAAAAACAAAAGGTAGTTATTCAGCCGAAAAAAAGTAGTGTTTACTTTTCTTCAACTTAATTTTATTCATCTTATTTCGACAAAAATATTGGAAATACATGATCCGAACGCTGCACAGTGCAAAATTTCTTGAGTTTAGCGGAACTTAATTATTTAAACCAGTAAACCAGTTCTATTTGTGATTTTTTTAAATTTTTAATAAAAAATAATGTGTTTTTTTTTAAGTCTTTGAGTTGCATTTTTTTTAGAAATGATGCTAAATTTCGACTGGATTCCCACCACCTTTTTTGTATTTTACAAACTAGCGCACGAACAGGTGCCTTTAAACTGCACAGAGCGTCAGATGTTAGCACTGATGAGCCTATTTTTTCCAAAACAAAACCAATGATGGCGTCCGAAGTCGGTTCTTCCTTCCACTTTTAGAAAATGCAGTTATATGAAATTTGCAAAGTCATTCTGAAAAAAGTTTAATTTAAAAGAAGATCGCAAAATATCGCAGAAGATATTTTGTGTTCCCAATAGAGGAAAAACATACCTTTAAAATGTTGTGGGTTTTAAGATGGTATTATGCGGTATCACCTTTTAAAGCCCATTATTTAAATTTATCATTATTTCATATAAATTTTAAATGAAAAATATTAAAATAATCTTAAATCGCGCGTATTTAATATTATTCACTGTTAAAATTAATAAAAAAAAATATTAAAATATAAACAAATATGGATTCAATATTGAATCCATTAAAAAACCTGTTTTATATTAAAATCAAAAGTTTATCTTGTTAAATTAACATGGATACATAGTTAAGTATGTTAATTTTTTTATTTTCCTTCTTAAAATATGTTATAAAAAGAAGACAATTCCCGTATCCTTTGAATTAAAATTATTTAGTTAAATAGTAGATCAAGTTTTCAAAGTAGAATGATGACGAAAACCATATCAGGCGATTCTGCTGATGCTTCTGTTGGCAAAGGAGAATACAAAATAAGTGAAGCATGTGTTACAGCGGTAAGTGTATTGAATTATTCTTAAATAAATGCATATGTTGTCTCTGAAGTTTCTTCACACTGTTATAACACACTCAAGCCAATTTGATTCTACATGAAATTCACGTTGTTTCAACTTGAAATAACTTTCATTCAACGTGATTCGGATTGTTATTTCAATATAAATGACATTTTGCTCTAACTTTACTGCAATATTAAATTAAACGGAATTATAGTTATTTTAAAAGAAAAAAATGTTGTTCGCAAGTTATTGTAAAATCAGGTTGAATTAACATGAAAACCGTATGAAGCAAAATCAACACCGACAAATTTTAAAACATTCATGTTTTCTACGTTTTTAACTTGATTTTTATTCTGTGTGTAGGAACTAGGGACTCCAATCGGGACTGGTTTTAGCAAATCCCGGGATTTCTTTATTAAAATCTAAACAGTTTGTTTTTGTTATTTTAAATGTTATTGTTCGAAATAAGGAATTCTTTCGCACACCGGAAATACGCTATTTGTGTTTGATAAAAAGTAAAAGTTATTAACGAACATACAGAAGGTAGCGCAGAATGAGTTTTAAACAGTTGATCAGCTTGGAAAATTGATATCCATTAAGTGGTGGCAATTTGCCGATTCGCATATACGACGTATATAGAATAGTATTAACACGTGCTGGAAATTGAGACTATTTTTTAGACAACCTGGGCACTTGGCATTTTAACCTAATTCGTGTACGCTAAATCCAGTGGTGCTAGCCGTTTTTTGAGTTAAGCTCTGGTTATCGAGATATACCGTAATTTCGAAAATGGAGTAGGTTGCACAACATATATTCTCGTTACCCAAAAACGCTTTAGAAATTCCGCAATAAAATTTCCTTTAAGAAAATGAAAACTTTTTTCTAATATGCGCAGTCGTTTTAGAAACATATTTTTTTTTTGGAAAAAAAATTATGTTTTTAATCAATATTTTTGTTTTTTAAAAATTCATAATTTTTTGCATATATAAAAAACGAAGCTGCAAACAAAACAAGCCATAAATGATTAAAATCTGCTAGCAACACAAAACGCAAAATTTTTTATTTGAGCCCCCCTAAGGGGTGGAGATATATGACAAGTATGTTTTAAAAAAATGTTATGAACAAAAAGCTAATGGATGTCGGTCATACATTTGATCCCCCTAGGGGCGATTCCTTGGCAGCTATGGGGCTTTTTCTTCAATATTTCTAGTCTGTATTGAACATTTTGGAATGGAGATGGCGGGTAGCTATGTTAGAAATAAATGATTAAGATGAAAAATAAAGTGGGGTTAGTCATACATTTGACCCAACTAGGGGCATCCTTGGCACTGCAGCAGCCAAATTTAAGAATTTCAATAAACGGCCATATTTATTGCGGAATTTCGTTTTTTTTTTGTTTTTTCAATAAGCTAAAGCGTTTTTGAGTTACGCGAATATATGATGTGCAAACTCCTCCATTTTCGAAATAACGGTATATCTCGAAAACCAGAGCTAACCTTAACCATTGGATTCAGCGTACCCGAATAAGGTTAAAACGCCAGGTGCCCAGCTTGTTTGTTTTTTCAACTAGCACAGTGTAATTGCATAAATGTTCAGACCTAAGTTACCAGCCTACATAAAATAGTGCCTTAAACCATCATTTGCATAACTTTTAATCTTATAAAGAGCACATAATAAGGGTTTTTCAATATATGTAATAAGTACGCTGTAATTAAAAAATTAGGTCGAAGTTAGAAAAATATTAATTTAAATTCTTCATTTTCTGTTTTGCAGATGAACAAATTTCTTTTTTCAAATAGATTTGTTTTAATTTAAATATCAATCGATTTTTTATAAGACTCACTTAAAATTTATTTTGTTCGAATTTTTTTAGTTCGAAAAAATAATTTATTAAAACTTTTTTTCTTTTTGAAAACGGCAACACTTTACGCACACTTATGCCCATCTTCTAAAACTATAGTTATTCCAAATATAAAGGAATTCCAACAAAACTTTTTATTATTTTTTATAGTGTGCAGAAGCAAAACCATAAAATATCAGTTACACTCATCCTCTCATTAATATCCATAGTAACAGATATGTACATATTATGTATGTATGTATGTATGTATATCTCTTTTGACAATGCATATGATACACTTTTGCACGTCTTTAATTCGGACATGTTTTTTAATTTATTTTCCAAAAAAAAAGAAAAACTACTTGTTTAAAGTCGACTGAGAGGTTACATTTACACATCGAAAATATCCACGTAATAGTTGAATGTCACGCAAGTGCATTAGTGTTAACACATTTAACACGTTCTTGATAACTATAATTAACAAAGCACATTAATCTTAATTATAGTTACCAAGAACGAAATAGTTTCATTTCTAAGAAAATAACTGGCATTTACATATAAGTTTCTTATTCCGTTTGTAATTTGTACAATACTGATCATAGACCCATTAAAATGCATATATTCCATATGAAGAGCGAAGTTGATAAATCGATGTCCGTCTGTTGAAATTGATAGGAACTTGGTTGTCATATACATATTTCTGTCACATCTGCTCCGTAAAATGTTGCTGTTGAAATTCAGGCATATCAGTTCATAAATTGCACTCACAATATTCTGTATGTAAAATTAACTGAATTTTTAATATAAAATTTATGAAAAATCAGTTAAAACTGGTCTACTTAGTTTTCATTTATTTTTAACGTAAAGTTCTTTTAATTTTTACTGTCTAAAATTCAACTGTTAAGCGAATAAGAATTATAAACCTCAGTTTTACTTGTAACAATATAAAAGCTTAAACAAAAGCAACAACAAAATCCAGTGAGTTTATCTTTTCTTACAGTCCCGAGTACAATTGGTTGATTTTTTGTCAACTCCAAATGTAGTGGTAATATTCAGTTATTTTATTAACTTTAGTAATTTTCGTTTACTCCACAAAAGAGCCGAATTTCTAAAAAAACACCAGACAGACACCTGTCCGCTTGTTTATATAATGGGAGAGAGAACATTATTGTTTACTTACCCTGTTAGACACGCTTGTTTTACTTTTGTTGTACTGACCTCGTTTGCTTACAGAAGAACTCGCAATCATAAGATCCCAGTAGCATGACCGATATGGTTTCTCAGTAATTATACTTTAAAAATTTCATGTATTTAACTAAATCATTGTAACAAATAGAAAATGAGAATTTGTTACACAAAACAAGCAAATAGTTTTTACAGATTAGTTAAAATTTATTTTTTGGTAGTTAATTTATATAAAATACCTGAATATTCCTTTGTTTTTACGGAATATGTAGTTAATTTTCTGACACTTAATTTATATAAAATAACTGAAATTTCATTAGTTTTTACGGAATTCGCGGTTGAATTTTTGACAATAAAAATTAAAGGAACTTTACGTTATTTTAAATTACATTTTTATTTACTTGGTTTTTTGAATAACTGTTAGAATCAGTTAAAAAAAATTTGCTTGGAATTTTAACTGCCGTATTTGTAAAAAATAAAATTAGTTGGAAATGTGTTTTAAGGTAAAATTTTCATATAAATTTTTCTTATAATGCATTTCAAATCCATTTTAATTTTTTATGAATACTGCAGTAAATGTTTATTCATTTAAAAATGACTGAAAGAAAAACTTCTTAAATAAACTACAGTCTGTTACTGTAATAATATTATGAGTGTTGTATTAGTTAGTTGCAATAGCCTTCACCGAAAGTAGAATGGTATATTTAAGTTTGGCATTCCTTTTGTAATTTTTACGATATTGATATTACACCCTATTAAGTACATATAAATATATATCCTGGGTTCTTATAAAAAGCGAAGTTGATTTAACGAAGTTCGTCTGTCCGTGTGTCCGTTCCGAAGACTTCATATGGGATGGAGAGTTGGTGTTTATATACATATGTATATGTATGTCACATATAGTACGGAATTGTTTTCTATGGAAACTCAGCACAAAGGAGCAGTCTTAAAACAACTCCATGGTATACTGAAGAGTATTAGTTTTGAAGTCGTTTAAAAACGAAAACATGTCGTTAAAAAACGAAGACATGTCGCGACATGTCGTCTCACTACATACACTTTTTAACAATGACATGGGCCATGCTTGCATTACATTGGACCAGTCCATGGTGTAGTCCATTTGATCAAAATGGATCAGGTAGTCCAATATTATTTGCAGGAATTTTTTTCAGTTTTTGTATTTGTATACAGCGTTACCGTTGAATATTTTAATAAAATACCAAAAAAGGGAATATTTACAAAAAAAGGGGACTTAAGAAAAAAGGTTAAAAACCCAAAATAAGTTCAACAAATTATGTTTTTCAACGTATATTTTGTTCAATTTATTTAAATTTCAAGGTATATTTTATAAATGGTAAAATCTATAACAGAAAACATTATGCAATAACACTAGTCAGCAAAACAAGTCGGGAGCAATAACTTTTTTATGTGGTGTTAATTGACTTTAGCGTGCCGAATCCAAATTTGTTCACAGATTGTTTTTGTTTGTGTACCTATGTATGTGTGTTTGCGTTTTATTAAAATATTTTTTTCCGAATCATAGCAACTGCTAAATAGGTATCAGAGCAATGATTGCTAGCTTTTTTTTAATTTTGTTTTCTAACAAAGCAACCCAACCGACAAAAACAGGGCAAAAGGTAAATGAGTTGTAGAATAAGCTTATCATAAGAGATTTCCTACAATATGACAACCAATATAATTACAAATGACTTAAGGCGCAACTATAATATGCTTAAGTTGGCTTAAGCAAATAAGCGAATACATGGAAATCATATGTGTCAAACCATATTAAACTTAAGAATTTGCTAAAGCGTTTTTGAGTTACGCCAACATATGTTGTGCTACCTCCTCTATTTTCGAAATAACGGTATATCTCGAAAACCAGAGCTAACCTAAAAAAAACATCTAGCACCGCTGGGTTCAGCGTACCCGAATTAAGTTAAAACGGCAAGTGCCCAGCTTGTTCCTAGATGGGTCAACTGTATGGCCAACCCCACTTTATTATTTATTGCCGAATTTCGGTTTTTTTTTAGTTATTTCAATAAACTAAACCGTTTTTGAGTTACGCAAATATATGTTGTGCAACCTCTTACATTTTCGAAATAACGGTAATTCTTGAAAATAAGAGCCAATCTAAAAAAACGGTAAGTCCCACTGGATTCAGCGTGCCCCAATTAGGGCAAAATGCAAGGTGCGCGGCTGGTCTGTTTTTTGCAACTAGCACAGTGTACTTATTGCTCAAAATTACAATATTAAAATTCTATTTTAAGATTATTTTTTCAAAGGTTGCGAAAGAAAAAAAAATCAGTGCTTAAAAAAGAAAAAAAATACCTCCTTCAAAGTTTCAGGATTTTTTAAGAACAGTTTGGGGTATTATATAAAAAAAAATCAGTCAAATAAAAAAATAGGTTTTTGACTTAGTCCGTTTTTAAAATTTAATATTTTGCAGATATTACATTTTTCAAAAAAATGATATCTTTTCAGTATATGGTTTGTACTCCCAAGTATTCTCTTTAAAATGACATTTAAATCATCTTCGTATGTCAAGTAGTTTTCGAGATATTGAAGAAATAAGCTCTACACATTCGGCTAAATCTGCGAAATTATGACATTTTGAATATGACGTAACTTTTGGTAAAAAAATTTTAAAATTTTTTTTCGTTCATATTGTAACGTGACGTTACAAACTAACTCTATACATATACATTTAATACTAACATCATAAAGTATAAGTAACCCAACACCTTGAATACCCTTATTATTTGGCTTACTACTATGAATACCCTTACTGTTTACCTAAATTACTTTTGTTAGTTAGAAGTCTCATTTAGTTTATTTTATTTTTGAACAAATGGACAAGGTTTTGTTCGAAACAAAGAGAGTAGAAACTGATGCTAACCCCAGTGTTTACTCTTAGTAGCTTGCATTATTTAACCGTAGTTAGTCGTATTGAGCCGACCGCCAGCGCCTCCGAATTTCGTTGGTAGCCGACTTGATCCGAACCCGTATTTTGCCCGAACGCCAGCGCTCCCGCATTTCGTTGGTATTCGTAACCGTAGTTAGTCGTATTGAGCCGACCGCCAGCGCCCCCGAATTTCGTAGGTAGCCGACTTGATCCGAACCCGTTTTTTGCCCGAACACCAGCGCCCCCGCATTTCGTTGGTATTCGTAACCGTAGTTAGTCGTGTTAAGCCGACCGCCAGCGCCTCCGAATTTCGTTGGTAGCCGACTTGATCCGAGCCCGTATTTATCGTAGCTTGCCCGAACGCCAGCGCTCCCGCATTTCGTTGGTATTCGCAATCGTAGTTAGTCGTATTGAGCCGACCGCCAGCGCCTCTGAATTTCGTTGGTAGCCGACTTGATCCGAACCCGTATTATGCCCGAACGCCAGCGCTCCCGCATTTCGTTGGTATTCGTAACCGTAGTTAGTCGTATTGAGCCGACCGCCAGCGCCTCCGAATTTCATTGGTAGCCGACTTGATCCGAACCCGTATTTTGCCCGAACACCAGCGCCTCCGCATTTCGTTGGTATTCGTTACCGTAGTTAGTCGTGTTGAGCCGACCGCCAGCGCCTCCGAATTTCGTTGGTAGCCGACTTGATCCGAACACCAGCGCCTCCGCATTTCGTTGGTATTCGTAACCGTAGTTAGTCGTGTTAAGCCGACCGCCAGCGCCTCCGAATTTCGTTGGTAGCCGACTTGATCCGAGCCCGTATTTATCGTAGCTTGCCCGAACGCCAGCGCTCCCGCATTTCGTTGGTATTCACAACCGTAGTTAATCAGCCGAACTCATCGGTCAACTAACACCTAATATCTAGAACCACTGACCAGTCTCTTTACCAGATCGTAACCGTCCGGCCGCCATCCAGCACCGCATCCGTGCACCCCCGCAACCTCTGCAGTCCAGCCCACCACCAGCCTAGCGTTCCAGCCTCCGTTCCCGCTTGCAGCTGCGCAGAACCATCAGATAGCCGTCGTAGATTTAAGTATTTTACGTAGATTAAGGTTTCGTTAATAAAGCTTTGCTAAAATTATTGTAAACGAACATACACGAAAACATCCCGTGTTTCATTTCAAAGGAAGCAGACCTTCGAATTGACCCTGGACAGACCGAGTCATACCTCAGCTGGGAAAATAAACTGCGTTACAATATATGTTCCTTATAAGATAAAAGGAACCTTCTCACCAAATTTCATTACAATCGGAAGAGGTCGTGTCCCACTCTTGGTCGTTTTGATATGGAATTGCCCATATGTATAAGTATTTTTTAGGTAAGTTACGCATATGATTTAATCTTTATTTCTCTGTTTATTTTCTTAAAAGATAGATGGCGTGATAAATAGTTTCAAAATACAAGGTTACTCTCAAAAAGGGCCGAATTTCAAAAAAGTACCAGACACCTGTCCGGTTATTTTTTTTAAAAACAACGATAAGTATTACGTTATTTTTTCATCTCTTTTAGTTTTGGAGATATGGTTACCGAATTTAGCCGTTGTTATTCTTGTTAACACCCCTAACATTCGATTTTTCAAAAATTCCGTCTTAGTGGATCGATTTGGGGAGAGACCAACCTCAGTCAGTCAGTTACGTTACAATTTTTTATATAAAGAAGAACGGTATTTATATAACTTTCTGTTCTCATCAACTTTTTTAATGAGATTGTTATGTGCACTTAGAGATGAATGCTGATCGCCAGATTTTATTCAGCATTAAAAAAAGGTCTTTCATATGTATCGAGGGATCTTATTTAATCAATTGCTCCACCATTACTGGAATTGATACTTCCCAGGTAGAAGAAAGAGTCGTACACTTCGATCGGTTTATCGTCCAACGAAAGAGTTTAATATAGTCAGTATTATTGCTCATTAGCTTTGTTTTTATCCTAAGGCTTGTCTTAGCTACAAACTTGCTCGAGTGCTAAAGTTTTGTCGCGATATACAAGTGTTTGGTGCCAGGTGCCCCATGTAACACCGGTGTTGTTGATTGTCACCTGGCTCATTATTGAGTCCAGCGTTAGGTTGAACACACATAGTATGCAGAGACGTCACGACACGAAATATTTTTTCGTTAATTAATTAAAATTGTTTTGTACTACATGATGTAAATTCGTTTAAAATATTTGAAAACATAATCAAATTTGGTAACACGGGTAGGCTTTAAAATCAACCTTAAAATAAAATAAAAATATGATAAGTTTGTAGTCCTCTAAGACTAGTGAGCACATTTTTGTGTTCTTCAGTCTTCTTTTATCACGCACAGATCCCTTTGCAAGGACATTTCTAGTTCTGCCCCCATTAAAAAATAAATTTTCTACAACTCGAAAGCGAATTATCCGATTTAGGCGACTTAAAATACACAAAAGAAGTTATTCCGTTATTGATAATAACGATTAGATTTTTTATGTGAAAATTTTAAATTTTAACTTTTAAAAAACTTAAAAAAAAACTAATTTATAAAATAAGAAGGATTTATGAAACGGATTTGCAGCCCAATGCTCCCCAGAGGAGTAAAAGGAACAAATATATGAAACGAATTTAAGGATCAGAGAAAGTCCTGTATTTTAAAAATTGTCTTAAATAAGCCTATTTTATTTTGAATTAAGTGAATGTGTGTAATTTTAAAAATAAGAACATAAAAATCTATTTTTAAAATAGATATCGGTTTTCTAATACGGACTTGACAACTTGACAATCGGAGAACGAACGTCATGTCAAATGGTCCATCGGCTTCAATTCTTGAGTCAGCTTGATCTTGTATGACCCCTTTCACACTCGGCAAGTTACTTGCGCAAGTCTCTTGCGCAACTCTTGGTTTGTAGACGTACGTTTGTATTTAGTACAGACTTTGTTGTACTCGGCAAGTTACTTGCCCAACTAACTTGCCGAGTCTGAAAGGGGTCTATCGTTAAGAAAAATTCGCCATAAAGTGCCAAGTTCTTGAGAACGCCGGGTCATCGACTGATTTCGATCGTTTGCTACGGACGCCTGAACGGCAGCGATATTTTTGTCACCTCGACCAACCCGTTGTTTGTCTACTAGGGCGAGAATAACGACCGAAAATTGAAGGTAACGCTCTTAAAGTTGCGGTCACCGACCCCGAACTACGGTAGAACATTTTTGCATACGTTGTTCTTTCGTTTACTAAAAACAAGAATAGTTGCAGTTAGATGATCAGTGAAATAGTGCGTTCACAAATTTAATTCAAAGTTGTCAAGTACCAATTGCAAAACTCTTTATAAGACTCTTTTTGGTCCCAATATAAGTAGCGATTCCATTATTATCTTGAAATTTTTTCACGAGCTAAATTTTTTAAGAACTTTTAAAAATTAAAAACTTTTACATGGGTTTTTCTTTGCCATTATTTTCATAAGCAGATTGGAAAAGAATTTCAACACGAATTGAAAATAATTGAAATACAAATAATAAGATTTCACTTTTAATACTGATTGGACTAAATTGGCTAATCTAGAAAAAATGAGTGCGTGATAGAAGAAAACTTAAGATGGAAATGTATGCAGGACACTTAACTCTACAAATCCATCATACTTTTATTTAGAGAAGGCCAAACATTTTGAATTTCGCTGACTAGTGCACTATGGCTTGGCCTAAAGAATTTTAGGGCGAAATCCTTTACCGATTTTTATGAAACTTTGTAGAAACGTTCGCTACCTGTAAAAGCTCATAATAATAACTAAGTAAAAAAATTGGGCAAGGCCACGCCCATTCAAAATTGATATTCTTTTAAAACCACTTTTACTTAACCGAATCGTATGAATCTTGACAAACACATTAAGTTCCGCTATAAATGCAATATAGTGATTAGAAAATTGGGCATTGCCACGCTCATCCAAAGAAATTATTGTTTTCAGCCATAGTACAATAAGTACCAGGTATGCACATTAGAGAGAGTTGACATTGTTAACTCATGTAATGTCAAATTAATTTATTTGATTTTAAACGCTTGTTTTAATTTGTTTCCTTATTTTCTTTTGTTTGAAGTTATATGGGCTTAAAAATTGAGAACAAAATTTCTAATGACTATACCTTGTACTTATTTATAGAAAGACTGGTATTATTTCTAGTCTTTCTATAGAAAGAATTGGTACAAAATTTTAAGTCAATATGTGCCTTTGAACTCTATTAATGTTAGTTTTTGAGCTAAAATTATCAATTTTTAAAAGTGGTGGTTCCACATTTGGATTCATAACTCGTATCCTACTGAACCGATTTTGCTGAATTTCAATCCCAAACTGCTTGGTATAAATACAAGCAACTTTGATGCCAACATTGTTCTTTTCTTTTGAGTTTTTCAATTATGTTTTTAAAAAAGTTTGGTCGTGAAAAAAAAGAAAAACAACTTCTCGATTTTAGGTTTGGATCAATACTGTTTATTAAAAATTTTTGTCAATCATTAAATAGTAAAAAGAATCTTAAAAAGTACAATCTTAATAAATTTTCATTACTCTTGCTTAAATTGTAAATATCGATTTAAGCAAGAGTTTATTGTTCCAATAAAAAAATATTACAATGTTGCAGTTTGTTGCTCCACTTAAAATTCTATGGAATCAATAAAAGAATTACAATTTTGTGGTTTGTTGTTCTATTTAAGATTAAAAGAATTAAAATGTTGCTTAAATTGTATTATTATTATTATTATTTTATTAATTACATAATACAATTATTATAACTAATGTGAAAAAGAGGAGTACTAGCAGCATAGGCTTTCGACTCCGTGGGTAACTATTTATTTAAATTTGAGTGAGTAGTCCATTTACTGACAAGAATTTACAGATTAGTTTGATGTTACTATCACAGACATTTGTTAAGAGTTTAGTTGGTAAAGTTGATCCGAATATTTTTGTTCTGGAAGAGCTGTAAGCAGGACACACATCTAAAATGTGGGTAGCAGTAAGTAGCGTGTTGCAAGTTGTACATTGTGGTGCTTGGTTTTTCTCCAGAAGGTACTTATGCGAGAGTTGGCAATGTCCAATTCTTAGACGAACTATAGTGTTTGTTTCTTTCCTTGTCGCTTTTTTTGGGTATTTTTGTTTTTTCCCAGACGGATTAAAATGTTTGTACATGTGTTGATAGTTCGACCATTTTTGGTTATACGTATCTTCTAAATAGTTTGAGATTATGTTATAGGTATCCCGGTACTCACAAGTGGCGAATTTGTGAAGGGGTCTACGTTTAGCCTCTGAAGCAGCGGCATCTGCATAGTCGTTGCCAGCTATACCAACATGGGATGGGACCCACATTAGTTTTATTTTATTGGGATGTTGACTTAGAGTATTTCTAATCTGATTTATTAAAGGAGAATCATGTAACGAGTTTTTTGTGGAGAGAATGGTGGAAAGGCTGTCGGTGCATATTATATGATTCGTTTCGTTTTGGGCTGCGAATTTTATTGCAAAAAGTATAGCAATCGCTTCAGCTGTAAAGTTAGAGCAAGTGTTTTCAATGTATCCCGTTATTATTTGTTGGCCACTACTATGCACTACTGCAAATGTTGTAGAGTCGCTTGACTTCGAGCCATCTGTAAACAAAAAGTTCCAGTTTTTTTCAGAGAATATATTAACAATGTTTTTAAAAGTTTGAATATAAACTGTTGGAGGTGTAGTGGTTTTAGGGAGTTGGACCAGGCTTAGAATGAAGGACGATCTTTCTAGCAACCAAGGTGGTTCGGGTTGTTGTTTCATAAGGATAGGAGTAAGTTGTAAATAATTTTTACGGGAAAAGTTTATGCATTTTACTATGGTGGACTCAAGCCTAGGAATTCTGCTGTAAGTAGCTGCTTTTGCTACTTCTTGGAACAGTAGTTTGTTGCGACATACAAAGAGCTTGGGAATTAACTTTAAAGTTAGATGTGATGTTCGGTCTTCAATGGATGGTAGGCCAGCTTCAGCTAATATATTTTTGACTGGGCTTGTACGAAAAGCGCCAATGCTATGGCGAATTGCTGAGTGATAAGGACCGTATAAAAGTTTAATGTGTGACGGTGCACACCATCCGTATATTGGCAAAGCGTAGTCAATTTTGGAGAGGATAATGCTGCGGGTGATATTTACCATTGTTGAGATATGAATCCGGAAGTTTTTTGATGTAAGGTATTTTATTATGTTTAGTCGGGAGTTTAGATTTGTTCTTAGCTGTAGACAATGCTCTTTGAAAGTAAAACTCTTATCAAAGATGACACCTAGTATTCGAAGATGGTCGACGTGTTTTATTTTTATATTTTTATACTCTAAGTCGAAGATATCACAGTTATGTTTTTTGCAGATGTGTAATAAACTGCATTTGTCTATAGAAAGTTTAGCCCCTGATGTAAGACACCAATTATCAATGTTTCTCAAGACGTTTGAAAAAATTTCTTTAACTTTATTATTATCTTTTGCTTTGGAGAAAATAATTGCGTCATCCGCATATATAGCGTGTTCAACATGTTTTTGCATTGAGATTATTTTGCTAAATTGATTGAATGCAATAATAAATAATACGACTGATAATGGAGATCCTTGTGGTATCCCATTGTACAGTGGGAAAGTGTTGGATTGTTGGTTGTTTATTCGAACATTGAACTTACGGTTGATTAGGAAGCTTTTAATTATGGAGTACATTCTTTTTCCGATATTCCAATCAGATAGTTGTTGCAGTACTACATGAATTCCAACGCGGTCAAAGGCTCTTTCAAAATCGGTGGAAAGAATGTTGACATGATTTTTACTAGATAGTGCTCTAGTGATAAAATGTTGCACATATAGTAAGACATCGTCAGTCCCTTGTTTTTTCATAAAGGCTACTTGATTTGGTGTAATAAAGTTATTAACCTTTAAAAACCACATTAATCTCCTAGCAATCACTTTTTCTAATATTTTACTTATACAAGGAAGTAACGAAATTGGTCTATATCCGGCGACTGTGTAATGATCTTTGCCAGGCTTTGGAATCGGGATGACAGTTGCAGTTTTCCAAGCTTGCGGGTAAACACTGGATAAAAATATGTTATTGTAAATTGTAGAAAGGCGTTTCCTAGCTGATGTTGGTAAATTTTTCAACATTGGGTATGATATTCGATCATCACCAGGGGATTTACCCTTTGATGAATGTAAAGCATCTTCTAGTTCAATCATATTTATCGGGATTTCTATTTTTGAAGCATAAGAGTTTAAGAATTGTGGATTATAGATTTGATTTGTGAGAATAGATTTGCTGAGTTGAAAACTGGGAGAAAAGTTTTTATCTTCGGACTGAGATGACCAGTGCTCAGCGAAACAGTTTGCAATGTCTGTCGGGAGTGACAGCATGGTGGATCTTGACTTTAAGTATTTTATTGAATTGAAACGTTTACCACCAGTAATGTGTTTAATATCATTCCAAATGCGGTGGGGCGTTGAAGTCGGGTTGATATTAGAGGTGAATGTTTGCATGCAAGCAGCTTTACTTTCTTTGACAGCCCTTCTAAATTTTGCATTATACTTTTTATATAAAATTAAGTTTTCGTCGCTTCTTATTGTTTTGTAATTATGCCAAAGGGATTGTTTTTGGTCTCTAAGTTTTTGTAGGTTAGAGTTCCACCATATCACTCGAGAGTGGGATACCCTATTTTTTGTCTGAGGGATGCTTATGTTTGCTGCCGATCTTATGCATTTTGCCATGGATGCTGCTTGTTGGTTTACATTTCCAACGGTTATAATTTTGGAAGCGTTGTCTTCGCATTGTTTTTGGTACAATACCCAGTTAGCATAGTTGGTTTTATATTTAGCTTTATGTTTTATGTTGGGATATGGGATGCTTTTTTCTATTTCTATTAATATAGGATAGTGATCGCTGCCGTGTAAGTCGGTAAGGGTTTTCCACGAGCATATAGGGGCAAGTTGGGATGAGCATAGAGATATGTCGATATGTGAAAAAGTACTGTGTGTGGAGAAATATGTAGGGTTACCGTTGTTTAATATAATAAGATCCTCATTCAGAATAAAGTTTTCAATTATTTTACCACGTCTGTTTGATTCAGTGGAACCCCAGAGTGTACTCCATGAGTTCAAATCCCCGGTAAAAATAACTGGAGGGTTGCTATTGTTTAGAATATGTTTCAAATTGATCTCAGAGAAGGTTTGATGTGGCGGTATATATGTATTTATAAAAGTGAATTTTAGACCAATGTCGACTTCAATTGCGATAGATGCTGTGTTGTAATCTGAATAAATTAATTTATGTGGTATGTTTTTCTTGATTAATGTTGCTATACCCTGCTTGGCAGAGTTGTTGGATGGTAGATTTAGAAAAAAGGCAATGAATTGTTTGGGGTAATTAATGTTTTTGAAATTATAGGGAATATGAGTTTCCTGAAGAGAAATAATATCTGGATTATGGTTATTAATAATTAGTTGTAGTTCGTGGTAGTTGTTATATAAACCATTAATATTCCACTGAATAATTTTAAAATCCATTTTGGAAAAGTAGGGAATAGAATTATTCGTTGTCTACAAACATTATGTCTTCTTGTTCGTTAAAAGAATTGTTACTAGTTGTTGCTGTAAACTCAGGCATAGCCAGGTTTTGGTTTTGTGTTAAATTAAGAGTTGATGTGCTATTTTTGTTGTTTATTGTTGTTGCTGATTTATTAGCTAAAGCCTTAGCTGTTGAGCGAGTTATAATTGTTGATGTTGCTTTTATGTTATTGTTTTTTGTAGAAGTTTTTTGTATTTTTTGTACTTCTGTATTTTTGTTTATTGTGACCTTGGAATTGTCACTTGTATTTTTAGGTTTTTCTGTTTGTTGTTTGTTTGATTGAGATGATGTCGATGGTAAATTTAAATTGTTTTTATCAAGAGAGTTATTTATTTCCTCAGTGGTATTTTTGTTTAGAGTTTTATTGTTGTTTTTGTTAGTTATGTCGGCAAAAGACAGGACTAACGGTGGTGTTGATGTTGTATGTTGATATTTCTCTTTAGCAACTTTTAACGAACATTTTTCAATTGTTTTAATTTTAAGAATTTCTTTTTGTTGCTTAAATTTTTTGCAGTCTCTAGAAGAGGAGGGGTGATCTTCAGAACAGTTAACGCAAAAAATGCGCGTACACTCTTCTGGTGTATGAGGGGGGAGAGCACAGTTTTCACATAGAGGGCTGTTTTTGCACCATTTTTTTGTATGTCCGAGTAATTGGCACGATTTGCATCGCATAGGGTTTGGTATGTATTGCCTTACTTTGACTTTATGCCAGGAGATATCCATTTTTTCTGGAGTTGAATAGCGATCAAAGGTTAAGAGGACGACACCACAAGGGCTAAGTTTGCCTTCTACATTTTTTTTTTGGTATTTATAAATTTCGACGACTCCTTGAGACTTAAGTTCTTCAACTATTTCAGAGTCAGGCACGTTATTTAAGTACGGCGCGTAAATAGTGCCCTTAGAAAAGTTTAAATTGGGGTGATATGCGCATTGAATGTTACATACACCTGGAAGAGTTTTTGTGGCAATCAATTTGTCAGCTGCTGGTTTGTTACCAATAAGAAGTAGGAGATTACCATCCCTTAATTCGGAGACTGATAGAATGTCGGAGCATATCAATTTTAGGGATCGATGAACTGAGAAACAGGAATATTGTTGCAGGGTTTTATCACCTGTTGCAGAAATCACGATATACTTAGGATCGGGTTTTTGAATTAGCGGAAGTTCTGGAAAGACTTCGAGGGTATTTTGATTAGAGCGTTTTTTTTTTGAACGGGGGCCGTCCGCTAATAACGAGAAGCGGTTGTCCCCCCAATTGGGCGGACCGGACATGTCACTACACAATAATGTTTACTTATGTTTTTAACACTACTGACCGAAGATTACTGTTGTTCACTGTATTAGATAAAAAGGTATGCAAAAATAAATGATAAAGTAAAAAGCACTGGAGTACAATCGCAAAGAAAGTCAACCGCGCGAGGCAAAAGCTAGTCGAAGACTGTGCTTAAATTGTATTTAGAGTTTATTGTTCTATTTATAAAAATGTCTTTGTATTATTTTATATACAGTCGAACTTCTATAACTCGAATCATTATCCCAAAAAAAACTTCGACTTACGGAGACTTCGAGTTACAGAAAAAAATTTTAAAAAAATAATCAATTGCAAGCACGTGTCTATAGTTTGAATTTCTTATTTAAAACAGGTAGTTACTGAAAACTACATACAAAGCTACAATGAAGTAAAATATTTTGAAATTAGTGACTGAAAATTTATAATTTTTTTGTTATTTTCAGTAAAAAATGACTCTTACTTGTTTAAAGCCTTATAGTGCTCATCAGTTGTTGTGTCATTCGTATTCAAATATAAATAAAATGTTTGGAAAAAATTAAAAAATTAAAAATCGTTGAGACCGTCCTAGCCGGGATACCATATTTATCACCTGCATCCTTTTTCTTTAATCCACCTTCGACATCTTTTATTAGTTTGTATTTTTCTTCAATTGACAAACATTTTAAAACACGTCTAGTTGCCATGATAATAAAATGCGATTATAAAATTTATCATCTTAGGCGAATGACATTTATGCAAAGTACTAATACTTACCCAAAAAAAAGAAGCACATGATGTACAAAAAGGGATTTCCCCGAAAAAAAAGCAAGCAAAAGAAAACAAAATAAACCAAGCAAAAAGAATTCGTATGTATGTATGTATTTCTTTCGAGTTATGGAGAACTTCGAGTTGTGGAAGTTCGAGTTACGGAAGAAAAATTTTATGTTATTTATTCTCTTAACGCTACTGCCAACCTAATTAGTTCGAGTTAAAGAAAATTCGAGTTAGAGAAGTTCGAGTTATGGAAGTTCGACTGTACCTACTTATGATTTTGCTTTTGTTAAGTGAAAATGTATGTACGTTTGTAGGTGTGTAATGTTTGAAGACAAACTGTCACACAAACAAAGGAAAAAAAATATGTTTTTTATATGACGAATGTTCTAGAGGTTATAACATTTTTCCAACGTGGGTGTAGCAAAATGCAATTTAAGTTTTTAAAACGTGCATCAAAACAGAACACAGAAGAAAAATAGTTTTGAGCAAATCAAGTGGCCGTCTCTCCCATTGTGCACTGTAATGGGAAAGGCAAGCAGCAACTAAACAAAATAAAAAGAAAATTACAATCTGTACACAATGACGAATAAATACTTTTATTTGTAGTAAATTGTAATATTTCATTTCAGCACTTGTTTTATTTTATGTAACAAATGTCCAATTCCTTCCACAATTATGGCTCCTATGACGTGTGATTTATAAATAAATATGAATTTGTTTTATCTGAGATTCCTGAGCATGTTACAACATTCAACATGAAGCATGTCCGTCCGTCACTCACAACAGCACATGACTGAAATAAAAGTAGAAGAACTTTATTTATGGAAGTTGTTAATATTTTATTTCATTTTCTGTGTTTGTTTTTATTTCCTTTAATAAGTTTTACACCTATTTTAGGTTTTTATTTAATATTTTTTCTATGCTTTATTTCCCTTAATTTATTGCGGTAAAACAAACTCACTGAAATATAAGAAATAAATAAAGTTATTAAAGAACTTTTTTTCATAAAAATTTTAACAATTCTGGTATTTTTATACACACACATACCTGATTAAGTACACAGAGCGAAAAATACCTCAGACATTGTCAACCAATAGTATTCAAACGATGGCGAAGTGTTGACGATATTTTGACAACATCTGCAGTCAAATTTAAACAAAAACAAAACAAAACATGTAAAAAAATACCATTTAGTTGTCAAATTGATAACGTCCGGTTGTCATCATTTATAATACGTACGCTTTTTTCAAATTTAATTCATTGCTAGCAGTTTAACAAGGAAAAAATATTGCAAATTATAATTAGTAAGTGAATGGTAAATTACACAGTGCAACACGAAAAAAATAACCATATACAGACACCACTACGTGATAAAAGACCAAAAAAAAGACCCCTAGTCTCCCAGTTTTGCCCAAGGTCATGCACTATTTTTTATGGGCCCCCAAAGATTTGGGGCCTCGGTGTCATTTTTGCAAACAAGTGACAATTTTCTCAGGCTCATATCTGGGAAACCGTTCGGAATTTTGATTTACCCTCTCAGACAAAGTTGTAGCTCTTGCCATAAAGAACAGAAATTGTGAATATATAAAATCATAAAATTTCATCTTCAAGATAGAATCGCAAAAAACTTAAAAAAAATCAAGGAAACAATCAACTACAAAAATGAGCCTAAGATCTCAATAAACCTCTTTTACAGCATATGAACTTCCTAGGAATGATTCTTTACAACGTTAAGGTAGCGCTTAGCTAGTCGCAAAAGTGAAAAATTTCCCGAAAGATATGAGCCTGAGAAAATTATAACATTTTTGCAAAAATGACACGAAGGCCCCAAATGTTTGGGGCCCATAAAAAAAGTGCATGACTTTGGGCAAAACTGGAAGACACGGATATTTTTTTCGGTCATTAATCACGAAGTGGTGTCCGTATATGGTTATTTTTCCACGACTTAAAAAATTACACACAGTGCTAGTGAATAAATAAGACATGGAAAGCGAAAAAACACATTAAACAATGATGAAATAATTTTATAATTTTATAAAATGTGAAAACAAGTGCATATGTTGACAATGACGATAATGAACTTGGAAGGTATTTATGAATTTTTAAAATACATAAATGTATGTTAAAAAAATAGTACTTAATTTTACAATTTTTTCAAGCTACTAATGTGACACTTGGGACCATTTTTACAACCTTAAAATTTAGTTCATGATAGGTAACTTGAATAAGAGCTATGTGAACGATAAAGTGACCAAAACGTTTTCTCAATTATTACACCAGTTTGATTAAATAAAAAATGTAACTAAAATGCTGTGGCAATATTGCAGTAGATACCGATTACTTTTGGTTGGCTAAAATCAGGGTTCAGAAAATACACACAATGTACTGTTCAAAAGTAACACATAACAATCAAGTTGTGGTCCAACATTGTGGACTCCACAACATACAATTATTTTTAGCTACAATCGTACATGTGTGATTAAAGTGTGTTTCGATCTTATAACAATCGTGGTTGTGTTAAAATATGTTCTGTTGCTTTGATTTGTGCTTGTTTACATTTATGTGCGAGATTTTTATAAAGTATGTTTTTTTCTGAACTCTGGTTAACATACGTACAGCATAACCCGGTTAATTACCCCACACTTAAATGCCTTTCACGCTTATTTACATTAAGTTTTAAATCCTCGTTTTTTTCATCTATTTTTCAAACAAAAATTCACGTTTAATTGCAATACGCTAAATTACCCAATTTGGGTCATTGTCTTAAAAATTAAACTCCCAAAACAAAATTACACCTTAATTTCATTCGTTAACTGCCTCAGTACTATTTGACAATTGACAACACCACAGCAAGTAATGCAACCAAGTTTACATGTTAATAATTGGAAAATCTGCCCTAAAAATTAAAAAAAAAAATATACGCAAAAAACAAATATGGCTTATGTGATAGCAAAATCTTTCACAATTTAATATTTGCATAAAAATTAACTTCATTCTGGGTTGACAAGAATAAATCATGCTATCAGGTTAAGCTTCATTTAAGAGTTATTTGAGCTCAATATTATCTATAGATACACCGAATAAATATATGCAGTATTTTGTCCTAAAGGGATTAAAGGAAAGGTCGCTAAATTTTAAATTATTTTAACATTTAAAGGATAAAATAGCATGTATTATCTAGGAATTGATATTTGAATGCTGTGTGTTTAAATCTGAACCGATTTAATTATAATACGAACATGACTAAACGATTTATGGAAAAAAAGAAAGAAGTTTTTATGGGGTCTATAAAAAAAAAGAAGAAAAAATTTGTATGGGGTCTATGATAATATAGATAATATACATAGGTTTTGTTCTTATGACAATTAAAACGTATTTACCAAATTTGATCAAATTATCTAAAAAGTGCAGCTTGTACTCGCGCACAAGCCTTAAATGGACAGAGAAACAGCCAGATGGACGGAAGGACAGAATGAAATCGGAATACTAAAAGAAGCGTCTCGATTTCTATGTATCAGCACAAATTTATAAATTTGCTCTAGAACGGATAAATATATTATTTCTGCCTTCATTGTTCGCACAAGAAAAAACGTGCGATTGCATATTTACGGTTTGTATGTACATATGAGTACGCTTTTGTTAGTAGGATATGACAGGACATCTCAAAAACCATTATAGAAAAAATTCAAGACTGCAAATCCCATGGTTTTTTTTTGCTAGATTAGCTTTTTTTCATACATCTAAGTTAAGGTATCTTGTAAATAAATACGATGAATTACCTCACTGAAGTATTCTAACGTATTCGCTTAGTAACCCCAATGAGGAAGTTAAACGCATTCATATAATAACCTGAACGAGGTCGTTAATCATATTCATTTAAACGCTTTCCCGACGTAATTTCTTTGGTTCGAAGCAGAAGTCAGTTTTTTGTGTTTTATTTTTTTTTTAATGTGTAAATATGGTAACAGTTTGTTCCCAAAATTATACCAAATGATGACAAAATGACGACAAGTTCGTTTAAAAATATTGACACTATCCGTTTTCAAATTGAACACAAACGCGGCTCACTTTTGACAACGGTATTTTTATACTTTTCATTGATATGCATTTAATTATTATTTAGTGAGATAGAAATCTAATGAGTTTTGTTGCGACTGTCAAAAAATCTAATTAACCACACGTGAACATGCTTTTGTTAAAATACTACCCTGATGAAATGAAAAGTTTTAACAAGGTTTCGTTAAAATGTGCCAAATACCCATTTCATACTATTGATAAACTTAAATTTATTTTTGATGGGATAAACTCTTCCTGTGCGCATTTCACTAGTTGCATAGGCCAGATCGTCAGGAAACTTCATCCGAAGATTTTGGAAAAACTAAAAGCGAATAAGAATTATTAACCCCAGTTTTACTTGTACCAAAAACAACAACAATAAACATCTTTTCTTACAGTCCCGAATACAATTGGTTGATTTTTGTCAACTCTGTTACAACTACATGGGTAAAGAGAAATGAAAAATAAAAACAAACTTGACGTAATGAAATCAATTGGTTTAATTTCTCCAAATGTACTAGCACCAACGCATTTTACTTCTACAAATCAATCACTGCTGGATATGTTTTTTGTCAACGACATAAATAAAGTCCTGCTATATGAACAGATTGGCGCACCATGTTTCTCGAAACACGACCTAATAGTTTTATGCTTCAATTTCAGAACCAAATATACGAGGGAAGAGAATACCTATTATGATTTTAAAAGAATGGATTATAATGCAATGATGAATGAGCTGCAAATAGTTGATTGGGATCGTATTTTCTTCATGATCGATGTTAATGACCAAGTTAGTTTTCTGAAGAAAAATCTTGCCGAAATTTTCAAAAAATCTGTGCCAGCTAAAACAGTCACACAGAAAAGCACTACTAAGCCTTGGTTTAATGAACAAATTAAAGCTAAAATAAACCAACGAGATCATCTATATAAATGTTTGTGCCAGAAGGGAAGTAATAAACTTATTAAGCGAACAAAATTCTCCTACTTTACTAACTTATTTTCAACTGCTGTGAACTCAAAGAAAAATTGGAAAATTATTCGTGATATTGGCACCGGAAAATTAAATAAAACAGACTCTTCGGAATTGAATGTTGACTCACTCAACGAGCTATTTACTAAAATTCCAAACTTAAACATTTCTCCTAACTATTATTCTAGTAGTGCCAGTTCATCATTTAATAGCTCCGCACCACAATTTTCTTTTCGCTGTGTTTCTCAGGATGATACCTTTATTGCTTGCCATGATATCAAATCAAATGCAATTGGACCTGATCAAATTCACCCTAAATTTTTAAAACTCCTTCTTCCTAACTTACTTCCACAAATCACACACATATTCAACACAATAATTACAAAAGGTATTTTTCCACAGAACTGGAAGTGTGCGAAAATTGTTCCCATCCCTAAAAATAGAAATGAATATCGTCCAATAGCTATCCTTTCATATTTATCTAAAGTCTTCGAAAGGCGCTTGCATAAACAAATAGGTGCTTACTTTGTGACGAATAATTTATTAACCAAAAAGCAATCTGGTTTCCGACCCAAACATAGTTGTACTACTGCACTTATTGGAGTGACGGAGGAAATTCGAGGCTATATAGATAACGGAAATGTTACCTTGTTGGTGCTTTTGGATCACTCCAAAGCATTTGATATGGTTGATCATGACATGCTTCGTATTAAATTAACTAAGTTTTTCCATTTTACCTCCTCAGCGGCTGATCTCATCTCATCATATCTAAGTAACCGCTATCAGTATATAAGTTCAAACAATAAGCAATCATTGCCGTTGCCTGTGACCAAAGGTGTTCCTTAAGGGTCCATATTAGGTCATCTACTTTTTACAATGTATATAAACGATATGCCAAAACAGTTATCACATTGCAAAATGCATATGTATGCCGATGATGTTCAGGTTTATATATGTAGTGAACCTGATAAGACTGACGAGTATATTTCAAGATTAAACTTTGATCTATCAAAAATTGAAGCCTGGGCAAAGGCAAATGGTCTTTGTCTGAATCCTGCTAAATCTAAGTGCCTTGTAATTTCCAGGAACAATACACAAATAACTATTGAGAACAATATAATCTTGAACTCGCAGCAAATAGAAATTGTCAGGAAGACTAAAAACCTTGGCATTATTTTTAATTCTTCACTTACTTGGTCAGATCATATAAACGCTGCTGCAGGGAAAGTATTTGTGATGCTTCGTTCGCTTTGGGCAACTCAACACTCAACCCCGTTCAGCATAGTACGTATGCTTTTGGCTAAGACATATCTTGTTCCAGCTTTATTATATGGCAGCGAGGTTTTTGCAAGCTGTGACCAAAAAAGCACCAGGAAATTAACGTCTACGTATAATGCCATTCTGAGATATGTCTTCAACTTAGGACGTTTCTCTCATGATACACCCTACGAAAGTAAACTTTATGGAGTGCGTTTTTCTGACATGTTAAATATTCGATGTCTTACTCTTTTGCATAAAATTATCTATACTGGCGAGCCGACGTATCTATTTGAACGTGTTACTTTTACGAAGTCAAGAAGAAATAACAATCTGATCCCCATAAGATTCAAGAAGTTAGTATCTGAATGGCAGTTTTTCGTTCACAGTATTCGTCTTTCGAACACTCTACCAGCAACTGTTCAATTTACTAGTAATGCAACGCAGTTTAGGAAATGAATTTTTAATTTTTATTCCCGTACTTGAAAATGTTTAATCTATTGTATTTAAAAGCGCTTTTGAATGTCTTTATGTTTAAAATTGTTTGATCTTCTCACTTTAAAAATTGCTTTAATGTATTAAATTCTTTTATTTTAATGTTTATTGTTAAAATCTTTTATTGTGCGACACATAAGAAATTGCTACGAATTGTTTATCCTGTACTATAATTATAAGACTTTAGGTCCTGTTGTATAGGAATACCAATAAATAAATAAATAATAATAATAACTTTATTTATTTTGTAGTTTGATTGCTTGGAAAAATTTCAAAAAACAATGAATTCGTATGGGATGTCAAATTTTTTTCGTAATACTTGTCGTTTTCCTAACACATTGCATTCCCACCATCACACTTTTAAATATTACATAAGTTTTTAACATGTATTAATACAAAATATAATAGTGTAAACTAGCCTTAAGCAAAACACAATATTACCAACAATACGTAAATTTTATGAATCAGTTTGACGGGTGGCCATACCGCTTTGTGACAAATAATAATTTATAAAACCAACTCCTAAAATTTTCTCATACTCGGTGGAGGGTATCTGCAAAGCCAAATCTACCAGTTTTACTTATTCGACAATAAAATTATGCAGAAAAAAGTAAAAACATTTGTTTTTACATTCATGAAAAAATCAGAAAAATAAAATAACATATTGTATACATATGTATGTATATTATATGTGAGTACACCACCAGTAGGGTTTCTTATTTCCCCGCCTATTCTTCTTTCATTCCCCGAAAATTCCTTAAACTAAAATGAGGTTGTCAAAGGTGTTCATGGGATTCAAAAAATTAATTAACAAGGTTAAGTTAAAATTTGCTCATTATCCAATTATAACCATTGATAAACTGAAATTTATTATTGGTGGGATAAGCTATTCCTATGTGCATTTCACTGGTTACTTAGGCCAGATCATCAGGATGCTTCATATTAAGATTTTAGAAAAACTAAAGATATTATACTAGTAAAAGTGTTAAGCGAATAAGAATTAGAAACACCAGTTTTACAATATCAAAGCTTTAACAAAAACAACAACAATAAACAGTGAGTTTATCTTTTTCTTTCCGTCCCTACTACATTTAGTTGATTTTTTGTCCATTCTAAATGTAGTTGGAAGCGGGTTAAGATTTTCGTTGATTTGATTTTCAGTTTTTTTTTTTTACTCTTTTTGGAATTTGTCTAAAATGCAAAGAGGTTCCTTAAAGGGTGTTTTGCACTATCAGACAATTCCTACGTATTACGAGGAAAATACAACTCTGTCATGGGAATTTAGCACATTTTAAAAGAAACTTTGTTAATTAATTTTTGAATCCCAAGAAAAACGTTAATAAATTATTATTATTTTTTGTAAATTATCAAACAATTATTAGCTTAGGCAAGCATTTTTGTCATAATATATAAGACAAATTATAGTTTAAAACGGCATAAAATGCTTTAAAAACTAAACCTAAACCTGACAAACGAATATAAGATTAAGCTAATGCTCATTATCCTTTGCTGCAGTCTAAATATGTTTCTTTGAAAATTTTATATTCTACAACTCCAGATAAACTTGCAATTATTATTATACCAAAAATTTAAATGTATGACCAAGATTTCGTAGAAATCTTTCCGTCTTGGCTCCCAAAAATTACAAAAATCGTTTTCCCGAGTTTTCTCGGAATTTCTTCTTTGTATAGGAACTCTACTGCTAGTAAATTTGGGTACATGAAAGAAATTTTTATGAAAAAAGGTATTCTACATATTTAATAAATATTTACATATTTTAAGTAACGTACTTTGTGAGTCCCAAACTTGGGCAAAAAAAAAAAAAGATAAAAGATAACAAAACTTTACATATAAAAAGATCCTTAGAGTATTAAGATTGACTATAAACCGTAATAACTTTGTAAGCAAATGTGGCAAAACATTCAAATAATAGTTTAAATTTTCTAACTTAAATAAACCCTGATATAAGTTCTTAAACACTTATTATTCTACTTAAAGTAATTTTTGTTTAGATACTTAGTTCGCAATCTGTCTTTTGTTTCACTAAAAACACATTTAAAACAGAGAAAAACATTTGAACATTTAAGCCCAGCAACGCCAGACTGACGAATAATGTTAAGTGCTCTTACATTTGCATATGTAATGTGAAGAGAAGAGATACTCTTTCCAAAAAAAAAATGCAGTGAAGTGAATCAGTACCTATTTTATGTGATAAATTTTTACAAATGTTATTTTCGGATTTAACATCATTTAAATGTACTTTTACTTTGAAATTAAATGTAAATGTACTTTTACTTTAAAATTAATGTAACATGCATATCGCTCATTTGCTGCAAGACCGGCATAAATCACAAAATACAATTTTGGAGTTACTGATGCAGAATTGTTCGCTTTGTTTTTCTTTATATTGTGTATAAAATTCGTCTTTATATCTTTTATACTTTCCCCATTTGAAGAGAATGTATCGTTATATTTTCTAAGTGATTAGAGCAAATCAAAAACTTTAAACGCGTTTATCTCGAAATGGATTTTTTTTACTAATGCCGGTCTTGCAGCAAATGAGCGATATGATGAATATGACTATTTCCATGAAAATTTACAAAATTAAAACCCTTAAAACTTTCTTTAAAATATGGTACCCGAGGTTCAACTTTGGCATTACATTTTTGAAAGAACAAAAAATTAAAAGTTAAAACTGGTTATATCTTTGATTTATTTAAAGAAATTACAATCAATTATTTTACCGTTTCTGGCGATTAAATTAAGGAGCTGATAACATTGCAATTATACTTTAAAATTAATGCTACAACAACTTTTTGGTTTATTTTGGATGTTATTGTAATGTAAAACATAATGGCGCGTATTCAGAAATCATAACTAAAGTCGCAACTAATAAAACAGAAACTAAAAAATAGTGCATAGATAGTAATAGATCTTATTTATAATTCATAACTAGCTTGGCAACAGCTTTCAGCTGATTGAAGAAATGCAACCATGCATATTGGCAGGTAGTGAAAACAAAATGTCGATAATATTTTGAACGATAAATACTGTAGTTAATTTAAAAGCTTATTAAGCTATTAAAAAAACAATTATTGTTCTTAAAAAATGCATACAAATTCTAAAAAAGTAATTTTTTGGTTATAGTTTTGATATATGTAAATCAATTTAAATGGGTGCCTGTAAAAATATAATTTTTCAATAAAATTTGGTGACTAAAAACACATCTCTAGTTTAGCTTTTTTTTTTTTGTGGATGTTTTTGGACGCAGTATAAATGGATGCAAGTGGCAAATGTAATAAAGCAAGTTTATTATTTACAAAATTGTAAGATTATTTAGAGATTTCTGTATTTTAGAGTGACAAAAATTGGCCGCCAAAATTGTTTTGCTATCCAAATAAATTATAAGAAAATATCAATCAGCTGTTCTTTGTATGTATTAGTTAGTTAACATTAAGTTACAGCTCTACCCATAATTAAGAGTAAACTTTTTCTGCTGAAAGTAACCAACAGTGAACAACTTAAATAGGTACTTAAAATAGTTAACACTTAGAGATAAATTATGAATATGCTCCAATTTGTCTACATCATTTGTATTTGATCAGTCGCAAGTAGGGATTGTTGTTCGGTTTTAACAGTATTCGAAACCGCGGTTTTTAATGCCTAAACATCGAAACCCGACAAAAAAACCTCGGTTTATAGCTTTTACTTTTAAAATATATTTATGACTTAAGACATTGCAAATTATATTTACATAATGCTAGTACTTCACTTAAAATAGTTTGTACATAACAGCCTACAACAATCGCAAGGTGTTTAAAAAAATTTAAAAATTTAAAATTAGTACTAAAAAAAACAAATGTGCCTTTTTTTACAAAAGTACTTTGATTCCTTGGTAGTATTTGGAAGATCATTTTTGTTTTTATGATTCTTTTTTGAGAAGTTTTGTTGGTCCAAAAACAAATTAATAAATTTTCTCCCGACAAAAGCATCTTTTATAATTACAAACTTAGCGCATATTCTTGTTTTTTAATCGCGCTGAAAAGTTAATTCCCTGCAAATAATAGGACCAGTCCAAACACGCGTGTAAAGAGTAGTCCACAAAGGACCAGGACTAGTCCAAAAGTAACCCAAACGTATGGAAAAAACCTGGTCTATTTAACATTACGATGTCCTAGGAGAGGATCATATAACCCACCTTTGGACCACTAAGGAGTAGTTTTAAAACTACTCCATGGTATACTCAAGAGGATTAGTTTTGAAGTCGTTTAAAAACGAAAGCACGTCGTTAAAAAACGAAGACATGTCGTCTCACTACAAACACTTTTTAACAATGACATGGTCCATGCTTGCATTACATCGGACCAGTCCATGGAGTAGTCCATTTTATCAAAATGGGTCAGGTGGTCCAATTTTATTTGCTGGGTTAGGCTCGAATATGATTAAAAATGTATCATAACAGAAATGCATATGAGCTAATTTTTCGATACTAAGCACTCGTTGTGAAAAAATTTTACCCTTCCAATGAATCACCTCAAAGAATCTTTTGTGATACATTTTTCTGATTACTTTTAGGGAATATAAATGAATCATATGTCAATCCTTTTTCAATGATATGATATATGATTGATAAATCAGTTTGTAATCATAAAAAGTGATCTGAAAAAACTCTTTTAGATGATTTTTTCAAAAACTTATTACCCAAATGCTAGCTGGGTTGATATTGTATGTATATATGTTTATGTAAGTCCCAATTCACATTATAAGATTTTTGTCGTTGCGATTATTGTCGTTTCCTCTTTGAAGTCGGTCTGATGATTACATTGTACGATTTTTGTCGTTACGACTTTTTCTTTTGCAACCGAACTTCAATACATTTTTCGTCAAATAAGAGAACAATAACAGAACGAATGAGCGAACAAAATGAATCGAAGAGTACACTCGCTTGTGTACCCCTTTTTATTCCTCACTCCCCTCTCGCCCATAAGGAAAGAATCGCAACGACAAAAATCGTATAATGTGAATGGGCACTAGTTTTATTGGGATCAGGGTTGTTAGATGTGGCATCAATAAAACACTTACAAGAAATATTCACAATTATATGGTGAACAGTCCAAAACGTAAAAATCAATTTTTCGAAATACAAAAATTTTTGGAAATTAAACAAAAAAAAATTCTTCCCCCATCACAAACCAGGTGGCTTTTTTTAGAAGCATTAGTAATTAAAATCCTACAATTATATAAATGCCATCGATACTGCAAAAAATATACACTAGAGCCCTGATTTGCGTCGGTTCTATTTGGTCCGCTTTTTAAAAATTGGTTAAATCCGCTTTGCGTTTTTACGATTTCGATTTCTACATACGATTGCATTTTTCGATGAAGTCATAATCACATGTGAAGAATTTTTCTATTTTCGTGTAAAAAGGCGAATTCCCATTTAATTCTGTTAGGTAAGTTATTCTAAGTATAGTTGCGTGTTAAGCTAGAGGTCGCCACTACGGCAATACTGAAGTCAAATCTATATATATAAAAATGAAAAATGTTTGTTTGCTTGTTTGTTTGTTTGTTTGCTTGTTTGTTTGTTTGTTTGTTTGTTTGTTTGTTTGTTTGTTTGTTTGTTTGTTTGTTTGTTTGTTTGTTTGTTTGTTTGTTTGTTTGTTTGTTTGTTTGTTTGTTTGTTTGTTTGTTTGTTTGTTTGTTTGTTTGTTTGTTTGTTTGTTTGTTTGTTTGTTTGTTTGTTTGTTTGTTTGTTTGTTTGTTTGTTTGTTTGTTTGTTTGTTTGTTTGTTTGTTTGTTTGTTTGTTTGTTTGTTTGTTTGTTTGTTTGTTTGTTTGTTTGTTTGTTTGTTTGTTTGTTTGTTTGTTTGTTTGTTTGTTTGTTTGTTTGTTTGTTTGTTTGTTTGTTTGTTTGTTTGTTTGTTTGTTTGTTTGTTTGTTTGTTTGTTAGTTTGTTTGTTTGTTTGTTTGTTTGTTTGTTTGTTTGTTTGTTTGTTTGTTTGTTTGTTTGTTTGTTTGTTTGTTTGTTTGTTTGTTTGTTTGTTTGTTTGTTTGTTTGTTTGTTTGTTTGTTTGTTTGTTTGTTTGTTTGTTTGTTTGTTTGTTTGTTTGTTTGTTTGTTTGTTTGTTTGTTTGTTTGTTTGTTTGTTTGTTTGTTTGTTTGTTTGTTTGTTTGTTTGTTTGTTTGTTTGTTTGTTTGTTTGTTTGTTTGTTTGTTTGTTTGTTTGTTTGTTTGTTTGTTTGTTTGTTTGTTTGTTTGTTTGTTTGTTTGTTTGTTTGTTTGTTTGTTTGTTTGTTTGTTTGTTTGTTTGTTTGTTTGTTTGTTTGTTTGTTTGTTTGTTTGTTTGTTTGTTTGTTTGTTTGTTTGTTTGTTTGTTTGTTTGTTTGTTTGTTTGTTTGTTTGTTTGTTTGTTTGTTTGTTTGTTTGTTTGTTTGTTTGTTTGTTTGTTTGTTTGTTTGTTTGTTTGTTTGTTTGTTTGTTTGTTTGTTTGTTTGTTTGTTTGTTTGTTTGTTTGTTTGTTTGTTTGTTTGTTTGTTTGTTTGTTTGTTTGTTTGTTTGTTTGTTTGTTTGTTTGTTTGTTTGTTTGTTTGTTTGTTTGTTTGTTTGTTTGTTTGTTTGTTTGTTTGTTTGTTTGTTTGTTTGTTTGTTTGTTTGTTTGTTTGTTTGTTTGTTTGTTTGTTTGTTTGTTTGTTTGTTTGTTTGTTTGTTTGTTTGTTTGTTTGTTTGTTTGTTTGTTTGTTTGTTTGTTTGTTTGTTTGTTTGTTTGTTTGTTTGTTTGTTTGTTTGTTTGTTTGTTTGTTTGTTTGTTTGTTTGTTTGTTTGTTTGTTTGTTTGTTTGTTTGTTTGTTTGTTTGTTTGTTTGTTTGTTTGTTTGTTTGTTTGTTTGTTTGTTTGTTTGTTTGTTTGTTTGTTTGTTTGTTTGTTTGTTTGTTTGTTTGTTTGTTTGTTTGTTTGTTTGTTTGTTTGTTTGTTTGTTTGTTTGTTTGTTTGTTTGTTTGTTTGTTTGTTTGTTTGTTTGTTTGTTTGTTTGTTTGTTTGTTTGTTTGTTTGTTTGTTTGTTTGTTTGTTTGTTTGTTTGTTTGTTTGTTTGTTTGTTTGTTTGTTTGTTTGTTTGTTTGTTTGTTTGTTTGTTTGTTTGTTTGTTTTTGCTGAACTTTTTGTAGTAGGATCTTCTGAGCCACAAAATCGAAATAAAATAGCAGCGGGGGAAGTGGTTCCCCCCATAGGACGCCAATGCTTAATATCGCATATCTTATGAACTGTTATAGTGAGAATGTTCAAACTTTGTGGAAGTCACTCTTATGGTATACTACACTTTTGAAAATAAAAATAAAGCGGGTAGGCGCAGGGGGGAAAAACCTCCCATAGGATGCATATATTAAATATCGCTTAACTGAAGAACTATTAAAGGGGGAGTCTTCAAACGTGGTTAAAGCTACTACTATGACAAACTATAAATTTCAGTATAAAAATGGGCGGGGTAAACAGGGGAGGAGCAGTACCCCTCATAGATAGAAATATAAATAAGACCCACTGCACGCATTTTGTTGAACTTTTGGTAGTAGGATCTTCTGAGCACCAAAATTGGAATAAAATAGCAGCGGGGGAAGTGGTGCCCATCATAGGACGCCAATGTTTAATATCGCATATCTTAAGAACTGTTATAGTGAGAATGTTCAAACTATGGGAAAGCCACTCTTATGGTATACTACACTTTTGAAAATAAAAATGAAGCGGGTAGGCGCAGGGCGGAAATACCTCCCATAGGATACATATATTAATATCGCTCAACTGAAGAACCATTCAAGGGAGAGTCTTCAAAAGTAGTTAAAACTACTATACCCGTTAACTATAAATTTCAGTATACAAATGGGCGGGGTAGACAGGGGAGGAGCAGTACCCCTCATAGATAGATATATAAATAAGAGCCACTGCATGCATTTTGTTGAAGTTTTGGTAGTAGGATCTTCTGAGCCCCAAAATTGAAATAAAAAAGCAGCGGGGGAAGTGGTGTCCACCATAGGACGCCAATGTTTAATATCGCATATCTTAAGAACTGTTATAGTGAGAATGTTCAATCTTTGTAGAAGTCACTCTTATGGTATACTACACTTTTAAAAATAAAAATAAAGCGGGTAGGCGCAGGGGAAAAACCTCCCTTAGGATGCATATATTAAATATCGCTCAACTGAAGAACTATTAAAGGGGGCGTCTTCAAACGTGGTTAAAGCTACTACTATGGCAAACTATAAATTTCAATATACAAATGGGCGGGTTAGACAGGGTGGGAGCAGTACCCCTCATAGATAGAAATATAAATAAGAGCCACTGTATGCATTTTGTTGAACTTTTGGTAGTAGGATCTTCTGAGCCCCAAAATTGAAATAAAATAGCAGCGGGGGAAGTGTTACCCCCCATAGGATGCCAATGTTTAATATCGGATATCTTAAAAACTGTTATAGTGAGAAAGTTCAAACTTTGTAGAAGTCACTCTAATGGTATACTTCACTTTGAAAATAAAAATATAGCGGGTAGGCGCAGGGGGGAACTACCTTCCATAGGATGCATATATTAAATATCTCTCAACCGATAAAGTGGTTAAAGCAGTGTGGCGAAGCGCACCGGGTTAAGCTAGTATTTTATAAAATAAACATAATTGTTTCATCAAGATGGACCGAAAATTAAATAAAGAAGAAATTATTTAATATATTTTGTTATAGCATTGCAATGTTTTTAACATGGTAATGTTTTTAAACCGAAAAAAACCCTTATTAATAAGATGTTTTCGCTTCGAGAACATTTGAAAAATGAACTTACAACTGACTGTGTAAACACTCAAGCTACTTGCAAGACTTTCGGCTTTTTCTTCGACATTTTCGTTGATAATACGTATGCACCACTTCCAAGTAATTACTTGCATGTGTAAAGGCAGGATAAAAGAAAAAGTGTTTTTTTCTTGGCCAATGACAAATGATGAAGAAGTGGAAGAAATGGCAGTTTTTCTACTTTGGCTGAAGTTTTTTAAACGATATATAGAACACTAAAATATAATGTTTGTCAGGTTTTTTTTTTTAATTTTTTTAAACAATTTTTTAGATGTTATTGATATTGCCATCATTAATTATTCGCATATATGTTTACAAATGCGTGTGCGAATAGCAGATATAGGCGAATAGCTCGCAATCGCGAAACCGAATATTCGGCGCACCCCTAGCGGTATGCGGTTGTAAGTGTTTAATTATTTATATTGTCACAATATTATTGTTTACATATGTTACAATAAAGGCAAATTTCTATATTCGATACATAAAAGTATTGTACATCAGACCGACTCACGTAGTGTTGAGAGAACAAAAAGGGGATATTAAATTCTTTAATAACGAAATATTTAAATAGTATTGTTAATGGAAAATAAATATTTGTTGTTAATCAATAAAAAAATGCATTTTGTTTTGTTATCGAGGTCATATTTTTTAGATCTCTTAACCGGTAACCTGGGGATTTTAAAAAAATAGTTCGATAAGCTTGACATGCTTAACCCCTTTAATTATTTTGTATGGACATGAATAAATTTGGAATGTTTCATATAAAGCGAAATATATTAAATAAAAATGTTTGACTTAAACAAAGGCTTTTATGTTGAATTCCAAATATATCACCATAATACTTATTATATGTCTCCCAAGTGAAAATATTCATTAAAATGCTTATGCGGCTTATGAAGGGAATAAAAGAAGTATTAGACAAAAATAAAAAAATAGAGATATGTGTGGTTTTGATTTTGTGTCCAACGCCAATTTTTATAACTTTAAAAAAAAGTATGCTCACTGGATTCCCTACACTATTTTATTTAATTTACTTTACAATTTAATAATATATAATTTTTAACAACTTCATTAACTGAGACACATCTGTTTCAATATGCATCAATATCGTCAAAAATAAAATATTCACAAAATAATTTTCGTGGGAATACAAAATTTAAATTAAAAGATTTTGTTATTCGTGCTTAATTCCCAATTTTATTTCTAGATAAAAACACTGAAATTTATTGTTGATGGGATAAGGTATTCATTCCTATGCGAATTTCACTGGTTGCTTAGGCCAGAGCTCACCGAATGCTTTGAACTCGGCATAGTTTCGATCGTAGAAGTTAATACTAACAAACTATAACCGAAACCCGTTTATTATCATCTTCTCCGCCATATCGAATCATCAGTAACTTAACGCTACCCCACGGATCACGCACAAAGCAACGAAATTTTATGAACTTAAAATAGTAAGAGAAAAAAACCCCTGAAATGGTGCATGTTTTCATAATTAAATAATTTAAGCTTTCAGAAGACGGAATAAAAATTTGGCATTCATTGCCTTAAGAATATCTAAAAGCCCAACCTTTTAATGTGCTAAAGTTGGCTTAAGCAAATGTGCCAATAGATGTTAATTATATGAGGAAAACCATTTTGAACTTAAGGAAACTTTTTGCTAAGTTTAATGAAACTGTCATTTGCTTAAGCAAGGTGCCAATCAAATCGCACATTCCATACGGAATCAAATGTTTTTTATTTTGTTTTTCTAAGTACATTTGAGAGACTTTTTGTTAAGTTTTGAGAGTAGGTTAAGCAAGGCTATGCATATTATGGTTAGGCCTTAACTCTTAAAATATTACATTCAACTGTTGAAGTTGCCAATTGGTTTCTTATTTAATTTTTAATAATACTAAACATTGAGAATGCGCGAAATTATCGTATATGCCAATTTTTTTGAAATTTAGTTTTTGATGCAATCTTGTTCTGCATTCCAAGAGACGTCAACTGGCAAAATATTGTATGCGAATTCCACTTCGTCTTATCTTATCTTATCTAAGCACATGTATATTTACATTTTGATATTGCAAGTGAAAGCAGAGAAAAGTAGAAAAATGGCTGTCCTGTAAAATTTGGTATTTGTAACATACGATAATTTCGCGCAAAGGGGTCGATATAATCACCTTTAAATTCATTTGGTCTTTTCCATTCTTTTTTGTAATTTTGAAAATATTTAATTATATCAACCCTAAAATATCCCCAAATGCTATTTATATAAACTAAATTTCTCCCTAACTACATTTTAGTCCCTAAAACTGACCCTAAACGCAAAGGAAACCCCCAAATTTGGGGTGAAAATCCCTAACTTGGCAACACTGGTATTAACAAGTAGTTTGCCGTATCTAGCCGAACACTAGAGCTTCCGAATTCTTCTTGTGTCCGAAGTATATATTTACGAAGAAGTATGCCGAACGCCAAGGCTTCCGAATTCTTTTGGTGTACGAAGTATTTACGAAGTAGTTAGTCGAACGCCACGGCCTCCGAATTCTCGTGGTGTCCGAAGTAGTTAGCCGAACGCCAAGGCTCCCGAATTCTCTTGGTGTCCAAAGTATTTACGAAGTATTTAGTCGAACGCCACGGCCTCCGAATTCTCGTGGTGTCCGAAGTAGTTAGCCGAACGCCAGCGCTCATACTGAGCCGACCGCCAACTCCTCCGAGTTTCGTTGGCAGCCGACTTAGTAGAACCCGTAGCTTGACCCACACATAATAATTAAACCCGTTTGCTTACGAAAGTTTTTACCAGATAAGGGCCTGGGCTACAATCTGAACCCCGCACACTAGCCGCATCCGCCGCCCTGCTCAGTAAACGTCACCCGACCGGTCGTTCCCGCCGGCAGCTGCACATAATCCCCAGAGGATCATCGTAGTTCTAAGTATTTAGCGTAGATTAAGATTTCGGAAATAAAGCGTTGTTGAAATTATTGTAAGCGAACACACACGAAAACATCCTGTGTTTCATTTCAAAGGAAGCAGGCCTTCGAATTGTCCCTGGACAGACTGAGTCATACCTCAGCTGGGAAAGTAAACTGCGTTAGAATGTATTATTGTAAACAAATTAAATTTTTTTACAGTGCTGGCAAAGGTTTTTTGTGTTGTCAGAAAAAGTTTTTTGAAAAATAGCACATTTGCACAAAAATAAAATTGGTATGCTCACGATCAATCATACTCATTGCAAATTTGCACAATGATGATTACCCTTACTATGTTTCCACTATGAGCAAAACCACTCGTTTTGAGCAAAACGTGTCAAAATGTTTCAATTATGTAAAACGGTTTTTGGTTTTCGAATTTTCGAAATCAATTTGACATTTATGTTGTAAAGAAACATGCAGCCAAAAAAAATATTTTTCTTTAACATGAAATTTCCTTGTTTGTTTTTTAATACACAGATACGTATATCGAGCCCTAATAGCAAAAATTATGTAACCAACAACATTTTAGATTTTTGTTTTTTGATAAAAAATTGATAGTTTTTGATAATTTGCATCATCTCTAAAAATCTCAAAGTACCGTTACGAAAAAAGAGCAAAAGCAATTTAAAACGAAACACTAGACTGAAGCAAAAATATTTAAAAAAAACCTTCTCCTGTAAAATTTTATTTTTGTTAGTTACATCATTTTGGCTATTGTATGTACATATGTATATGTACGTACATATATAAAATCATATAATTTACTACCTTTTTATTATTATAGTATTTTACGCTGCAAACAAATAAATCAGCTGGAGAATTGCATAAACCTAGTTAATAAGTCTTGATATTTTGGTTAATATGTCACTTTTTACGAAATTGTCAATCACCAATGATGGATATCCCCGAGTTGAATTCATGATTTTCGACAAGTTTTGGAGCAAAACTAGTTTTTGTTTGAGTTTTTCGAACATGAAAAATGTATGGGAAAACAAGTAGCAAAACACTTGATTTGTTGCAAAACTAGTTTTGGGGTCCAAAATATGTAAGTGGAAAGTGAATCTCTGGTGTGTTTCTATGGCACACCTAAAGTATTGAATTTTTGTATGTGTAAATTGTTTTTAAAACGATGCAAAAAATTTGGTTCGCTTATTTTTTTTATTTTTCAGGAATAATCTATACCTTTTTTCCATTTATCATGAGAAATCAAAAAAAATGACAGGAAAAAGTAGTCAAAACCGATTTGTTGTTTCGTTTCCTTAAACTTTGGTTTAGGGTTCCTAATTTCCTGGACTTTTTTTAAAATTCCGAAAACATATGTATGTAATTTGTGTTTCATTAAGGGTAGTTTTCTCGTACAAAAAACTCTTTGGTTTTTTTTTAAATAAATAAAATACTATTGTATTATCGATAATTCGATTTCCTTTAGAAATCTTCTTCAGTTTTTTTTTATCTTTTTTTTTTTAATAAAAAATTGTTAGATTTGAAATTAATTTTTTTTTGAAAATTGATGGAAAAATATATTTAACATTTCATTCAATAATTCTTAATATCACCCCCATCCTGAATTAAAATTCATTGGGAGTTTTTCCACTTTTTCCATTTTTCCCATGTTTGTTCAATTGTAAAAATGGGAAAAGGTAAAACACTCCCAATGAATTTTTATTCACGGTAGGGGTGGTTATGTTTTGACAGCTATAAGCAAGGCGAATTCATACTAGGTGGTCTTATTTTGAAGACATTTACATCGCTGTAAAATATTTTAAAGTTGTGCCAAAAATAATACAACTCTGTAGTAAACAATTCAAACAAATATTTCATTTTGTTTTTAATTTTAAATTCTGTGTTGTGAAATTCAATAATTAAAAAATTTTATAATTTTATGAGAAATTTATAGAATTTAATTGAGATTCAACAGAACTACAAGGACGGTATACCATTTTAACTCATGGTTAGTTAGCAGCTGTTGCTTACGTAGCAAGATAATTTCACCTGGTGTAAATTCGCCTTGGTTCCAAGTGCTATGATATAATAACTGAAGTTGGTGAAATTGGCCGTCAACAAATTTTTTTTAGTTAATAAATATCTAGAAATCTGAGCTTTTTTAAAATGTATTCTTTTCTCAAATGGAATATATTTTATGTGTAACGTTTCTAACATTTATCTTCGTCAAAATAAATGTGTTTCCGAAATCCGGATAATGATTAAAATTCCTAGAATGGACGCTGTTCCCTGCGCATGTGAATTATAATTCCTACATGTTTTGTCACGTTTCTGTTCCGTTATAAAAGTTTTTCGTATAGTTTCTTTTGTTCTTTTAAATCTACATATAAATACTTAGTTTTTGCGAATATTCTCCCAACGTTATTATTCACCTTATGTGCCATGCCGTATTTCCTTGTGTCATACATGTTAGATAAATTATTTAAGAAGACATATAAGATACTAGAGACTTTAATTTGAACTACATTTTTGAAAGGTAGAAACCAAGGCGCATCTATCAGGTCTGCTTACTTGTACAAAAACAAAAAACGATTCTTTTAAGCTGTCAAAATCTTACTACCACATATACAAAGCAAAAGAAAAAAACGTGTATGTGTGGCATAATATAAACGTAAACAAACATATACATGCACATGTAAGCAAAATGTAAACAACTTTTGTAAGCTCAAAAGAGCAAAAACAATGATCATTAGGCTTCTTGCGCAGACCTGTTCAATGGGCCTTGGTAGAAACTATGTTTTTTTTTTATTTTGTTCTGTCAGGGTCAAATGTTGTCGAATGTACGACTGTTGCTGGCGACAAAAATGTCCGAGGACTGGGAAGTATCCGTAATAAATCCAATACTCAAGAAAGAAGATAATAAAAATGTGAGAGTCATAGTAGAATATCATTATTGAGCGTACCAAACAATATTCAATCATGTTGATGGAACTTCGAAAATCTAAAGCGCAGCAACACCTACAGGAAGAACAGTGTGGTTTTAGTATAAATAAAAGCCCCCAGGCCAGATATTTTCAATGCGCAAGCTTTCTGAAAAAACTATTGACTACAACGAATAAATAAAGGGTGGTCCATCCGTAATGCACGATGTAATTTGTGGGTCACACCTTGACGTCGAGTTTTTTGCCCAACTTACTATTTTGACACTTCTTTGTTTCAGTATTTGACAAAATCAACCATGGGGAGGTCAACGATTGAGCAGCGAATTAAGACTGTTAAAGCAATTTACGGAAATAGGCGTTCAAATCAAAATGCAATTCGTGCCCATGGTGATTTTTTTGGTCACCATTATCGACCAAATGTGTCCACAATCGGGAGAATTGTGCGCAAATTTCAGCTCGTCCAGTTCGTTCTTTTTCGAAAATGAGGGCGGTCAAGCAATTACCTTGAATGGTTTTCGCTATCGCGAGATGATAACGGACTAGATGTACCGAACGATATGTGGTTCCAATAGGATGGTGCTACTTGCACACAACTAATGCAGCAAAGACTCTTTTGCGCGAGAAATTTAATATCCGTGTTATGTCACGTCGTGGCCATGTTAATTGCCAGTCACGATCATGTGAATTGACACCGTTGGACTTCTTTCTTAAGGATGAGATAATTCGGCGTATTAATGACATTGAACCCTAAATATGTCTCAGAGTTATTGAAAATATGGACCATCGGATAAAGGTATCCCACTGAAGCCGTGGCGAGCATATGGCCGAAATTTTGTTCCACACATAATTGCCATAGAGCCCAAAACTTTTTGTTTTTTTTTTACAATTACCCAATAAATAATTTTGTCATTTTGCGAAGCACTAATGGTACATTTAAAAAAATAAGCGCACAATTATGCGCTACGCAATAGGACATACAGAAATGCAGTAAAGTAAGTAAAAGAACTGCTGGGACCGGCAACAGCCAAAGTCATCCGACAAAATGTGGGCGGGATTGGACAAGTGGGTGTGGCGAATAGTTGAATTATTTATATTTGAAGAACGGTTTGCATATCAATTTCTGTTATTTTCGCACCATGGTGAAGGGTACATAAGATTCGTCATAGCCGCACTCTTACTTACATATTTTTTTTATTCTTAACGCATTTGGAAACAAAACTGTTACCAACATTGTGAACAGCCGATGAAAGTGTTGCTACCATTGTGGAACGGGCTTAATGCTGACCATTCTTTAAACTAAGCTAATGTTGCTTCATTTTCACTCCATTCCAAAAATTATTCGTGATACTTATTTTTCAACGTTGATAAATGTTTAACATAACTATTTTTCTAAGTGTGAAGAAATTCCCAAAATTTCCTGTTTTAAAATCCTTGAAATTGCAAAAATGTTTATTTTTCTAGGTAACTATTTTTCGAATTGAAACCCTACTTTGGCTTAAAGGGCAATTGCAAAAGAAAAAGTTAAATATAAATTCACAGAAAAATTCTCGTAAATTAGAAGAGTAAAAACGTATATTTACGCATCATTTGTTTTGTCGTCCTTAAAAATAATGACACTTTATTCAGCTCTAATTTTCCTAAAATGGAGTAAAATTTATTCATTTTCGTTATTTTAAGAAACAAAAAAATTTTTTTCTTCTTTTTTTTCTTGGAAAACAATTTTATTAGATTGAAATTTTTCTACCTTGAGATAAGAGAATCTTATTGTTCTTGATACAAATGTGCATTTGTATGTAAGAATGTGCTTTATTCTGTGTGCTGCCTACACGAATCTAGGAGAGTGAACTCTTAATATTGTTAATACCCTGAAGGAAACCTGTGTGCAAGTGTCTCCAAGTCACCAGTTGCGTCGACTGTTTTAGTGACACAGTGTCTATACTTCACTACATATGCCACTATATTTTCCTTTAATACAAACAAACTGTATCAATTACAACATAGAAGTATAATTCCTTTTAAACTTAAAGCAATATTAAAATAAAATTGTTATGAATTCGTATTCGTACCGTTTCTTACCAAAAGTGTAGACTAGATTTACTTAAATGTACTAGTGATTCTCTAGTTCCAATGTCTACATATCATCCCAAAAGAACTACATAACTAGTCTTTAGTACCAACGTCAGTAGTAGAGTTTCAATGGCACGCACATGTTAAATGTCTGTAGTAAATAACAAGTCACTAATACTGATGACTGTGTCAATAGTGAATCAGTACAGATTCACTAGTGACATTTCCAGCAGGGTATATTTTCAATTAATTTTTTTTTCCATGGTATTCGTAATACAATCATTAGGCTTTGATTTATTATACACTTTTACGTTAGGAAAGGCATATGTATGTATGAGATTTATGTAGATAAACATCTCCTAATATAAATAGCATTTGCCTTGTGTGTTAAACTTTATTTATTTCTGAATTTATCTAATAATTCTTAAGTGTTTAATTGAATATTAATTATTTTAATGCAAATTAAATTTCATGCTTATCACACTGAATTATTTGTTTAAAAAAATTGTAGAAAATGGAGTTTGATGAATATAAAAGAAATAAATAAGTAGTTGTATGTACAATGAATTCATAAGGACGAATTAAAAAAAAGGAACCTGATTATCAATTTCCATACAAAAGTTTTTTCTTTTAGTTTTGTCAGTAAATTGTGAATAAATTCAATAGTTGTGCACCGATTGCTTTAATGAAATAAATCTTATTTCGTTCGAAATTGTGTTAAGATACATAAATGTTTTAGGACCAAAACTGTGATTTTTTATGAATTTTAAAGCTTCGTTCACAATAGGCAGCAACATTTTAACTGGTTTTCATAATAGAGCAACAATGTTTTTTTCGCGAACACACAAGTATAGTTGGTCAAGCCCGAAAATATGATTCCCTACACCACAGTATTTGAAAACACATCATGCTTATGTGTCCATATAAATATGGCTTTATATATGTTTATAAACTTCATTAAAGTCGATTTGAAAGTTTGTAAGGGCCAGAAATTGTCCCCTACTTCCCTTTGTGATCCTATAAACTGCATATAAATATGTTTCTATCCATGATTTAAATTCATTAAAATTGGTTTGATAGGCAGAAATTTCCCCCTCGCGATCCTACGATTCGGCCGATTTTCAAAAGGCTTGGTCCTTTTGCCAAAAATAACCTTTGTCCCAAAATTTATTCAATTTTCTCCAAAATTGCGACCTGTACTTTGCGCACAAAGTTACATGAACACCCATCTAGCCAGCCGGATTGACATCGATAAATCGACTCAGAAAGTGATTCTGAGTCGATCGGTATACATTAAGGTGTGTTGTGGGTATAATTATTTTAAACGTCAGAAACAATTTCATACAAATTGTTGCTGAAGTTCTAGTTGACTCAACTTTTTAAAAAAACTTAAGTTACATTTTTGTTTATTAAATAAAAAAAAATATATGAAATACTTTGGGGAAAAATAAGATAGAAGAAAAAACGAAATTGTTGCTCTGATTGTGAACGAAGCTTTAAAGAACAAAAAAAATTTTTTTTGAGAAAAAATAAAAATACATGTGTATCGGCGATTTTCATGTACACCTCAGAAATTTTTTTGTCCGTCCGTCCGCCTGTGTCAAAGACTTTGGATCGATTTTTAACCCTTTTTCCGTGATCCAATCGAGCTGAATTTTTGCAGGCAGACTCGTGGAAATGTCTGTTTTACGACAAATTTTTTAATAAACAGATTTTTATCAATTCTCAGATTTTCCTGAATTTTTTTTTTTTGTAAAAATGGTTATCGATTTTTTGTAACGGTTTCAGTTCTTAAAAAAATCGAATTGTTTTATTAATTTTGTTATATTAAAATTAAAAATTGTTAAATTAAATACATAAATTTACATATAACATAAACTTCTATAGAAATATCACACACGACTTCCGGAGTATACCACAAGTAAGGAACATAAGCAGTCTTGAATATGTTCTGAAACGAATTAACCACTGTTTTCGTAATATTTTTCAAATTTTTACTCGGTGCGAATAATCCACAAACGTAACAAAAGTTATTTCGAGTCGGGCACTGCATTTTTTCTCAGATGGAATATTCAATGTTTCATCTGTCATACCAGTTGTTTTGAGTAGCACTTTATTTTACGTACTAAAAATTTATGTTTTCAAATTCGTCCTTAAATACTATTTACAAAATTCTTAAAACTACCTAGCAGGCATGCCTACGTGACCATGCGCACATATTTATATCTGTTATTTTTACCTAAGTACAATCTGGTAATGAGTTTTCATTATACGTGATACAGATATTTCCACGAGTCTGCCTGCAAAATTTCAGCTCGATTGGATCACGAAAAAAGGGTTAAAAATCGATCCAAAGTCTTTCACACAGGCGGACAGACAGGCAACAAAAATTCTGACTTGTACATGAAAATCGCCCATACACGTGTATTTTAATTTGTTCTCCCCTTTCCGAAAAAGTATATTTGGTTCATGGGACAGAATGTGTGTAACGCGGTGTTAATGATTTTTTTCTAAATACAGATGTATTTAATTGCTGAATTTTTTTTTTCAGTTAGCTTTGACAAATGATATCCTGTAAGAAGGGAATGGTTAATGGATTCCAAAATCAATTTTCGATTTTTTGACCGAAATCTTTATATAGATTTTTTTTAAAGATTAATCGCACCTCAAAATCGATCTTAAAATCAATTTAATAATCGTTTAAGAGTGTATAGCAAAATCGTAAACTATGAAAAAATAAGACATTGTTCTGAAATCAAAACCGAGTTTCCGGGTTTTCCCTTCAAAATTTGCTGCTCAAGAAATCCGAAAAAATGCTACTTTCTTGGAAATACAAATCGCAATTAGTGAATAGTCCACCTGTATTGAAATTTTTAATTTAATTTTATTTTTTTTTTTTCATTCAGTTTTTAATTTTTTAAATAGTAAAGTGAGTGTGAATAAAAAATAAAATACATTTTGTTTTTACCAGCTTGACTATAATTATTTTGACAAAAACCTCTAAACCATTATTTATGTATAGAATTTTCTAAAAATGAGCACAGATGTTGAAAGCGGATTTCCTGAGCATCAAATTTTCAAATCAAAAGCCGGAAGCTCGATTTTGATTTTAGAACCATGGCTTCTTTTGGAAAAGTTCTTACAATTTTCCGTAGATTACGATTTAGCTATGCGCTTGGTGGGAAACAAATATGGCCCACCCTAATGACCACTGTTTATCATTTTCCTGCAATCCAGCATTTTCCTCTTTTTAGAGGAATCAGTACGATATCGAGTCATAACCGCAAAAAAAGCTTAAGCGAAAAAACAAAATTTTACAGGAGAAGCTTTTTTTTAATTTATATCATACAAATTTTGTATGAAGGTTGTCGCTTAAGATAAACCTGTTTTTGCTATAAAATCGTAACAGGTCCTTATGTAACCATGCTATTTTAGGAGATGATGCAAGTGTTGCCAATAAAGTCATTTATTAAAAACAAACGAAAATAGAAAATGATGTCGCTTAAGCTTGTTTGCAGTAATGGCTCGATGTATACGTACATTTCACATATTAAAATTGTGTGCTTGATTAAAATTAAAAAAAAAATAAATAAATCTTAGCAATATTTTTTATAATAAGGGTCATTGTGCAAATTTGAAGTGCATATTATGGTTTAATTTTTTGTGAAAATGTGTAATTTTTCTAAAAATTTATTCTGGCAACACTAAAAACTTCTGGCAGCACTGTTTCAAAGGATAATTACAATGGTTCTTGATTGGTGGCGACTGTTTCTTTGCTAAGTCACAAAAGCTTGCATGTCATTGATATCGGAAAAATGCAGAGATTTTCCCTTGAAATTTCATAATCGTTAAGATAAATAACTTTCGTTTCTTCCACTCTGCTAAAAACTAGATTTAAATATCGCTCACACACTGGTCTGTTTAAAAATTAGAATAATTCCACAGCAATGCCATAGTTTTATTCAGCTGTTGTGTTTTTATAATATTACTAGTATTTAACCCGCTACTTCGCTAGCGTCTCATTTTTCTTCGTGGACATATCTGTATGCCAAAGTTAATTTTCTCATTCACTCAGGACCTTTCATGTTTAATTTTATCTTTCTAGGTCCAATACCAACGGAAATTCAAAAAGTACCAGTCGAAGAATAAAAAAGTACCAAAAAGTGCACTCTCATCCACCCGGAATATTGCATCTTGAATTTTATGTTTCTAGGTCCAATACTAACGAAAATTCAAAAAGTACCAGCTAAATAACAAAAAAGTACCAAACAGTACCGTTTGTCCCGTTTACTCCCTTATAGGGTCGAATTTCAAAAAAGTACCAGACACCGGCGATAAGTTTTAAATTTTTTTTGATCTCTTTTTCCCGTTTTTACTCTTTTTTACCCCCTTAAGATTCGAATTTTAAAAAATCCCGTCGTAGTGGATCGATTTGGGGAGTGACCAATCTCTGGTCCAAATTTGAAGTTTTTAGCTTCAGACGTTCAGGCTGTGCGATGATGAATCAGTCAGTGCGTCAGTCAGTCAGTAACGTTACAATTTTATATATACAGATGTTGTTTCTCACGAAGCTCACTTTGAGTGTTTGGTTCGGTACGATACGTTTAGGTCTTTTTTGTTAACTGAAGAACAAGAGGACCTTTACTTAAGTTGGCAGTTTACAAAGGGTTTTAATGAGTAAAAATATGTAAAAATACAACTGATTATTTTACTTGGAAAACTGCATAAACAAATCTACACACAAAACAAAATGTAAAGTTGTAAATGTAAGTTTTGATAAAAATAAAAAAATCGATTTCAGTATAAAATCGCATATGAAAATTCTATTGTGAAAAATCGATTTCTTTTAACACAAAATCGATTGGATTTTAAATCGATGTATTCCCTACCTGTAAGCGTTGTCCATTTAGTGCTTCGCACACACGTGGAGATTTTAAAATATTTTCCATAACGTTTCGCAAAGTTTCGGGTGTATTATTTTTTTGTTCCATTGTTTAGTTATTCATAACTGATTTTCCATCAAGGAAAAAATACTTATTAAAACAGGTATAAAGAATTAAAATCATATTTAAAATCTAGCTTAAATGAAATTACGAATATAAATGTGAACAACATTTAACTTTTCCATAACCAAAGAATGTTGTGGAAATTCGTTATCTAAAGAAATTTATCAGAATATTTAACATAATAATGCAAAAATTATTCAATCACTTCATGGAAAAAATCCTTTAATATTTGATTGCATTAGAAATACTTTGAGCATAAACTGGATTTCACCTGTATAAACTCAAGCTGGTAAAGATCGTATGCAAAAAAACTATTCCTTAAAATTTCTGAAAAATAAAAAATCTTATATGTAAACATTTGTAAGTGGTAGTACCTTTCAATAATGATTCATTATTCCACTTGAAATATCCTGTCATACAAACAAAGCCGCTTCATACATAAAGGAGATGTACAAGGCAAACGAAATTAATTTTAAATGTGTTCCTGCTTATGTGCTGTTTTCACAACACAAGTGACTGAACGTTTAGTGAAATTTATATGAAAATCACTCAGTTTTTGTTGGTTTTTTTTTGAGCTTTGATATTGTTACAAGTCAGAAGAGTTACCGTTGGAAATTTTTATTTTTGAAAAGGGTCACAAAAAAGGTATTTCAATAAAAAGGGGTCAAGTTTTTAAAAAGCAGTATTTCCCATTTTAATAAATGTAATGAGCCCATTAAAAAAAAAAAACAAAACATTATTCCAGATTGGCAGTGCTTAAAAAACTTAATTTTTTAAGGAATGCATGCCCTTTCCTGTTTTTAACACCTGACAAAAATTGTTCTTCATCATTATAACTCATTCTTTAAATTTAAGTTTCCTTTTTTTTACCGATTTAGCGATTTCGAATAAATTTTAGATTTTGTTTTCAATATTGCAATCGTTGGCGAATTTAAGCCCTGTTCGCGATTGAAGCGATTTATCCCTGTAAGTGTTCTGATTCTTTAAAGCTTTTACGATTTCTAATTTATATTAATTTTTACCGAATTTTTTTCATTCCTAATTGCATTTTTCAAATAAAATGTCACATATTTTTTTTTTAAAGAAACCACCATAAGTTATTCAATAAATAACAAAAAAAAATATGTATATGAGGGAAATTGTACTTTAATTTTTACTTAACTATCAAAAATTTCATTTATAAATCATAGAAACCCTTTTAACACACAGACTTTTAGCGAATACTAACCACTTTTCGGGAATCTGCGTTCTATATTTTGGTATTAAATCTTCATTTGAAGTCCATTCCTCCATTTCCGCTTATTTCGAAAAGATTTGCTGAGCAGTGTTGACAAAAAACCAAACGTTAGTGCTATTTCCAAAAAGGGTCAAAAAGTGGCACAAAATAGGTGAAAATGATACAAAAGGATAATTTAAAACAGGGGCACAAAAGGTATCAAGACTGTCGAAAAACGGTCAAATTGATACTTTAGTATCACAACGGTAACTCTGCAAGTAAGACTTTGAGTGTTTATAAGTCTTATTCGCTTTAAAGTTTTATTTGTATAATATTTTTAACTTTTCTAAAATCTTTGGAAATGGTTTCCTGACGACCGGGCCTAGCTAGCAACCAGTTAAATGCGCATAAAAGCTAGCTTTCCCTCAACAATAAATATCAGTGTTTTTATAAAATATAAAAAAATTGGGAAATCTTGTTGATAAAAAACTTTTGTATTAATTAAATAGTTCAATGAATATTCCTTATCGATTGTTATCGGAAAAAATATTTTAATGTTTTAAATAGTTTTAACAAAAAATAGTATTTCAAACTGAATGAATTAACATATAACAACTAGTATAACATCGATTAAAGTGTTAGCGCTTTTTGTTGGAAGACTTAACGGTTGGTGGTTATTACCAATTCGTTCATATGTAGCTACTGAAGCAACGATGCGCAGCATTAGCTTTTTAAAATAACGCTGATTTGCCCAACCCTTATAAAGTAATTCTGAGTCTAAAAAATCAATATCTTTATGTTTTAGAAACATATACAGGTATGTCCAAGGTTTAGACTCGAATTGAAAATGAAAAAAAAAGTCATAAAATGGCGTTCTCAAATCCGCATGTTTAAGTGTATTCGAAGTTTTTGTTCGAAAAAACTTTTTTTGAACTAAAGATCGCTAATTTGCTAACCACAATGTTTAATATTTTTTAAAAATCGTGAAAGCTGTAAAGTATCACATGCAAAAATCTCTAGCATGGCTAAAGTTATCGTAAAATTGCAAACTTTGAAACAAACACTAAAATTTATTTGAAATTTCTAAATGGGTTAAAAAAATAAAATGTCGGAAAATAACAAAAAAATGCAAAAATAGCGTAAATAGCGTAAATTCGGGATATTTTTTAATATTTCAAACCAACAATAAAATTGATTGAAAGTCCCTAAAAATAAACGAAATGGCAAAAATTCGGTAAAAATTGCTAAATTCACGGAAATTCTCAAAAATTGGATAAAAGCGGCATGATAGCAAAGTATACTATTTATTAAAAACTTACACGAACAAATCACTGATATCGCGAAAAAAAAGTCGATTCGGTTTACTTTCACCAACCCATATCTACTCTAATTGAAAACGAATAAAAACACGTGGATGTGAAATGCAAAACACCAATAATGCTAAAGTAATACTAACATCCGCCATAATTCTGTTGGAATGATCCAAAAAAAAATTTATTTTCTGTAATAAAAAAATTTTTCACAGGCAGATACATATAGATATATATAAATTCTCTGTAACGATCCTTTGCGATTAGGTGTGTTAATTTGGGAATGGAGCTACCTATTAGATGCGGCCGTGCTCGTCGGATGGGGGTGTTCAGGTTCCCAATGAAAAAAGTAATCTAACTGAACCATACATACATCCAGACATAAGTAATTAAAGAAGTTGTTATAGATGCAGTTATAGAAGAAAACTACTAAATAACGGGCGAGAGAAGCTATTCATTTTGAAAAAGTAAGCGAGTAGTTCAGTTTTTTCGATCCTGGAGGCTTATTCTGAATTGCGATGCGAAAATCAATGCGATGCGCAAATGAAATGCGATGCGAAAGAAAATTGGTATTCTGTTAGACTTTCGCAATCGCATTCGCAATTTATTTAAAATCGTGGCAACGCTGCTCAAATAAACGTCAGTGACAACAAACGTCAAATTAAAAATAAATAAATTGTTTGTGTTTGGCTGTGAAAATTGTTTATAAAATTTATTTAGGACATTCTGTAAAAAAATAATACAAATGGATTCTGTGGCACTGTGGTTCACGGTGGTGGTTTGTCACAAAGAATTTGCCGACTGACGTACTTTTGGTGTTTTCAAATGGCCTCTGCCAATTGGCTGTGCTTATTCATAAATTCTATCATTATTTCAAATTGACGCGGTTTGGTGGTCTTATTGCTAGCTTCCCTAAATTAAATAATAAATATATGATGAATAAATAAATAAAATATTATCTTTCTCTTACATGTTTGTACTTTGCGAATGCTATTTTGTTGTCGAATAAATTTTGCGAATTTGACATGTGTTTGACATTTGTTTTCGCAATGTAGAATACCGACTTGCCACTTTTTCGCATTTGAAATGCGATTAAAAAAAAACTGCGAAAATCGCAAAACAGAATAGCAACTGTTCGCATTTATGTATTTTCGCATCGCATTGATTTTCGAATCGCAATTCAGAATAAGCCTCCTGAAAACTTCTATTCCGCTGAAAGTCAAAATTGACATAGAAAACACTTAATAACAAACCAGGGGCCTAATTCTTGCAGTCGTAACCGAGTACTTTCTCGATCTGAAAGCAATTTAATTTTTTTTTTTTACTATTTAATTATTCTTTATTTGCAATAAATTTAATTATAATGAATTTAATTATAATTAATTAACATACACATATTAATTGATAACCTTGCGAAGCCATTAATGTTTGTCTGCAGGTATGGATTAAAAGTTAAATATGTTTAAGTTTTGGAGCATTCATTGCTGATGAAAAGATAATAAATTAGAGTTTTTCTTTCCTATTTTTTTATTTTAAAGTTAAATTTAAAGTTTTACAGCATTCATTGCTGATTAATAAAAAAGTTTTTAAATATTTGATTTTTGTTATTAAAATTTGCTGTATTCAGAATTTCAAGAGGCTGTTTATTAAATACTGTTGGTAGCATTACGCAAAGAGTGTTTTTCCCATAGTTGTTTTTGTATCTATGTACACAGTATCTACCCTCAGTATTCATACGAGTCTGGTGATTGTGTTCTATTCTTTTGAGAAACCTGGAGTCATTATAAAATTCTGTTGCTATTGTAGTAAAAAATAAGCTTTTGACGTTTAATATGTTCAGATCCTTAGCAATGTTGATATTTGATGCGTTGTTGTTGGTATTTGCAGAGCTGTTGGTAGATGTTGTGTTGCTGTTGGTAATTCTAGGGATGGTATCAGTAAATGTTGCTCTGTTTGCGTTGGTTGTTTGATCATAGTCGTTGGAACTAGTTGATGTAAGGTTGATTGTGTTGCTATTTTGTGTGTAGTTGATGGTGTTTGTTGGGTTGTTATTATTGCTGACAATGTTAAGACCCATATTGCTTATAGTGGTGTTTTGGGTATGGTTTATATAGCGATACTTAACGAATCGAAATTAATTTTTCAGTATTGTGAAACTAAAATTAATGCTTTATAACTCTGAAAAAATAATTCCGATTCGTTCAGTATTGACTGAAGTAATTAGATAATCAGGTATGTTCTAGGTTTAGACTCGAATTGAAAACGAAAAATTTTTTGAATCCGCATAAGTCATAAATTGGTGTTCTCAAATCCGCATGTTTTTGTGTATTCGAAGTTTTTGTTCGAAAAAACTTTTGTTGAACTAAAGATCGCTAATTTGCTAACCGAAGCATGAGAGCAATGTCTAATATTTTCTAAAAATCGTGAAAGCTGTAAAGAATCACAAAAAAAATCGCTAACATGGCTAAAATTCTCGAAAAATTGCAATCTTTTAAACAAACACTAAAATTTATTTGAAATCTCTAAATGGGTTAAAAAAACTAAATGTCGGAAAATAACAAAAAAAATTGCAAAAATAGCGAAAATTCGCGAAAATTTTTAATATTTCAAACCAGCCATAAAATTGATTTAAAGTCCCTAAAACTATAAGGAATGGCAAAAAATCGGTAAAAATTGCTAAATTCAAGGAAATTCGCAAAAATTTGCTAACAGCGGCATGATAGCAAAGTCAACTATTTATTATAAATCGTTAAAGCTGTAAAGAATCAGAAAACTTACACGACCAAATCGCTTATATCGCGAACATGGCTAAAATTCGCGAAAAATTGCAAAATTTTAAACAAACCCAAAAACTAAGAGATCGCTAAATCGATTAAAGAAACAAATTGTCTGAAAATAACATAAAAATCGTTAAAAAAAATTTTGGTATAATTACATCAAAATCAATGAAAAAGTCGACTTTAAATTTAGGGTTAGTAAGGGCCTTTTGCGTTTTAGATAACGATATATTTTTGATTAAATTGGATTAAGAAGATTTTAAGCTAAAAGCAATATTAATTTTTTTGTTAAAAATGTTATCACATATTACAATAAAAGTCGATTCGGTTTACTTTCACCAACCCATATCTACTCTAATTGAAAACGAATAAAAACATGTGGATGTGAAATGCAGAACACCAATAATCCACTTTCGAGTGGATTCGGATTCTAGAACACACCCGAATAAATTGCTTTCGAATCGAGAAATTACTCGATCACGACTACCAGAATCAGGCCCCAGATATAAAAGGCACAGACTTTTTTCCAAACAACATAACAAAAAAAGCACGCCATTATCAATAATAGTAATAATTTCCTTCTGATCAAAGTTACAAAAATCACATTATTTCAACGCAATTACCAATGTTTGACCCTAAAAAAAGATAATGGCATAGAATCGGTGATAACAAAAAATTTAAATTCTGGCCAATGAAATCTATGTCTGAGCCACTGTGCGCCTTTGGCCCCTTTGGCAGTCTGCCAGCATCAACGCATAAAGAAAATAAATCAATAAAATATAAAATTTTTAAGGTGTGTGTTTTAGTTATCTGTGATCTTTAATTGATTCTTATAACAAGTTTAATTTATAATTTTAATTAACAATTATTACTTAATGTTTATTTAAATAAAAACTAAATTAAAAGTAATTTTAATAAATACAAAATTCGTACTGTTATTAAATAATATTAAGTTAGTAAATATTTTATAATTTTTGTTTTATGTGTAATAATTGTAATGCCTATAAATGTCATGAATTGTTCATGACGATTTGTCTGAATGTTTTAATTTTTTTTGTTATTTAAAAGTTATTTGTATGTAAATTTTTTATTGTAAATTTTTTTTTTTGCTTTAAAAATTAAGTGGAATAAAAACATGAAAAGGAATACAAGTTAACTTTAAATTTAAAAAACAAAGAAAAAGCTGGTCAAACAAAATATAAAATAAAAACTTTATGATTTTAAATGAACCAGAGGTGCATGTGTGTTTTTTAAGAACTACATAAAAAATAAATTAATAAAAGTTCGTAATGAAAAAAGATACTTAAAAAAATTACTTTAAGTTTTCTTTAAAATAAAACAGAAAAGGAAACTTTGCAGAATTAAAAAAAAAATTTTACAAACAAAAGAAATTAAAAAAAAACAAATACAGAAAATACAAAATTTAAAATATAATTTCAATTATAAGTGGGTGTATTATCTAGAGATACATCGATCTGTAGTAAAATTATTTTAATTAAACAAAATAAAAAGTAAAAATAAAAAATATGTGTCTCTTTATGCTCTTTATGTATACAATAAAATTGTCGTCCATTACAAAAAGCAGGAAGGAATAAACAAATTGGTCTTTCTACTCCAACCTCTTTTATTTTTTTTTCCTAATGCTTTTTTTTTGCCATCTTCTTCTGATAAAAAAAAAATGATGAGGTCGTTTTACTTTGTGTCTTGGTAAAATGGTTGTTACGTGGTGCCTTGTTTATGAGTAGAAAGTCAACACACTGGTTTGGTTGCCACGCACAAATAGGAAGGGTGGCATATCACGACTTAAACTCTCTAACCAGGCCATATACAGGGGTGCCGTCACAATGTTCTTGCGTGGCATGGGCAACGTCATTACCACCAAATCTGACTTAGTAGATTGCTCTCGCAAATATTCACGTAAACGTAAATAACGATTCGTTTTGTCCTGTACAGCCATCAGGTCATCTTCACTAATAAGCACTACAGGGATAGAAACGACCAAATTAAAATAAAGTAAAAAGAGAAACAAACTTTTACATTTTGGTAATATTTTCGCTTACCATCCTCTTCCTGTAATTGTGTTGTATTAGCAGTTGTGGAGCTTTCTTTTTCACTGACCACAAAGTCTTTTATTAATTCATTAAAGAATTGTGTTGAAGTTTCCTGTGGTTTCTTCGTTATGTCCGGTATCAACTGCAAATCTGAATAATCAATACGAAATTTCGACAGTAAACTGGCCATAGAGCGCTGTTCAAATTCCAATTCGGCTTTTTTATTTGCCAGCGCATAAACTCTGCAAATTAAAAAATGAAAAAATTGTCCGTATTATCAGCAAATGAGATTATTATTTATATTCTTATAGTTTGTGTGGTGTAGAGCACAATTTCTATACATGTAATGTGTTATTAGCAGGGCAAGTTTTTTATTGCATACCCGATTTTTGTAATTTCTTCAATTACTTCGTTAAAATGCCATTTTTGGTACAGCTTACAAAACTCTCTGTATGGCTTGGCATTTAAATTTTAAACAACTGTTTTAATCTATTTTTTCAAAATTTTGTTTAGCGGTTTTTACGGCGGGACTGCTCATATTTTAATGACAGTAAGACGGATGAATTTATTGCCAAACTTTTACCCATCTGAACTCTTAGTCTTCAAATATGCTCCAGTTACATCTTGCGATGTTGAAAGAGAGTTTTCCATTAATTGAACTGCGACAACAGGAGATATTTTTGACATACATTTTGAAGAAACATGCTATTGCACGATACAATAAAAACTTAATAAAATAAATGTTTCTTAAAAAACAACAAGTTTATTTTGCCAGAGCTGTAAATGAATCATTAATTTTTGAATTAATTCGTGAATCATTCATGCAGTGATTTAGCAAATTTTGAATTAATTATTTTTACACAAAAAATGAATTGAAAGAAATTTGAATCAATTCAAACGAATTAGGCAGAAATGAATTTCAATTCGTTTCCAGTTCAAATGTGTCTGAAATATGAATTGCAATTCATTTTGGCAAATGCAAATGAATCTGTAAAATTAATTGCAATTTGTTTCCAATTCAAATGAATTTGTTAATTCATTTTACAGATTCATTTGAATTGAATTGATTTTGAATTCATTTAAATGACATAGAAAAAGAATTAGATATTCAAATGAATGAAATCTTAAACGAGTTGCCATCAATCAAACTCAAGAGCAGATCTAGGGGGAATTACTAAAATTTACTATTTTTGTTGCAGTTAGAAGTTTTCAATACAAAAAGTAAACAAATTTTCAAATTGTAAAAAGTAAAGAAATTTTCAATTCAAATGAATCTGTAAAATGAATTGCAATTCACTTTAACAAATTCATTTTTCAGATTCATTTGAATTGGAAACGAATTGAAATTCATTTCTGCCTAATTCGTTTGAATTGATTCATATTAAATTCAATTCTTTTTTGCTGTGAAATCAATTAATTTAAAATTTAGCTAATTCATAAGAAATTAAAATCAAAAATTAATGATTCATTTACAGCTCTGGTGATTTTCGTAAACAAATTTAGAAATATTTTCTTATGTCGAACCGATTCGATTTTCCTGCAATATCCTCCTAAATACACGTTGTATACCCACAACACAATAGTGGAGAGGGTATTATGCATTTGTGCTGATGTTTGTAACACTTAGATTGTTCAGTCGATTAATTCTTGTTCGATTAATCGAACAATTTTTAAGCAATTAATTATTCGAATAATTTAAAATTGCTAATATCGATTAAAGGATTAATCGAAGAATTTATACCGATTAATCGAATAATAGTAATGTAAATTCGACCCGAGTTTAATAAAGAATAAAATTATAAAAAAAATAAATTCATCTCATGTTGTAAATTCTTTCCGTCACTTAAAGTAATTTAACGAAAATTAACTTTGATGAACTAATAAATTTATTATTATTTTTTTAGTATTCATATTCAAATATGAGTTTATTACTGTCGTCCAGGACAGGAAAATGGGTTTTTTGCAGACATGAACTGCTCCGTTAAACGAAAATTTATAAGAGGCGCCTAATAAACTTCATTTGAAATTCAAGATTAAACAAATACTTTACCAGAGCCAAATTCCAAAATCTTCCTCTACATTATACCTTAATTTTAAATAACTTTAACTTTGTCTTAAGAAATTTCATTGATGCCTATTAAATGCCGACAATAAATCACCACATACACATTTCATATTCCATAGTATACTTCTAAAGAATACTCAAACATTTAATACCTTAATTTGCATGACTGCCATGTTCTTCTTGTACTGATGATGTACGGTAGCAACAATGTTAAACCGCCATCATCATACAGCCACCACACATCAATAACAGCATGACTGCGTTTTCGAGTAAATTGAGTCAATTGATTCAACACATCCTTGGACAGTTCAGCGCCCCCGGGTCCCTTGTATAAAGCAGCAGGGTCATCATGTTTGCTTTTAGATTTCCGTAGAGAATTTGTCTGCAAATTAGGAAAAACATTTTTAGTGTTGATGTAGGAAATTGTTAAAAACTTTATTACCAGTATTTGTGGTGCCTTGGGATCGGCTGGATCTGGTAAGCCGGAAACTTCCTTAGTTTGAGTGCCGGCCACAAAAGATAAATCACTAGTACTCGAGGCTAAAATTTATACAAAAAAAAAAAAACTTAAAGGTTACATAAATCTACATAAAATAAATAAAAGAAATAATTAAAATTAAATAATATTTGATTTCAATTTAACTAATGCAGCAATAATAATGAAGCTGGCCTTAAATAAAAATTTAATTTGTTTTGTTTTAAAGATTTTAAGAAATTTTGCCATTATGTACATATTATCATTCAAAATAGAACACTAGACGTTAAGTAATTTATTAGAACATGCTATAATTAAATATCAATCATACGCACAACCAAATAGATTTTGCTTAAAAAAATGCTAAATAAATGCAAAAAAATTTAAATATAAAAAATATAGAAACAACACAAGGTTAAAAATTACTAAAAAAAATACCTTAAAATTAAATTAAACATAAAATAGAAAGCTACATAATTGAAATAATAAATAATCACCACTTGGGATGCCAATCACGAAATCCCGGGATTAATCCTAAAAATTAAGTCCCGAATCCCGGGATTTTTACATAAAAATCTTAATATTTTGGGTTTAGTGAAAATTTTCTATTTTTTTTTAATCAAATACAAGTACATTTAAATAAACGTGAGTCACCCTGTTAAAAATAACTTCAAAAATTAAATATTAAATCATACTGGCAATTAATATAATTTTTAACTGGCTAGAAAAAGAAGTCGCAAGTGAATAACTCAGAGGATAAAGTTCGGTGTGGCCTTTTTTCTAAGTGAATGAAAATAAAACTGCGCACGCAAAATGAAGGTTGTGCAAAAAAGTGTTAACAAGGTGTTATACCAAAGGTCTTTTGACACACATTTTTGTTTAAGGTTATTTTATTAGATTAATACTTGCAAATACATTTGAGATAAAATATTGTCATACAGCATATACATATGTAGCTCTTTATTTATGATACCGCCCTGAAGTGTTGAATGCTAACATTTGATTCGTAGACAGCATATGTTTGCAATAAAATAAGGTATCGATTAACAGAAGTCATTAGTTTGGTTTTAGAAAATTTTTAAAATATAAGTTTTAATACATAATTTTATTTTATAGATAGACTAGCTCACTACCAACTATCCTACCTCTATTACTTCAAAAGAATACAATAAACTGTTTTATTTAGTATGAGTTTAATTTTCTTAATGAATTTATTTGTTTTAATACTTAAACATAAACATTAAATAACAATTATATGAATTATCAAAAAGTAATTTCAATTTTTGGGAATACAAAATTTAAATTTCAAAAGATTTTGTTATTCGTGCTAAATTCCCAGTTTTTATTATTAATAAAAACACTTGAAATTTATTGTTGATGGGATAAGCTATTCCTATGCGCATTTCACTGGTTGCTTAGGCCAGATCATCAGGAAACTTCATCCATAAAGATTTTAGAAAAACTAAAGATATTAAACCAAATAAAAATGTTAAACATATAAGACTTATAGCAACAGTTTTACTTGTAATAATATCAAAGCTTAAACAAAACAACATCAACAATAAACAGTGCGTTCATCTCATCTTACATTCCCCGCTACAATTAGTTGAAATTCTCTCAACATTAATTGAAGTTGTAAGTAGGTTAAGAAAAATAAAATAAAAAACAAACAACAACTTACAAAAGATGTTGTCAATTCCTGATGATCTGGCCTAAGCAACCAGTGAAATGCGCATAGGAATAGCTTATCCCATCAACAATAAATTTCAAGTGTTTTTATCAATAATAAAAACTGGGAATTTAGCACGAATAACAAAATCTTTTGAAATTATATGAATTTTAAAAATTGGCTTTTATATATGAAATCCCGAAAAATCCCGATCCGTCCCGGGATACCGTTTTTTTTAAATTAAAAATCCCGACTCCCGAGATTCAAAAAACCTGGTCCCATTTGGCATCCCTAATCCCCACAAATGTCTATAGAAAGATATTCATTTAAGTGTGTAATACTTTTACAAAGGTTTGCCACATGAACGACAGGTGCAACTGAACTGTGCATAGCTATAAATAAACTTAATTCCGCCTCCTGCTGTTGAACTTTGTAGCCAATTATTTCAAAAGTGATAGGAATGTTTTTAGTTATGTATGCCCATATCATTTGTGTGCTTTCTTGTTTTTGCGTGTTGCTCCAGGCTACTAATTTTAGAAATAATATCTATCGCATTTGCCGTATTTGCAAGAGGTTTTTTGTAAATTCTGTTTCTTGCACCCATTTTTATTAACTTTGTGTGCTTGAGTCAATATTTGCGAAACGTTTGTGTACAGGTTTAACACATTTTTTAAAATTTTCCTTATTTTGATTTCTGTTTCAGTAAAAGGGTTCTATATCTACATAATTGGGCATCTGCATTGTCGCATTTTATTATATCTAATTCAATGTTAAAAATGTTTTTCTTCTTTTTTACAAGAATTAAAAAATGCTAGAAAATATGCTAGATCAGCTTTTTGATTTGGACTTTAAAAAATGATAGACCCAGCATGAAAAATGCTAAATTGCCAACACTGATCATTGCATTCCTCAAATGGGATTAAATAAGAAGCAAATTTTGTGTATTTTGTCCATAAAGTTTAACATCCCATTAATATTAAAGAAATTGATATTTTACAATACCGAAATATGTGTGTGTTTTTTTTAAACTATTTAATAGCAATTATGTACATACAGATATAAATAACATTTAGGTAGCTGGTAGCGAGATAATCTAACAGGGCCGAGGTTGCGGGTTCGATTTGCGCTGAATATTCTGGGCTCCTGCGACAAGCGTAGGGCTTCGCGGGATTAGTTTAGGGAAAACAATTATTTTATTCTTAATTTTTAAATTAAAAAAAAATAAATCTTTAAGATGGCTTGACTCTTATGGCACAAGCAAAGATCTTTGTGGTGGCAGCACGATATTTTGACAACGAAAACGACTTTGGTATCTGCTATTTCAGAGGCAATTAACAAGTACGTAGTACACCTTCTGTAAAACCGCAATTTTGACATGCATGCAGAGCTATACTTGTGTCTTGAAAAGTTGACTAGTCAGGTGATGAGAACATATTGTGTTTGAGAGGCTTAAAATATATGTACAGTGTAACCTGGGATAACGCAACCACCGCAACGAAACTTTTTAATAACTCAAGCCTCAATTGGTTTTTTCTCTTTCGGTTTTTTTACTTTACTTTTTAATGAATAAATTTAAAACTACAAACGTACGTTAACATGGCGTATTTACTTGCCAAGGTGGTCTCGATACATCACGCAATACAAAAACAACAGTAATTTTGTGTTTTGATTTATTTTTACATAAATTAGAATATTGTTTAAGGAGCAACACCTTAAAAAGTTTTTCTGTTAGAATGGAATATAAAGCTTTAACATGTCAATGGGTGGATGAGAATAACAGCACTTTGGACGATTATGTTGGTCTTGAGATAGCATTACTGCTCGTCTATACCAGAGATAGTTATTGCGACATATCGACCCCTTTGCGCGAAATTATCGTATGTTACAAAAACCAAATTTTTCAGGACAGACATTTTTCTACTTTTCTCTGCGTTCGCTTGCATATAAAAATGAAAATAAACATTCAATTTTTGGAGCAACGAAGAGGAATTCGCCTACAATATTTTGTCAGGTGACGTCTCTTTAAATGTAGAACAAGATTGCATCAAAAACTCAATTTCAAAAAATTGCCATATACGATAATTTCGCGCAAAGGGGTCGATATATTGCAGTAAAAGTCAAAATTATGTTATCGTTAATGTAGACACGGGGACATAGAGGAAAACTGTATGGCGGATTCGTTGGCATATGCAGCTACCACCTTGAATCGAGACGGTTCAACAAATAATGTAGGTGTTTCGCTCCCAGGGAGTTAGCAACTTATAGCGCACAAGTTTCACCTTATTGCCAGTCAGAGGTGGCACGATGAAACTAGCTGTGGGGAAACCAGGAAAATCTGGCCCATTATAGATGAGAGGACATGGCGGCATTGCAGCTGTCCACACATCACCTAAGCAACCTAAATGCGGTTATAACTGGCCACTGGCCCTTTGGGAGGCACGTCCAGAGGCTGGGGCTTCCTTAACATGACTTCTGTAGAAGTTGCGGTGACGAGGAGGAGTCAACGGAACATCTCCTCTGTAATTGTCCGGCATTCAGAGATTTGAGACTTGAAATGTTTGGTCGAAGAGCCCTTGGGGATAAGACTTGCCTCTCAGATGTTGATTTAAGCAGGATCCACTCCTTTGTTGAATCGACCGGGTGGCTGCGTGGGAGCACTAGCAGCCAGATAACATAGAACCCAGGGAGACGGTGTGACATGGTAGCACAATGGGAACTAATTAGTGAACCCACGTGAGCTGTGCTTGATCACGGCTTCCAATGGAACCTAACCTAACCTTAATGTAGACAGCAATTTTTTGCACATATTTATTGCTGGCAATTTATGTTGCAATAATTGTATGACCGTTTTCGTTGACAATTATTGCTAACATAAAACGTTAATCTTGGTTCTCAATTGAATAAGAGAAGCAACAAAGAAAAAAAAGCAAATTGTGTGAGAAAGAAATTAAATTTGTGAAATGGGAGCAAATTATAATTGTAGTAAAAAAATTAATTTAAAGAATTTAATAAACACTAAAATAATATTACAAAAATTATTTTTATTAATATAATTTTTTTCTTATTTGATCCTTGTTATTTACATTTACATATATTAATTTGTTAAGCTTGAGTTCTTTTTTATGTAAAAATATAAATTTTATTTTAACAAAAAAAAAATAAATTTAATAAAAATTAATATTTGTATATAAAAAAAATACCTCAAGCTTAAGCTACGGTCACACTTGTCAAATATTTGACGAAATAAATGGGACCAACAAGCAAACTCAATAATCAGTTCCTTTAATTCGAATATTTATTTGGATTATAGAACCACATCTTGCAAAAAACTGTTGTTTGCTAATGTAGTAGCATAATTAGTTTATGTTGTGTTAATAAGACCAAGTTAAATCTCACTAAATTTTAACAAAAGTAGGTGTTACGATTATTTGGTAAAATATTTTATAAGTGTGACCGTAGCTTTAGACAAATTAATATACATTTAAATAATTAAGTCGAAAAGAAAAGAATTTATATTAATAAAAATAATTTTTGCAAGATAGCGCCAGTTTTTACACCGCACCTTCTTCCTGGATTTTTTTCAAATTATGATTTAACATAAATACGTTTTCCCATGCCTTTAAAATAAGCTGAGCAATACGAAATATTGCTCTGTTATTCTGCCGACGTTATTGTCAACTTGCTGAGGTATTTATTTATCTTTATTGTAGACCTGGGGTTAAGAAATGCAGATCACAAAAAATATTTTATGTAAAAGCTCTTTATAAGCATGAATATTTAACGTGATTAAAACTGGCATTACAAATTTACATAAATTAAAGATTTGTACATATTTTTTTATTTAATTATAATAATGTTTGTGTTTTTCTTACAATAAAGCAAAATAAATAGACTTTTTTTTAAAGCCAAATATTCCTTTTACCTTTTGACATAAACTCTTTAAACGAAAAATAGACATAGACAGTTTTGACTTGGTTAACGAGAAAAACCTTAATTTCTGTGGCTTCCGTTAGCTTAAAATTGATAATTTTTGTTTTAAACATTATCAAAAATATTTAAATAGCAAATACGGTGATATTTAAGATTCCATCACTCCTTTACTTTTTTTTTAAAATTTATTATGTGAGACAAAGATCAAGTTCACAGTTCCATTTCATCAATATCATTGTCACCTTACCATTCATTCATTCATCTTTCCATCAATTTACACATTCATTTACAAACATTTTTTATCTACAAGTTGGTACCCAATTTAAGATTAGCAGTCAGTGCCAATTTAAGTTTCATATCTTATTTAGCTTCTTAAATTGTTTCGTTTACTGATGGAAGGAAGGGCTAATGATATTTTGTTTAACCAAATTACATTTATTTAAAAAAACATGTTCAATTCTCGTATATGATATGTGTGGGTATGTATAGAAATTTGTATAGTTTAGGCTAAAAGTTTTCGTTTATTTTAATAACTACTACAGCTACTGTTCAATATAATTCAATTATTTTTTTTATGTTTATTTATTAAAATATAAGATTTGTACTTTAAATAAACAAAAACTTTCAGGGATTTTTATAAAGCTTAATTACATACATATGGTAGTGTGATACACTTCAATCATTTACAACCCGTTTTGACGAGCCATTGCTTTGTGAGCACAAGAACAAAACGTTGCCAGAGAAATCTATTCATGTTCCTTGGTGTGAGGAACACATGTTTTAAAATGTTACAGCTGAAAAGCAAGCGAATTAACACTTTTTTTATGCTTTTTTGTTCAAAAAGTAAACTCATGCTTTCGCTTCTGCTGTAAAAATAAATATCAAAAGCAAAATATGAAAAGATTTTTAAGTACTGGTCGCGACAAGCCATATAAAAAGAAACAATTATTTATTATTTACAGAAACAATTTATTAATATGGCCATTCTGTCATTGATATTAGCAACGTTGTGCAAACAAATGTTTGAACAAATCGACAAAAAAACCGACACCAGCAGTCTTAACGATTCAAATTTATGTGTACAAACAATGAAGTAATGAAAACGATGTGTTGCGGGTATAAAATCGTTGACCACATGCATATTTTAAAGAAATTGTACTCACAAAGATGTTTTGCAAATAAAAATTATTAAAAAATAATTTTTCAAATTAGAGCTGACCCGAAACAAGTCTTAAAATATAATACATATCGCACTTAGTCATAAAGAGGGTATTAACTTACAATTTAAAAATGTTCAGTAAATGCAAAACTATTTTACATTTTACATTAAAAGCATATGAAAAATAATTTTTTAAACCAACCGTTTCATAACCAAAAAATTTACAAAATGGATAAACCCAAGTCCATGGCTCCATTAAACAATGGGAGTTCACCTACAGGGTCCGGCAAATAACTTTTTTTTTTTGAAAAAGCTATAAAAAACACCTTAATATTTTCTTAAATTTCTTTTTTATTACAAAATACAATCCTTCCGGTAAATAATGGAAAATAATTTCATTCAAATGGCTGCATCGGCTGGCCATGCAGTAGCCTACACGATCTGTCCAATTTTAATTCCTTTAAAGCGTCAATTGTCTCTGGCTTGTCGGCGTAACAGTTATCTTTGACGGCACCTCACAAATAAGAGTCCAACGGTGTCAAATCGCAGCTTCGAGGTGGCCAAACGACATCAGCTCTGCGGCTGATAATGCGATCTTTAAAAACAGGGCGCAAAACATCGTGTGTAGCTTCGGCTGTATGGCACGTAGCGCCGTCCTGTTGAAACCAAATGTTGCCAATATCCTCCTCTTCAATTTTTGCCATTGACTGTAACGACCACTCCTTGCTCATTTTCGAAGAAAAATGGCCCAAATATGCCTTTGGACCAAAATCCGCACCAAACAGTGACTCGTTTTGGATGCAACGGCTTTTCAATGTATGCGTGCGGGTTTTCTGTGCCCCAAATACGACAATTTTGCTTGTTTACATACCCGCCAAGATCAAAATAAGCTTCATCTGAAAAGATGATTTTTTTTTTTGCAAAATCGGCATCTTCTGTAAGTCGAGCGCAGGCCCACTTAGCGAAGCGAAAACGCGTTGGATGGTCAGTTGTTCAAGCGTATTCGTTCAGCGGAAGGATAAAACTAATTATCTGTCAAATCAGACATGAGCTAAGTGTTACCACTAACGATATAAGCACTAGTTGAAAAAAACCGTAAGATGGCGGACCCGTTACTCAAAATATTTTTTAATTTTTGTTTTTGACTTGGTTCGCTTTAGCTCTGAGCCCTGCATATGTAGACAATATATCGCTTCTTTATTGCCACATAATCATACCTCAAAAAATATCAAACTTGGCAAAATGGGATTAAAGTTTTCAAAATGTACCCTGATATACAAATTTAATAAATTATATTTTGCTATAACTTCGGTTCAGTTTCAAATATAATTTTGGATTCTTTTTTCATACAAAGAAGCTATGAAGGAATACTTTTGCTTAAGTAACCTAAATTTTTTTTATTTTTTGAGATATAACTACGGTGCAATAAAGGAGCGATATGTACAAAGATTTGAGAAAAAGTATCTCTCAGTGTTTTGGTTCAACCAATTAAAAAGGGATAAATTCTTAATCAATCAATCTGGCCTAAGCAACCAGTGAAATAATCATAGGAAAAGCTTAACCCACGAACAATAGATTTCAGTTTATCAATAGGAAGAATTGGGAATTTGGCACACTTAAACTAAATCTTATGATCAATTTCTGTTTAAGTTAAATAGCGTGTCTTTGTATTTTAAATTACAAGAAAAAAGAGAATAATTAAAAGTTATAGTGATGGTATTTTAAGCATATGGTTGTATTTTCTGCGTGGTCTTTCTTATTCCCACAACACTTAGTTTGTTAATGTCATGCCTCAAACTAAAAAAAAATCCGACGGGCGCCCGATTGTACATGTAAGTCATGTTCTGAATACTTGAGATTGTGGTAAAGCGGCAAAGTGTAAATATGAAATTGTATGAACAATCAGAATCGAGACTATTAAGAATATACGAGCACTACATTGCGAGCGGAGAACCAACATATTGGCTTACTGATCAGCAAACAATTCCAGATGTCAACGATTTCATCGTGGTTAAAACTAACCCCATATAAACGATTCATGTTGAAGTTTCCTTAGATTTATCTTCCGATCACACACCTACCACTGTTACTTTAATAAACCCCAATAGAATTGTGTTTCCGACTAGTTACTTAGTGAGGTCAGCTACACAAATTAATTGGTTAAAATATAAAAAATATCTCAGTAACCATTGCACAGAAAATATTCCGCTTAGTACACCCAAAAAAAAAAACAAAAAATATTAAAATAAATTCCACAGCGTCTCTTATCTGAAAGAAGGAGAGCTCGAAGAGAGTGGCAAGTGCACAGATCCCCTCAACTTAAGAACTTACTAAAAGAGTGTACAAAAAGGCTTCTCTGGAAAAATATCTTAAGGAACTTGATGCAACTCCACAATCAGACAACTCATTATGGCGTGCAGCTAGAAATCTCAAAAGGCCAGTTGTCTCTAAGCCGCCACCATTAAGAAACTTGAATGGTAGTTGGGCTAAAAACGATATTGAAAAAGGAAATCTGTTTGTTAATCATTTGAAAAGCGTTTTTACCCCAAATATATCTCACGATTTTGCGGTCGAGTTACCACCTGTTGCTGCTAGGGAAACAGCTGCCTAACTAAGATTTAAGATAAGAGAAATCGAAAATGCAATTATGATTTAAAAAGCATAGCAGAGAAAATCATTCTTTTAATTTTTAATGCTATTTTACGCCTTGGATACAATCATCAAAAGTGGAAGGTTTCCTTAGTCACCATGATACCTAAACCAGAAAAGGATCACACAAAAGCTTACTTTCTAATATGTTAAAGCTGTTTGAGAAGCTGTTAGTGTCAAAATGAACCCCCAATTTTAAATTAAAAAAAAAGATGTATTCCTAACCAGCAATTCGCCTTTAAAAGAGAACACAGAGCAATTGAACAAACCCATCGATAAAGTAAACGCCATAAGAAAATCCTTTGTAGAAAGAAAATATTGTTCCGCTCTCTTCATCGATGTTTCTCAAGCTTTTAAAAAAGTTTGGCATGAAGGCTTATTACATAAATTGAAGCTTAGTTAACACACACAAGCTGTTATGAAGCTACTTAGGCGGTCGAAAGTTTATTATTAAAGGTGATTATTTAAGCTCTCCTCAGCCAAGTGACGCTGGAGTCCCTCAGGGAAGCATCCTGTCCCCACTTTTATACTTAATATATACCTCGGATATTCCAACAAACAACTGCACCCAAACTTCAACATTTGCTGATGTTACCGCTTTTCTAAGCGTACACGAAAACAGTCAAGAAGCTTCTCAATACTTACAGGATCATATATTTCAAGTCGAACTGTGGCTAAAGCAATTGAGGATAAAAAGGTCAATGAGCAAAAATGTGTACATATAACATTCGCCTTGTGTCGGGAATCATGCACCCCACATTAAAATCAAAAATCAAAAAATACCTCAAAATTCACATGTAAAATATCTCGGTATACATTTAGATCGCAGTTTAACGTGGAAAAGCCATAAAGAGGCAAAATAACTCAAATTAAACTAAACGCCATCCAAATTCATTGGCTTATTGAAAGAAACTCTTTTCTTAGTCTGGATTGCAAACTTCTACTTTACAACTCCATCTTAAACCCAATCTGGTGCTTTGGTATTCCGTTATGGGGCACTGCCTCGGCCTCTATAATCCAAAAAAAATTCAAAGGCGCCAAAATAAACATCTTCGAATAATCACAGCTGCCCTTTGGTATGTTTAAAACGCAAATATTCACAAGGATCTCATGTGCCATTATGATTACAAAATATGCAGTAAAATATTTAAAAAGGCTCGAATTGCATCCGAACCCACCAGCTCGAATTATTTTAAATGATAGCGGCCACACTCGCTTAAGGAGAAGAGACACTGCAGCACTTACCCATTTAGATATGCGCGACACACTGATATACATGTGTGAACAGAACCCGTGATGAAGAAAATTTTAGTCTGGCACTGGCAGGACATAAAATAAAGTTTGATTAATTATTGTTAGTTCATATTTAATATATGAAGATTCAATAAATAAATAAATAATGAAAAAATAAAAACTTTTTCAGGCAGCGTCCTTAACAACACCTAGATAAACGTAAGCGAGCAGCAGGAAGAGCATATGCATTAAGATTCCCACGTCACGAAAGGGCGTTAGTCAGGATTGTGGGACATTTAAAAAATATCTCTGTCTACAACTGGACCCTTATGCATCATTCTTTTCTGTTCGTTTTTGAAACGAGCTTTTCTGAATAAAATTATTTGTTTTTTATTTAACACAACTTTCCAGTAACTCGAAAACTAAATTTGATCTAGAAAAATTGTTATACATCGTAACTTAGTAAATTGAAATTAGCTTAAAATTTTCGGTAAGATTTTTGGTGAAAACCAGTGAAATTTAAAGTATTTACGAAACTCTGTTTATTACTGTACGTAGAATTTTGCCTGGAACTATTAATATTAAGGTAAAGTCTTATGTTAGGCTTGCTCTTCAAATGTATTTCAATTTGTTTATACATATTTTTAGATATTTTATGTAAGTTTATTTGTGCACTAGTTTTACACGCACGGATGTTTTATTATCGATGAGTGTTCTTCTTATGCTTTGGTCACACTTAACAAGTATTTGACGCCCCACACGTGTTTTAATGAAACATTTGTTTGATTTTGTATACGGTTTGCTTTATCAAACAGCGTTTAACAGTTCTAAGACGATGTTTTCCGCAATAAAGTTAAGTGAATCAGGAAAATCGTTTAAAAAGAAAGTTAAAGGTTTGTCAATTTAGCGGTTACGTTTTCTCGATTTTTACGTCAAATATTTGTTGAATGTGTTTGTTTGTTGGTGTATAATACACGTTTCATGTCTTTCATTTCCATTGAATTCGCAACATATTTGTATCATTTTCCTTTCTCTTTTTAATACCAAATGAAAAAACCAAGGATATTCTATTAAGGATCTGTGGACTACTGGGAGTGTGTTTGTTTTTTACAAACGTTTCATGTTTTTTTCTTTTATTTCCATTGAATTCGACCCATATTTGTATAATTTTCTTTTTTTTTCGGAAAAGAAAAAAGGGTAGACGTGGTTGTGCGATAAGACCACATTTGAATTGGTAGATGTTACAAATACGTTTATGCATGTGTTTTATTTTAATTTAATGGGTGAATGGCGAACCTGGCGGAAGACTGAATATAAATTAAATTTCTTTCTATAAACAAATCAATCATTTCATTTAGTTTTGTATACCAAATCATTTAGGACTGCAAAAATGGCAAATATATGTTACGATACAATTGCAAACATGAAATGTGTGAAATTACAAAAATTATTTAAGTTTTTATTAAATTTTGCAGAAGAAAAAAATGTTTCCACATAATAACAAATCGATAATTTGCTACAAATTTATTTATTAGTTTTGAATTTATAAATTGCTTTAAAGTTGCTATAACATTTTTGTGTTTTAAATAAAATCTTTAATATGGTGAAGAGAAAGGCGACAAAATTGTGAGAATTTTCATGAAATATGCAAAAATTCTAGTGAATATTTATGAGTTTAAATAAGAATACTAAAAATTTATGGTGTTGTTGCGGCTAATAATATCTATCAGCATACTTGTTATACACTTTAAAACATTGCAGAAACCAACGGAATAAAAAATCTTCCTTCTTTTCTTGATTTCCCTTAAAACTGAAGGATCGATCACTTCAGTTGCCATTAAATAATTCTTAAATAAATTACTTATTCATCTGTTGCCTTTTTTTTAAACGAATTTAAATACACTGTGCTAGAAATTGACACTTTTTTTAGACAAGCTGGGCCCTTGCCGTTTTAACCTAATTTGGGAAGCCGTTTTTTTAGGTTAGCTCTGGTTTCCGAAATATACCGATATTTCGAAAATAGAGGAGGCTGCACAACATTTTTTCGCGTAACTCAAAAACGGTTTAGTTAATTAAAATTACTAAAAAAATCCTTGAAAATTCTTAATTTATGAAAAAAAAACTTCATTAGTCGGTTAACCGATTAATTCCACAATAAAATTTTCTTTCAAAATTCTTAATTTATGAAAAAAAAAACTTTATTAATCGGTTTACCGATCCAAAACAAAATTAACCGATTACTTACCGGTTAAACCAAAATCTTGGCTAATTAATCGAGCGATTAACCGATTAAATGAATACCCTAATATATATATATATAAATTTATATATATAAAAAGGTTTGTACCGTGTATGTGCTTCTAAGACTCAAGAACCGCTGGACTAAATGAGGCCAAACTTTGACAATAAATAAGTTTAGCCTGTAGCCAGGTTTCTCTTTAAATAATGCCTATAGGTAGCGCTGTTATCGTCATATTTAAAATTATTAAGTTAAGTTAAGATTAAGCAAATTTACTTTAAGATATACAAAGAAATATTATAAGGATAACAGCAACTTTTATTTGATTTTAATAAATTTTTAGTTTTAAAGAAACTTTAGACAGTTTCTAGATGTCAACGATTTCATCCTTCGCTTTTTACAAAATCTTGCAATACGTTAAATGGCAAACACATTAGTTCATCCATTTCGTTCTTAACTTTGGTTTTTTCCAAAAAAATTTTAATATTTTCAGTACACGGAATTGATTACCAAAGTCTGCTATCGAATTGATTTTCTCAATGTTTCGACAAACTACCTGTTACTTAATGTCGACATAGATTTACTAAACCGATTAACTGTCCGTTAATGATTTTGATTTTTTCAATATACCGACAAAAAAAAATTGTTTTCAGTTGGCAACTTCTCTAAAAATGCATGCAAAAGTTGGTAGTCAGCCGATAAAATTTATCTATACGGCAAATAAACGGAAAATAAATAATTGGTAGATGAGTGCCGGTTGACTTTGCGAGAAAAAAGAAGCAAATGAGAAATTGAGAAAACCAAATTTCTTTAATGTGCAGTTTTTCGTTAGGAAAAAATAATCGCCTAAGAGAAAACGGCCATACAAATTTAAAAGCGCAAAGGATAAAAAAGTACTAAAAACAACGAGGAGAAACTGCAGTATTTTTAATATGAAAAAGTACTAAAGTACTGAACTTTTCAAAACTGTTTTACATGGTGTTCCAGGCTAATTCGCCTTGTAAGTTTGACAAAAATTTTAATTTGTCTTTAATACGCCTAATACCGCAGCGAATTATAATAGTGTAAGGCCAATTTTTATTAATGTTGGCTTATAATTTTTATTTGTTTTTCTAGAATTTTCAATGTAATCAAATGAATTTAAAGGAATTTTAAAAATTTGTGTACGTCAAGAAAAGAAAAAAAAATTAATCGACTGGGATTCAAACACAAACATATAAAAGTGCACTCAGCTGTTTCTTTATCAGAGCAATTTTTTTACTTCACACTGCAATTAAAGGCCTAACCATAGTGTGCTTGAGTTGCCTTAAGCAAATGTGCGAATACATGTTAATTATATGAGGCAGACCATAATGAACTTAAGGAAACTTTTTGCTAATTACTTTCCTTTTCACATATTTGCGATCATGAAAAACTCCCATTAAAAAAAGTAGTTCAAATAAGAATAATAACGTGAAAAAATGTTCACGGGAAGAATTCCCCCTATCGTGAAAAGTTTTTTCCCTCGTTTTTTGTTCACATTTCCCTCACTTTATTTTTGCTAGGGACCAGAACATGTATGTGATTAGTTCCTCCTATAAATCGAATATTAAGGGCTATTTTCGTTAATAAGGCACACACCGATATATTGTTCAACAAAATGCAAAACAACAGATCGATTCACTGCGGATTTGTGAAGCTTTTGAATGACGTGGCGGCAGAATTTTGGAAAATATTTTACTACTTAACATTTAAAAAGTGCAAAATACTGACGTTGTAATCAAACTATCCCTCCTCCCATACTAAATATTTATTTTATTATTTTTTTAACCTTTCTTTAAAATATATACGTGTGTAAGAGCATGATTGCTTAAAAACCAATTGTTGAGGGAGTTGTCGAGAAACACTCAAAGTGATCAGACGTGCGCGGAAGAACTATTTTTATATTTACTCTCTTTTTTCTATTTTGTGTTTTAGTATGTAAGAAATGAATTAAATTAATTAAATGAATAATCCTGACAAATGTGTTTGATTTTAATGTAAGAAAACGGCTTCTTATACGTGTATATTTTTGAATAAAAATTTCATTGACTTAATTTTTTTTTTAATCTTTCTTCTTTTTTCCAATCACTTGAATTGATAGCGTGAAAAAATTTTCACATGATATTCACGATTGCTTTTTCCCCTTCGAGGGAAAAAAATTCATGGGAACAAAAATTCCACTTGTTATTCACGATAGAGGTGAATATGTTTTTGAGAAAATAAAATTTTACCTTTGGCTTAACTTAACTTTTAAGTGATTCTAAATAAACTAAACCTATTTCTCATAGATATTTAATTTGAAATTAGTTTCAATTAGAATTTGGCTGTTGAATTTAAATAAAAAACAATCAAAGCTAGTAAATATTTGTTTAATAAAGAAAAGTTCAATTAAAACGAACATCTGTTAATTAAATTTAACATGTGGCATTTACATCGTGTAATTAAATTTATTTCAAAACAATTATTTAATATCATTAAATTTCTAATTAATCGTGCTTATTATTTTAATTGAACGCGTTTTGACAACTTCACTATGTTGTGTAATAAAAAAGTTAACTTAAGACTTGTTCTTTAATAAAAAAGAAGAAAAATAATTGACAATAAAAAAAAAGAAAACTTACCTTTTGTTAATTTAATTTCATTTTCTGTTGTTGTTATTTCAGCAGCATCTGCTGGTTGAATGTGTTGGACAATTTTTTAATTTGTTGGTATTGATTACATATTGATGAAGTGCGGCATAACAGATGGCAACAGTGAGGTATAGTTTATTTATTTATTTATTTTTTTTGTTTATGGTGCCGAAAAGTAATATATAATAAAAAAATATTTACATAATACAGGTGCAGAAGGACAATTGTTCAATTGTTGTTGTAGTTGTTAAAAAAGATACATGCAAAATATAAAATATATAAAATTTCGGATTAATAAGAATTAAACTATTATGGCCAATTTCACCAAGTTCAGTTATAATTAAATATCAGTTATAACTGGCAAAACACATTGTTAACTGGAAGTGAAAGTAATAGTTAGTCTTAACTGAACTTGGTAGAATTGGTTATAAATGAAACATGCTGTAAAGACTAATGTCAATATATTCGTAAACATTTTTATATTTAATTAAAGTTTATGAAACAAATTTTTAACGAAAATTTTCCATAATAAAAAAAGGGGTTGTTAAATTAAATGATTATAATTATTATTGAAAACAAGGGAAAAAGGTTATCATTGATCAAGAACTGAATGTTGTTTTTAAGGCAGTTTGGGACGCTGAATCGAAATCTGAATCTGCAACGGTATATTTTCGAGATATACCGTTATGCCCAAAATTAAGGAACTTCCGCTTCATATATTGAAATAACTTAAAAACGGTTCACCATATGCAGTTAAAAAAGAAACTAAAACTTCGTCAACGATATTATCTTTAAGCCATGCTTTTGATGTACCCAGTAGTTTCAGAAATATCGTTGAAGCTTTGAAAAAAGAACAATTTAAAAAAGAGAACAAAATTGTTGTTTTTTAAAAATTTATATAAAATAAAAATGCGACAAAAATCACAGTTTTGGTTTAAAAACATTGAGTTAAACATATTACGAATCATTTCATTGTAATCGGTGCACAGCTTTTGATTTCATTCACAATTTTCTGAGAAATTAGAATTGATTAAAATGGCGATATCCATAAAAAAAAAATTAAATTTGTTTAATATGTATGTGTGTGTGTTTTATGGACATTTTTCGCTTCATTTAAATTCACTTAATTGTGAATAAAAGCGAAACGCGTTCATCGATTTTTATGATCTACGTCTCATGTTGTTCATAGTTTATGTGACTTTACGTAAAAGTAATGAGACTTTAATTTTTCCCCCGTTTTGGATTTTTCATGATTTTTTAAAATACAAAATTTATATTTTTTTTTACGAAACTCATCCATTTTTTTTTGTGATTTTTTGAACTTTTAATTTTTGGAAAAAGTCAAAAATACGAAAAGTACCTGTAACTTAAAAATTGTTACCTTGCGCAATCGTTTGGTGGCAAAAAAAACTCTAATTAAGCAGTAATTTTCATAAGTGGAAATTGTTGTCAAAATTTTTCTAAAAACTTAGCTGCCGTATAAATGAAAAATTATAATTTATGACGTTTTCTTTTCCAGCTCAAAATGTTGCCAACACATTTTATACCGCTTATTAAAGGTAGCTAACAGCCTCATAATGTGTTACATTGATAACGATCACAAAAGAATAAAATTCATTGCCATTTATGTAAATTTTCCTTTAACAATTCCTCTTTGAGAGTTTAAACCAAGAAACACAAAGTACACAAGCAAAATTTTATATATGTACATATATTTTTTCTCATTAAGAATAACAAGAACAGCTGTTTTAGACCGCATTTAGATTGTGCAATAAACGCCGAGATTTTTTTTATTTTCTTTTAAAGTTGCTACGAATCTCTTTTCACATTTACATTTAAATTTTTTCAATCAAATGTAAACAAAACAACTGTGTTGTGAACCAACAATTTTCCATTTTCAAAATCGCAACTTTTTTTAATATGAAATACAAAATTTAAAAATTTAAAAGTTTCATTACGAAAAAATAAACAAAATACCTGATATTTTTATAGCGGGTAAATATAAATATTACGTGTCGATTGTTTTCAAAAAGCGAAAAATAATACCCTCATTGTGAATAAGTTAATACTCTCTTTGTGAATAAGTGCGATATGTATGTATATACATACATACATATTTTGAATTATTTATAAATTATTCAGATTTAAAATAATCCCTATAGCTAATATTTAGTTATAATTTAAAAATGTACTTCCTGAATAACGTACTTTTAAAAAGGGACTTTTTAAAAATGTACTATTTTTAGAAAGCGGCTTTCTGGAAGAACTAAGATTTTTAAAGACATATTTACACTTTCTAAAATATGTTATTCCTAAAAAGATATCTTTGAACGTACATACCGTCACCTAAAATGCAAAAGGCCGTAACTTTTCAAAAATTCAAATTTGACTTTTTGATTGATTATGACGTACTTAACCGAAACACATCTACACAGAAAATCTTACATGTATACGTCCAAAAATAACAACTTTATTTCCGAAAAACAAAAGGCCGTAACTGCAACGTTAACAATTTCATAAACCAAAAAGCCGTAACTACAGTTTTCCAAAAAAAAAAAAAAACAAGAAAAAAATCAAAACAAAGTTGCCTTTGATTCTCTTTCAATGTGTGTTATTGCGTTATTTTTTTTCTTAACCACTTTAATTTAATTTTATTTTCTCGAATTAAATTTATAAATTAAATAAATTTTTTTAATAGTTATGAGGAATTTTGTGTTTTGTTTTAAAATACTTACAATAAATAGATACAAAAAGACATCACTTGCCTAAAAACTTTTTTAGTTACGTCCTTAAAGCACTATTTTCTCATCTTAACCGGGTGTTTTTTGTTTTATTTTATGCACAATTTTATTCTTGTAGTTACGGCTTTTTGGTTTCAGAAAAATAGAGTATAAAAGGCCGTAACTAACATTTCTTAAAAGGTACTTTTTTCCATTAATTTCTTTTTTAGAAACAAATCCGTCTTTGTTTTCTAAGCTTGAATCTAAAATTTGGATATTAAGTTTTAAGTAGTCTAGTTACGGCCTTTTGCATTTTAGGTGACGATACACTTACAATATTCTGTACGCAAAATTAATTATTTAAAAATGACTGAACGGAATACTTCTTAAATAAACTACAGTCCGTTACTGTAATAATATTGTGAGTGTATTTCAGAGAAATTTTTTTATTGCATTTGACAACATTTCAGACGATATTCTATTGTACCAGGCTTTAAGTGGCAAAAGCTGAATTTATTTTTCATATATAGATTTTGTTCAGATTAACGTATATACCAAAATGTATTAATAAAGTGACCCCAGTACTACAACAATGCAACAATAGAAAAATAACAGGCATTTTGTTGCTAGAATTGAGACGGCATATGTCAAAATGCCTCATTAAAAAATGTAAAAAAACAAACAAAAAGACATTATGGTATAGACATTTTCTTTTAATTTCAAAACAATTTTCATGGGAAATAACGCCGATTTTATTTTTACTAAATGGCGTTTAATTTTTTTTTTTTGTCACATCTCCTTGACTTAAATTTTTTCTTTCTTTAGCACAAAATTTTTCTTTACGTGTTGACTTAAAAGAAATAATTAATAAAATTTTGCATATTAATTAAGCGAAAAAAAAAATTTTAATCATAAAATTACCCCAAGATAAGACGGAAATATTGTTTGCATATGATTTAGAGAGATACAACATTCTGGAGGTATTTACTTTTTTTGTATTATACACCGACGCTTCAACGCATTGTACACATGTACAGATATGTTTTAATGTACAAAATATACAAATTATTTACCTTGCGATACATTGTGACTTAATGAGTCCATACTGCCACTTAAACCATTTTGTGCACTGCGTTCCACAGCATTAAGGTCAGCTGAACTTTCGTTGGGTTGCAGCGTACGTGGCACATCTAAAATGTTTCTTTGTGCACTGCTTTCGTCACCCAAAATTTGAGAGCAGTCCAAACCGTCTGGCACTCGCAAAATGGCAACGGATAAGTACATGTCCAAAGCCTTTGAAAAAAGTTAGAATAAATTAAATTCTTATAAGCTGTACATATAAATTCTAAATTATTTGAAAAAATTAAACTTTTCCTACAACCCTCGTATCCTTCATTTCTCTAGTACTGAAAACTATTTCTGTGGAATTTTGACAAAACATCTTAAGTCAAATTTAAAAAGTTGAAAAAAATATTGTTAATCATACGAATTTTCATTAAAAAATATGAACTGGCAAAATAAAATAAAGTACATAATTTGTTTTAATTTGTTTTAGCCACAACCTGTTGTAGTCGGGGCTGTAAGAAAAGATTAACTTACTGTTTATTGTTTTAGTTTTTGTTTAAGCTTTAATATTGTTACAAGTTAAACTGGAGTTTATAATTCTTATTCGCTTTACAGCTTTATATGTATACTTAATATCTTTAGTTTTTCTAAAATCTTTGGATAAAGTTTCCTGAAATGCGCATAGGAATAGCTTATCCCATCAACAATAAATTTCAGATTATCAATATTATGAAATGGGAATTTAGCACATTTAGACGAAACCTTGTTAATTAATTTTTTGAAGCCCAGGAAAAACTTTAAAAACATTTTTGTTTACGTTTTTAAAATTTTGTTTTATAAACGAAATTTTGGTTTATTTTATAAACATGATTTTGTCACCGATTTTATTTGAAAAATGTTCTTGCTATCTAATCTCGAATTGTCAACATTGCACAGATTTTTAATTCCTTATTTCATTTACATTCTTCATAATTTACTAAATCACTCTGAGTAAATGTATCGGGTGTTTTTTTTTACTGCATGAGAACTTTAAATCGATATCTATGGTTTGACAGCTTAAAATGTGAAACTATAGAATGTGTTAAAATGTCTGCTCAGTAAAGTTTGGCAAGTTATCATGAATTGTTTAAAGCTAGAACAACGCTTTCAAATAGTGAAAATTTCCTTTAAAAAAAATAAATCTATTCGCGAAGTTTATGGAGAATTTCGTCTATTTTGCGAGGCCCAACCTGCTTGGCGGTCATCAAGTAATGAATATTTCAATGTGTGTTCCGTGATTTAAGCTTTAATAACATTCTCAAATACTATAAATAATACCGGCAAAATGCTTATCGTTCTAAGATTTTCTTTCTCATATGATCCACCTGTCTTTAGTATGGGAATGACATTTTGCTGGTTTCAATTCTTAGGAAAAATTTAACTTGTTTGAAAGAAATGTAAAATGTGGCCGCCTACAAACGGTATAATTATAAAAAAAAAATTAATCGGTACACCATCTATACCGTACTTATTTGACTTGACATTACTAAAAGCTGTATAAAATTTGGATTTATTGATACATCTAAACGAAAACATTTCATTACTAGTTACTGTTAAAACTTAAACTATCAAATGAGTCATCAGAATCCTGGTCCAATCCATCTAAGAAATGGTCATTTATTTTATCAGAAGTCAATTTTACATCTAATGGTTTTGTACTATCAGAGGTTGCTTTCCATAGATTTATTGGATAAAGTAGTCAACAGTTGGACTGATCGAATGGACCATGTAACTCGTAGTCGCAGCAAACATATGCCGGAAATCGTATTTAAAAAATAAATGCCTTGAAATTGTCTACCAGATCATAATAAAACAAGTTTCATTCCAACAATATTTCTATCTTGTTTTACCATTTAAGTCAGAGGTAATCACAAAAGGAGCCAGTTAAAAATGTGTGTTAAGTAGTGTGTGTAAATATATGTAAATACTCAGTTCAAGAAGAATTCAACTACAGGTGGTGTCGGAACTACAACAATCCAACAGCAACAGAAACAACATAGTGTTTTTTGCATAGCATTGTTAGTGTTTACGGCTCGAAATGTCAAACATTCTTAGCAAAACACTAACAAATTAAAACAAATAAGCTCGAACTGTCAAAATCAGATGCCGTTTCGACACCACCTGTAGTTAATTCGCCTTGACTCAGTTGAGATATTAACTAGTGTTTTGTTTTTGTTTTTTAATTGTTTAAGAGAGTTTCGTTAACTTTCGTGTTGTGTGTGTGAAATTCACGAAAAGTGCTCGGCCACTGGAGGCATAGCGTGATGATCGTTGATTTAAATTCTCATTAAGCTTAAAAAAACACCCTATACATACAAAGATTCTAAAACATACTTTTATGTTCAAGTTTATCATTGATACAATACAAAATGTTTGTAAAAAAAACTAAATTAATCAACAACTGAAAGTAACAATGGTACTGTTATTAAGGTGACCCCAGTCGCCCAGCCAAATATTGTTTACGAACTTTACATTATGTCACCATTGGTTTACAATTTTGTTTGTGTACATATTTTCCAACAATCTATCAGGTTATTCTACCAATAAAACACATGTTGTTTTTGCCTTGTGGTACTTGTTCTAGAACAAGTGTTTCCTTATTATTTTTATCATTAAATAACTTCTTGCTTTGATTTTAAATTTCATTGCTAACTTTTTCAACTAATTAAAATTTTTTTTTATAAATTTCCAAAACTTTAGCCAAATCAACGTTTGGAAACAAACAATAGCAAACCCTTTAACTCACCTTGTGCATAATATTGAAATATTGATTTAAATCCTTGTGTTCACATGTCTGCCAATCCGATTTATAGCCCATTAATAAAATATTGGGTTTAAGTTTGCCAATGCCGGCAGCCTAAATGTGTACGAAAAGTAAAAGGAAAGCCATTAATCAACACCAAAATTGTAAAATAGCAATAAAATATGTAAGAAAGAAAAAAAACATAAAATAACACATTTAGCGTTAGTTTGATGACCTTTGGCAAGGATTTTTAGGGAATTAAAGCGTTTCATTTTTATTCCTAAAACACATACAAGCCAACACCAAATATACCCAAGAGGGGTTTCTTTCTCTTCTTATCAGATTTTATAAATATTTAAATCGTAACTTCAGTTACTTACCTGCATTAAAGCTCTTGAACCAGATTCGAAATCTTCACCATCCACCAGGGAATAGAATCCTTTAACACGATGGCGACGGAACCATGTAGTAGCACGTTCTTGCAAATAATTACGATAACGCTGTGAGCTTGAACCACGCAAAACGTGACCACACACCATTAGCGACAAGTTTTTTGTAAGCATGTAGGCAAAATCTACCAGTACAGGTCTTGTGTTTGGCAAACCGGATAACACTAATATTTGCGGGCGATAGTTTTTAACGTGCTCCTCAACATTGTTTAATTGTTGCACAGATATCAAAGCGTTCTTGTACGTTTGTGCTTGTGTGGTGGAGCCCCAATTGACGTCTGGCTTCCGATAGGCAACGATTAAGTACAGTGCCAACACCACGGCAAATGTAATCAATGCTGTTGCCCATGATATCAAGAACATAACAGCGACACACAGTATAGAACCCAAGAGACTTAACCACATGTTGTAATACTAACCAAAAGAAAACCCAAAGAATGATTGCCAATTGACTTTATGCTTTTGACAAAATTTTCACCATTTCCAACAAATGAGTTAAACATTTTTAATACTAAATTTTATCTCGAGGCTACAAAATATTTTGTCAAGTAAGTGGCTTTAAAAAAATTAATTTCTGAGTATTTTATTTTGATAGTTTCTTTTTAAACAAAATACATTTTTGATGCATACGAAATTTTATATGTAATAGATATTATCTCTATACATATTTTATTATCCTTCGGAGAAAAAATAATGAATAAAATTGTTCAAAATCTGCATAAATTTTTAAAATCAAATTGTTCTTTCTTTTTTAAGCATTTTTTTTACTATTTAAAAAAATTTTTTGAGTCCAATTTTAATGAAGCTTTAACTTATAGTCCTGTTCCAACGTACATACTTTGTTTAGCTACAAAGCTCTCGATTTTTATGTACATACGAGGGCAGTATAATTAGTCTGTCCCTTTTTGACAGAGTTAAGAATTTTGCAAAATATATATAAATAAATTATCAATAAATAAATGTGAACACTAGACATTTATTTATTGATGAATTTATTCATGGATTAGATATCAAAATGGTTATAATTTTTTTGAATATTTTAAATATGAATAAATTAAACTTATCACATATAAATGATTCAAATATCAACATTTGTTTGCTCATTGCTCGTTAGTGATATATTTAAACACTAATCTTAATTATTTACAGTCGCACTCACAATATTCTGTACGTAAAATTAACTGAAATTGTAATATAAAATAAATGAAAGTTTAATTAAAAACCGGTCTACCTATTTTTCATTTATTTTTAACAAAAAGTTCATTTAATTTTTACTGTCAAAAATTCAACACCATATTCCGTAAAATCAAATAAATATTCAGTTATTTTGTAAAATTTTACTGTCAAAAATTCAACACCATATTCAGTAAAAACGATTAAATATTCAGTTATTTATTAAAATTTTTCTGTCAAATTGACCCCATATTCAGTAAAAACAATTAAATATTCAGTTATTTTATTAAATTTTCGTTTACTCCACAAAAGAGCCGAATTTCTAAAAATACCATACAGACACCTGTCCGCTTGTTTTTCTTATAAGCGAGAGAGGGAGAATATTTTTATTTACTTACCCAGTTACACACGTTTGTTTTACTTTTGTTGTACTGACTACGTTGTTTACAGAAGAACTCTCAATTATAAGACACCAGCAGCATGACCGATATGGCTTCGCAATTATTTTACTTTTAAAATTTTATGTAGGTATTTAACTAAATTATTTTAACAAATAGAAAATGGGAATTTCTTACACAAAACAAGCAATTCAATTTTTATAGATAAGTAAAAATGAATTTTTGGTAGTAAAATTATATAAAATAACTGAATATTTAATTGTTTTTACTGAATATGGTGTTGAATTTTTGACAGTAAAATTTTATAAAATAACTGCATATTTATTTGTTTTTACGGAATATGTAGTTAATTTTTTGACATTTAATTTATAAAAGATAACTGAATATTGATTTGTTTTTACGGAATTCGCGGTTGAATTTTTGACAGTAAAAATTAAATGAACTTTTCGTTGCTTTAAATTACATTTTTATTTACTTTAGCATAAAGAAGAATTTAACTCAATCAACGGACAATATTAACTGCAACTGAAAATCCGTATTAATATGCACTTAGTTTTATGAATAACTGTTAGAATCAGTTAAAAATAAATTTGCTTGGAATTTTAAATGTTTATTTATTTAAAAAAGACTGAACGGAATATTTCTTAAATAACCTACAGTCCGTTACTGTAATAATATTGTGAGTGCATGAGTAAAAATAAGCAGCAATATTTTACAACCTTAATAAAACATTTAGTTACTCTGCTTTTTGAATTTTTCGCCTTCTTACTAAAATCGCAAGACTCTTCGTGTCAACAGGATTCTGACAGTTGTATCCTATCAAAATGTCAATAAGCTGCGTAATGGTCATTTAGTATTCCAATGTGAAAATCCTTGAATTGAATATTTTAGTGGCCTGAAAAATCTTATTTTGTGAAAGGACGTATTTAGAGCTCAAATGAGAAATAACATAGTTTTTTTAATCCAAAACCTGTGTTTTTTAATTTAAGCAAGTCTAAAAGAGGAATATGAATTATTATTAACCAAAGAGCACAAAACCAAAAAAATACGTGGAACAAAAATTTCCACGCAAATATCCAATATCCAGGGTACCCGTGGGCCCTGATTTAGTTTTTTAAATGTTCAACTCCACGTTAAAATTAATTAAAACATTTTATAAATTTAATTAAAAAATCGTAGAACAGCGTCGAATTAGCTAATTTTTTATATGTTAGATTAGGTATTATCTTTGGAAGCCTATAGCTAAGGCAACTTCACTAGCAGATGAGGTCAACTCTACATCAACACTGCTTTTGTAGTCGGATTGTGAAATTATTGCTAGTAAAAAAAGGTTTGTAAGCCAACTTTGACTTGTCGACCACCGAAAAAACACAATATTTTGACTTGGCCCCACTTTTGAGAGAATTCGCCTTGCATATAGCTATTGAACTACTGGTCAACAAAACGAGACAAAAAGTCTGGTTTCCTAGACTCGAAGTTCCAGTACTCTATTAGCATAGTGTTCTTTTTCAGATACAAACGGTACAAGTCGCTAGTGAACACACGGGCAACCGGTTATGCATTCTAAAGTTAATTAGAAATAATCACAGACACTACTAAAATGACTTGTATCTTTCTGTTCCATGTTTCAATTTAGATATTTCTTGGAAAGTTATGTGAAGAGTATTTTACACTACCGCGCAAGACTATGTGGGATAGTGTATCATTTTTTATTCTTATAATTTAAAATTTGTTGGAAATGGTGTAATATCAACGAATATGTCTAATATACACCGTACTACATACTTTAAATGTTGGACGCCAGCCAACTGGTTTGGCCAAACTGGCATGGAATGTGCTAAAGTTGATCAACATATAGGCGGCCAAAAAGAAATTCGATATAAGTGGAGCAATGAGATTCAGTTCGCCAATTAATATGAAACTGTTAAAGTCAACAGGAACCATCAGCAATTCAATGTCACCAGCAACGGCAATTGAAATAGGAAAGATAAAGGAAAAAGCAAATTATAAATATTTAAACATACTAGATTAAAGAATTATTTTTGACAATTGGGATGCGATACTTACGCTACAGCAATTACAAATGTTAAAACGTAACCACGAACCGGCTCGTTGTTTTTGCCAAAACCTTTGGCAAACCAAACAATTTTCGGATAAAGTTCATCTTTGCAAAGAGCCTACACGAAAGCAAACAAGAGAAAAGTCTTATTAAATAGAATGTTTGTCCTATTCAATACAATCACGATAAAGAATTAATTGAATTATTATTGTCTTTTACCTGAAAAACTTTTGGTGCTGAGACTAAACTGGCCAGAGCTGAGGATAAAGTGGCCGCAAAGCAGCCGGCGTAGATTAAGGGACCGAAACCTGATACTAACTCAATTACTTGAAATGAATTTTGTAGCCCATATTCGCAAGGAACTAGAAACCCGTAGAAAAGAAAATATGAGAAAATATTTCAGAAATCTTATGAATAGATTTAAAAAAAGGATTTGTGCTCATTTTCAATGGAGTATGTGTAGGAGGAAGTGTGTGTTGAACAAAATAAATTTTAAATGATTGATTGTTAGAAGGAGGAAGATGTGTTTTTTTTTTTTGCTTGTTTTGTATTAAAATGCTCTTCACGAAGTAACCAAACTAAATAAAGGCTTATGAACGCGTTTATATTTGTAAAACTCATAAAAAGAATTTTAGTAATTGGAATATTGTTGAAGGATTTTTTTTAACAGCTGAGGAAACTTAATAAATCCTAAAATGCTTAAATATTAGTTTGTAATTTGTGATTTTAGAAAAGATTTAAATTTTACAAATTTTAAGAGTTTAATAAATCATTGAGATCGTTTTGTCGAATAATACGGAGTTTATTTTTATTTTTGTTTAGAAAATAATAAAAAAAATTGTAAATTCATTTCGGGTATTTTACGATGCTTTTGGCTTTTTGCAATTAATGCCTGCCAAACACTACACAAGTTCAGTGCTCTAGCGCTGTATAGTGCAATTATGTAGTGTATGGCGGAGTTTGATTTTTTACGCAGTGAACTCAAAAAGAGGGTTAACCCTCTAAAGGCCTTGGCTGCCTTAAGGCAGCTATTATTATTTTTGTACTGAAAAGCAAAATTTAAAAACGACAAAATATCTTCAAAATTAAATGTGTACTTTATTTAAAAGTTAACGTCAACAAATTTAAATATGTAATTTATTTTAAAGTTGACGTCATCTTTTCCCGAAAATATTGTTACAACGCAAATTGTTGTTAACTTAATGGAGCTTTTTCCCTTTTTTGAGTGCAAATTTTACCCTTTTAACACCCTCCACCAACACTAGTGGTGAATGAGTTTGTCATTTCGTGTAAAACTTTTTGTTTATTATTCATCTCAGATCCCATATACATATATATATATATTCTGGCTACTTGAGTAATTTTAAGTCAATATAGCCATGTCCGTCCGTCTGTCGAAAACACACTCACTTTCGAAAAACGCAAAAGAAAAGAAGAGTTTGGTGTCAAATTACTTGTAGTTACCCTAAGCAGCTTGGGATTGAAATCCAGCCAAATCGGTTCAGTTGGACAAAAGTTATGAATCCAAATGTGAAACAACCCCTGTAAAAAATTAATAATTTTGTTACAAAAACTAGCATAAATGCGCGCATTGACATAAGATTTTGCAAATATTCGTTCTATAGGACTATACATCACACTGTCAAATTTCGTGAGGATTGGTCCATATATATATCCCTACTCTCGGAAAACAGTTTAGTACGCCTAAGTCCGTAACGAATAACGTATTTGTAGCACAATTTGGTCTTTCATAGTTTCATAAAGTTTAAATCCAGAGTAGAAAATGTCGTAAAGATCAACGTTCCATAATTAACCGCATTTCCCATGTAATGCCCACTCTGAGAATTTATGTTAATACTCCTAAAACCGTAGCAACATTTTTTGATGATTGGACCATAGTTTACATGGCTCCACTATAAATTCCCCTATCTGAACCGTTTTTTCCAAGTTTTTCAGTAAATATTATCTACTAAAGTTTTTCCGATCTTTTGATATATAAGGCTTATCCAATTTTTGATATTCTCTGTACGGAAGGTATAAAGCCCATTTCTTCAATCCCGCCAACATTTTGTAGGATGCTGTGTTTTGATAATCTTAATGTTTGTACCTAATTTGGAATCCAGACATACAGAAAACACAACAACAAGGGATTTTTTGAAAAAAATTAGAGGAAGTCGTGGGTTTTGGTTATATCTCAGCCATTTTCGCCCGATCCGGCTGAATTTCAATAGACAAATTACAATAAACATACCTGACATAAATATATACCAACCAAGCCCCCATCATAGCTGGGGCCTTCAGAAAACCCATTTCAACAGACAGATGGACAGACGGACAACCGGGTGGAAACTTCCTTTCTTATAAGGATACTTTATATTAATATTGTAGAAATTACAAATGGAATGACAAAGTTTAATATATATCCTTTTACCTTCGGTGAAGGGTATAAACATAGAAAAAGTGATATTTTCGCCTATGCCAAATTTTATATACTCTTCACCACGGTGTGGTAATAACAGAAAGTTATTTAAGTACCCTACTTCAGATATGAATAAATCAATTTTATGCAACGCCCACTTTTTTCTAAGCGTATCCCCACGCAGCTCTACGCTTGTCTGCAGGGAAGAAACCAGAGTCTCTGGCGGGAATCGAACCCGCAACACCAGCGCTGACAGACCTGCTCACTAACAGCAAGCCTTCTGGGGCACAATCCTGCCCAAAATGTTTCAGATATTGTGTATTGCCTGTCCCTGATTTGGAAACTTTGTCTGTTCCCGTTCTCCAGATATACAGAAAGCTAAAATGTTTTGTATGGGAAGTGCCACGCCCAGTTGTCCAATACTGCCTATATTTTGCCGAGTGTTTTGTATTGATAATCAAGTACCTAATTTGGAAATTTTGTCTCTTGTTGTTCTCCGGATGTGTAAGACACAAACAATAACAACAGGAGATTTATGGGTAAAACTAAGGACAGTCGTGGTTGTTTGCTCATATCTCAGCCATTTGTGGACCAGGCAGGCTGAATTTAAATAGCATGCAATTCCGTACTTTATGCGACATAAATATTCATATAACTACAGGGTCCCCTTCATATCTGGGGTCTGAGGAAACCCTTTTTCAACGGAAGCACAGACAGAAGGACATCGTGATTTGAATTTATTTTCTCATAAGGATCCAGAATATACTTTATAGAGGCGAGAATAAATATTGTAAAAATTACAAATGGAATGGGTGAAGAGTATTTTATTTCTCCTTAAGGTTTATAGGATATCTTGACAAATAATTTAAATTGTCAGCGTTAAAAGTGCTTTAAATCGACTGAATGGCTTTAATGAACCGTTTAAAATTATTTTTAAATATTTGCTATTTATGCTATTTATGCTATTTAATTTTCCCGAACTTTTCTTTAAAGTACAACGCAAAGATTTTCATTTTACATGAAATATTTCAAAATTCATTGAATCGCAAAAAACAATATCATGACTAACAACAATTTTTCAAAAGAAAAAATATTTATGTAATTCATTCATAAATTTTGAAAAATTAACAAAACTGACAGTAATTCCGTTTTGTCTTTCTCTCTGTCTATCTCTCGCGTTTCTTTGGAAATAACAACTAATCATATTTAAGTTTCAATACGGATAGAAAACGTTGAAAAGGAAAGATGATTTTTAACTGTTTGCGTGAGTGGTGGAGGTGGTATTGGAGTGGGAGGGGGATGTAGGTATACTTACTTTCTGTGCAATTCAAAAAAGCAAACGAGCCATTAACCATGTCCGCAACATCACCAGTAGCATCACGAGCCACTGTAGCACCAGCTATTAAAACCATTATTAAGTAAGTGACTGTTGTTATTAAGATGGCCAACAAAGTACCTTTGGGAATAGATTTTTGTGGATCCTTTCAGAAGGTGTAAAAACAAAAGACAAAAATTTAATGAAAACAATAGAAATGGAAAAACGTGTTATGAACAAAAAAGATTTTTCACGGACCAAAATATTGATATACTGATAATGATAATATTGTTTACCTTCAAATCACCAGAAATGTTGGCACCAGCCAAAATACCAGTTGCGGCGGGAAAGAAAATAGCAAAAACAGAAAAGAAATCATGACGAACACCCTTTTCCATGCGATAATCCGCAAATAAGTTTTCTTTAAATAATGTCACTACAATTATTTAAAAACACGAAACTGGCATTAATAAACAATTACAATTTTGCCAAAATTAACACACTTACTGTTGTAGCCAAGAAAACCTTGAGCTGCTTCTTCATCACTCTTGGGGCCAATTATACTGCCAATTACAAAATCGACTATTGCTATTAGCAATATAATCAATAGACCAATTTGTGCCTGAAAAAAATTAGAGTCAACGCATTTAATCACTGAATAGAGGGTTATTATTATTTTATTTTTAACACATACTTTGGCTTCCCATTCCATGCCGACCACAACAATTACTAGCAATATTAATATTGTAACGCTCCCAATTATGCGAACATCCTGTATGCTGCCATCGATAATGCTGACACCCAAGGAATTCAATAAATCCAACATTGATTCACAAAAACCGACCACATACATGGCACAAGCCACTGCATTTGCAAGGGAGAATATTAAACCAATCGATCCACCAAACTCCGGACCCAATGAACGTGATATCATGTAGTATGTGCCGCCTAAAGAAAAACAAAGGAATATTAAAGAAAAATGAAAAGGAAAAAGTATGGTTTTTCATTTTGTTAACACCCTTTTAATTATGTGTTGAAAGGAAATCATAGTTTTTAATAACAATTTTTGTTTCTTTTTTTCCTTTTTTTTTGTGTGAACTAAATTTAAAATGCTTCATGTGATTTATTACATTTTGCCAACATCATCAATTTAACGTTTACTTTGGCTTCGTCATCATACACTTGACAGTCCTAATGATGAGGATTCGTTAGTTTTTTTTTGCGAAAAATTGAATGTACAATCATCGACCGAAATACTTAAGGACTTTTAAAAAACATATAAAATCAGTGTTTGAAAATAAACAGTACATTATTTAGCGTTCGTCTCACACACCTAAGAACGAAATCTATTTTTTTTAGCGATTGTGTAAACGAACACAACCCTTACTACCGTTCTTAACTATTTTCAAGAAAGAGCCGAACATTATATAATGTTCTGATCTTCGTTAAAAAAACAGAACAATTGCAGTGATACTGTAGACAAACATTATATTTTAATGTTCTATAATGTTTCTTTTTTTACATTGATAAAGAAATGAACAAACCAAAAATGTTAGCAACAACCGCACAACGAACAGCTTGTGTGTGTATTGCTGGCTTTTTTTCATTTGTGTATTTTGTTTTCCTAAAAAAGGGTTGGGTTTTTTTTAACAGCCAAAAGGGACGAACATTAAAGAGCCGAACCGAACACAATGAAGTTTGTGGATTAAAAAAAAAACCGAACGGAATTAAATATTCTCATTTTTTGTTGAGTTTGATAAAAACAGTGTTATTTTTATGTTCGAAAAATGACAAACAGCGAAACGTTAGTTTTTTAATGATTTACTACACAAACACTTTGTTTGTGTTTTCCATAAATCTACCGAATCGCCGTGCCTTTTTTTCCTCATATCTCAGTCAATTATGGACCGATTTAGCTGAATTTCAATAACAAACTTTAACGGAGTATTTGTGACATATAAATATAACAACCAAGTTTTTCTGGGTCATTCATGGGGTCGTCGGAAAGCCCATTTCCACATACAGACGGACATCGTTTAATTAACATCGCTTATCATAAGAAGCCGGAATATATTTACTTTATAGGGTCTAACACCAATATTGTAGAAATTAAAAACGGAATAAAAAACTTATATATCGTTAGCTAAAATGCAAAAAGACGTAACTAACAAAAAATTCAAAATTGCTGTTTTGATTGTTTATTATGAAAGCCAAGTTAACTACATGTCTTAACAACATTTTGCACTTCAGTGAACAAAAATTACTCTTACAAGTGTGTTTATTTGTTAAATGTAAAATTGCGTCGTTACAAATTTATTTTTCTAACAAATTATAATGAAACGGGTTTCTTTGAAAGTTCCATGGACCATTGATGACTTAAAATTACATTTTTGATAGTTACGCCTTTTGCATTTTAGCTAACGTTATACCCTTTTTCCTTCGGTGAAGGGTATAAAACCAGTTCTATATCTACATGTTTTTACGTTTAGGTTTACCGTAACTTAGTCCGTCCGGCTCTCTGGTTGTCTGCCCATTTAACCTTGTGCGCAAAGTAGAGGACGCAATTTTTAAGATAATTTTTTAAAATTTGTTACACACGCTTTATTTGTCAGAATGGCGGAGCTTTTTGAAAATGGTGCGAATCGAACCATAATTTTACATCGCTCCCATAGAAACTTCATTTCCCTTGGGGCAATTAGAAAGAAAATACCAAATGCCATCAAATTAACTCCAAGATACCGACCAGTACTCTGCACACAGCTGGAGGGAAGCACGTACATCATATACGAATAGGTAGGTCTAGGTCTATTACCAATCACTAGTACAAGCGAGCCTCCACTGTGTTGATGTTGGTTTTAATTAAATCAAAAATAACCCAGATTTTTATAAAATTTTATTGAAATTATAACTGGAAAAAAATTCCAGAAACCATCTCTCCATCAAATAAAATAAAATCTAAAATGTGCGTAGCTCAGTTGGCCAGAACGCAAAATCAACAACTAATAGAAGTCCAGGTAAAGTCCAAACAGGGTTAATTTTTTTTTTAATTCCAAAATTTGTGCTTTTATGTTAAAATTATTTATTAATATTCATTTAAATACTACGGAAGTGGAAAAGTGATTACGATTTGAGACTCACAGGTATGGACGTTATTCATTATAGTTTGGGTTTAAATCTCAGCTCAGCGAATTAATTTGTCTTCACAAAAATGTTTCTACTTAAAATGCTGGTTTTCTGTCCCAAAATAAAAGAAAACGTTCCAATGGGGATCACATTTGTAAAGATAATGAGTTATTGCACTTGAAAAGTTATTAATGTTTAACGAGGTTTCTCATTGACCCACTTTACTTCGTAGGAAAGGTTTTTGCTGTGTTGTTTCTATACCTACCCCTTATATAATGTAATGCAAACGTTTTATTTTTTTTTTTTTTTTAATAAACACTCAGACACATTTCAGTTATTTTATATGCATTTTGTAGTCGTGCAAAATAAAATTATTATTTTCTGACATTTAAATTAAAAAGTTATGGGTAAAAATGTTGTAAAAATTTAAAGTTGTGCTTACCGCCCTTGATGACACCGTTTGTGCTTATTGCCGACATTGACAAAGCTGTAATACTGGTGACAACTGTTGTCGTTAAAATTAAAACGAAACCCTCTATGATGCCTGCCTGTCCGACTACCCAGCTGAGACGCAAAAACAACATGACACCCCAAATGTTCAGCAAACATCTCACTAAAACACCTTTAATCCAGCCAAACTTTAGCATTCCGTTCATGACACCTCCACCTGTTTCCGGGTCCTGATTGCGATTCAAACTGTGTGTATTCTAAAGGGAAAAAATAAATGTCAAAATAAAAAAATTTAGCACAAAATGATAAATTAAGCTCGTATTTAAATAACATTTTTATGATTGTAATATTATGATTTACGGCTACAACGTACATACAACCATTAATAAAAACTCACACATGTCTACATGAGTTGTGATTTTCCATCATGGAAATTTTAAAGGAAAGTACATGAAAGCATCCAATTTTAGAAATCTATTTGGATTCACATGTTAAAATGTTTGCGTGAGTTATAATAATATTTTTGGCCATGAAATTTACATTTTAAATAAAAAAAAAATAACATGTGACTACGCAAGTTTATTTCAGGTGTTTGAACCACAAAAAAAGTTTTAAATAGGCAAACCGCTTAGCAAAACAACATTAAATTTTTTATGCTTCAAACCAGATAAAATTTAATGGCCAAAAATTAATTTTATTCCAGTTACACTTTTGAACACAATTTTGGTTAATGTTTGAGTTCAAGCATCTATTTCTAGTATGAAAAATGTATTTAAATAAATAAATACCTGAAATGTTTCTAAGAAAGACTTTTTATTATGACCTTTTTGAAAAGAAGAACAGGCTTTACTTTGGATTTTATTGACGAAGCTTTTTGCCTCGCTGCGCTTCTTATATCAGTTAAGCTTTCTGTAAATTGCGGTTTTTTTGCGTTCTTTTACCCTTTTCAGCCGTCTGATAGAGTTTTGAAAATTTCTCGCATTTTAGCACTGTATGTGCTTATAAGCGAGTTTATACAGATAAATTTCTCGTTTAATTATGAAATGCGTATTAGGTGTTTTACAAGACCAACAACTTTTTTAAATCGAAATACTAACAAAATAGTTAGTGTACGGTTTAACCATTAAAATAAATCATAAAGAATCAAAAAGATTTTTAAAAAATGTTTTTTTTTTACTGAAATTTTCATTCGATAATGACCTGTTAACCGTAAAACAAATATGTATTAAATAAAGAACAAATTTTCTTCATCATTAAAAACAACCAACTTAAGAAGAGTCTGAAATTTTACGATACTCGTTATTTCATAAAATCAACGTGATCAAGAGAAATGTTACATTAGTACCCTGTGAGAAATTTGTGTCAATTGTTCCAACAGACTGGTCCTGGGATTTGTGAAAATATAACAAGTACAAAAAGAAAGAGCTCATGACCAGTGAAAGGAGAACCAATCATTTAATTGGTATATGAAGAACAAAAAGTAAAGTACAGTCTTCACCGATGGTGTGGCACATTTTTTGGGATATCTAAAATTTGTTTCCTAAATTTAGTTGTTTCTTGTTTTATTGAGATAATACTACATACATTGTATTGAAATAATACTACATTGCAGTAAATAACACTAAACACGTTCACTGAGAATAGATGTGTGACTGGTCAAATGGTCTCAATTGACTCCCTCCAATGACAACCCCATGCAAAAGTGATAGGTCTTATTCATATAAAGTGTTCGAACTAGAACCGATCTCTACCACCAAAGACCTATCGCGGCACTTATTTGGCGTCAGTTTGCTTCCCTCTAGGATAGTTTTGATTTCTAATGGCCAATTTCACCAATTGTAATTTTTATATTTTTATCTTGTGTTTCCTCTTCTCCTTTTTATATTTTATATACAAATGTAAATACACCTGCAGCCAACTTTGAGTTAAAAAGTGTAAGAATAACTAAACAAAACACAATTGCAGAGTACATAAAACTAATTAATGGACGATGCAACACAAATTGCAAGTCTAAACGATGTCTAAGTCATAGGAAATTTGCAAAGCAGAAATTCTATATGCACACATTTCTTCGTCACTTTTGTATTGTCGTGCAATTTTAAATTGAAAACGGAAAATTTTTTACTCTATGGATGGGGTTCATTACCCCAGTTCTACACTAAAGATAATTATCTCAGCAAGTTGGCAATAACGTCGGCAGAATAACAGAGCAATATTTCTTGTTGCTCAGCTTATGTTAAAGGCATGGGAAAACGTATTTATGTTAAATCATAATTTGAAAAAAATCAAGGAAGAAGGTGCAGTGTAAAAATGACGCCATCTTGCAAAAATTATATTTATTAATGTAAATTCTTTCTTATTCGACTCGTTTTTTTAATGTATATTAATATGTTAAACCTAGATATCTTTTTTATATAAAAATATCAATATTTATTAAATTTATTTTCTTTTGTTTAAATAAAATTTATATTTTTATGAAAAAAATAAGCCAAGCTTAAACAAATTAATATCAATTTAAATAATAAAGATCGAATAAGAATTAATTTTAGTAATATTATTTTTTATTAATAAAATTAATTTTTGCAATTTTATTTTAGTGTGCATAGGAATAGCTTATCCCTTCAACAATAAATTTCAGTTTCTCAATAGTATGAAATGGTAATTTAGCACATTTGAAAGAAACCTTGTTAATTTTAGTGTTTATTTAATTCTTTTACTACAATTATAATTTGCTACCATTTCACAAACTTAATTTTTTTCCCACACAATTTGCTTCTATTTTTTTTTTCTTTTTTGCTTATTTTTCAATTGACAACCAAATTGGACGTTTTATGTTAGCAATAATTGTCAACGAAAATTGACTAACAATTCTTGCAACATAAATTGCGGAAATAAATATGTACAAAAAAAGTGCTGTCTACATTAAAGATAAAATAATTTTGACATTTACTGCAATATATGCCGCAATATTTATCTCTGGTATAGACGGGCAGTTACTATCAAACATTTGCTGCGAAACATTTAACCTTGACGATGAAATAGGAAAGTCGAACGGAAAAGTGTTTTTTGTAAGAGGCAGAAGAAGAAGGAGAAAAAAGTAGAAATGCATTTTCAAAAGACAATTGAAGAAAGTTCTGCTGCAAATATTTCATAATATGGACAAGGACTGTTGAAAATAATAAATTTTTAACCATATTTACGTTGAAAACAAAAGGAAAATATTTGAAAAATTCTAAAAGTCTAAAACAATAGCATTACTTTCCATATTCAAATCTACTAATTGAGTTATAATGTATTGCTACAGTGAACATTTTGAAAGAACCAATAAATCATAAATTAATTACATGATACACAATGTCATCATCAACCCAATATAAATCGTAAAACTATAAATGGGAAAGAAAAAAGAAAAAATTATAAAATGTTCCTGTTTCAAATACCTTCACAATTACGCGATTTTTTTTTTTAAACTTAAAAACTAAGATAAATTTTTTAAATTTAATTGCTTTGCTTTGAAAATAAATAATGATAAAATGTTGAGTGTTTTTTTTTTAATTGACAAATTTAAGTTACGGTCATATGGTGTTTTTTTTTCTTCTTAAAAATAATGTTGCCTAATAGACTGTTAATACTTTTACATCCTTATGCAAAACAAGTTAGTTTATATAAGTTAACCAACACATAAAAGCCTTTTTAATGTTGCTGGGCTTATTGTGTTGGTTAACTAGTGTGAACTTTTAAAGGTGTTAATATATAACCTGCACACTTAACAAAGAAATGAATTTTTTATGAAATCATTAGAAAAAAAATATTTTATTTACCATTAAAAAATTAACATTAATGGATATTTTTATGACGAATGCTTTATGAAGAATATTTATAAAGAAGATAAACAGATTTTGTCAATATATGTTTTTTACTTTAGAAGGGCGCTTTCTCATTATCCTTAAAAAAAATTTAAAAAATAAGTGTAAAACATATAACATTTTTACTCCTTTTTTGTGTGACATATTTATAAAATAACATTTTTATATTTCAACTTTAACATTTTTTTTTAATAGAACACAATCTCCATAGTCCATATAATTTAGCTGCAAATTAACATTCACTATTTGCTATTTTGATTTTTCGGTTTTTGAACTTCTAAAATTGGCAATATTTTGTGTCATATCTACCCACTGTAAAAATCATGTTTTCTACTCTTTCGTCATATCAACAAAAATTAAATGGAATCTGGGAATTTATTTCTCATGGTGAGTAACAATTATTATATAAATTTTCATATTATTCGAATATGTATTCTAAGGGCCATTATTACAACTTGCCAATAGTTAAAAGTCGGATTTTGTTGGACCGATAAATAGCTTTGCATTATTACAACTTCCATTTTTTATTGCTTTTATTTTCAATAGTAATAATATTTAATAGAGGAAAACATAATAAATGAAGGTTTTATAAACCAAAGCTATTTATCGGTCCGACAAAATCCGACTTTTAACTATTGGCAAGTTGTAATAATGGCCCTAAGTCAAATTACAATTTTTAAAATCTTTTATACTGTAAAAGTCTTATTCCTTTAATATTTTTCAGGAATATTTTCTATACACTATCAGAATTTTCGTTTGTATATTTCTGTTCTAATTTTTTTTTTTTTTCATTTAAAAAACTTGAAAAAACAGATAAATCTTACGATATGAAATACTGTTCATAAATAAGAAAAAATTGCAGTGACCCTTTATAGAGAGAGTGTGTTACAGGTTGTGGTATACGACTGAAGGCTCTGTTAGCCGGGAGTAACAGTAAAAGTAAACTTACCGTAAAAAAGTAAGACCGATCTATTTCTTACAGATTGAGACGTAACAGCTTGCTGCTAACTATAATCTTACTAATTTCTTTACATACAATAAAACGAATCAGCTGATTTGCAACGTTACTGTTACTCCAGGCTAACTGAGCTTTGAGTCAAAACGACTCAAAAAAATAAAAATCAAAAAATATCTGTCATTTTTGTTCGAAAAAATAACTGTTGCGTTTGTAATTCGTCGAGTGGGCAATACAGCATGTATATTCATATATTTTTACCTTTCCTAATAAAAAATGAATTTTTTTGATGCCCTCCACCACTAGTGGTAAAAAAGGATATACATACTATGTTTTTAAATTCCATGGAAACTTTTTTAATATTTCATTTCTGAGTCGATTTAGTCATGTCCGTCTTTTAGTTATCTGTCCATCTGTTTAAAATACACTAATTTCCGAGACTCAACAGAAAATTATAATTTTGATGTCAAATTCTTCTAGTTATCGTAAGCAGTAGACCCAAATGTGGAAAACCCACACTAAAAAGTCTCAATTTCTGTTCAAAAAAAAACATAAATTCGTTTTTGTATAACTAAAAATCATACAACTCAATTTTGTAAAGATCGGTCAGTCACTTACCGAAGGCATATGTATAAAGCCATTTCTCGTAACAGTACTTTGGGAATACGCCTTAAACCGCAACGAAGGTCAGTTTTGTGTGCGTCAAAGAAATTCATGCACAGCAATTTTTTTTAAAACTTTGTTGCTTAAGGTTGTACAAAAATATTTCGTATATAAAAGTAAGTTTTTTTGCTAACCTTTTTGCTTACATTTTCTATGATCTTAGTATTATTTCTTGTATTATGTATATAGTTATCTAATAGAAAAATAACTTTATTTAATAAATATTATACTTGAGAGCTCGTTAAAATGGGACTTTGTATATAGAAATAAGCTATATTTATACTTTTTGTTTATTTGAAGTTTGTAATTATATACTCATATCACTAAATAAACGTTTAAAAAAAAAAAAAAAAAAAATATTTTGTACTGTTCTGCTACGTTAACAAATACTTCGCGTGGATATGCGGGGTTTACATGTGCTTCCAACTCTTTCTTAATCGTTAAAATTTGATTTTTGATAAACATAAAATATCAATAAGGTTATGTTTATTTATGGAATTTTTCATTGGCAGCACTGGTTATTTCTGAACTTTGGTGAAGGGTCGTAAAGAAAAAGCATAGCCTAATGTAACAGTTTACCTTTTTTATTCTAAAACTATTCATCGTAAATAACAAAATACCTTAACCCTTATCCTGTACTAGAAAAATAAAACGTGTGTGCTGTGGTATTTTTGGAACAATTTGGACCAATAGAGAACGTTAATTCTGTTAATTTTATTTTACATTCAATTTATGTAATGCAAGTTTTAGAATGATTTTTAAAAATATTAATAACATGCTGAACATTTGGTTGAATATTTTATTTTGACTTAATAGTGTTGGGCAATTTTGATCAGTGTTTACAAGATGCGTAACTTTACAAAAAAGCCTTGAAATAATCGTAAACAAATTTCAAATAAAATTTTGAAAATAATAAGTTAAGAAAATCGAATAAGCAGTGGCACAAGTGTTATTGTGAAGTTTTGCGTTTATTATATTTTTTCATTGTTTACATACCGCTTACGTGGACCTGCAGCCAAACAAAAAGAACTAATAATAGTATGCAATAAAAACTGTTTGGGCGATTTTGAACCATGAATACAGAATAAAGGCTAACATCTTTTTTTTTGGGGTTGAGTTTAAAAACATTTCTCTTTCAAAAAAAATTTTAAACAAAGGAAAATATTTATAAACTATTCAGTGCTTAAAAATGGTAAAGCATTTATAAAGAAATTTATTTTTATTTGCCTTCATTTGTTTATTTATTTTTAAACATTACAAAAATAACAAAAGACATGAACTTATTCATAGAAAAATCGTTTGTGCGTAAGAAGAATAAATGTATTGTCAAGATAAACAAAATTTGTTAGTCAAATGAAAAACCGACAACCTTTTTCAAGAACAGCTCACATGTTAAATCGCACCCAAACCTAAAAAAAAAAAGTTAAGCACTTCCTTTGTATTTCTTCCTACTACCTTCAAACACGGATGTAAACCACATCAATTCGTACAATTCCAAAAGCGCACCTTTAAACACATTTACGAACAAACCACAAAAATTCAAATAGACCCAGAGCAACCGCAATCCAAGAGGAAAGCAAAGACCGCTGGAAGGAAGCAGAAAGAAATAGAACATGACACCTGCTACTTAAGCAAATAAATGTATTATTAGACAAATATTTATGATTATTTTTCACAAGAAAATTTGAAAAATGTTTGAGAAAAGGAACTCAGGATTTTAATGGGAAGCACACAAAGAAAAAATACACAATGTGTGATTTTTCATTTTTCGCCAATTTAAAGAAAACAGTTTTGCAAGAAAGTAATTCAAGCAATTTAAAAATTCCACTCCAAAAGATTTATGAATTTGAGTTTTTTTTTGATTGTAAGTGGAATATTATTGGTAAAAAAATTAATCGAATATGCGGAAAATCACGTATATTCATTAGGGAGCAGCAAAAAAAAAGTTTTTAGCAGGTTAAATAGTTTTTAATAATTGTTTAAATACTAACAGCAGTATTCATAAGGAAAATTTGGCGTGAAGGTAGCACAAAGTTTATTCATAATACACTACCAAGCTCTGGGTAACGATTTGCTAGTCTCTTGTTAATGAGCTGCCAAACGTTTGCCAACTTTTTAAGAGCAGCCGTTTAATGTCAAACTATTTTGTTGTTTTTTTTTTAATTTTCTGTCTGTAATTTGATTTCTTTTTTTAATAAATTTGATTTTAACACTTCTTAAAATGTTTATATGTGGAAGGTAAAACAAAAAAAAATATATAAAATAAAATGACAAAACCAAAACAAAATTAATGCAAAACGTGTTGCACTTTCAGTAATATAATGAGGCATCGTTAAAAGTCAGAGTTGATTTATTAAAAGTTAGCAGATGGACAAAAGTTTGTCATGAATAAACTCTGTGCCAATTAGGTGCAAAGCTTAATCGAAATTCTAGTTAACAGCTCGTTATACGTAGTGTACAAGCTGTGGCTAACTTTTTGTTATGAATACGGCTGTAATTTTATATATAAAAATGTATTTTCCTATATCTTCTCCATTTCTGTCTACTTTTGTTGAGATATATTCAATGGATTACGAGCTGTAAGCTATCGGTTCAATTTTTGCTCTCATTAAATAAATTCTTTCGGCAATCTTTGATACCTTCCACCGATAGTTAGAATATTTCAGGATTGCGCTGAATATGGATCCAATGGCAAATTATGAACCGATATTCATGAAATTGTGCAGTGTGATTTCTAGTCATATGAAACGATGACTGACCAAAATTTATTACATTATTCGTTACGGCTTTACGCGTACTAAAGCGTTTTCCGGCAGTGGACGTTATATGGCAAATTATGGACCGATCTTCACAAAAGTTTGTGGTATTTCCAGTAATATTGTATATAAATCGTGTATAAATCGTAGTTTTTGTAACAAAACTATAAAGTTTGAGGGGTGGCTGCTCCTCGTTTAGATTCATAACTCATGTGTGTGAAGATAATGGATCATTGATAGCAGCACACTATATGGAAATGGTGCTACAAGGGGTCCTCTTTAGGACCACATTAGTGATAAATCCGAAATAATTTTGGAAATTAAGAAAATTGAGTTTTAAAAAAGAGCTATTTTAAAAAGTTTTAAAAGGGGACTTTATGGGCGTTGGTCAATTCGAAGAAATGCTGATAGTTAATAATATAATACTTTCTGAAAGATTATCAATAACAATTTTAATTAATTTTCATGTTGTAAAATTCCTTTCTTCATAAAAATAATTTAATGAAAATTAAATTTGATAAACTTGAGCCGAATTAAAATATTAAAAATTTGAATTTAAGAACCATAAATAGTTCAACAAAATAACCACAATACTAATTATAATAAAATTTTTTTTTCAATTATTGAAATATGTTGGTTTTATAAAAATAAATTTTTGATTTCATAAATTAAGTGGCATATTACATTAGAAATATATATGAAATAACGCTCTGTCGAATGCAACAAACCGCAGTTTTCTAACTGCATTACTTTTGTCATAAGTAAGCTTTAAAATACACCTTTGATAAGAAAAGATTAGATTATTAGATTTTAAAAATTCAAAATCCAATATGGCGGACTTTTTTTTTGTAAAGTTAACGAGTCGATTTTGATACATCGGATGATAAGTTAAAGCCATAAAAGTGTTCAGGTGTATCAAAATTAACTTTTTAAACTTACAAAAAAAGTCTGCCATATTAAATACGCCATTTTGAATTTTCAAAATCCAATACCAGATTCATAATCAGCGACCACCAATAACGGGTTTCGAGCTATAAAAGCGTTCAGGCGTTTCAAAATTAACTTGTTAATTTCAAAATCGTTTTTCTCCAAAACTCAGTTTTAACCCATAGATCCCTTTTAACTGAAACTGACACATATTTTGTATTGTATTTTATGTTTAATGTACACTAAATTAAGAATAATAAATTTAAAATATCTGTCAGGATCTTCCATAGACAAATCAATAAATAAAATATATACTGTAAAAGTTTCATTAAGATCGGATCAGCGTTGACGGAGATGACCTCCTACAAACAAACAAAAAAAAACATTACCTCTTTGCCATATTAGTACTAGAGTATAGATTGGTGAAATATGCCCTTTCATTTAACGATCCGATTAGTTTTGCCGATATTTGCACTACTTTCTGCTCTTTTCGCAACATTGTGAAGGGTACACAAGATTCGGCATAGCCGATAATAGCACTTTTACTTGATTTATTGCAAGAACTTAAATAGATTTTTAGAGATTTTAAAAATTTTTTAAAAATAAAAAAATTTGTTTTTTTACTTCTTTCATGTTTCGAAAACCTAAACAATTTAAAATTTGGGAATAAAAAACCGTCATATTTTCTTAGTTTAATTTCGCAGTTATTCATAATTTTAATTTGCAATTTTATTACGTGATAAAAATTGCACGGGTTTTTATGGTGTAATTGGCTTTTGAAGATTTTTCTGTAAAAAATATATCAACAAATTTATGCTAGAAACACTATTGTGTCGTACGTCGTTAGAACGAAGAACGTAATGACATAAATTTTCCACAATTCCGGCGTAAAAGTAATTGGTTTTCCTTTGAAAATTTATTAAAATGTTTATTCTTTTTTTTCTCCTTTTTTTAATGTTGAAATATTTTAATTTGAAAACACAATTACAATTTCATTTTATATTCACAAGTACAAAAAACACGCACTACCAATTAAAAAGGAACACATTCCAATTTTTAAGGTAATCGCTGACAGAGAGAAATTTGTACAGGCCTAAGAGGGGAAAGCAAGGACAAAACTTACAACAACTTTTAATAACCATATGAATAAGACAAAACTAACGAATAGGGATCAATTTATGCTAGATAATGTTAAGGATACGGAGGTTTTTGAACGTAATTGGAACATAATTATTTTTAAGGCAGCTAAGGGTAATACGGCAGTAGCAACGAACAAATAGGATTATGACTTAAGAATTAATTACATTGTAGAAGGTAATTTAATCTATCTGTGCCCACAAGTCATAACATCTAAAGTCGAGTTATGACAAATGTGGCTTATTAATTTTACTTCTTATCTAATTTTTGTGTCATTAAAATTATTATAAAATTGCTAACACAGAACCTGCAGTTATAAGCTTTGAACTTCAAAATGCTTTGCTTAACATTTGTCGCATTAATTATCCTTCTTATGCATTTTCGAAATACATTACGAAACTCTTAGAAAAATAACTGGTAATTCAGAATATATTGTTAGGGAATGTTAAAAAGTCTGTACAATTTCAAGATAAATTAAGGCATATAAAAATACATGATAAAGAAAAATTAATTTCTCTAGATGTAGTATATTTTTAGATGAGTGTACAAGGAGAGCTAGTAATTTGTATAATAGAAGAAAAGTGGGACAAGATAAAAGATTATAAAAAAAAATTCAATTGAAATTTATCAATAGTACGAATTGGGAATTTAGCACATTAAAACTAAATATTATTAACAAAAAAGTTTTTTTTTGCGCATTTTAAAATTTTGTGTGATGATATTTATTTTCAAAAAAAAAAAAAAAAAAATACTTAACAAAAGGGACTTCCCATGGGATCAACGGCAACACCAGATGTACCAGATATTGTTATGGAAAAAATATTCGATATTCGAACCGTGGTGGGCTAAATATTACAACAATATTATTAAGTTTTGCGGTTTAAGGCGAAGTGAAGTGTTTTCCGAAAGTGTGTGTTTTATGGGGCGTATGATAAATTAATGGGGGTTTCTTTTCTGAAAATAATGTTCCATGTTTGCTACCATTCGCTCGTTTTATGCTAAATAGGTAAACATGCAAAATATGAGAAGTTGTTGTTTTACTCTCTAAATATGTTGCAAAAGTAAATGGCAAATTTGTTCCATTTCTTACCCCCAACTACAATTGAGTGTGAGATAATACCTTTTTTTACATCTGCGCTTAGTACTTTTATATGCAAGTAGGTATTTTTTTATTAACTTAATTCTTGTGTTTGCGTACAATTTGTGTTATATTATGATTTAAGGTTATATTGTGATGGATACAAAAACTTTTTGTTTTTCGTTTTACATACTTTTTTTAATGATTTTATTTTTTGTTTTTTTGCGCAAATTTTTTAACAACAATGTTGTTTTATGTTGAAAATTGCGACAAAAATGGTGAAGATCGCTTATAAGTACAAACTTTGCATTAAATATTTAACACGCTAAATACACATTAGTGTTGTTGAGTGTAAAACGTAAATATTATTTTGCTCCATTGTAATGCAAAAAAATGTATCATTTTGTAGGGGTGCGTGTAACCTGATTAATGTATTACACAGTTATAATGCATTATTATTTTTTAGAAAAGAAAACTCGCATTAATGTTAGCTTGTGTTACAAAGCAGGTTGTTTAACGGGTTCTAGCACATTGCCGAGGCTTCTCTATTGTTTTTGTTTTTCTGTCAAGGCTTTTTTTCGTGCATTCCTGTTTTGTGGATTTAAAAAACGGTTTAAGATTCCTTTTCTTTGTAAATTTGTGATCGTTTGGTAAAATTATGTGTTAAATTAAATAAAATAAGATATAAAACAAAATAAAAAAATGTGTCTGTTATAAATATAAAAAATTAATGGAAATCGATACCTGTAATCTTTTTTTGTACAAAAAATATATTGAAAGTTCTAATTAACATGTAAAACTCATTCTCACAATCCACATTTGTACAAAAGCACTTTTAAACCACCCTGCAAATAATAGGACTAGTCCATACATGCGTGTAAAATGTAGCCCACAAGGAACTAGGACTAGTCCAAAAGTAACCCAAAATTATGGAAATAAACATGGTGTATTTAACATTGCGATGTCCTAGGGCAGGACCATAAAACCCAGCTTTGCATTACAAAGGTTAAAAATTATTATTAGCAGAAGAAATCTCTTTTTTTAAATATACCTTCCCTCTGGCACCCTTTAGCAATGTGAAGTTTGTGCCTTATAAACTATTATCGTCTCTTTTTTCGTATCTCATCTAGCGTTCACTCTGATATCAGCCTAAGAAAACAAGTGAGATTGCTATATACGGCTATGCCGAATCCTATATACCCTTCACCACGGTGCGAGAGTAACAGAAAGTTATATGAATACCGTTCTTTAAATATAAATAAATCTATTGTATGCCACGCCCACTTCTCCACCCTCGTCCCCTCTTTGATGTTGTCTTTAAATAACCAAGATGGTTGTACCTTATGTGGAAACTTTGGCTCTTGCCATTCTCCAGATAAACAGAAATCTATAATTTCTTTGTATGGCAAGTACCACGCCCAATTCACCAATCCCGCCCACATATTGTCGGATGTTGTTAATTGATAACCAAATTGTTTGTGCCGAATTTGGGCACTGTGGAGTAGGCAAGCTGGAAGAGAGCTAGTTTATCAGCACCGGGGTTGCGGGTTAGATTCCCGCCAGAGACTCTGGTTTCTTTTCTGCAGACAAGCGTAGAGCTCCGCGGGATTAGCTTAGGGAATTAAAAATAAAATAAAATACAAAATAAACTTTGGCTCCAACCGTTCTCCAAGTATACATAAAAATTAAATACAACAACAACAAGAAATTGTTGGGTAAAATTCGAGGCTGTCGTGGTTTTTATCTCAGCCATTTGTGGACCAATCAGGCTAAATTTCAATAGCAAAGAGTTCCGGACTAAATGTGCCGTAAATATATATCTTCCATCGTATCTGGGGTCTTCAGAAAACTTATTTCAACTGACAGACAGACAGAGAGACGCCCATCGTTCAATCAACTTCGCTCCTCATAAGGACCCACAATATACATATCTACTTTATAGGGCATAAGAGCAATATTGTAGAAAGTACACACGGAATGACAAACTTATACATATATCGTTCCCTTAAATGCAAACGGACGTAACTATACAAAAATTAAAATTGGAGTTTTTAATTGATTGTGGTTCATTGTATCAAATTATATGCCGACGCAAATTTTTAGGCCCCTGCGATGAAATATGGCGAATTTATTAGGAAATTCAAACCCCAAGAACACTTTATTTTTACATATTTTTGATTTTGTTATGTTTTTTGCTTCTCCTGTAAAAAAAAATTAAAGTGTAGTTACGTCCGTTTGAAAAGTTTATATTCAAAATTCAAAGATTATAACAATAGAATTTTATAGTTTAAATGGAATGAACAATGTGGTTTTTGTCAAAGATGTTAAATTTTTTTTTTGGCATTTAAAATATATTTTATGAGTTTTTAGTATCAATAGATTTACAAAATTAGTGTTCTTTATCCACTTGCATATGCACCTACCAAACATCTTTAGACAGGGTGGCGCAGAATGATCTATATGGTTTGAATTCTTCATAACTTTTTTATTTATTATCTTTCTTTGTTTTTTTTCCGCAAAATTTTGCGAAAATTTATGTGCGAAGCAGAAAATGGACATCACTTACAGGATACCATTTTTCAAAGATAATTGCAAAAAATCCCTAATAATATACTGTTTTTAAAAAAAAAAAATTAAAATAATCGCATAAATAATAAAGTTATAAACCATACAGCTCATTCGGCGCCACCCTGTATTTTAAAATTTTATTATTATTTCGAAAAATTCCCCAATAAAAATATTGAATAATACCATTTTTATTACTGCAAATAAAAATGTTAATGTTGAAAAGAGCCACTAAAATTTAAATTAGAATTAAGAATGAATTTATTTATACCTTTTTCAGACTATGCGACATAACTATGCAAGAATAATTTTAATTTCTTTTGGTGTCCCTTCGAAAACTCGTATTCGTTCAGAAGTTACATTTGAGTCTTAAATTTAAATTTAACTATTAAATTTCAAAGATTTTTTACGAAACATATTAAAGAGGAACATTAAATTGTTGCTCGATTTTACAGTTCGTGCGGAATTGTTTCATGAAATATTTCTATGTGTGAAACAATTTTTTTTAATAAAATTAAAAAAAAAGGAAATAAAGCTGGCAAATTCCAAAGAAATGTCACACAAATTCTGTTTTATTAACTTGACATGGTCTGCTTTTCTTTTAATGTGATCAGCTTGGAATTCTCTTCTTTTTTATCTTTACAATCTGTTACATGTGAATGTGAAGGGCACATTTATCCTGAAAACTGTATAATTTTTGTTTTTAAACTTAAACAAATGACCATACAAATGTGTGTTTTTTCGATTTAAAGCCAAAAAAAATACCCCCTTTTTTAAGTCACAAAATTATTTTGAGCGTTTTGTTACTTTTATTTATTGTTTAAAATATGTCTGACTGGATGACAATTTAATTTCAATTTAATTAATTTTATGACAATTTTTTATGTCCATTCCGATCACAAGTCAAGAGTTTACAAATAAAATCTTCAATCAATTTATTAAAATTTGTTTTCTATTCGTGTATGTGTGTGTGAGTGTGCGCGCGTACGAAAGAAATTTTTGTTCGTGAGCTATTGAGCCAATCTTCATGTTGTTGGCTAAAATGAAAATTTATTGAGGCAGACAAAACTTAAATATGACACGGCTAAAAAGTTTATGAACTGCAAACAACGAGGGATAAAACAGAAATGTTGTTGCAGAAAGAACAGGAAAAAATTAATGTTCTAACCAAACGGCTGACTAACTTTGTTCAAGCGTTATTCTTAGACAAATTGCAACCTATCTTCTAACACTAACCTCGTAAATTTCAACCAATTAACATTAAATTAATAAATATAGCACTTAATGTTTAAAAGTTCGTTTTTAAAATATTCAATAAATTAATATTCGTTAGACTTTTAGCAGAAGGGGGGTTTTTTTTTCTTACCTTCCCGGTTAAAGTGGCGTTGTGAAGTTCGTCCAAAGTGGGACGGTAGGCAGCTTGTATAGACATGATATTACGATAGTTATCCAAGCGTGGCAGCGCTTCTCTGGTGAAATGTCTAAAATAAGATATTTGACATAAATTAGTTACATAAAAGGCAAAATTAAAAATGTACTTACCGAAAACTTTTACCATATTTCGTATCATATTCATTGTCCAAAAGTTCACGATCCTCATTGGAATCATCGGAGTCTTCTTCATTTTGGGGCTCAACTTGAAAACGCGTTGTCTGCAGGTCCTTAAAACGCGAAGGTTTATCCTTGTCACGAAAACTGCTTTTGATTGATTGTCTGGAAAAACGACAAAAACAAAAAAAAAAACATGTCACAATTAAAATTAAAATATTTCTTATAACTTTTTTAAATTATGAAATATTTATTGCTTTCTTTAATATGGCAAAATAAATTTGAACACAAACAACAATAAATTTGCAACAAGAAATAAAAATATAAAAAAAAACAGTCTCACTAATTTATCAACCCATGTTTAAAAATAGAAATCAGAAAAGACAGGAAAAATTTTGCGTTTCTAAAAAAAGAAACCCTAATTAAAGGAAATGTGTGAAAATAACACGTATCATTTTCCCTTAATTTGTTTACATTTTTGGGTTGTCTTCTTTTCCTGTTAAAGATAAACTCATGCCTTTATTTTATTTTGCTATTTTTCTCACTCTTTCATTTTACGCTACTCAAGGCTAAATAAAGTGTTATAACTAGGGCCCGGACTTTTGTGCAGTTTAAGTCGCGTTTTATGCGCAAAAAAATGCACTAGAAATGCGCTTTTTATTAGTGATAAAAAACATACAAATAAGTAGAAGTTAAAATAAATTAAAACACAAAAAAAAAATATAAAGAACAACCAAGAGTAAAACAATCATGAAAATTAAGTCACTTGTTAGACAGATATTTGAACACAAATATAAAATTAATTCTGTGGCATTTTTACAAAACATCTTTAAAAAAAAAACTCGGTGAAAAAATCATTTTTATAAAAGAAATAAAATAAACCAAAATTAAAGAAAAATTTCGTTTACAATACAAAATTTTAAAAATGGAAACAAAAATGTTGTTTGAGTGAAAATTCGAATGATTAACCGCATTTTTTCAACTTTTCAAATTTGATGTTTTGTCAAAATGCCATAGAATTAAGAACAACGATTTTTTGTAAATATTTTTAAATGTAAAGTTTACTGCTTCTTTTTCAAAAGGAAATAAAACGGAAGTGATAACATTTAAAGAAAAAATGCCAGCAGTTTGTTTTATTGTTTAAAATACTTGATACGAACTTATTTACTAAAGTTACCCTCCACATCATGCATTTTATTCATGGGTTTATTAATTAACTTAGTTTTATTTCGCAATAGATAAGACTTCTTTAATGTCAGCCCAATACCCATAATTTGAAGATACATCACCACACCTTTAAATTGGTAAAAGTTTTCAGCACAATACATAACTGCTTTCAACCCCGTTCCCCTCCTGGCTATTTTGGTTTGTGGAGGAAGACATATGTAAATCGGGATACTTCTCTTTACATTCGGCAACACGCGAAAGTGCTTTACAAAATATTTATTTCCCATAAGAAATCAATAAATAAAATATCTTATCTCTTCTGCAACATAGTGCATGGCAAAATAAAGCAATTAATACCAGTTTTGTTTTTCATAATATGCAATATATGCAAAATATAAAATTAAGAACCCTTAAGAACTAACATCAGACTTTTTTTATTCCCTAAGCTAATCCCGCGTCTGCAGGAAACTAACTAACTAACAGAGATTAATAAACAAAGTACAGGGTGAAGGGTATAAAAAGAGTAATTTTGGGATTTCATTATTTTGGTTATAACTCAGCCATTTTTTAACCGATTTGAAAGATTTATATACCCACGTGCTTAAGAAGAAATTTACAATTTACTTGGGTTATAAAACTTGGACACGAAAAGATCTTTGGTTCCCGAAACTGGGTATTTAAAAAAATTTATTTTGGCCATAACTTTTTCGTATCTGAACCGATTTTTTCGAGTGTTTTATAAAATATGTTCTGCTAAAAATCCGATATTTTGGTCATATGGCAGCCCTTAAATGTAGGTTTTTATACAATTTTTAATTTTTTTTGTACGGGAGGTACCACGCCCACTTCTCCAATCCCGCCCACATTTTGTAGGATGATGTGTATTGACAACCTAAATGTATGTACCTAATTTGCAACTTTGGCTCTTGCCGTTCTCCAGATATACAGCAAAAAGTAATAAAAATACAACAACCACAAGGGATTTTTGGGAAAAATTAGAGGTAGTCGTGGTTTTTTGCTCATATCTTAGCCATTTGTAGACCGATCTTTTTGAATTTCAATAGCAAACAATTCCGGGCCATATGTGACATAAATGTATAATAACCTGGCCCCCATCATGTATGGGGTCTTCGGAAAACCCATTTCAACGGACAGACGGACATCGTTACATCAACTTCGCTTTTCATAAGGACCCAGAATATATGTACTTTACAGCGTGTAGGATCAATATTGTAGAAATTACAAACGGAATGACAAACTTATATATACCCTTTTACCTTCGGTGAAGGGTATAATAAACTAAATAAAAACATAAAAAATAAAAGTTTTTCATCTTTCTCAAAATTTGATACAAATTTTAGCACTTTCTGTGTTTTCAAATTAACTATTTTTTTAAAGCTTTCGTCATCAGCTAACGTTGTTGAAAACACATAAAAAAATGTTATGATACAATGTAAATGAGCTTCGTCGATTCGCCGAAGAGTAACCGTGCAGAGTTAAAAAAGGAAAGTGTTTATTGAAAAGGGTTTATGTAAACAAATTATGACAACAACAAAAAAACAAAACAAATTCCAGTGCACTTAAAATATTAAGGATAATAAAACTTTAAGATCCAAAATGTTCATTTAAAACAACAAATACTTAGGGAAAGTTGTACAGGAATTTTTTAAAGGAATCATTTGTGGTTGCGTTAGTTCACGGAACAAAAAAAAACTTCACAGAAAAAAATCTCGGCATTGTTTTGTTTTTTCAATTAAACCATTAATCAAGTGTATTAAACGTTTACTTATATCACCAACATTACGGCTGAAAATGTTGTTAATATCAAAAAGTATTTAATCGATAACATTAATTTGTTTACTATTGCAAATTTAATTATTTTTTTTTAATCCAAATTTTAAATATTTTAATTCAGCTCAAGTTCATCAAATTTAATTTTCATTAAATTATTTTTATGAAGAAAGGAATTTTACATCATGAAAATTAATTAAAATTGTTATTGATAATTATTCATTCTTGACTGACCATGACATGTTTCGATCGCAACCACTCGTTCTCCTCAGATGGATTCGCCGTCTTACACTCGCAGCCATCGACGACTGCTGACGTCAATAGTCAAACATCATTCCTTAAACCAAATTAAACCTTTGGTAGATCGAAATTTTCTTTTTTGAATGATTATCCATTTTAATTGGTTTTACAAGTTTTTCCTTACTTCTGTTTTTTCCGAACTTTTGTCAAGAATTTTTCTTGAAGTCCAAAGTACATTTTTTTTTGTATTTTAATTTTTGTCTTTCTTTTGCTTGTTGACCTTTTTCGGCACAATTTGAAGGACAAATGTACAAATATCCTTACCCTAAGATGGTGAATCGATCTGAGGAGATCGAGTGGTTGCGATCGAAACATGTCATGCCGGTCAGGGTTCGAGCCCCGGCCACGGTCAAGAATGAAAAGATTATCAATAACAATTTTAATTAATTTTCATGTTGTAAAATTCCTTTCTTCATAAAAATAATTTAATGGAAATTAAATTTGATGAACTCGAGCCGAATTAAAATATTAAAAATTTGGATTAAAAATCATAAATAGTTCAACAAAATAACCACAATACTAATTATGTTTTTTTTTTTTTTTTAATATAAAAAGTTTTTTAAGCGAAATTAATTGAATTTTGGGGATAATATAATCTGCCTTTTAGGAAATTTTGTGGACAAAAATTTTTAAGTAAAAAAGACGTTTAAGACTAATTCAAAACTCAGCTAAGCCAACAGTATTTTTTATTTCGTATTTATTTGTACATTCGAAATAAATAAACACATTTCTCGATAAATTATTTTTTTATTCTTCGCTTTTTTTCCTTGTTCCTTTGCATTCGTTACATATTTTTTTTTTTTTTTTGCAAGCGAAGCTGTTTAAAAAAAACTGTTTGCAAATAAAGTTTTTCCAAAAAACTAAAGACATAATCCGTTTAAGAGTAAATCAATTTACTTGAAAAAAAATGAAAACGTTTTAATTTTTGATCAACAAAAAGTTCTGTATTTAATAATATTTAAAGCTAATAAATTTACAACACTAGTTTACAAAATGTAAATTTTAATTAAAAGCAAAACAAAAAACAGGAATAAACTGCTTCAAAAAGAATATTTCCTGTGGCCACACACAATGAAATTAAACAGAGATAAGAAAAACGCCCACATAATTTCTACTGAAGTATTTCTTTGTTTGACTTGAAAAACAAAATAGAAATGGGGAACAAAAGTTTAGCTGTTAACTCAGGAAAAAAAACTTAATTCACTTTTATATCGTGTAATTGAAGAAAAACAAAACCTTTTTACTTTATTCCTCCAATCCTGGTTGGCACCTAAGAAATATAAAATTTTGTATACAAACATACATACGTGTTTGAAAAATTGTCTGTTTAGGCTTTTTAATCAATTAACTGCTGTGATACAACAAAAAATAATTTTTTGCCTGTTTTAAATAATGGTTTTTGGCATTTTTTTATACAGTTTTTTTATGAGAAATGTATAATGAATGCACTGGCATGGATTTATAGACCTACACACAGAAAAAAATCAAGTTTAAAACGTAGAAAACAAGGTTATTTAAAAATTTCCTACCTGATTTTACAATAACTTGAGAACAACATTTTTTTCTTTTAAAAGAACTATAATTAATTTTAATTTAACATTGTAGTAAAGTTAGAGCAAAAGGACATTTATATTGAAATAACAATTCGAATCACGTTGAATGAAATTTATTTCAAGTTGAAACAACGTGAATTTCATGTAGAATCAAATTTGTTTGAGTGTGATGTAACAGTGTGAAGAAGCTTCAGATAAAACATATGCATTTATTTAAGAATAATTCAAAACACTTGTTTGACTTATTTTGTATTCTCCTTTGTTAACAGAAGCATCAGCAGAATGGCCCGATATGGTTATTGTCATAATTCTACTTCGAAAACTTGATGTACTATTTAACTAAGTAATTTTAATTAAAAGAATACGGGAATTGTCTTCTTTTTATAACATATTTTAAACGTGAAAATAAAAAAATGTACATGCTTAAGTATTTATGAATGTTAATTTGACAGGATAAACTTTTGATTTTAATATAAAAAAGGTTTTTATGGATTCAATATTGAACAATGTTATTTTAACAGTGAACAATATTAAATAAACGTGATTTAAGGTTATTTTAATTTTTTTTATTCAAAATTAATATGAAATATTGATAAATTTAAATAAAGGGCATACTTTTGCAGAAATTTACTATGATTCTCAATCAATATTTTTCCATGTTAATTTTACATTGGTATTTTTTTTTCTGTGTGTATATAAAGGCCACGTCTGAAATATTTTAACTGCCGGTGGAGGGACTCAAAGATTCGGCACAGACGAATAAAGCTCTCTTACTTGTTTTTTTTTTTAATTTCCCATATAAACTTAAGAATCAAAGCATTTCCACAAATAATTCCTTTAGAAATTTAACCATAACATTTGAATAAATACCTGAACTTTCATGCTACGATTTATTACTTTTTCAAAATTAAATAAATTTAATTACGCAAAGTATTAGCTTTTTTGCCCAATTTTGCACTTTTCTCTCAGAAAGTTTAATTTATACGCGTCAGCAAAAAAAAACACTGTTACAAATTTAACATTTATTTTTTTGATGAAGAATTTTGTGCAGTTAAAGCCAGTACTTTAAGTTTTTACGGTAGTTGAACTTTTTTTAATTAATCCGTGACATGACCTCCTTTGGCCCCAATGTGCAACGGCTTCAATACCTTTCACCGTGATATTTACTCTCACCTTGGGACTTTTAAATTCCATACACCTTTTACATTTAGATTTGTGATACATTTTCTAATTTAACTTAATTGAAACTAATCAATATTTGTTATTTGTATTACCTTTGATGTTGATTCTTAGAAAAATTTTTTGAATTATCAATGCTAAAGATCTGTATCAGACCCAGACACACATTTATATTTGTCTATAATGAGTGAAATTGAAAAAGTAAAAAGTGAAAAGTTTCTAGACACAATTAACTTTGTACAACAGAGACATTTGATTAAAACTCAAATTGCTAACTTTATTGAAGAGTACTGAAATTATCCAAAAATATTAGGTGCGGTTAAAGACTTTTTCTTATTTTTTTTTTTTTTTTAATCAATAACCAAAATTTCAAAATTTGTTCAGTATATAAAATTTCTGCCTTTAACTCAAAAGTTTATTCGTAAAATAAGAAAACTTATTTTTCTCCAACCCTTTGCTGGGCAATTGAAAGGTAATCGGATTAAATTAAAACATTTCCTTTTAACGGGCTTAGATTACTTGACAAAACGAAATTTTTTGAATTTTACCAATCGTTTTATTAATTTTCCTTTTGATTCCTGCAGGAAATTTGAAAAAGAAAAGCATTTTACCAATCGCTTTTTTCCTTCTCATTTGATTTCTGTGAAAATCGTCAAAGAACTTTTAAGACATTTTTTCTGACAAGTTGAATCCTTTTTTTTTTGCTACTTTTTTATTTCTGCCAATTAAATCAGGTAAAACAATGAACTTGAAAAATGCAAATCAACTAAGTTTTTTATTGGAAAAGCACTCTTGAGGCGGGATAAAATGAACTTTATACAACAAATGCAAAAAATACGTTGATATCAAGTTTATTTTCTACTTTTTATTAAGTAGAAAGACGACACAAGTATGTCTCCTCACTTTTAGTGCTGGAACTTAAGTGTCACTTGTGTTTAAGCGTGTGTATGCATTTGTTTGTGTGTGAGTGCGATTCTTTATATGCATACAAGTTCAAACAGGTCAAATGTTAAGGATTTCAGTTACAGGTTAAATACACTTTATAGAGATTTATTAAAAACGGTTTCTTAAAAAATAAAACAACATTTGCCTGTTGTTTGGATTGAAACGATTTATAGTCCTGACTGATGGGATTGTTTTGCTACTTTTTTGGAAATTTATTTAACCGTTTCTTGCAGAAGTTTTTATATTTGGCAGACCCCTTTTGCAAAAAAAAAGGAATTAAAAATCCGTTTGGGTTAAATTTATTTATTGAACGAGATTAATATTTTAGTAAAATTTTTGAATCTTTATTTTACACAAAACAAAAAAAAATACAGAACATAAACTAACAATAACTCTGGTCAGCACACGTGTCGGATTGAAGAAGCTTGAGTTTTTTTTCACTTTCGACTTTATACGTTTTACCATGGCGAACTAATTAAACGGCGTTAGCGATACTACAGCAAATACAACACCAAAAAGTCAACATTGCATTTTATTTGTTGCTTTCGTAGATCGATATGTCAAAAACTGAAAATATTTTGCTATCCTTTTTTTAATTTTGTTGAATGAACAACAGGAACTTAACTATATTTGTTCGCATTGTGTAAGAGGACACACTTTATTAAGAGCTGTCTAAAAAGATACGCCATTAATTTGGCTGGTATTACGAAAGAACCATTTCGAAAAAAATGCCTTCCATATCCGAACAAAGAAACAATATAATATAACGACAGAACGTCCCTTTCGAGCCTGACGCCAAAAAAAAGCGAATATAATACAGATTCTTCAGATTCTTTCGGTAATTCAAAATCTCTTATGAAATCATTTCATGTTTCTTTGGTAAAAAACTGTTGGCTCTGTAAAATCACTACTCACTCCTTTGAAAACTTCCTTAAATGATGGTTCATGTATTGAATAAATTGTGTGTCACGTTCATGTATTGATTAATAAGGTAAGGGTGTTCTAGTCGCTTCTAAGTCTTGATAAATTATTGTTTAAGGTTAACGTCACGCTAACTAACCGAGCAGAAGTAACTGTCATTAAAGTGATTATTTTGGGTTTTTCCATTGAATTAAGGCCCTGAGAACCTCAAACTGCTTCTTTAACTAAAGAAGGCTGCATATTTTTTACTTTTTGTGCTAATTAGTGTTGTTAATTTGGTCATTTAGTAGCTAAATGACGGCATTTTTTTATCTTGTAACAAGTTAGAAAGTATTGGCGTTCAAGCCGGACCAAATGACACCCTACACCACAGTATAAAGAAAATATTTTTTCTAGAGTTTCTTATGTTGAACCCATGGGCAATATAAGATTAATTATCTTGTAAAAGTTCTTTATCTTTATCTATATGAGATTTTAGGATGGGGGTTTATAGGAGACCTATGGTTAATTTTGGACCTACCAGGATAACATTTTGTCATGACGTAGTAGCTATTAGGGTATTCAGTTAATTGATGTATTGTATCGCCCGATTAATTCCGCGAATAATTATTCGAAGTAAAAATTTAATCGAATAATAATCGAACAATTTAATATTATTCATATTTATTTCTTTGGTCAATTAATTATTTATTTTCAGTTATTTTTCTTTATAAGCTGATAAGACCTAATGATGTTTCCTACGTTTCGTCACTTTTTTGGTGACTTTTTCAAGGGTCAATTATTTAAATAAAAATAATAAAAGGACAACATTAATAAAGGGTGGTTCAATTTTAAGGGCTGATGTTGATTTTGAATAACACAAAAATTATTTAGGAAATTCCTGTAATTTCTTTGGTATTTGGTCATTGGTATGGTTCAATTGTATATGGAACAAAATATCGGCCAAATGGCCGCCGTGACCTCGGCGGCACACCTCCATCCGATGGTCCAAATTTTCGATGAGGCCGAGGCATAATTGAGGTTCAATGCCGTTAATGTGCCAAATTATCTCATCCTTTAGCTCTTGAATTGTTGCTGGCTTATCGACATACACCTTCTCTTTCAAATAACCCCAAAGAAAGAAGTCCAACGGTGTCAAATCACATGATCTTGGCGGCCAAATGACATCGCCACCACATGAAAAAACACGGAAATTGAATTTGTCGCGCAAAAGAGCCACTGTTTCGTTAGCTGTGTGGCAAAAGGCACAGTCCTGTTGAAACCACATATCTTCCAATTCGAGCCATCATCTCACGATACAGAACTCCATTCACCGGCCTCATTTTGGACAAAATACGGCCCGATGATGCTGCCAGCCCATAAGCCCCATCAAACAGTTACTCTTTGTGGGTGCATTGGTTTTTCTACAATCACTCTTGGATTATCATTCGCCCAAGTGCGGCAATTCCGCTTATTGACGACTCCACTGAGGTGAAAATGTGCATCATCACTGAAGATGATTTTCTTTGAAAATTTATCATCCACTGTTGCCATTTCTTGCCACCATTCTGACCATTGGCGACGTTTGGAATGGTCAAGAGACTTTAGTTATTGAGTCAATTGCACCTTGTATGCGTGTAAATGCAAGACTTTATGCATAATGTTCATCAACGACAAGCGTGAGAGGTGCAATTCTGGCGCACGACGACGAGTTCAGCCACACTTTCGCGAACAGCAGCAATATTTTCTGCAGTACGAGCTGTTCTAGCATGCACTCGTGTTTTCACATCTCCTACTGACCCGGTTTGCTCAAATTTTTCATAATAAGCCTGAATAACTTAAACGCGTTGCTCGATTCTATCTTTCCATGGTTCATATTAAGAAATGTCCAATGAAGTTCAACATCGGCCCTTAAAATTCACAAAAAGGGTTTTTTTATCCATATTCTCAAAACTAACAACCGCTAATCGAAGATGGTTTTTTAATATTTTGTATGCCCAAAAATAATGAAGCAATATTCTAGAGACTGGGTACAAAAGTGTGCAAAACCAATAGACAACAAGCTGATACAAAACTTCATTGTTTTAAAAGTTGACTGTTTTTAAAAAATTGTGTATTTTGTACAAAAAAACTTAAAGGAAATTTTTAAAAATAAAAAATCAACATGTGAAAATCATCATTCTGGCAACGCTGTTTTTATTTTATGTTCAACAAAACATTGTCAAATTAAACTTTGTGTGTCTTAACTATTGTATTTACTCATGTCATGTCAAAAAACTTTATTTGAGTTTTGACGCTTGTTTTAATTTTTTCCATATTTTCTTTTTTTTTGACATTTTATGGGTTTTGAAATTGAGAACAACATTTCTAATGACTATACCTTGTACTTATTCCACCATGTGTCTAAACATGAAACAAAGTATTAAAGAGAATTCAACAAACTTTAGCAAAGTTAACTTTGCCTGTCAAAAAGTGTTCTTTCTTTCTTTCTTTTGTTTTGATGAAACTTGATTTAGAAAAGATTCTTTAACTTATTGTTGACGTTGGAGAGCATATCCAATTTCGTTGTTCTTTTTCTCGCCTTTTCTAAAGTTTTTAGTCTTTCATTATACCTGGGGCTGCCAGACAGGCTTGATTTGGTTTGATTGTCAAGCTTTTTTAGTATGTGCCAAGAATCAAGAACAAATGTAATTTGCCAAGGTAAATCGGAATTTTAAAAAAGATTCCATTAAATTGTCAAGAAATACAAGAAATAGTAACCATTAAAAATCGTGCTATTTATATTTGTCCTGCATTTAAAATGAATTTTCGGAAAAAGCTATCGGAGTTTATATCCTCATGTTTTAATTTAAGCCACAGAATACTAACAGAACTGTAAAAAGTGACGTGTAAAAAAGGCCCAAATCAGTTGCGAGGGCAGCTTTCGAAGAAAGAGATAAAAAGCTTTTTTTGCAGTGAAGCGGTACTGTGAAAAACCAAGCAAGAATAATTTATACACACATTTCGTGATCAAAACAAAATTACCAAAAGCAAACCAGTTTGCTTTGTATTAATTGTTTGCGCCAGAAATATGATGCAAAGAGAAATGCAAAAGGGCAGCTTTCTTATAGAGACAAAAAAAAAACGCAAAATCTTCTGTCTCGTGGCATATCTGTTAGTTATCTGTGATTTTAGCTTTAGATATCAATTTCGGATTTAGATATACTTTACGAAATTTCTGATCAAAATAAAGTTCTCCTATTTAATATGGAATTGGCGTTTCTGTACCAAAACCATGCTTTCTGTTAGAATAATGTTGATATTTGTTTATAACCAGTTCATTTATAGACCGATTTCGTTATTTTCTTTACCACTATTCTACCAAGTTTATTTTATGTGAAAGTAGAACACTAAAATTCTTAAATTATAGCAAGACTTTAAAAAGTAAAAATGTATGTGCAGAAATAAGAGGCATTCGTAATTTATTGCAGATATCTCAGCTATTTGTGTACCGATCTGGCCGAATTTCAATTCCGAAACATGCGCGATATAAATATCTTCTTAAGAAACCGTATTTCAACATGCACACAGGCAGATAAACCAGCGGAGAGACAGATGGTCATCTTTAAATCTGCTTCGCTTTGTACAACATCAGCATTGTAAAATAAAAAAAAGTAACACCAATGTAAATTTGTTTGTTCCCCAGTTAAAACTTCGCCTACAAAATAATGTGTTGAGTAATCAGAAAAACACTACTTACAATTCTACTGAAAGAACCAATGAATGTTAGTCATTATTTTTTTACCTACATAATAAATTATTCCCAAAGTCTTTGGTTTCAGTCTTTGATAGGAAACGTACCGGCTTGTTTTTTTACATAAAAAAAACGAATACTGTGAAAAAGGCAATTTAAAATTATTCGAACAGTAAACCACGCAAAATTATTCGATTAATCGAATAAGGGTTAATAGTTTGAATACCCTACTAGCTTTCGTAAAAGTTATTATCGCCAATTGTTATGTTAATAAGGAAGTTTATAAGGAAGTTATGGCATTAAAAGCCATTTTCGGGAGTGATATTTATATGGGAGCCATGGGCCGATTCCAATGAAATTTAGTGCAATAAAATAAGTTAAGACCAAACCAAGAGAATCTTGTATAGGGGCAGTGTGAAATTATAGACCAATTCGCCCCATTTTGGTCCTTGTGCCAAAAAAAAACCTATGTGCAATACATATTTCATCAAATTATATCCAAAATTGCTACCTGTTCTTTGCGCACAAGATTTACATGGACATCCAGCCAGCCAGCCGGACTAACGGACATAAAGTGATTCTGAGTCGATCGGCATACTTGAAAGTGGGTCTAGTACCAATATTTTTTTTTTTGGGAATTGCTTACACAAAACAAGCAAATCGTTTTTTATTTATTTATTTAAAGTTAAGCTGTGTGCCAAGACAAAAGTCTTACAATAACACAGATTAACATATTGTTCACTATTAAATTTGTCAATTATTTTGACAGTACAAATTTAACATTGATTCAAAAACAAAAGATTACGAAATTAAACAACTTAAATAATTTAAAAATAATTTATAAAATGTTGAAATAATAAATTTATTATCAATAATATGTGCGTTCGTTTACTTTTTCAGTAAAATCCCTGTTAATTCCAGTAGGTGCATAATATGAAAATGTTACAAATTTATGTGTACGCGAACGCATTTCAGTAAGATCCAGTACAAATTTGTACAAATTTTGGTGTAAACGAACGCAGCTAATGAAGTAAAAAGTCGAATTTATTTAAGAAAAATTAAAAAAATAACTCAAATAATTGTTTTTTAAACTGTAGAGCGTTGCTTATATCTTTAATACTTCTGGGTGGTATGTTCCAAAGACGTATGACATTAATATAAAATTGCCACTCCGAAATTAAAGTGCGATGCTTAAACAGGCAAAATTTTTTGTTCGATTGAGTCGGCCAAAACTCAGTGTATTGTATAAGTATTCAGGTTCACGGGAGTTTATAATTTTATGTAAGAAAATGTATGATCTTATTTTCAATAAATCATCAAGCTGAACGCCATATAATTTCTTAGTATACGCGGAAATGTGATCAAACCTTCTAAGTCCATACACATATCTTGTAATGTTGTTGAAAAGGACATTGAGTCTTCGTTTACTTTCTGTGTCACAGGAGGAGAAAATTTCCCATCCTTATAATAACGTTGGGATAAGGCATGTTTTTGCAAGTAATAGTCTGATTTTTAAAGGGGTACAATATTGTGACCAAAAAAGGGTTCCAAGCATTGAATATTTTAGGTGTTACAAACATCAGCAAAAATTCCTAATATCCTCTCCACTATTATGGTGTGAGTGGGTATACATATGATTAAAGCCATTAGACATATTGATTTATATAATTTTAACTTAACGTACAATTTTACTTAATTCATTTATGCTAACGGCATAATTTTCTTTTGTATATAAACATTTTAAAATTTTTCGTACTTATGTCAACCATCTCTTATTTTATGTGTAATAAAAACTAAAACTGTTAGAAATTATTTGCTAAAAATTTTGCCAATTTTGGTCATCAAAAGTTAACAACAGTGGTGCTAATGCGGTTTTAAAGGGTATAATAGCCCTGAGCTGATGTTCGTTTACACACACACACACACACACACACACAAAAGTTCACTGAACTTTCTTTTAGCACATAACTTTTGAAATCAGATTAACCTCACAGAAAATTCACTCGTTTATTTAATATTCCAATAATTTTTAACTTCAATACTTTTGTGAGCATTTTAGATTATTTCAATACATAAATAAAATATTTATTTTCATTAAAGAAGAAAAAAAAAGTGCTTAAATATTGCAGGTTTCAATTTCAAAGGCAATTTATTGTACAAAAAGAAAAAGTAGCAAAAATCAACAGACATTGATATTAGAATGACGACAGCACGTGCAGACGATTGCAAAGAGATTTGCCGCAAGATATTTTTGACAAAATACAAATATTAATAATTAAATATTAAAAAAAAGATTTTTTTTATTGGCCAACAATTTTTCGATTACATTCAGTGAGTTATACTTTCATTAAACGAAAATAATTTCTCCTCCCAACATTAACATATCGCACCCTAAATACTAAAGGGTCACAACTCAAAATATTTCAATTTTCACTTTTTGTAAGAAATCGATGCACAGTGCTCATATCTACGCACTGTACAAATCTTAGATCAATTTCCCTAGTATTTTGCGAAAAATATACAATTAAATCATTCGTTGTTGTATTAGAGTGCATATAAAAAGAAAACTGTTTTTTGTCTCTACTGAAAATTTAAGAATTTTGATTTGTGACCCTTTAGAATTTAGGGTGCGATACATTTACATTTGATTTTCAAGGTTCTAATTTTTAAATCCCCTAAAGTATGCTTTACAAAAAGCAGATAAAAGATGATATGATATTTGTCACAGTACGTTGATTGATCAGTAATGGCGGACATCGGGTCGTATGAATAATAATGAATTCATTGTTTGTTACTCATCCCACCACATTAAAGATAAAAAGTGGTTATTATCAATTAGTCTTATTGGGATTTACATATTAATTTTAAAACGTATATCGTTTGCATATTTTATAGAAATTTTCTTAAAAATTATGGAATAATGAAAAATAAATAAGCTGGACAGCTTGATTCGAAGTAATTAAATGAGAGTTCTTATAATAAATAGGATTTGCTATTTTGATGATTAAATTGTGGTTATTAAACAAGTTTCGTGCAAAGATTTTTATGTTAAAAGTGTTATGCAACCACCTGCAATATACAATAAATATAAATATGTTTATATTTTGTAGGGTGTTCTTCTCTTGTACACCTGTGTTTTCATGTGAATTTATTTTTATATTTTGGCTTTAGATCCTCAAATTACAAAATAAAACAACATTTAAAAGCTTGTTATATCCGGTATTTTGATTAACTTCTTTAACCATTTAATCTTAAAACAAGGGATTTCATATAATTTTACAACAATTAAAGCATATTAATTGAATTGAATAATAAAAAAAAAATGTATGTGTTTTTAAGGCATCTTTTTCCTCACGAATTAATAACTACATAAAACAAAAATTTGTCAACACAAAATCGTATTTACATTTATCACTTAAAGTCATTTAAATTATGCCTCAATTTGTATTTTTTTTTTTATAAATATTATTTAAAACGTATTCCAGTATATTATTAAACAACTCATTTCACATTTGTGTGGACGAAAACGAAATAAACTTATTTTTCTTATCCGTCAAAATTTGTTATTTGGGTTTTATTACACTTCTAACAATAAATAATTTAACTGCCCCAGGTTTTATGGCCAGCATACAACATACAAGCAAAATAAAGCTAAAAAAAAGTAAAAAAAAAACAAATCAAAATAAACCAATAACTGGGCAACAACAATACCAAGATTATGACAATTTTTGTTTGATCCTTAAATTAAACCCCTGTATTTAAAAAACGTTCTTATACCGATGTTTTTAGTAAAATAAAACAAAAAAAATTACTCTAATTGTAAATGAAGTAGTAGACCATTTTTCAAGAAAAATAATTTTTAATTCAAGGACTTGCAGTTGAAGTTACATCTGTAGAAAAGATTAACATGGATACCTGCTTTAGGTAGTAACAGTTGCTCTCACACATCAAAACACGTACATGAATGCCGGAAAATGTTAATTGAAAAATTAAACTGTAACTGCCGTTTTCATAAAAAACTCAATTCGTTTTGAAAATCTATTGTACGCAACAGTTTGTATTGTAGTTTTGAAATACATTTGAAATCTAATTTATTTTTTATGAACACGACAGTTTAGCTTTATTAAAATTTAACTATTAAAACGAACGGCTAAGGGACTGGTTGACTGACTAACTGAAGAAAGGAAGAACTAAAGGGTAACAATCAACCGCTGACTAAAAATCTTTATAGAACAAAAACAATAATAAAACTTCTTGAGTAAAAATCACAAATTAAATAAATAATGTGGAAATAGCAAACACTTATTCCAACGCGTGACTAAAAATAGTAAATCTCTTTCTCTTCACGTACATATTATAATTAAATAAGTGTTGCCAGATAAATTTAATATAATTTCGGTTAATCTTGAGGAGGAAGCAACATAAATTTTATTATTTTTAAGCCATTTTTGATTTTATGTTAAATCAGACTCACGTTCATCAAACTTCATTTTCGTTAAATAATTTTGAAATGAATTAAATTTTTTTTATTTTTGACTAAATAACTGATTAAGCTGACAGAAAAGGAAATTTTTGCTAATCATAAGTTGGTGTTTTGGTTAAAATCGGACACATCATTCTCAAGTTATGACGAAATGTATCACCATAATCGCCTTATTTCGGGCGAAATATTAGTACAGTTCATTTTTGCTCTAGACCACACAGAAAAAATTCTCCAAAATGTTTCATTATTTAAGGAATTAATCACTTCACTTTTGATAAGAATCTAAAATATATATACTCTATAGGGCCTTGGAGTTAAGGCCCAACCAGAACATGCATGTATTAGCTTAAGCAACTGTCAAAAATTAACGAAAAGTCTGTCAAATGCATCAGCAAATAAAAAAAGACTTTTAGGTGGCCATAATGTACTTAATATCTATTTAACCATTGTTGCATATTTGTGCATTTTTTTTGTTTTTTTGCAAGTACTTCAAACTAAAAAGTACCAAAAAGTCCAACCGTGTATTTGTTTATTTTATGCTATTTAATTTGTAAAGAATTTAAAAAAAAAGATAATTTGTGAGTGTCTTAAATTGAAAATCAATTAAAATATGTTAATTCGTCTTCTTTGTCAATTTTAATTTATTTTATTTTTATTGTTATACATACACAGCTGTTTTCGTACGGAATGTGCGTTCAGTTTGGCACTTTGCTTAAGCAAATGGCATTTGACGAAAAGCATCATTAAGTATGTAGATTGTAGCTTGCCATATATGTTTTATATGTATTCGCACAGCTACTTAAGTTGACTTAAGCGACCTCATTCATGTTCTGGTTGGGCCTTTATAGTACGCCCTAATAAAATACTAATATAGAATAATACAAACACATTTTAAACATATTTTACATATCGTTACTTTAATATAGAAAAGCCCTAACTAATGTTTTCCTTAATTTACAGGAGAAGAAAACAACTTAATAAATATTATAGTCTTGCAGTCACGATTTTTTTTAAACGCAGTTTTTTGTTCAATTCTCTAAGCAATTTAATAAAAAACTGCGTTTGAAAAAAATCGCGATTACAAGACTATAATTTTTATTAAGTTTTTTCCTTCTCCTGTAAAGAAAGTAACGATATACATGTGGTAGTGCTTATATTACTGTACTACTTATTACTTGGTAGCAATATTGTTATCAAGTGCTCTGTTATTATATTTTCAGTAGTTGTTAATTTTTATAATTGTAAATCAAAGGCATTGAGTTTTGAGTTGTCATTGAATTCAGTATTAATATTTTTAATATCTTGAATAATAAATTTGATTTTTTATATAAAAGAGGCGTTTGGCTTTGGGGGTTTCAATATTTAATCCTACATACATATATTTTCTAAACGTACGGTTAAGGGCCAAATACACTTGTCAAATGCTTGTCCAGCAGGCGAATTCAACGTGTACGTGTGCTGGACGTAATATTCGCCGTCACATCTAAATTTTTTGATTTTTCATCAAGCGTTGTCGGTGCCACAGATACAAACACATTTTCACTAATACTACCACAATGCTTGATGAGTACTTTGATCAGTGTATTTGGGCCTTTACACTTACAACTTTTTTTTAAAAAATTTAGTTCATTCCATTCCTTTGCTTCTTTTTGTTAATCCATAAAATGCAAAAGTGCTTATGAATGTTTTTCCCCAACAGAGTACACAAACATACATACGTACGTAGCATACATTTAATTTATTGCCCCATTAAATTTCTCGGAATCTTTTGTTCTTGCATTTTGTGGGTGGTCACTTCAAAAGTAGACCAATAAACTACAAAATGCAATTGAATCAGTTTCACTCATAGCCCGGCAGAATTAGTAAATTCCTAGAATAAAACTAGAAAATAAATACTAAAATAGAATAAGCACTTTAGTTTTACTTCTTAGTTTTTTATTTAATATTAAGATTTTGGAAATAAAGAAGCATTCGTATGCATCGAATCAAAAAGCAATTATGTCGAGTTCTTTTTTTTTTGTCAAATGTGTACCTTGAAAATAAATAGAACAAGATAAGTAAAAGTGAAACTAAAACTCCTTGGATCAATATTGTAAAATAAAAAATGGAAACAATTCGATAACTAACTTCGGATTACGAAAATTACGAAAAATAATTAAATCTGGCAATAGTGACTTAACCGTAATAACAGGGACCTACAATAATAAAACAAAATGTAGCTGTGTTAGTATTTAATTTATTTCATACACACCCACACAAACACTGTTTTGTACACGCATTCATAAAACAAAACAAAGATATGTTTTAATTACACAAAATTAACTTTTCGGCTTAACAAAAGAAATAAATAAATATGTTTCGTCAAGTTTTTATGATTTTGGGACAAAAGACTTGGCGAGCAGTCACAAATCTACATACACACAAACAAACAAACAAGCAAACAAACACACTTAGCTCTTTTGTTCAAATTAACAAATAAACAGAAATAATATCCTTAATTTGATTTATTTTGATTACACTCGCAAAAATAAATTTGTTCTTATCAAACTTAATGAAATATTCAAATTAAAAACATTTCTGTGGCGCAAAAAAGGAATTTAAACTTTAAGGATGATTAATGTTAACAATCTAAACAAAAAACACAAGAAATTTGGAAAATTTATAAAGAGTGCCTGCCGTATTTATATTATTTCAATTCTAATCTGATTTTGTTTCATTACTACTGAAAAGGAATTATTTTATTGCTTATGAAAGGATACAATATTTTAAGCTCAATAAGGCTTTATTAAATAACAATCTTAACATCGTGAAGCAATGAAGCAAATCAAGTATGAATATGTCAACATTTAGAAAACAAAGGACTTTATCGTAAGTGAAGCATTAAATCTTGAATCAATTATGTTCAAATTGCTGTCATTTAAAACTGTTCTAAGGAACTAGAAATAACATTTACTAACACAAAAAATATGCAGGGGTCCTCATAAAGCACTTTGATGAGTCCTGGTATTTTTATATTAATTTTAAGTTTGTAATTTTGAAACAGATTTTTAAATTTTTGGAAAATCTAATTAAAAATTATGCCAAATAGTTAACAATTAAGAGTGCTACACCTGGCTATGTCGAGTCTTGTATTCCCTTCACAATGGTGCGATAAGAACTGAAAGTTAATTGTATACATTTGAGCTTAGAACCAGTAGTAATGCAGCACCTTAGACCACACCGCCACTAACGCACTTTGCAAATAAAGCATTAAAATAATATATATTGAGCACGTTGGTGGTTCAATACATATTTCTTTGTTTAAGCGGCAAATCATGTATGTATTTGTTAAGTGTAAAAAAATGCAAAAAAAAAATCCACACATAAAAAATATATAAAACTATAACAAGGGATTTTATGGGTAAAAATTAAAGGTTGCTCATATTCCGTCATTTGTAAACCGATTTGTCCAAATTTCAATAGCAAACAGTTTCGGACTACATGTGATATATAACAATCCAGTATCACGATCATATCTGTAGTCTTCCGAAAGCCAATCTAGCAGACACACGGACATCGTTAAAACTACTTCGTCACTCATAGGGACCTAAAATATATATACTTAATAGGGTCTATGGTCAATATTGGAAAAATTACAAACGGAATGGCAGGCGTAGGTGTATGTATATATAACCTAAAAATTTTAAAATTTCAAGTATGGGCTTGAATTTAACTTTCATACTTGCTAAATGACACATTAGGAATGTATTGAGTTGAGTTTGTTTCAATTGGTCCAACAGACTCGTCCAGGGATTTGTGAAAATAGAACAAGTACAACAAGAAAGAGCTTATGACCAGTGAAAGAAGAAACAACCATTTAACTGGTTTATGAAGAACAAAAAGGTAAAAAAAAGTAATGAATTACAGTACAGTCTTCAGCGGTGCTGCGACACATTTTTTTGGGCTTTCTAAAATTTGGTTCTTGAATTTAATTCTAGGAGTTGTTGGTTTGAAATAATACTACATTATATTGAAATAATACTAAATTGTAGTGACTGCCACTAAACCCGTTCATTGAGAACAGATGTGTGACTCGTCAAATGGTGTCAATTGACCACCTCCAATGAAAAAAGTGATAGGTCTTATTCATATAAAGTGTTAGAACTAGAACCGGCCTATAACATCAAAGAACTATCACGGGACTACTTTGGTGTCACTTCGCTTCCCTCTAGGGATATTTCATATTAACGTTATCTTTTGGGGTAGCAATTTGGTCTTTCTTGTTCCCGTACTTTTGTACATTTTTGTCTATTTCTGAGAGAAATTATTGCTTACTATCATTTTACCGAACATTAGCCAAAAAGTAAGGGATACCTATTATTATCATGTTCGCTAATCCTTGCTTAACAGCTGTCTAAGAGTTTCTCTTTTTTTCTTTAAGCCAGACAAAAGTTAAGACGCTTTGTTGACAGTGTCACCATGTAGTCATTAAAATAATCGACAAAAGTGGAGACTTGATCTCAGGTAAATAATGATGCATTTCTGTGTTTGCTTTACTTGTTTATTATATTTTTTTATTTATTTAATAACTGAAGTTTGTTGTTCAATTAGTAGCTTTTATTAACCATAAAGGACCGACCAAAGGGCTCGGTTATGTAATTGAGGAAAATAAATAAAATAAAAGTTTGTAAAACGAATAGACAACAAGCTGATACAAAACCTCATTGACTTAAAAATTGATTGTTTAAAAAACTTAAAATAATTATGTATGTTGTACAAACTTAAAGTAAAAAGTCTTTATTTCTAAAAATAAAAAATCTTTTTTTGGTCAAAAAATCTTCAAAAATAAGATAAAATCTTCATTCTGGCAGCGCTCGTGCTATCCCTAAGCATTTTGAGAAAATTATAACCGAATCTTAACTCGCGAAATGTTATCAATTCTGTGTGGCTGCTATTGAAACAAATTTTTTTTTTTTTTTACCTTAAACATTTTCACTTTAGCATTTATTTTATTTGAATAATTTTGTTTCGAGAATTTGGCTTAGAAATTTTCAAAAAATTTTTCTTTTCAATTTTATTATTGGGAAAAAATTTAATTTGATAAGAAGCTTAATTTATATAATCATTTTAAAAGAAATATTTTAATTTGGTGATTTTGTTTTGTGCATAATTTTATATATTTGAATTGATGTTAATAGTTGAAGCACAACCGCGAATAACGTTGTAAAAGCCACTTTTTGCAAAATCAGTTTTTTTTGCAAATTATCAGGGGCCGAAAATAACAGTTGTATTGGAATTTCAAAACAAAAAAAGCATATGGATGTAAATGTCGAAAAACTTATTTAAATACACCATACTGATTCTTATAAACACGTCTATGATAAAATATACTGATTTTTAAAATTTTTATTTTTATTTTTTCGATCGAAATTAACAGTTATTTTTTGATTTTTAATTTTTTGTACAAAAATAACAGTTATTTTTTTATTTTTATTTTTTGGGAAGAACAATAACAGTTATTTTTTGATTTAAAATGATACGTCGATATTCTTTTTTTTATCACTTTCTGAGTCGATCTATAATAATGACCGTCGAGCTGGCTCTCCATGTAATCTTGTGCGCAAAGTACAGGTCGCAATTTTGAAGATAATTTGATGAAATTTCGGTACATAATTTCTAATCGGCACAAGGAACAAATTGAAAATGGGGCGAATCGGTCCGTAATTTCGTATAGCCTCATACAAGCTGCTTTCCGGAATATGGTCTTTGTGCCCACTATCAAATCAAGTTTAATGAAATTTAATGATCCTTTATTGCAACATAGTCATTATCTCCAAAAAAAATCAAACTTGGCAAATTAAAGTTTTCAAAAAGTACCTTTTTATACAGATTCAATAAAATGTATTTCGCTATAACTGCAGTTCAGGTTGAGATAAAACACTGTTTTGCATATAGAGGAGGTATGAAGGAGCAGTTTTGCTTAAGTAACTTAAAATTTTTGATTTTTTTTTTTTTTGAGATATGACTCTGTTGCAGTAAAGGAGCGATATGTAGATAGATCCATATTTATATGGAGAGCTAAGCTATGCAGTTTTTAAAAATTAGGACTCCGAGGGGAAATAGACAGCAATTTCTCTCTTTCTCAGAAACAACCAAACCGATTTTATTGAAATTTTAAACAAAGACAGATCCCTATTCATGTAGCGCCATGCACTCTCGGAAATCTGTTTTCAAACACTGTGGTGTAAAGCATAATATGGTCGGGATTGACTTTACTTTCTGACTTCTTTATTTTGAATTAAATTAATTTGATCAAAGGTTTTCTTGGGAGTCAAAAATTTTAAAAATAAGATTTAGTTTTAATGTGCTTACTGACATTTATTGTTGGTGGGTTAAGCTATTCCTATGCGCATTTCACCGGTTGTTTATGCCAGATCATCAATAAACTTCATCCAAGGATTTAAGAAACGCTAAAGCTTCTATTCAAATAAAACTGTTAAGCGAATAGGAATTATAAACACTTAAAAGTCTTACCCGTCATAATATCAATGCTTTAACAAAACACGAACAACAAACAGTGAGTTTAACTTTTCTTACAATCCCGACTACAATTGGTTGATTTTTCGTCAACTTTAATTGTAGTTGCAAGGGGAAATCATAAAGAAAAAACAAATTACTTTATTTTAATTGTTGCCAGTTCAGTTTTTGCACTGCCACTTGCATATTTGTTAATTTTACTTGCACAGCCACAACAAAAAAAAATGCTGCCACTTATTAAGTTTTTTGTTCCCGTGGAAATTAGAGATTTTTTCTCGAGAAAAGTTTTTTCCGCGAAAAAATTCTTTAAGAATATTCGGTATTGGGATAAATATTTATATAAAATACTTTGAAAGAAACTAAGAAGAAGAAAAATAAGACTGTTGCATTCATTGTGAATGAGAGTGACTTTAAAATTGCTATTTTAAAATAACTGCCTTTTTCCGATGTGCGAAAGAATTCTTTCGGAAATACTTTATAAATAAGAGAAGAGAAAAGAAGAAAGTCATTGATTTGCAAACAACAATTCTATTTTCAAATTACGCCCAAAATCTAACACCGATTGTGCAAAAAAAAAAAATAAAAAAAATTGAAAACATTTATTTAGCAACAAATGTTAAGACCGTTAAAAAGTTTTGCATGTAAAATTTATTTACGCTAAAAGATAAACTGACATCAAGGAGAGTTGTGATTATGACGCAAACAAATCGTCATCTATTAGTGGAAATTTGAAAAAATTCAAATGTTTTATTTAACATAAAATGCAAATAAACGAAACAAAATAAAACGTTAGTCCCTTTTCGTCTTTAAGTATAAAAAGTAAATTCTACATACAATTTATGCAAAATTGACTATTAAAATTATGGGCATTTTTATCATTCATTGTGCAACTTTGTCACTGACACAAGTACAAAAAGCAAAAAGCAGAAAAAAAGAGACATAAACGAAATAATGACAAAAGTTTCTTTATTTATTTAATGTTTGAAAAGAACTTTCGTTAAATACACTTGATGCTACAGAATGATTTCATTAAAAGGAAGCAGATCTAACGTCAGGTTACTGACAGCAATACAATTTTCTATTGCTTTTTTTTCTTAATAAGAAAAGACGATACAGAGCCTTAAGCTGAGTTCACTAAGAGAACCTACAAATGTAACAAAAAAAATTAATTGTAATAAAGTTTTACGACAATCCTACACTACAAAATTTAGAGGAATAAAATAAATTGAAGGAATATGACTATTACAAAAAAGCTTTATAAAATACATAACTGAAATTTAGCTCATAGAATAAATTCGAAAAATAAAAAATGTTGAATCATTTTATTTCAAAAAAAAAAAAAAAAAAAAAAATCGGTGTATTATTTAATTTCTCCTATTAAATTTTTTCTTTAAATTACGTAAACTGTTTTAGTTTCAAACGTTACCCAGTAAAAGCTTCGCCTACTTTTGTAAAATTAATAGCTTCTTTCACTTATTGTTTAGTAGCTTTCTTCTATAAACCTACAAGAGTATCCAATTATTCGACTTTTGGTTTTGTTCGAGTAAGGAATTAATCGATTTTTGAATTTTAAAATTGCTCGATTAATCGAATAAAGGTTTCAAATTGTTCGAATAACTCAAAGAGTTCAAATATTTGTATCTAATGGGAAAAACAAACATCTCTATTTCAACTCATACTTTTATTTTATTAATAAACAGAAAAAGAGAGGTGCCAGCCAGTTATGAAAAACATTTTAAGCCAATTTATTCTTTCTGAAAATCGAGTGAAATTGAAATCGATTTTAAGAGAAATTTTGTTATAGATAAGAATTCAATGTTTAATAAATAAAAGGAATTTTTTATAATCTTTTAAAACGGGATCTTTGTTTTAAAATCCCTTTTAATTTCATTTATTTTAAAACTCTACTCTGTAGGTTTGGTTAATTTCTTTTTAACGTATTACTATTTCACGACAAAAATCAGAAACTTCGTTTTCAATCAAGGACACTTAGGGTTTTTAGACGAAAGTAATGTCATCTCAAATGTCACATCCAGCCGATTAAATGATAGGAGGTTATAAAAAAAAATATACAATGGGGTAATAACAGGTAACCCATTATCTGACAGTACATGGTTTATAAATTTACAACTGCTGGTGAATTTTTTTTTACGAATTTGACGTTTACATGCAGTGTTTAAAAAACTGCAGTCAAAGCAGGAAAACAGCCATTTCTTCCACTTCTTTATTTGTCATTGGCCAAAACACGTTTGCTTTTACTTCTGATTCATTAAATGTAAATAGTCGCTATCAAACCCACTCAAAAAGTGAAAAGTTGTATACAAATTTTCGTCTCAAATCTAAAAATGGACTTAAATATGTTTTAAAGTATGAGTAATGGAAAGAAATGCAAAAGGTAACAGCATGTAATTTAGTTTTAAGGTTAGAAATTTAAACAAGATATTTTTACATTAAAAAAGTAGAATTTTCTAAGAAATTAATTTTAATCGATTAATTGATATAACTTGTTTGAGTTATTCGTTATTCGAAATTGACTATTTTAATTATTCAAAAACAGGGCGTAAAACATCGAGTGTAGCTTCGGCTGTGTGGCACGTAGCGCCGACCTGTTGAAACCAAATGTTGCCAATATCCTCCTCTTCAATTTTTGTGAACAAAAATTCGTTCAACATGGCCCGATAACGTTCGCCATTGACAGTAACGGCCACAAGGCCACAAGAAAAATGGCCCAATTATGCCTCTGGACCAAAATCCGCACCAAACAGTGACTCGTTTTGGGTGCAACGGCTTTTCAATGTATGCGTGCGGTTTTTCTGTGCTCCAAATGCTACAATTTTGCCTGTTTACATATCCGCCAAGATCAAAATGAGCTTCATCTGAAAAGATAATTTTTTTGGCAAAATCGGCATCTTCTGTAAGTCGATCGCAGGCCTACTTAGCGAAGCGAAAACGCATATTTCCCAGCGTTGTTCAAGCGTATACACAACCATATCGTTCAGCCGAAGGATAAAACTAATTATCTGTCAAATCAGACATGAGCTAAGTGTTAAGTTTACGAAATAAGTAGTAGTTAAAAAAAAACGTAAGATGGCGGACCCGTTACTAAAATTACTTCTGTAACTACTTATTTTTCAGATGTTTGTAGGTAAAAATAATGGCTTACATAAAAATGCGTTCATTTTGGGGCATCCCTTCTTAAATTCATTGGTTCTTTCAGAAGAATTGGAAGTATTATTTTTATTTTGTAGGCGAAGTTTTTACTGGGAAGTGTTCTACATACAAGCAGTAAATTTATATTAAAAACAGTTTGTTTTAAATACTCTTTTAATTTTCTTTTATACAATTTCCTCTTGAGGTGAATATTAACTTTGATAGCCCAGTCCAAGAATGTTCTCTAGATATTCGATTTAAAATAAAACCTCAGAAATTTTAACAACTACAGTGTATTCTCTCTTAATGGACAGCTTTCTTAAACGGATATACCATTAGATGGGCACGTTGTACTATCGATATTCAATTGAACTCATAGAAGTGTTTTTAATTTGATAAGTGAGATTGTGGTGAACAATTTAAAATCCTTCTAAGAGCGGGCCTTTTGAATATCTAATTTAAATAATTGGAATTTCTTACTTTTTAAAAAAGCAGTGCTTAATTTGTTTGTGATGATAGTTGGCTACTCCCAAATTTAACGTTGCTTCTAAATGTGATGAAGTAAGAACCCTACAAAAAATAATCTATCTACGCCCATGGTGGTGGCGAAATTTTAAATTACATGCAGCATAATTTTCTCATATGAAAAATAAAAAGTTAAAAGTTAAGTGACAAATAAGCTTGTGGAACGTTTAAGGTCATTCTAAAAATGGCACTTGTAGTCATTTTTTCAAGAAAGGAAAAAATCGACTGTGTACAGTTAGAGGGTTAAAAGTTTGACAAAAAAGTGCATTGTGTTTTATTTTTCTATATCTTCTAAATGCACTACTTAACTTCAATGTACAGGACACGTTGTTTTCTATGCCAGTTCATTGTAAGAATGTTCCCAAAACGGGAAAACTTAAGCTCCTCCCGATGTCAACTTTTAAAATGCCTATAAAGGGTACTTTACACTTTTCCACAAGTCTTACGTATTTTGACAAAAATGCATCTCTGATTTAATTGTTGATTGAAAATTTTTAAGAAAACAATAACAACTTATCATTGCAGGGTTGTATTTTTCTCAAAATAGCTAAGACTTGTGTGATAGTATGAAGTACCCTTAAGAAATTTGTTTGTTCCCTCTATTTGTAGATATATTTTTAATGTTTTACAGTGTATTTATAAATATTTAATCCTTGAGTGCAAATATGTATCAAAAGTGAATAATACCCTCTCCATAGGTGAAAAGTTAGGACTTAGAATTACTTTCTGTGTTAATCCTACAATTTCAGTTGTCTGTTTATGTAAACCTTGTGCGCAAAGTACACAGAAAAAATAGAAAATCAACTTTAATTAAACAATTCGTTCAGACAATTAAATATTTAACTAATTTTGCCCCTGCAAAGGAATTGATCATATCAATTAACGGATTTGTATTTTCGAGTCATGGGACACAAATTTAGTCATTAAAAAAATTAATTGCATGAACTAAAAAATACACCACATATACACAAACATTTAATTTTATGGGTTTTGATTAAAAAAATTAATTGCAGCAAACAAAAAATTAATTGAATAATAAATGTACACCAATAACCAATAATTTTTTGCAAACATTTTTCCTGTGTACATAAAATGTTGAGAATGGATACATAATTTTACATTGACCCCATACATACTCTTTTCCATTTCAAGTTTCTTAATCGCACAAAACTTTAAAAATCCGATGATGCAATATAATCGCTTGCAAAAACCATATTTTTCAAAGCTTTTATTTACTTCTAACTAAGAACTTATTCGGGGAGTTGACTTCTTCGTAAAATCTGATATCAAAAGTTTTAAGTCGTATCGCACTTGTTGCTCTACAGGGGGTTAACTCATAATTTATACATTTTCAGTAGAGACAAAAAGCTGTCTTCTTTTTATATGTACTCTAGTACTACAATTGGCTTTTTTTTTGCAAAATACTAGAGAAATTGTTCTTAGGTATTTATTTACAGTGCGTAGAAATTACCACTGTACATCGATTTCTTGAAAGGTGAAAAAAAATCAACCAATTGTAGTCGGGACTGTAAGAAAAGATAAACTCACTGTTTATTGTTGTTGTTTTTTTTTAAAGCTTTGATATTGTTACGAGTAAAACTGTTGCTTATAATTCTTATTCGCTTAACAGTTTTATGTGTTTAATATCTTTAGCCTTTCTAAAATCTTTGGATGAAGTTTCCTGACGATCTGGCCATGCGCATAGGAATAGCTTATCCCTTCTACAATAAATTTCCGTTTCTCTTTTGAAGAAACAGTGCGATATATAGAACTGACGCCAAATGCAATGACACTATAATTTCTCCGTACAAATTAAGGCGTATTGTGTAATTCGGGACCTGTGGTAAACTATGGTCCGATTTATACGAAATTTAGTCTTATGAAATTAAATTCTACCAAAATTCATTACGGTATTATAATTTGTTAGCGCGTTGGGCGTATTAAAGTGATTTTAAGGAGTCGGTTAGTAAATGAGGGACCGATCATCACAAAATTAAGTAGCATAAACTATAATTACATAAAACGAATCTGAGTCAAATTTCATGACAATCGATACTTTGCCCCTCTGATTTCATGGACATTTTTTGGTATATTGTCGCGTGAATACACGAAATCGGCCATATAATTAGGCGATTAAAAGAAGAAACTAATGTTGGTCAATAATTGTAAATATGCAATGCGTGAAAAAAATAGGAATACACATTTTTTTTATGAGGCAGGTCCATAACTCCAAAATATAACTTAATATCGATTTCAACCTACAAAACAATTTGGCACCAAGATCTTTTCTTTTATGTCGTTTGAAAATGAGGTTTTTCTTATTAGAAGTTTAACAAAGCACAGCAAATTTGCTTTGTTTTCATGATTTAAAAACCGCCCAATGAAAGAAACTTTGTGAAAGACACATTTAAATTAACTTTATTTTAACAAATAGAAACTGGGAATTATTTCCTTTCATAGGTTAATTTTATTATATTCAACATTTTTTATTTTTTTTTTATTCTATGAGCTAAATTTCGAAAAAATAAAAAATGTTGAATTTAACTTTATTTTAGTTTTGAATTTAAGTTTCTGTAGGCGAGATTCTGTAATTTGAATTTAATTTAAATTAAGTATATTAAATTGGAAGTTTCTTATGCAAATTGAAATACCAGAAAATGTTTAAGTCAAGCACATTAAAGTATTCATTAACTTCAAAAGTAAAACTGTGTAAATATGTAACAACATCTGTTAAAAAAAAATAAAATGTTTATAGTGATCTTTCACAGCCTGAAACATAATAAAAAATAACTTTTACTAAATATTTCAATTATATATTGACCTCTATTTATGTAAATTTTTTATTTTATTCTCTGGCCTACACTTACCCGTCAGGTAAGTTCTTAACTTGAATATGCATTAACGTTTAATGTTGTCACAAGCATTTATTACTAGAGAGCGGATTTTTGTGCATTTATTTATAATAAATATACGCAAAAACATGACTCCTAAATATTGAAATAAACCTTATTTAAAGAAAAACAAACAGCATAATGTTACGAAAGTTATGTCAAAACGGAGTCACTGTCAACTCTACTTACAGCACGCCTAGATCTGTGCGCGCTACCACGTCAACCAACGTTACGAAAGTTAAATTATCCAAGAATTATTTTAGTTATAAGTTATAGTTGTATGTCATATTAGTAACTAAAAATTATCATGCATAATTTTCAACACAACTGTATTACCGCCTTAAAGTGCACTTAGATTATAACAGTTATACATGAATTTTCCACTCATTTCTAGAAATGGTTTCCAAACATAATAAATTGTTATTACAGGGAGGTTCAGGAAAAGTCTAAAAATAGTTATGATATATAAAAAGGGGTGACTCGTGAATTATTAGTTTAGTTTGCTTTGAGACAAAAAACGGTTCGGTTCGAAACTAACAATATTGGATAAATTTTGTGAACATAGTAATAAATTGTAATGAAGTTTGTTAAGTGTATTTATTTGGATTTGCAACTAAAAGAACTCAGACGCGCTTATTAAAGAAAAAGCGGAACAATATATACTGATTTAAATATTGGTGCCCAGAATGTTTGGGTTGGAGAAGATAAAGAATTTCAGGAATTATTTGATGACGAACTTATATTTCATTTCATTATTAATTTTAAATTGTATTTTGAAATGTAATCATTTAAAAAAATTTAATCGAAATATAAAAAATTTAGTAAAGATTCAGCTGTTGCTTACGTAGCAAGATAAGGTCACCTGGTGTAAATTCGCCTTGATAAGCTTCTAATAGTTACAGAAATAAAGCTTTTTTAATAAATTTCCTTCTAGTTCATATTTGGGTCCAAATGGGTTAATGGAGAAATATGTATAAAACTTTTTAAATATATGTATAAAAAATATTTTTACGGAAATATTCTGTTAAATAAATATTTTATAAATAAATTTCGCTAATATTTCGTAGAAACATTAATTTTTATATATACACTACAATAGTGGTACCCTCTCCACTATACGTTATTGCTGATGTTTGTAACACCCTTTTTATAATGGTCGTAAACCGTAAAGTAAACCGAAAAAACTTACTGAGTCGAACTTAAGTAGCCGTCCGTCCGGCAAGCTGGCTTGTAAACATTGTGCGCAAAGTTCAGGTCGCAATTTTGGAGATAATTTGATGGAATTTGGGACTCAGGTTCTAATTGTCTCACAGACCAAATGAGCATATTGAAAATGCTGAGAATCGGTCCATAATTTCACATAGCCCCCATACAAGCTTCTTTCCGCAATGGAGTCTTTGCGCCAATAAGCCATCTTATTATGTGGATATTTAGATCAGAGAGCTCCTTGCAGTATGATCGAGCCGACTCAATCACTTCAGCTTAAGATTCAGTATAAATCAAAAAAGTATTTAACAGTTTTGTTCTTGTTCAAACGTCAACACGACCAAAAAAATTCAGTAAGATGTATGAAACGATAGCAAAATAATGCTTGTTTATTTAAAAGCGATGCATCTGTTTATGAACAACAGCTTACTTGTACTCGGGTTTCGGCTCGGTGATTCGAACATGATTTTATTCTAATCAGTTGCAACCACCACTCGAACTTTATGATTCAATCGTTTTTGCTCAACAACAAGAAATTACTTAAATACAAAAAGCTCGTTTAAAACAGTCAGTTTGAATTCTAGTACTCGCAACGAACGTGAATGTATATATTTCTTTGGTATGATAGAAGTAAAATTCATGTTATAAGCTCGAGCCACTTGTTTAAAAACACATTGCGATTTATTTATATAAGCAATATAAAGCTCATGTTATTGTGAGCGTTGCGTGTTGTTCTTAGGAGTACTGTTCCTTTTATAGTTCAACATTATATTTTGTTATATAATACTACTTGTATTGAAAACCCATGTTCCTTTTTACATTTTGATATAAAAATATGTTTAAAAAAATGTTTTTTTATTATTAACTTTTTTTAATATCTCCAAAAATTTCTTTGAATTTGATTATATGCCTAAAAAGTATTAATACATGTATGTAAATACATACAGACAACTTTTTCGCAAATTTAATTTTCAAATAAATTTAGCTTGGGTTACGATTTTTTAACATTTTTTTCACTATATTCATATTTCTTAAAAATGTATGCACACAATATGAAAAAACAATATGGGCTTACATACATTCATTCAAACATTTGTATTTTTTGAATAATGCTCAAACGAGAACGAAACTGTAGAATACATGAATGGTTTGCAATCCACACAAAATCTTACTAAATTTGTTCAGAATAGGTTCATATTTTTTGATAGTTTCCATAAAAATACTACTCCCGAAAATAGCTTTTAACGCCATAATTTCCATATAGATGTTGGTTGGTATTGACATAAAATTTGGCGACAGTAACCTTGACTTCAGCTACTATGTCGTGTCGAAATAGTGTTGGTAGGTCCAGAATTGCACGAAAATCCTATATAAACTCCTTTTCTCAAATCACTTAACGACAGGAAATGTCTAACGTATATTTGGCACAAAGAACTTGTACATGAATATTAACCTCATAACTTAAGTATTTTCACTAGGGTGATCGATCGAATAGTATTCGACCGGTTTTAACCGGTTATTTTAGTTTTGCCCAAGTCGAATATTTTAAAATGTAAATTTTTCGAATATCAAATAAAACGGTTATTTTAGTAAAATAACCCGGTTATTTAAGTAATGTGTAATTTATATACGTTTTCCTTACTTTTGTTATAAATGTACCCGTAATTTAAGTATTTTTCTAATTGAAAATTTGGCTAACTTAAACTTTTTATAAAAAATGTCAAAAAAAGTCGAAAAAACATTATGAGCCATGTAAATACAAATCGCTTGTATAAGTGTGTGTTCTTTTAATAAAAACCAAAAGCAATTCAAAATACTGCAAACAAAGTTCAGCTTAAAAATAATAATAATTTGACAGTATTCTACATACTGTATATATCTTTATAAAGATGTCATCTCTGGTCATAATATCGAACTGATTTAAAAGACAATGGTGCTTAAACGGCCCTAAAATGATAAGTTGCAAAGGTTTGTCGATGTCTCGACTTATTAATCACCTTTAATTAGTCCACAAGATTGACATAAATATACGCCAAGTAAAACTTGACCCTGTTCCAAGTTGTTTTTAAGGGACTGCAAATAAAACTTTACTAAAATAGGCTGCCAAAAATTAATGGAAAACTCCTAGGTAGTTCTAGCATATCTTCATGCTTAAAACTACAACATACCGGCGGAATCAAAGATATGGGAAAATTCATCATTCATTTATGAAAACACCAAAGTATCAAATTGTGATCGACGACTTGACAGATATTTCATACAAAAAGCAATATTCGCTTCCATAATGCAGAACAAGAATAATTTGAAATATATAATCTTGGCTAAGAGGATTTGTTTGCAACTTTTCAAAAATATGGCTGAAGTTTTCTGATTCATTGTGATCTTTAACACCAACAATTTAACTGCCAGTTTTTAGAAAACGTACACAAGTGAGTGAGTAAGAAATTGTATTGAAAACTAATTTTCGTTTTTATTGTTGTTTTCAAAATAATTTCTCTCTCACTCACTTGTTTACGTTTTCTAAAAACAGGCAGTTAAACTCATTTAAAATAAATTTTGGAGAATATCTTATTCAAATGAACTTCTTATTACAAAAACCAATTTGATTTTTGCATTTTTATGTATTCGATTTTAAACCGGTAAACCGGTTATTTTAAAAATGCTTAACCGAAAACCGTTTTTTTTAAATAGCAACTATTCGGAATATTCGAAAACCGGTTATTGAAAAAAGTCGAATAATCGATCTCCCTTATATTCACACAAGGTAGACTCGTTAGCGGACAGACATAAGACCCAATTGTCAAATTCATGTTTATGAGCCAAAATTTGTACATGTGTGTGGTAAATTGTTTTTGTTTTATAAGAAGACAATTTTGACAAGTCGTTGATTTTTATAGAGCAGCATGTCTACACTCCCAAATGAGTCTACCTTGTGTTAATGTACCTTGCCTCATAACATAATTTTGTCCTGGCGAGTCCATTATTGACCATGGGTCCCAAATATGTTTAAATACTGTGGTGTTTGGTATCACATGGTCGGGCTTGACCGATGCAGTACACAGTTGTGCTGCGGAAATTTTGCTCGCTTTCTGTTAAAAACGGTAAAACGGTGGAGATGTAGAAAAAAAAGAAAAATAATATGGAGTTAAGATTGGCTTGAACAACGAACTGTTTTTGGGCAAAGAATGCTGCATAAAGAATAAGAATTTACGACTTAAAATGATTTTAATGCTTCTTCTTCCCCTCTTCAATCTGCAAGGTTTTCAATGGAACTATTACATTTAGCACTGGACACCTCAAAAAGTGTAACAAATATCCAACATGTCCACTAGCAAAATGTTCCACAAGTTACCTGTTCAATTTCGCACAACTTCCAGCTTCCGTATTTCAGAGTTAAAATAAACAACAAAACCAAAATAACACAACTTGACTCTCACTTATATAAATCAAACATCATTCTACAAGTTTTTCTGTACAGCTTTGTTAATGTTTGTATTTTCGAACGACAAAAATATCAACAACAAAAAAAACCGACAATGAAGCAAAGGTTTTAAGCACAATAGAACACACACAAAAAACGTGAAAATATTAAACAGCAGCGTAATTATGTAATTGCGTTTAGGGCAGGTTAAAGAGAAAACACATTTTTGATAAGCATCAAAAGCTTTAGTAATAATTATCAGTGTACGATATTTATTTACACCCCAAATGTTTCTCTCTATGCAAGTTTGTCGACGGTCTATGTCTACAATCAAAACATTGTAATATGTTTTGAACGTTCTACATATCGTTAGCTAAAATGCAAAAAGGCGTATCCAACAAAAAATTCAAAATCGAGTTTTTGATTGATTAAAATTAATGCCATTAATCTTCATGTCTTGACAAAATTTTACACTTCTGAGATCAAAACTGAAGCTTTTATTGAGAAAAAACAAAGGGACGTAACTACAAGTGTGATAATTTGATATATGCAAAACGACGTAATTACACATTTTTTTCTATCAAAACATTATGAAATGGGGTTCCTTGAAAATTGTGTGAAGAATTCCATGGGCAACTTATCAATGCATGTTTTTCTGACATGTTTTTAGTTTTAACTTTTCAAAGATTTTTGCTTCTCCTGTAAAATTGTATTTTTGTTAGTTACGTCTTTTTGCATTTTAGCTAACGATATATAAGTTTATATGTTCTATTTTATTTTTGTTCTTATTCAGCCTTTTTTTCATTCCAACATTGTTTTATTGCAGTTTTGTTTTATTCTTCAATATTTTAAGCGTAAAGCATAATTAATACCTTTGGAAGTATGGCCCAGAACAGACGGTGAAACCCAACTGCAACGAAACTGCAACTTCTAGTTATTTTTGAGATTCATTTGAGTTTATGCCATAGACTCCTTTGAGGGACCACACATGACGCGACTATTTTGCGACCGGTTTGAAATGCATTGAAACCGGCGTGCAGGAAACTCGTGTTTGCGTTTCATCAGTTCTCAAAGAAAATCGAAATGATTATGAAAATTTCATTATATTTTGGTACAATTTAGGTTGCAGGGTGTGTGGAAAACGATTGAATCAAGTAGTTTCAAAACAATGATGCAGTTGCGTTTTACCGTCCTTTCAGGGCATATGTGTTTTATAATTGGGGGATTCACAAGGTGTGCTATCAAGTCATATCGTCATAATGTCCTAAATAATATTTTACAATTGTTTAAAAAATATGGGTTTCTTTGAAACAAAAAAAAAATGTAATGCTGTGTTCATTGATTCGTCATAACTGTACAGTAGAAATCTTAATTATAAGCGGTTGCCCACAGCAGTCATAAATATTTCTTGTTATTATTTTAAGACATATGACTTTACAACTTTATGACTACTTTGTGAATCCCCCAAATGAAAGAATAATATACTTACACAACTTGAATTTAATGAGATGGCTTGTAAGCCATTTTTCTCATGCTTGTGCAGCCGTTTAATGTCTTCCAAATAGTAAAACTACATACTATGTATTTACGATTTCTACAAACATTCTTGAAATGTGTGTCTAAACAAGCAAACGCTCCAATTAACAACGCAAAACGTTTGTACAAACGTAAAATTTTTACATGTTTTCCAAGCCGTTTGCGGCGTTTGTTTGGCCCTTTAGATAGTAAAAAAAATCAACAAACAATTGGTTTTGTTAATATAATTGTTTGCATTGGCTCTCGTGACAACATACGAAGAGAGGGTTAATATAAGAAAAACAACGTTGTTTTTTTCTTCTACGTACATAACTACACATAATCGAACTTGTTTACACATGCTTTAACATGAATTGCAAATGCTAATTGTACCACATAAAATGCATTCATTTTTTGCAATGATTGTTTTTTCGTCATGTTCGCATACAATTTATAAGTTAAGTTAGCTGTGACTGGACTTTAATTCTTAGAGGTATTTGAAAAACAACAATTCAGTTCTCTTCATTGTATGAATGTGCGTTACTCGAAAGTAAAAACTACTTCACGTATTTAACGAAAACCTGTTTAATGCAGACATCTGATTTACAACTGCGATAAATCCGGAGTAATGTTAATACTTTTACCAAATACAACTGTTGTAAGTTTAAAATAAGAGGACGGTAAATTTCAAAAGAGACGTTACCATTTTACCATGTATGAATGCAAGGGAGCCTTAAAAAAAAAAGTTAATTGTTAGTGGAAAATCAGAGAATCCACACGCAAAGAAAAAACATGGTTGTGGTAAACATATTCTAAGAGCAACATATTATGATAAGATTCATGATTGTAGTCACCATATTACGATTGTTATTAAATCATATTATGACCAAATATGTTCGTAATATTACATCATAATATTTTTTCCTTAATCATATTGTTATCCTGTTAATCATAAAACGTTAAGAAGTTATAATATTACTGTCATGGTAATCATAATAAGATAAGAAGTAATCATATTGTTGTCATGATAACCATAATAAGTTAATAAGGAATCATATTACTGTCATGGCAATCATAATAAGTTTAGAAGTAATCATATTATTGTCATGGCAATCATAATTAGTTTAGAAGTAATCATATTATTGTCATGGCAATCATAATAAGTTTAGAAGTAATCATATTATTGTCATGGCAATCATAATAAGTTTAGAAGTAATCATATTATTGTCATGACAATCATAATAAGTTTAGAAGTAACCATATTATTGTCATGGCAATCATAATAAGTTTAGAAGTAATCATATTATGATGCAAAGTGATATGAACTGTTATACATAAATTTTTTACATCATAATATGATACAACTTTAAACATAATATTTTTATTGGAAAAAAATACTTATGATAAAATAAAAAACATAATATAGTTACTGTAATCTTTTTGTCGTAGGTCGAAATTATTTATAAATTATTTTATGGAGTTTTAATTATTTTTCTCTTAAAATAACACAAAACTTACCAGTCAGTAATGGTTAATATTTTGCACCAATATTTCACAAATTTTTCCACCACTTTAAGATTATTAAAATTTTTAAGCAAAGATATTTTATTTTGTGACACTGCAACCCTTGTTTATTTTGATGGTTATTTTGTTATTTCTTTTTTAATATTTTTCTTTATTTTTTTTAATATCTTGTTTATTTTAATGGTTATTTTTTGTTATTTAGCCACTCACTAACAAATTATTCGATATTTTTATGTAAAACACGACACAACTGATACAAAATTATTTTACAAATGGCGATACCAAAATATTATTAGAGTAACGATATTTTGATTGCATCTTAAACTTATTATGATAAATGTATATCGTCATCTAAAAGACCTAATAACCTATCTGCAAAAATTTCAAAATTGATTTTTTTATTGATTTTTATTCCTTATATCATAACGCATATGTGTGCAAAATTTTGAATATGTTATATTACAAATGTCAAAGTTTTTGTACCTAGAGGACCGTTACGCACAAAAAAAGAGAAAAATAAATCATCAAAAATCACGATAAAAGTTTTATTTTGTTGCATAGTGTAATTTAAACAAACATCAAGTACTTGTTTTTGATTAAACCAGTAAAAGAAACTACTAATTTAATTATTTGATGTATATAATATTCATGTGTAAAGAAATTCTTATTTATTCATACATATTAGTACTGCAGATAGGTTATTTGGTTTCAGATTTTTACAATTCCAAAAAACCTAAGTGTCATAACATAAGCTGTGATTAGAAAAACAAAATTTTCTCACCAGATATATATTACTGGTTTCATTTTAATCAAAATGTGTAATTTTCGTTTCAATATCGTTAATAGTTCCAATTTTAAACGTTTTATTCCCTCTCCTGTAAACTTTTGAAAACTGCAGATAGGTTATTTCGTCTTTTAGATGACGATATAAAGTTATCATGTTATGGCTATTAAATATCATGTTATGGCTGTGAGTAATATAATATGTTTAGAAAGTTATCATAATTTAGTTGTTAGAAAAATAATTATTTTTCGGTCAACAATACTCAAATTTATAATTGCGATAAACATTAATATGTTTACAGTAACTATAATATTGCTGATATTTAATAAAAATAACAATTATTTGTGTACAACAACAATATATTGTTACAATAAACACAGTGTGGTTGCCGTAACCATGCCCAACCATATTTTTTCTCTGCGTGCACGTGCGTTCAGGAACTTTTGTAACAGGCCAGCCGATTACAAAAAGGTAAATTGCATGGATGACTGACTTACTGCATGCTCAAAGAATTCTTTAAAAACGCGTTTGTGTGTGAGGTTTGTATTTTAATCGGTTCTATTTAGAAAGAATTTAGAACATGTGCTTTAATAACCCACAGAATTCCTATGCTAAATGGTTTTCCTTAAAAAAATTTTGTTGGCACAAAAGGCACTAATGGCTTTCGTGTGGCTATTATTATTTTGGCTAGTGAATAAGACAAAGTTTTTGACGCTACATATAAAAAAAGTTTTAATGTCGAAAATAAACAAAGGACTGACGAAGACCATTTACACTCAATAGTCGTTACGTGATCAGATGGAACAGAAAACAGACTAACATCATCTATTTCGTGTTTGTTGCAAGACAAGGGTCAGACTATTTATATGAAAGCGAAGCTGTACCCCTTTCAAGAAAAAAAATTTCAGAGATTATTTTAATTAAAAAAAAAACATAATCGGTTAAGTAGATGAAGTCATTAAAGCTATCAAAACTTGCATGGAGTGGGCAACAGAAAATAACATTTTGAATGAACAATTAAGAACGCCTACTGTCTCCTTAAAATGCCAGCCCACATTATGAAACATTGGCTTGAAAACATTTAAGTTTGTTGGTGAAGGGGGAAACGGAAAGTTTCATGTACAGAAAGTTGTTTTGTTTAGAGAAGGAAAAACAAAGAGGGAAACTACTACAAATTCTTAATACACTGCAAAACAAAAGTTTCATTGTATGGACAGGAACTTATTTTAAAAAGAAAATCAAAGAAAGTTTTTGCAGCAAATGTTGTATTATGTGGACAAGGACTAAACAAAATAAATAAAATATCAATCTTAATTTTAATGTTGTTTTTTATGTATTAAACATAAATTTTGTAACTCTGCTTATAAATTAATTGTTTTGTTTAACAAATAAGAGAGGCATGTATAACTTTATACAACAGGAATAACAGCTGTAGCATTTGCGTCCATCCTCCGTAACCTGTGTTAGGAAGAAATACCAAGACTAAGCAGCCTATCTGAAACTACCTTAATTTGGATCACTGCGCAAAGGGATCATTACGGCAACGAACAGGCAGACGGGCTAGCCAAGACAGGAGTTGTTTTTGATACTTCGCAGAGTAGGCCAGTCGCAACACCCCTGGAAACTATCAGAAGCGAAGTCTTCAGACACTATCTGGATATGGCTAATGATAGTTAGGTGGAAGAAACTGGATGGCTGGAGGGCTATCAAACTAACGTGGCCCAAATACGACATGAGTCGCTCTGAATGACTTCTTTCTTACTGTTCACTGGACGATCGGCCAGGAACTACATATAAGACTCTGTCTCCCTTTTAATGAATGCTGCCGAACTTGCAGAGAACTTGGAACTGAGGAGACAGTATTTCATTTTATAGCTGATTGCCCAATGTTTAATTCAACACGACATGGATTATTTATGAATTTCCTTTAACAAAAACTCTCTGAGATATCTCGGCAACGGGCTGGCTCTACGCTTCATCCGGGGTTCCTACTCTTGACTAATAAGCAAAAGTACACATTTCACATTAGTTAATCAACGCATTCACTTTTGCTGGGCTTAATGTGTTGGGTAACTAATGTGAACATTAACTTTTTGTATGTATGTGAGACAATTGAAAAAACATTTTCAAAATAAAATAGATTTTATTTCACGACGGATTTCTGCGGTTACTTTTTATATCAAATTTTATGTAAAATGTGGTCTTGACGCAGTTTTGTTTGAACACTGATATTTAAATGGTTGCTTTTTGCTACTTCTCGGTAAAAGCAACAACTCTGATGTCGTATTGGTTGCGGAAATAGAGGTTGCACTGTATATTTTTCTTCAGCATGTTCAACAACTTTTTCTTAAAGTGAAGATTGCAAATTCTTCTATTCCTCTATACAAATGAACAAGTTTTTACAAATAAGGATTTATCAGTTCGGGCATTATCAATCAACATCGTATCTACAATTCAAAACATACTTAAAATTACACTAAAAATAATATTTTTCCCTGTTGAAAAGATAGTATTCCATTTCAAAATGACAGATTTAAAAAGGGTTTTTTTTTTTTGTCACATCCTTTATATGATTTAATATTCGCATAGAGTATCATACTTGAATATTGTTGAAGGATTTTTTTAAAAACTTTTCAAAATTTATATGCAAGTGGGCTTGTTGTCATTTGCTGCTGTTGATATTTTGTGAATGACTTAAAACACAACCGTTATTTAATCTTCACATCAAACACATGCCGTTAAATTATCAATCAAAATAAATTGTTTAAAGAAAATTTAAACCAGCAAAGTCTTAAATAACCCTAAGGCACGTACTTAAAAGTAAAATAAATAAGAAATACGAATTTGATTTACTGAAAACTCTAACATTCATATAACCTTTCTTTGACTTTTAAATGAGGAGTTGGCATATGAACACAAAATCTGTAATGAATGCAAAAAAAACAAGGTTTCCATTTCCTTTTTTCTTTCCTAATTCAAGAATTTTTACAGTCAGCTTAAAATACAAAAATTAAAACTCTAGGAAAAGTTTAACTGTATGGGTACCTTTAATTGAGTAAACTTTTTTCTTAGAGATTTTCAGTTTAGATTTATAATCTTTTGAAGATAAGTACAAGAAAATACGGAAATCGTTTAAAAAATTTCTGTCTATTGCCAAAACAAAGGACTAGAAACACAAGTACGTAGAGGGTTATCTAAATTCTAAAGACATTTTATTAAAAAGCTTAAATTAGGGAACACAATTTATAAAACAAACCACGTTTACCAAAAAAGGTAGACTAAAAAGTAAAAATCATTTTCTATAACTGTTTCTTACGAGCCGTTTTTTCATAGCAATTTGTATGTTGTTGCTTTTTTTTCGAAAATCTGTTGATTTTTTGTCTTTTTTAACCCGAAAGTTCCTGGTAGAACTAAACATTCTTCATTAATCTGTGAAGAAAATTCGTTCAGTCTGGTGAATCTCTGGTTCAAATGTCTCCGTTTGGTCGCATAAGAATTATGTTCCTAGTTAAAAGTTTAATCATCGAATTAGATATCGAGTAAACTATCGTATTATTTTTCTGCAAACGATAGACACTGACGTATCTTTGCCATTATAACAAATTACAATACATTTTATTCGATATCGAGTGTCATAAAACCAAAGGAAAAAAATTGGATTAACTTTGCTCGATATCGTATGCGATAATTAGACCCCGGTAGTGGATTTTCAATGGCAAGCACTTGCCAAAAATCTGGTCTCCAGTTGGTCAGTAAAACTGGTGACAGACAATAGTGAATCAGTTTAGTTTCACTACTGACATTTCCAACAGGGTTGTTTTGGTGCTTAAAAATGGTGATGTATATTTGTAGGTATGTGTGTGTATTTTATTAAAATAAACAGATTAGAATGGGGGCTTTTAAGTTTTGTTTTCCTATACATACTTTTTTCTATTTACTGGTAATCTCTCGGCAAAAGTTTAGAACTTTGTTACTTAATTTACAAATTGTCCTTTTACTTCTACTCTCCTTGTGGTTTGTGGATCTTTCTAATGAAAATACATACAAGCTTTTTGTATTAAAAAGAGTAGACACGAAGGAGGGTAAGCGACAAATTATCGGCAAAATTGTATTTAAGTCTGGTTTATAAATTACCATAATTGTAAAAAGTTTTGTTATGAATATTTAAGGTTTCATAGAAGTGCTAGAATTTGTGTTTTGAATACTACAAATTTCGTAAGTATAAATTATGGTAATTGCTTAAAGCATATTGTTATAAAGCAATTTGGATGAGATATATTAAAATATATTGTTATTAGTTAATAACATTTATTATCCACTAAATTCCAATTAAGAAATATAAGAAAATACAAAAAAAATTCAAATGAACATGCACTTCCTCCCGCCTGCGAGCATAACAAACTCTCATCTACATCGAAAGCGTCTTTTTCTGCAGTGAAATATTGGTAAAAGAATTCTTCATGTTCGTCAACGGCTGACCCCGTAGTTTAAGGGAAAAAATTCAAATGCGGGAGAAGAAAATGCAGCCCTACAACAGGGCTGCCAGGTACTTTTTTCCTTGTCCCCAAAATGTTAAAAAAGAATCCCCAAATTAAATAACAAAACCTTAAAAAGTTAATCTTTTTTCTGAGCAAATATAAAATTTTTTTTAAAAATAGTAAGAAAAATGTTACTAAGAAATCCCCAAATAAAAATTGTTGAGTAAAAAAATCATTTTATTTTGTTTGTAGAGACTGGCTACAGCTTTTTTTTAATCCTTTTTATGCGATTCCAGTGAGGAATTGCAAGCAGAACAATATGCTGTTTTTGAAGACGAATTAGCCAATTTATAAGAATTTGGAGCTTGTTCAATCGGTTTTAGCCATCCTTAAAATCAACAATAAAAATACATTTATCTAATACTTCAATGCATCATAAGTACTTGCCAATAGCCCAGCATCCTTTTTCCCAAACTTTATTATATTGTCTTTCATATTTTTGGGAAAGACATATTTACTTGAAAATTGCCTTTAAAAAATCAAAAAGAGTTGTCAACGGTTTTAGATTCTTTTTTAAATTTTTCCTTTTTAAAACACTCACTCAAGAATAAAAATTTAAGTTTATTAAGTACCCTTAACAAAAAAAAATGGTAATCTTATCGTGTTTTCTTTTCTGACAATTATGTTCCATATATGCTACCATATTCGCGCGGGTTTTTGTTCTATTCTAAAAAAACATACAAAAGTGTGGAGAAGTTGTCGTTTTTCTTTCTAAATCTAAAACTGTGTGTAATTTTTTAAGTCGTGGAAAAATAACCAAACTACGTGATAAGACTACGTGATAAAAGACCAAAAGTCATGCACTTTTTTTATGGGTCCGAACTACTTTTGGCCTCGGTGTCATTTTTTTTTTTTTAAGTGATCATTTTCTCAGGCTGCAAAAATAAATGGCAAATTTGTTCCATTTCTGCCCCCCCCCAGTTATAATTGAGTGTGAGTTATAATTGAGTGTGAGATAACACCCTTTTTTCATCTGCGTTCAGTACATATTGCGTACAATTTGTGTTGTATTGTGATTTATGGTTATATTGTGATGGATGAAAAAACTTTTTGTTTTTCGTTTGTTTTACTTTTATTTAATAATTATTTTTTTGGGCATAATTTTTAACAACAGCTGACTTCAATCATTGAAAATTAGCTTTGCTAACGCTTATTGATTCAAAGAAAATTTAATGTTGAAAATCGCTACAACCGTGGTAAATACCGCTAAATAGTAAACACTTTGCATTTAATATTAAACACGCTAAATACACATTAGTGATGACACATTAGTGGGTGCGTGTAACCTGATAAATATATTACACAAATATAATGCATTATTATATTTTAGAAAAGAAAACACCATTAATTAGGACACTTTACACCGTATTAGTAGTTGATAAGAGTAAGATAAAAGTTTCAAAACTATTTTCATATTTTATATACGAAACAAAGAAAAATAAGCGTAAATGATAAAAGAAGGGAAAATATATTAAAAATTTGTAAAATCCCCAAAAAATGTCTACATATCCAAAAAAAAATCCCCATATGACTTTCTTTGTCTTTTTTGCTCGCATGAAATCCCCAAGTCTGGCAGCGCTGCCCAACAAAGGAAATTACCAAGGGAATTCTTTATGGCATTAATGCTTGTTTTTTAATTCCGTTAAGACAAGACATACATTTTTAATGTCTGAATCTTCAAAAAAAGCCCTCTTTAACAATTGCTTGGCCAAGCTTGGAAGTTTTGATTGTTTGAGAAAGTGGAACGCAGAACCTTGCTTGCTAAATCTTTTTTGCAACATATTTTATGTGTCCCAATTTGATGTTCAATTGCGGTAAAATAATTTTGTCTGACTAAACCAGAGGTTAAATTTAATACTTATGTATCTGTCCCACTTTTTAGGAGGAAACGGTCGCAGATGAAAACAACAAGATGAAGTTTTGTTAGCTGCGACGAAATGAAAAATTCCACAATTTTCTACCAAAAATTACTTATTCCTTAAGTTAACAATTTAATGCCTGCGTAACTATAATTTGCATAATTCTTGGAGCTTAATATCCACAAAAATTAATTCCTAAATGGACTATTGAATTTATTTGAATGATTGGAATTTCTTTGTATTCAAGCGTTTCCCTTATAATTATTTAATTCCATAAAAATGCTTTATTTTAACTCCAATACAATCTATTACTTTTGAATAAAACTATTTTATATCATTTAACTTGTAGTGTGTGAAAATTCATTCTAGGAATTAGATTCTTTTTGAATTACAAAACATTCAATATAGGCAATTAATCAATTTACGGAATTGTATGTCAATTGTAAATAAAAAAATTTATCTGGAATTTATTTCAGCATAACGATGAACTACACGCAGAAAAAAAATATGGTTGAAGGTAAAAGTATTGTAAGAGCAACAAACTAGGTTGCATTATAACAATGTTAATGTTTGCAGATAATGGCTAAAATTGACCATAACTATATTATGGTCAAAATTAACAATTATATGCTTAATGTTAACCAAAGGAAGAAAATGGCATATGTTGGAGGAACATACAAAAATACCAAAAGAGTTATTTATGGATATATTGTGTAATGGATTGCAGATATTTTAAATTAAGAGATAATTTTTACCAACAAAATAAGGGAATGCCAATGGATTCTTCAATTTCTCCAATAATTGCAGACATAATTATGGAAGAATTATTAAATGTGACCCATGATAAAATGGAGAAGAACCCAAGCATGATGACAAAATATGTAGACGACCTTTTTGGAATTTTAAAATTAAATCGATATGAGGAAACTCTAAAGACTCTTAAAAATCCTCAAGCATCTAGTGGACTTAAGATGTATGTAGGTACAACATTATCATCGCACAAATCAGACTTAAAATCAAATGACAAACCTTTAACACAAAAAACAGCACTAGCAGCCCACTGTGAAAAAACGGTGGGGTGCTTTAAAACCATGGGAGATAAGGCCATGATGTCTTTATTGCTCAATTGAATGGAAGATAAAGCCATAATGGCCTTATTGCCCAATCATTGAGAGGTAAGGTCATATTTAAAATTTTACGTAAGGAGAGATATAGCCATATTTTTTTCGCAAATGAGAGATAAAACCATATTTTTCCAGAATATTGTTACTTTACTTTAGTGTTTCCGGGAAAAGTTATTTTTTTATTCTTGTAACGCACGCAGGAAAACTTTATTCAGCGAAGCCACCTGCCGTGTCCTACTGGAGGAGAAAACCCTTAAGAGCGGCCGCAGGCCGCCACGCAGAAAAACTTTAGTATGCGAAGATAGATTTCAATACTTAACTTTAGTAAAAGGAAAAATCATTACCTTTTAATTATAAAAATAAGAAAACTATTGATCAATGTAAAATGCAAAAGTTCTTCAAAACTGAAATGAGAGATAAAGCCATTTTCTAAAATTACTTATGTGAGCTAAGGCCCATTCAAATGGACAAAAAAAAATAAAAGACTTCATCTCCCTTTTGAATGAGAGATAAAGCCATCATGGCCTTATCTCCCATGGTATTAAAGCACCCCACCGAAAAAACGGGACACAAACCAGACTTTGATAAGGTGAGAATACTTGTGGGAGAGAATAATTACACTAAACGATACATACAGGAGATGTTACATATTATAAATACACCAAAGGAAAAGAGAATTAACTACAAAACTGATACCGATAATTGCGCTCATATATGTATATCGTCATACAATAAACAAACACAAGATTAATAAACAAAAGAAAATCACTAGACAGTCTGTGGAGAAAACTTAAAACGATAACATCGGACAACACTGCATTAAATATTTAGTAAATTGTTTGTTATTAAAATTAAGAAACATGTTAAAAGTTACAATATTTTTTAGATCATAACTATTTCCCTCAGAATGACCAACAAAGTTGGTCGAAATATTGGAACTAATAAATAATAAAAATTGGCACAAAACAAGAGTTTTTATTTTTATTCTATTTGATGAAACAGACCTCAAGCCGAAAAATAAAAACATTACACATTTAACAAGTGAAAAACCTACATACACACAAAACAAAAAACGTTAACCATAAATCTATTTATGATTTAATTTCGTAATTTTTTTTTTTTTTTGATAATTGTTTTGTAATTGTTACAATTTGTTTTGTTTAACTTTTGTTAGCTTTCCTTTAATTAGCATTGTATATAATTGGTTTTCCAGCCCGTAATCTTTTAAGTAAACAAAAGTTGTATCTGTTACACGTTGTTTACATTTTCCAGTACTGACAAGACAGTAGCAATACACGAAAACTTTTTTACTAATACATGCACACTTTTCCAACTGTCTTGGAAAATTTTGCAGACAGTAAAATTGGACAGTGAGTAGACATTTGCTGGCAGTCATTTTAAGTTTTGTTCGTTTTAATGTTTAAGTTAAGTGTTATCTAAGTTCATTATAGTTTCTTTATGCTAGTTTTTAATTCACTTGCACTGCAACATTCACGTTTGACATTTTTTCCTAATTGCTGTCCAAACACCTACGCCACGAAGAGAGTTAGTAGTGTTTTGGAAACTTATATGTATTTTCTTACTTGGAGGCCACACGATCAAGTTTTGCCTTTCAATTTCTCTCAATTTGTAATACACTCTCACTTTTTTTACTAACACAGTCACACTTTTTAAATTGTCCACGAGATTGCTTTAAATGTTACCTTTTCATTTGTTTGGCAATTTAACGTTAAAAAAACAGCTGATCACAATTAAATTTTGTCGCTATCTTTTTAAGAACTATATTTCATCAAAATTAAATGTGCTTTTAAAAATGCTAGTGCTTTCTTTCAAAATACTTTGAGTCAATCTACTATTTTGAGTTGTTTCTTGGTCGGGAGCATATTAAAAATGAAATTGGTTATCAAATTGAGTGCAGCCTGTGCCACAGCTGTCAAGTCAAACAATTTTTGACAAGCAGTTTGTGTGAACAACTTGAAAGTTATTTATTGAACGTGTGTCTGCAGGGTTACTGTCTTGCCAGCATTGTCAAATGGAAACGCTGTTGTACGATTGCTTTTTATGTTTTTCGAGAAATTTCGTCTTTATGCCAGGCCTGGACACGTTCAATTTTTTTGGTGAATCTGTCACATTTTTTTATAATGTTCCCAGTAAAATTTTGCTTACTTTTTCAAAATGAATTGCTTCTTTAACTCATTATTTAGTAGCTTTCTTCTATAGCTACATCTATAACAACTTCTATAACTACTTTTTTCTGCATGTATTTAAGTAAAAAAATAATGACTTTCTTTTGAATGCGTTCATTTTGGGACATCCCTTGTAAAATTCATTGGTTCTTTCAGTAGAATTGTAAGTAGTGAATTTATGTTTTTCTGATTACTCAACAAATTTTTTTGTAGGCGAAGTTTTTACTGGGTTATAACTACCTCCACAAATTTTATTCTTCTGATGGCTAGATTTATTTCAATTTATTTTTTAAATCATTTTAATTGAAATATCTTATAAATTTATATAACTATTGCACCTCAAGTTAAAACTCCCATACCTGTACCCATTTTGTGTAACTTTAGGGAGAACTTCTCGCATTAAAAATATGTGAAACAATTTATTCCATTGGTTCTCGAAAAGTGAGAAAAAATTATGTCGGCAACTCATATCGAAATCTATCAATAGAGATTATGTCGTTACGTTATAAATGTCAAAATATTCCACTTGAAGCCGATGTAAAATTGCTGACGTTGCGAACACCAGTCAGACACGATGCCGAAAATACAACCGCCGGTTATACCAAATAATGTAAAGTTCGATTTTAATATTTGTTGTATACAAAGTAGCTTGAAAAACATTCGAAAATGTTTCAAAAATATTAAAAGTAAAATCAGCCATGAACAAAATACTTATCTCTTCCGTGTTTTTATTCATTGTATTTTGCATTTTGAATATAATTTTTTATTCGTGAGTTTTTTATTTTTGACAGTTCAAAGCGGGAACTTCTTCACAAAAATTTTACAGAAACACTTTGTCTTTAAATTGTCGAGTAATTTCCTTACGTGACAGCTATTACTTAACAAAAATGTTACAGGCAGCGATGCCACGACCAAAAACAATGGAAAGGACAAAATGCGATATAATTTTTCGAAATTTTTTGTGAAAGTGGCATCTTCTAAGTTAAAGTTAATACTTATTTTCTTTTTGAGATAGAGCTTTCAAGCTTTTTTAAAAAGAGCTCTTACAGGTAAAACGTTTAAAGTCTTGCTGTTATTTACAGATGCTGTTTGCCCGGTGGAAAATATAATCATAAAACCTTATTGTTTATCTAAAAAAGTGTTTCTGTTAAACGTATGATACATTAAGGTGGCAGATAATGGTCATCTACACTTCAAAATATATACATACCTTATATGGTTCAGTTGATAGTCTTTTAAAAGTTTAAGAATAATTTTAAAGTAGATTTAAAAAGTATTGGTTTTCGGTGAACAAATACCACACATAATTTTAAGAGTCAAAGATCGGAGCGGGTAGTACTTGTTCCAAACAAAAAATTAGTTATTTTAGTGTTGAAAAAAAGTAACGAAAATGAAAAAAAGCACACAAGTACACATAGGAAAAAAAAGTAAAAAAATTTTGGTTAAAAGTAACCAAAACGGGAACGCTGGTTACAGACGCAGTTTAGTCCGAAAAACAGTTGTTTGTTTCAATTGCTGGCATTTTTGTTTCATTTCTCACGTTTCAATCGAAATGTTTCTAAAAAACTAAATAAAACTTAGAGTGCAGTAAAAATTACAACTTAAATTAAATTATTTGCTTTTTCTAGTTTTATTTTTCAAATCTAATTATTATTTGTTAAAAAAAAAGTATAATTCTTCTTCGAATTGTTATCTTCAATTTTTAACATTTAGCAATACAACGTCGTAAGGACACAACAAATTTTTCTATTCACAAGTGGATGAATAAAATTGTATTTTTTGAAGCAATAAGCCATACGGCAGAGCTTGTTAATTGAACAAATGTTTTGTTCAATTCAACCACATAAAAAGTTTCAAGGCTGGTAAACATTTTATTGGTAAATAGAAACAAAATTTTGTTAATCGTTAATTTTATTGGTAAATAGAAACATAATTTTTTTAATCGTGATAATTGTAATGTTGTGGTGACCATAATGTGGTGTTTTTTAACCAAACTTCAACCATGATTTTTCTGCGTGTAGAAAAATTAAATTCAGGAAATATTTTATGATGAATGGTTTAAAATAATTTAAAATTTATATATTTTCGGCTGAATGAGTTCCAAATAGACTAAAATCTTTAAAAGTTTTGATTTCCTTCGTTTGATTCATTACCTTTGTGCAACGTTAAACTTTGCATCAAAGTAAATTACAATATTCAATAATTTGTTTGTGTTCCTTTTAAACGAAAATACTCGTTTTCGTTTCTTCTTTACTTTTATCTGATTAAAATTCTTAAAAAAACATTGAAATAATGATTATTCAAGAAATAAATGAAATTTTTCTTGTCTATAAGTCAAAAGTAAAAAAAATTCAACAGATAATTTGATTTATGTACATCCTTACATACATATGTACATATGTATGTATGTATGTATGTATGTACATATGTATGTATGTATGTATGTATATCTATACTTATGTATGTATATATTTTTATGACTTTATTTCTAAAGAAAATGACATAAAAAAAATGGAACTATTCCAAAAATAAAATTATCTTCTAGCAAACAAATCAATTACGACAGCATGGCACATTAAAGCAACATTAAAATAATTTATAACTTTTTATTAATAGAAAAGCATTTGAGTTATAAATAGACATTACAAAAATTTCTTATGTGCTGTTTTCCCAACACAAGGGACTAACGGTGTAGTAAAGCACTCAGTATTTGGAGTGTTATCCATATAAATTTTACTATACGTTAAGTCACTTGTGTTGTGAAAACAGCACATTAATATCGAAAATATGTTTTCGAAAAAGCTTTTTAAAAACTCAAATGACAGTTATGTTCAAAGACAAATAATGTTAAGCGAAAAAACGTGACCATCTCTTAATAAATTGTGTATCCCTACCAACAATTTAAAAAAAAAAAACGAGTAAATTAAATAGCATACAGAGGAACATATCGTATAAGAAACGAGGAAGAATGTATAGTCATTCAAGGGCAACCATTAGATAGTCAACAGCAGAGTATTTAGAGATACATTTTCGAGAGTGTACCCTACATGGGACCCATGTGCAATCATGGACCCAAAAGAACAAAATAACGGTTAAGGTTAAAATTTGAATAAAAGTTTTTCTTTGTCGAATTTTATCTAGATAGCAACATTAATATAAGATTTGTTTGCCTTTAAGTGATTTAAGGTCAAAAATGGTCGGATTCCATTTAAGCTGGGCAAGATAATTTGGGTTGCAATAAAATAAATTAAGACCAAATTAAATCTCAATACCACATGTAATTTTGGTTCGATCTTGCGCACAAGATTTACGTGGACAGACAACCAGCCAGCAGGACAGAAGGGCGGATATCGTTAAGGGGTCTGTGCACGGTCAAGAATTTCTTATCAATAGCTATGGTAGTATTAGTGAAAATGTGTTTTAAAGTGTGACACCGACGGTACTGGATGGAAAATCAAAAAATTTAGATATGAAGGCAAACATTACGTCCAGCACACGTACACGAGTGAATTCGTCGTGACGTCAAGCATTTTGACCGTGTACAGACCGCTTTAGATTGACTCAGAAAGTGATTCAGAGCCTAATATTAACTCATAAATAAAATTAAATTTTGTACAATTGGATCGTGGTAATTTTAAAATTTTCATAAATTTTTAATCCAAATTTTGATAGTTTAATAAGGCTAAACTTCATTAAATTTCATTTTAATTAAATTATTTTTTGAAGAAAGGTATTTTACAACATGAAATGAATTAAAATTTATAGACCATTTTTCATTCTTGACTGACACTGGGCTCAAACCCAGGCGTTTTACAATCCGCAGCAGCACAATTTTGCACCGTTTGAATCTTCTATTCTAACGAAGTTTCTAACAATTTTTGTTTTAACAAGTTTTTTCTAAATCTCCTATTTAACAAAACGTTACTAAAATAAAAAGTAAACGGCAGCATTGATGCGAATTTTTTCTTTAGAACTATTTTCAATTCAGCTTTAATATTTGTGTTTGTGTGCGTTTGATTACAAAAAAATAGTCAAACACATATCATTTCCCAATAAAAAATTGTGCTTCGAGCGAAGGGAGAAACGTAAGAGTTTCGCTTACAATCTCGCTTACGGAAGGCATGAATTTTATATGGTGAGTTCCCACATTTTTGACACAAAAAGTGCTTTATTCAACGCATATAAAAATTTGTGAGTGCAGCTATTAGATTAACCCACTGAATGTTTTTTACAGTTATTTTTAAATACTCTCCCTTACAAAACTGCTTCGTAGTAAGATAATGCCGTGGCACTTGAAATTTAATTTTTTTTTTGTAAAACTTTTTTATTTCTTTTAAATGTACCATTAGTCCTTCTTAAAAACATAAAATTTTTTATTGGGTTGTTTCTAACTTACCTACCCGCTATCTCTGCTCTTTAAGGTGGCTCCCATACAAAATTATCAATACAGAATAGAAACAGTGTTGCCGAAAATTTTAGAGGAAAAATTAGCGAAAAAATCTGCAAAATCTGCGTAAAGGATTTAAAAATCTTCAATAAATCTTCAAAACACATTTATTACATTTTTTTATGTAGTTTATATAGAAAAAGATATTACAATTAATTTCTAAATATGTTCCCGAATTTAAAATCAACGGTAGCTTAAAAAGTCGTTCTGGAAAATATGAGTGGTCCTCGAATTAAGTTGAATAAAAAAGGAAATATTTTTTTGAACTTTCAACACAGAAAAGTTTTAAAAATTTGTTCGATTTTAAGAACATGGCTTTTAATTTTTGGATATTTTAGCACTAAAAAAATCTATCCATTTAATTTCTCAGGCTGAGTAAGGATTATTCACATGTTTGTTATATTCAACAACTAATCAAGTGTTGCCAAAACTTGGTGACTAAAAATGGCTTAATTTACGGAAAAATGGGCTTAAAGCCTTTTTAAATAAAAACACATTAAAATGCAATAACAACACACAAAAATAATTAATTTGTACGATGAAATTGTAAGTTAAGATCAATGTGTTAAATAAGAACTAACGTAAATTAATATTTTGATAGATATTTAAAAATTAAATCATCGATGAATTCGATGCCGTTATTGTTCATCTCATAGGAATCACTCGTGCTTATAAGTTTTAAATAGTTTGAAGGTAAATCATAATCACGACAGCATTAATCCAACACCTTTTGAGTCCAGTTCTACAATAAAAAACAAGTAAGAAAGTATAGTCGGTCAAACCCGAATATATGATACACTAACTTTAATACTCTTGTTCACTTTATTGATATACAACTTCTAACTATTTGGCGTTTTTTTAACAAAAATATAAAAAATAATAATAAAAAAAAAAGGCGTTTTGCGACACATGAACTTTTTAAAGATGAAGGTAAAATATAATCTGACAGCCCTATTTTTTACAGCAAAATTAGGGTTTTTCTCTCTCTTTCCTTTTCATTCAATCTTCTATGGATATAACGGTTAAAAGACTTTCGAAAAGTTTTGATGTTTTCCCTCTAAAAAAAATAAGACAGTTTATTTGCTGTTAATGTCAAACTTTTTTATGTTTATGCTTAGAAGCTTTTATTGCTTTGCTCTTTACTAGTAGCTGGCAAAGAATCTTAAGTAAACTATAAACAAGTTTTAAATATTGACTTCAGTTTTCAATGAAAAGCCAATGAGATTTAAGAAATTATGTAAAAAACTTAAATTTTTATTGGGTAAAAGAATTACATGCATACATACATACATACATACATACATACCTACATACATTTACTCGACCTTAGCAGAATTTCTTATGATATTCAATGTTTTTTACCGTTTAAAAATTTAAAAACGTAATTTTTGTAATTGGTAATCACCAATTACTAACATTTAAACGAAATTAGCAATAATTTCAAAATGCTACTGGCATTTTGGTTGCTCGTATAATTTCAATGTGCTTTGAATTGCAGCGAACTTTTGTTTACGATAAATAATAACTAAAAATAACATTCGAAAATTCTATTAACATTTTTTATAACTTCCTTATAAATGTTGCTACATATGGACATCAAAATTGGTAACACATACAAAACACCTTCCTAAAATCACTTAAAGGCAAAGAATTTTCGTATTAATGAAGAAACAGTCGAATCTCAAAAATTTAACCGACATTTCCAAGGGCTGTTAACTTTTTCGAACTAAAAATACAAAAATAAAAATAGAATTTTCGGATATTACACACTAAGTTTATTTCAATGTCCTAATTTTTATCATTACAATCAGCCGCCGACTGATTTGACGTTTGGCCACCTAGTAGCTGAGATTTAACACCGTTGCACTATTATTTGTGGCGTGCCGTCAAAGATAAGTGTTACACCGATAAACCAGAGACAATTGACGCTTTAAAGGACAATATTCGTGAAGCCATTGGTGGAATACAGCTGCACACAATCGATAATGTGCTTAATAATTGGACCGATAGTGTAGGCTATTGCATGGCCAGCGGATGCAGCCATTTGAATGAAATTATTTTCCATTATTAACCGGAAGGATTGTACTTTCAAATAAAAAAAGAAATTTGAGAAAATATTCAGTAGTTTTTTTTTATAGCATTTTCAAAAAAAAAAGTTATTTGGCGGACCCTGTATTATTTAAGACGGAAACTACAAAGTTTTAGTTAATGTGCTGTTTTCACAACACAACCTTGCCGGAAATTTGAAAATAGAACAAGTTCAAAAAGAAAGAGCTCATAACCAGTGAAAGGAGAACCAATTATTTAACTGGTATCTGAAGAAGAAAAAGGTAGAAAAAGTACTTAATTACAGTACAGTCTTCACCGGGGTGTGACACATTTTTTGGGACTTTTTTAATTTTGGTTCTTAAATTTAATTCTAGGACTTGTTTTATTGAAATAACACTACATTGTAGTAACTGACACTAAACACGTGCATTAAGAATTTAATGTGTGACTGGTCAAATGGTGTCATTTCACCCCCTCCAATGACAACTCCATGCAAAAGTGATGGGTCTTATTCATATAAAGTGTTAGAACTAGACCCGGTCTCTACCACCAAAGACCTATCAAGGGACTATTTTGGTATCAGCTCGCTTCTCTCTAGGTTGAAGTGATTGAACGTGTAGTAAAATGCATATTAAAAGCACTCAGTTTTTTGAGTGTTTTTATATAATTTACCCTACATGCTCAATCACTTGTGTTGTGAAAACAGCACATGAAACCACCAAGTTAAGTTTTGTTCAATTCAGTTTGTTTTGGTAACTCACTCATGTTTTAAATGCTAAAAAGGAAATTTTGCGAAGCAATTTTCATAAAATAACAAGCAAAATTCTTATTTGTGTATGCAAATTTGTGGTCAAAATGATTTTGTGCTCATTGGGATTTGAATATGTGGAAGGCATAGAAAAATCCACTTACCTTTGTGTACGCGGCTGTTGTTGTGCTTTAAGCATTTGAGCTGCATCCTCATTAAAGTGATCATCTTCAATTGGTTCGCCATCGATTCCCGTTAAACGACGATAGATTTCATGGGGAACGTCATCTGCACCACTTGCACTATTTGTAGCTGCTGCTTTGTCATTGTTGTTTTTATGGTTGACTGGATTTACTTGAAAACGATTCGGTGGTCTATCGACCGACCCCAACTCAAACGAAGAATACTCCGACATAATGTTTTCAATTCTCTTATTAAGGGCTCTGTTACTTATTTAATGTTGGTTAGTTTGTTGGGTGTTTGTGGGTGGAATTATTATTATTTTTTTTTTGTTGTTGTCTTTTACAGTTTTTTGTGTAAAACTCAGTTTATAACAGAGCAAACTTTTTCTTGCTCCCTTGAGACATCCAAACGAAAATAAGTTTAAAGTTGTTCACTGTTTTTTATGTGACGACATCCGATGGTTGCGATGATGGTGCAGATGAGGATTATTATGTTTTGTCAACAATGTCAGATCGAAGCACGCACACACAGTCGTACAAAACAGGATTATGTTTGTTGTCAAGGCAATAAGGAAATCTCTTTGTTGTTGTTGTATTTTATATGTAGGTATGTATGCACTTGAAGTTTAATTGATACTCTTTTATTTGTAAATGGCTTCTGAAAGATTTTTTTGTTTTTGCCTTTTTAGGTTCGGCTCATCTAATGTGTAGCAGAAGAAGAAGGTTCTTTGTTGGCAAAAATAATCGCAATTTATACAAAAATACATAAATAAGCTGTCAATATTGTCATTGTTGCTCTTTTTTTCTTGTTACTGTTGTTACATTTTGTGACAGCATTGATTTTTCTTAATTTTTTTTTTTTCTTTTTTTTCCTTCCTCTTTTTGTCTCTACTATTGTTGCAAACGTAAATAAACGTTAATGTGCTTCATAAACACATGTTATGTTGTCGTTGTTGTTATTGTTATTATAAATTGTTATTGTTTTAAAAAGTAATGGTCTGTTGGGAATTGTGGTTGGTTGGTTGGTTGGTTGGTTTGTTTATTCACTGACCTCTACTAAGGTGACAGTGCGAAATAAAAAAATCTGCAAAGAAAAGAAGAAATCGCCTTTTTAATTATTTAATTATAAAATATTTATCAAAAATTCAGAAATGCAAATGCAATTTAGTAAATAATTAAAGTTTTGTGGTGAAAATATGTTGGCTTTTAAAGTGTTTTGTGTATTTTCTTTATCACGCTATTTTTCAGCTGTCCCACCAAAACCAAGAGTAGTGAAATAATTCAATATTTTTCTTTCTCTTCGCTATGACATTTATCAATATTTTTTATCGTATATGTAGGTACAGTTCGAAAATAATTTATCAATAAATAAAAATAATTCTTAAATTATTCAGATTTGAAAATATGTATTATTTTTTTCATTCAATAGCAAACAAAATGTTCTAGGTATTAAATAAATTTTTTGTCTTCCAACGAAAAAAAATTATGTAAAATAGAATTTTATATTAAAAAAAACTTTGGAAATGCTAAAATTACATTACGGAATCCATGTGAACTTTTTATCTTGTTTACACTCTCACTAGCGCATTGTGTACGTGTGTGTGTACGTTAACACCATTCAGATCCTAATAAAAATGTTCCATTTTAAAGACCTAATTTTAACCTAGAAATTTTTATTTTTTCGAAAAATAACGTTAACAAAAATTTTCCTACTTCCTTTCAATCTTGTTTCTAGTTTATTTATTGGCCAAAAGTAAAAAAAGACATGCCAAAATCAACATCTGTGGGTATATTTTTTCTTAAATGTGGATTTACCACAACAATATAAATGCAAATACATGGGGTTTGTTACCGAGTTAAAAAAAAGCAATTGAGAGCAGTAAAATAAAAGTTTTGATACCTACAAGTGAATGTGAGTTTGTTTCTAATGTTGATTGAAATATTGGTAAATTCTTCTTACCCAGTTACATTCTGTACTCAGAATTCTTCGCTTAGAAGTAACACTGAGTTTTCATTCGCTTAATCCATATTGTATAATGTATGTACATGATACAGTACACAAACAAAAATTCTGGCCAATTTTTTTCAATTAAACCATCAATCAAAAATAAAATCAGTGTTAATTAAAAATTTAATGAAATGAATTAGACGATTTCTTATATATGTCAACAATATTAAGGCAAAAAATGTTGTTAATATTAAAAAAAAAATTTAATTGATTGTATTTTTTTTTTGTCTGTGTACTACAGAAAGTAAAGGAAGAGTTAAGGCTCAGTTAGCCGGGAGTAACAGCAATAGTAACCTTACCGTAAAAAAGTAAGACCAACCTATTTCTTACAGATTGAGACGTAACATCTTACCGCTAACTATAATCGTTATAATTGCTTTACATGCAACAAAATGAATCATCTGATTTGCAACGTTACTGTTACTCCCGGCTTACTGAGTCTTTAGTCTTTACTTTCTGTTTCTGTTCTGTTTCGTGCCTTTCTGTTACGAAAATTTAATAGCTACATTTGCTGTAGTAACTTATCCGCTATTTATGACAAAGTTATTAGTTTTGCACCGTCCACTGTTTTATTTAAATAATTTTTGAAGAAATTAAATTTCATGAATATAAAAATAAAAAATCCGTTTCTTGCAGTAAACATATGTTTGTGTTTCTTTATTATTTAATTTGCTGTCACTTACAATTACTTGTCAAGTTTTTGATTTTAATAGATTGGACCACAACAGACAAAATAAATAAAACTAATGAATTTTACAGTCAGCTGATTTGCAACAGAACAGAAATTAAAGACTAATTCTGCCGTATGGCTCAGTTAGGCGAACGTTGCTGTACCCGTAATGTACCGCAAAAATAATAATGGACCACCTGATCCATTTTGATCAAATGGACTACTCCATGGACTGGTCCGATGTAATGCAAGCATGGACCATGTCATTGTTAAAAAGTGTTTGTAGTGAGACGATATGTCTTCGTTTTTTAACGACATGATTTCGTTTTTTAACGAAGTTAAAACTAATCCTCTTATGTTTACAATGGAGTAGTTTTAAAACTACTCCTTTGTAATCTAAAGCTGGGTTATATGGTACTGCCCTAGGACATCGTAATGTTAAATAGGCCGTGTTTTTTCATACCTTTGGGTTACTTTTGGACTAGTCCTACTCCCTTGTGGGCTACAATAATGCTTTGTTTGCTCCAAAACACACAAAACGCATACTTGGTACTGGGTATACTAAGAAAGATTAATGAAAAAGTAGATACATAAACATTCAAAACTTGTATCTAGTCGAGTCCCTTTCACGTCCGGTGCGGTAGTTTAAACAGAATTGGGAACCGAAATTTCTGCTAGAACTGCAAGAAGACGGCTAGTAGTACTAAATATATTCGTAAGATCCTCAAGGAACCTGACAATGCTTGCTCAAGGAAAGTGTCACTGCGTACAAAAAGACATCGTCAAAATCGACTAATATTCGCTAAAGCTCATAAGGAAAGGGATGACCCTATTCATGGAAAAAAGTTAAGCTATTTGCTTTGGTCGAACGAATCTAAAATCAATTTAATTGGAAACGATGGTAAAACATGGGTAAGGCGTCCAAAAATGCGCAGAATTGAACATACGTTACACATTTAAGCAAGGAGGAGGTAACATAATCTTGTGGGGATACTTTTCCTGACATGGTGTTTGGCCATTATTTTGGATAAAAATAATTTTGGACCAATATTTGAACATCAAATAATGCTGCCATATGCGGAGTGGGAAATGCCACTTTATTGGCTGTTCCAGCAAGATAACGATCCGACATAAACTTAAAGTCTTGCCAAATAACGGATTTTGGACAACGGAGTGGATTTTATTTCTTGGACTGCGCGCGCAATCCCCGGCTCTAAATCCCACAAAAAATTTATGGAAGATTGTTAAAGAAAGGTTTGGACCAATAAAATCCTAAAATAAAGATCATTCAAAAGGCATGGTATGCTATTCCAAACCAGATTTATTGTGGCTTGGTGGGTTCCGTGCCAAAACGATGTAAGGATGTGCTTTCTTATAAAGGACATGTGACCAAATATTAGGATCAAAGTATGTTTTTTTTAACGTTATTGTAATTTTTTCTTATTTACCCTATTTTATTGTTCATTATTATTAATTTATTAAATTTAGTGAATTTTTTTAAGTTTTTGTTAAAAATATTAGCAACGAATTTAACAAGGAATGTAAAAACAGAGTATGTGGTGGTGCGCTATCAAGTGAAAAAATTGGTATTGTGTGTATGTAAATTCATTATTATTGCTGAAATTATATTGCATATAATATTTATTATTTTAAATAAAAAAACAAACAATAAGATAAAAAAACGTTTTTTATATTTGCTAATATTTTCGGTAGGGGTTGCACATTTTCATGTCATCGTACGTGACAATTGTATGTCTTCAGAAAGTTGGAAATATTTCAAAATAGTAGTAACTGGAAAATAAGTTTAGCGTTATGTTACATTTAAAGCAGACCTGTGGAGTTAAGGTTTTTGTACCGGAGTCAGAGTAGAAGTACCCACAAAAACAAGCGACCACGACTCCAAAAATAAGCTATTAAAAATGTTATGAGCCAATTACTTTTTTCTGTACATTTGATACTTAAACCGACAGGCAACTAACAAGCCTTCTCTATGAATAAATTTTGAAAAAATAGACTTCTAAAAACCAGGAACTGCCCTAATGCTTCGAAATCCCAATTAAAGTCATTTAAAGGATATATGAGTGTTAAGTTACATGCACATTTTATATATTGTATGTATAACACAGCGTGACAGTGAAAGCACAACTTTTTAAGGACCGTTTTTAGGCTTTTTTTACACCATTCACCGAAGGTTAAAAACAACGACTGCCTCTAATTTTATCCAAAAGTCCCTTGTTGTTTTTTTTGAGCATCGTGTTTATTAAAACACAACATCCAAAAAATTGTGGGCGGGATTAGCCAAGTGGGCGTGGCACTTCACATGCAAAGACATTAAAGATTTCTGTATATCTAGAGAGCGGCAAGAGCCAAAGTTTTCAAATTAGATAAAAGCATATTTTTTATCAATACACAACATCCGACAATTTTGGCAGCAATTGGACAAGTGGGCATGGCACAAAGTTGATTTAGTTATATTTTAGGAACGGTTGTGAAGGGTATAAAAGATTCGGCACAGTCTCATATAGCACTCTTAGTTGTTTTATTTTAAAATTTTCGATGACACCCTCAAAATCTTAAGTAATTGATGAGAAAACATTTTCAAAAAGTTTATGGACAAAACAATTTTTGTATTGGTTAAGGGCCAATGTTGATTTTGAATAAAACACAAATTATTTAGGAAATTATGGTCATTTCTTTTTATTATGATAATTTTGGTATGATTCAATTGTGTATGGAACAAAATATCGGCCAAATGGCAGCCGCGACCTCGGCGGCACACCTTCATCCGATAGTCCAAATTTTGTTGGCGCAATTGTTGAAGTGGACGACTCTTCAGCCACACTATCGCGAACAGCAGCTGCAGTACGAGCTGTACGATTAAATTAACCGAAAAAAACACAAAGTACACGATATGCATTTTGATTTGAACGCCCATTTTCATAATAAGCCGAATAACTTAAGTTCGTTGCTCGGTTGTGTGTCTTTGCATGGTTCAAATTGAGTTTGTCTGAAATTGAGAAACGTTATAGAACTGCAGATAAGACCTTGACGTTTAGGTGTGGTTCAGATTCAACACCGGCCCTTAAAATTTAACCGCTATGTGTATTAGCCACCTTGTCTCTTATTTTTTTTTTGTGTAATTTAAAAACATGTTTAAAGAGCCCAGAAGTTTACTTGTCGAAATACGTCTATATGCTTAAATTACAAAAAATTTTATATAAAAAATATCAGAGTTTCAAAACGTCCACTCGTTCATAAGTGAGTATTACCAGGTTAAAATGTCGCTGCTTATTTCCAATCACGAATATGACGCACTTTAATTATTTTCGTTCGGAAAAACCTAAAAAAAAATATCGTTTAGATTTTGGAAGTGTTTTTGTTTTTCTTCTTTAATATTTCGCATAACAGGTGCTATAATGTTCGCTATATCGTTAAAAAAGTTTTTATTATTTTTTTAAAGTTTTTTTGTCTCACAGTGCAATTTTTTAAATTAAATTCGTATAATATAGGAATGTACATATTGCATTATTTTTATAAATAAATATATGTATGTATGTTTGTGTTTCGCTTTAAGCCTTAACATCAGTTATTTATTATCCTTTTTATTTTGTTGCTTGTTTTGTTTCGTTATACAAACAAACTTTGATGGGATTTAAAACAAAAAGTTCAAATAAAAACGACTTTTCTTCAAGTTTTTTGTTTACAAGAAAAGAAGCAATTGATTGCAGAGTTATTGAATTTTCAGTGATAAAGAAAGAGAATTACATAATGTAAACAGGACGAAAGACAGCAAGACAGCAAGACATTATACGCAAATGTTCCTTGATGAATTTAATGTTTTTGTTACTCTAAGGCCATAATCTCAAGCAAATTATTACATTGAATGTGGTTAGATAATATAAATTGTCGATTAGAAACAAAAACCATTAATGTCAAACATTTCGTGGGCTTATTTTTTTCTTAGTTGGCATAAATATTTTACATCTTCTTTGCGCCGACTTTTTTGTAGGCGTTTCCTTATTGACCCAAAAGCTTTAGATTGTAAGACACATCTGTCTACACACGTTTGCTATTTGAAAAACATTTTTTTAATAAAATAAAAGTGTAAGAAAACAAAAATTGACAATTTTTTTTTTCTCTTGTTACTTTTTCAATATGCTTAAAAATAAAATTTATACTTTACGCATAGATAAATTTTCTTTTTATCAAAGCAATTTAAAATCAATTTATGGGGTCCTACCACTTAACAAATGTATAAACTTCTACTTCTTATTTATAAAACAACAGTTTCCTGTATACATTACAACCGATACAATCGATATGAGTCCGTCCCTACATGCCGCATAACAGAATAAAAATTCATAAATAAGTCACGGGGAATTCACGTATCAAAGATAACTTAAGCGCTTAACCAAAAAAAAATGTCAAGGTGAAAACCAGTGTTGTAGTAAAATGAAGTGGTGTGCGTGCCAAGAGGAACTTTTCGCGCTAATTTTAAATCTTTAGAAGATTTGAATATTTTAAGATTTTGTTTATGGATTGAAAAAACAGTAAAGTAGGTATCTTCTACAAGTACGTTTAAAGAATGTTTTCTCTATCTGTTTTTGTTTATTGAACAAGTGTAAATATTTTTTTGAAATTTAATGGTGTTTACTTTCCTGACAATAATGTTCCATAGGTGTTACCATTCGCGCGGGCTTTCGTTCTATTCATAAAATAAATGCAAAAATGGAAAAAGTTGTCGTTTCCCTTTCTAAATATGCTGCAAAAATAAATGGCAAATTTGTTCCATTTCTTGCCCCCAGTTAGAATTGAGTGTGAGATAATACCTTTTTTTGCATCAGCGTTAATTACTTTTTTTATGCAAGCAAGTATTTTTTATTAACTTTTTCTTGTGTTTGGGTAGAATTTGTGTTGTTTTGTGATTTTTGGTTATATCCCTGCAGATTATATTGGACTACGTGATCTATTTTGATGAAATGGACTTCTCCCTGGACTGGTCCAATGTTATGCAAGCATGGATCATGTCATTGTTAAAAACAGTTTGTAGTGAAACGAAGTTGAAACTAATCCTCTGGAGTATACCATGGAGTACATAGTTTCAAAGCTAGACTACTCCGTTGTAATTCAAAACTGGGTTATATGGTCCACTCCCTGAACATCGTAATGTTAAACAGACCACCTTTTAACCATATATTTGGAGTATTTTTGGAGTACTCCTACTCCTTTATGGACCACTCTTTACATGCATGTATAGACTAGTCCCGTTATCAGCAGGGATCGTGATGGATATAAAAACTTTTTGTTTTTTTTTTGTTTTACTTCTATTTAAAAACTATTTTCTTTTGGCGCCAATTTTTAACAACAGCTGACTTTAATTAATGTAAATCAGTGTTGTTAACGCTTATTGGAATTTAAATAAAATTTCTTCAACAGCGGTGAATATTGCTTATTATTAAAAACTTTGCACTCAACATTTAACAGTGTTGAGTGTAAAACTTAGCTATTGTTTTGTTCCATTGTAATTTACAAAAATGTATCACTTTATAAGGGTGCGTGTAACCTGATAAATATATTACACAATTATAATGCATTATTATTTTTTAGAAAAGAAACACCATTAAATTTCTTCGGAAGCATTATTTTTTTTCAATAAAAATTTTATAAACAATAATAAATGTATAGGAAACCGAAATTGAAATTGTGATAAATTTGGTATTTTTAATTCACAAACCAAGTCTCGCATTTCGACGATTTAAGTATGCTCGAAATCGGTAATGCAAACCCGACTCTTAGCATTACATTGTAAATGAGGAGTTCCATAATAAAACGCTACCATTTCACTTGTGTTGTATTTTTTTTTTAACCATAAAAATGTTGTTACAAGTATGTATTATATTTAACTTGAATATAAATCAAAATAAGACCTTCAAAACTAATGGCAGTAGGCTCATACTTGAAACCCATTTCGAACATTTCTTGATCTCACATTAATTTTAGAGATATTTTTACATAACAAAAAATATTTAATTCTATGTTAACTTTTAGCTTCTGCAAAAAAATTGTTAGTGTTGGTCCAAAATGGGTCATTGTTCCCATACAAAGCCTCATCCCGTATATCACACCGGAATAACGATTCAATTTTATGCAACAACTCTTAAGTTATTTGCATCCTAAGAGGTGCATAGTTTGTTTCCTAGTTTCCATTGATTTTTCTCTAATATCTTGAAGCTTTGAATCTAATAAGCTGAAAAATATTTAGGCACAGTACCACGATGTCGACAAGAACATTTCTTTCGTAAATTTGTATTAAAAACAAAAACAAATTTTAGTTTTTTATTATTGTTTTCAATGTAAATATGCGAAAGAAATTTTCTTGACGACATCGTGGGCCTGGCACTTAATGATTTTTTGTTTTTTTTATTATTTGATAACAGTGAAATTTGTGTATGTATATTAGACCGTACCTCAAAAAAAATCCCCTCACACCCTTTAATATAAAGTATTTTTGCAAGGCGGTTTAAAAAAAAATTTTTTACGAAGATTTCGCCTTTTTGAATTTTTTGTTATATCGTTTAAAAGACCAAATTTCGTAATGATAGCGCTATTCGTTACGGTTTTAGGCGTACTGAAGTGTTTTTCGAGAGTTTGCTTTACATGAGGCCTATTGCAAATTATGGACGAAAAAATTGAGAAAATTTTATGGTGTAATTTCTAGTCTAATAAAACTGTGACAAACCAGTCATCTCAAGACAAAAACTTGGATGTATCATTCTCTAACATCTGACTGTAAATTCAGAATTTATAAAAGGGACCACCTTGCAGAAGTACTTTATATTAGTGGGTGTTCGGCGTTCTTTTTTATGCTTGGCAGGTGGTACGCTCTAATAATGTTAACATAATGTATTATATAGAATTGAATTCAATTTAAAATGAAAAAAAATAATATACAAAACTATTTCGTATCGTTATAAAAGCTCTTTAATTTAAAGCTGAACATTAAAAAATAGCTCTTAGTTTAAAGCAGCCCATACACTATTCAATTCAATTGTCAACTGAGTCGGTTGTTGTCCAAATCAAAGCGTGTATGGCTTCTTCAATTGATTAGTTCGACGGTTATCGAGTTGGTTGAAGAAAAATAAAAAGATTTTGATTTTTTCAAGTTGACTACTAAGTTTTTCAATTCGATTGTACTGTGTGTGCTCGAGTCTCTTGATCAGCTGTCAAAATTAATGTTTGTAGTTTTCTTTTGCAAAAAATAATAGTTAATTATTCAAAAGATTGTCTTTTATTTCATTTAATTTAAAATTAATTTAAATTCTTTCCATTCAGTTGATGAAGTGTGTGGAAAAGCATCAATTCAGTTGAAATTGAATTGAAACGTGTATGGGGCGTGGAGCGAGTAAAAATAGGATTTTTTTAATTTTTTTTTTTTTTGTTAAAATGTTTGATTATCTCATTTAAATACATACATAAAACTATATATCAGAGAAAGCCGGATTGAGAATCAATATTAAAAAGACCAAAGTTATGAGAATAAACTCTGAAAACTCGAATCCCTTTTTAATAAATAATGAATTATTAGAAGAAGTTGAAGCATTCTGTTATCTCGGAGCTGTAATAAATCGAACTGGTGGATCGAGTGAAGACATTGTAGGCCGAATAAAAAAGGCCACACAATCCTTCGGCCAGCTCAGTAAAGTATGAAAATCGTCCTCATTATCACGCCGCGTTAAAATCAACATTTTCAACACTAATGTAAAATCAACTCTTTTATATGGATGCGAAACTTGGAACACTGCCTCCCGAGATATTAACACATTGCAAGTTTTCGTAAATAAATGTCTCCGAAGAGTTTTACGAATCTTCTGGCCAAGAACCATCTCAAACAACAATCTGTGGGCTGAAACACGTCAAATACCGTTGTATGTAGAAATTCAGAGGAGAAAGTGGAACTGGATTGGACACACACTCCGTAAGCCACAGTCCGATCTTGCCAGGAATGCTATCGAATGGAACCCGCAGGGAAGTCGCAGAAGAGACCGACCAGCACAGACATGGCGTAGGCAAATTTATAGCGAGGCTAAAAAAATGCACAAAAGCTGGAGTGAAGTAAAAAATATTGCGATAAACAGATCTGAATGGAAGAAGTTTGTTGAGGCCCTATGCTCCTTATAGGATCGAGGGGAATATATATATATATATATGTACGTATCGAAGTATTTGCTGGTAATTTGTTAAACTCAAAAACTATTTAACAAAAACTTCGATTAAAACTTTATTTCTTATCGAAATCAAAGAACTATACATTTTTTATTATGTATGGGTTATGGGTTATGGCTTAACCCAGTGGTCTTCTGCGTCTACAATGTGCTACTTTTTGAGAGATATTCTTCTCCGATTCCAGTACCAATTGTGGAAAATTGTACACGTACTAATCATCAGATATACAGAATTCAGTTTTTGTTGTTGAGTGGGCGTTCATGTAATTACGCCCACTTTTTCGACAGATGTGCTTCATTTAAAAGCAAGCTATTTGTGCCACCCCACTTTCTAATAACTCCTACGTTTTGACTTATGTTGCGTATTGGTAGCCTATTTCTTTCAAATTTAGAAACTTTAGCAATTACCGCTTGAACAATCTTATTATTTCCTCTTACCGTTCTTTTAAAATAAATAAGTCCATTTTTTGTCATGCCTACTTCTACGTGTCGGAAGACAGTTGTGCCTAAATTGGAAGCTTCGGCATTTGCCGTTCTCTAGGTATACAGAAATCTATAATGTCTTTGTATAGAAAGTACCACGCCCAGTTCTCGCATCCATTTTTTTAGTTATGTTTTGTATTGATAACCCAGCTATGTGTGCCTTTTCTAATTCCGCCTACATTTTGTCGGATGTTTTGTTTTGATAACCTAGACAGTTGAACCTAATTTGAAAACTCTGGCTCCTGCCACTCTTTAGACATACAAAAATCTGTTAGGACTTTGTATGGGAGATGCCATGCTTACTTCTCCAATTCCGCCCAGATTTTGTGTATTGATAACCAAGATATTTGGACCAAACTTGAAGAGTGTAGCTCTTGCCGTTCTCCAGACGTACAGAAATTTATATTGTCTTTGTATGAGAGCTGCCACGCCCTGTTCTCTAATTTCGCCCATTTATTTTGGATAGGTTGTGTTTTAAATTTGTCTTACCGTTGTAGAGATATAAATAAATCGGTTTGTGCCACGCCCACTTCTTGAATCCCGCACACAGAAATTTATATTGTCTTGATATGGGAGGTGCAATTTAAAAAAAAAGCTGACTCACAAAACTTTAGTTGCTTTGTATTAGAACAAAGTGTAATGTTGCACAACGCCGCAGTACGATGTAAATATAAACAATGCAAACCTTCCAAAACATCACTGTTAAGCATAACTACGGCAGCAAAAAAGCAATCTGAGCATCGGTTTTAAAGTTGATGCTTTGTAACATTTAAAATTTCACTTTCATTTCAAAACGTTTAAAAAATCAAAACACATTGTTGCATTGTTTCGGTAGTAGTAAAAAACTGTATACAAACTTTGTATTAGTTCTTTTTGGAAGAAAGTCAAAACATATGGCCTACAGCTCCTTCCAGACCATCAGTAATAGTTTCATAAAGATCGGTTCAGCGGCTATTGTTTGTATAATATACAAACAAACAAATAAGCATACATATACTTAGTACATACTAGTGCTGGGAAACTATCGATAGTCTAAAAATATTGATAGGAAAAATATCAATATCGATATTATTATTATTTAAAAGACAGCTGTGAAGACATGTAACAGCAGCTATACACACAAAGTTTTTTGCCGCAAGTTTTTCTTGCTATTATTAATTCGCGCTGAATTCCAGCAATGAATACAAACAACAAGAATGGCAGGTGGTATGGATTGCTTAGCTGTGCGTTTTTACTGCTTTAAGTCGAAATTTGTACAGGTTTCAATAGGGACTGAAATGTCAAATATTTCTGTAATGTTGTAAGAAAAAAATGCAAATTCAAATGCAATTGCAATTGCAATGGCGAGCATAAGGCAAAACAATAAACGACCATAAGAGGATAAGTCCGCTAGATTGATTACATTTTGGGTTGAGAAGCAAAACCAATTTAGAAACTTGTCTAAAGTTGCAATAAAATATCTTATAGTCCTTGTTACTTCGGATCCTTTAGAAAGGTATTTATTAATTTTTCAAAACTGTCATCTAAAATAAAGTGCGTACATACACCCAGTAAAGTGATAAAAAAACAGTAGTTTTCCTGCACAGGTACAAACATTCAGTCGATAATAATATCGATAGTATCGATAGTGAAATCTTAACTATCGATAAATATCGATAGTAGAAAATATCGATAGTATCCCAGCACTAGTACATACACTCACTTAAACATAATGAATAAATTTTTTACTTTCACCTTAAGTAAACTTAGTAGAATACTGGTATGTTGTGGAAACTAAAAAAATAGGTTTATAAAGAACTGGGTAAATACAATTCAGCACAAATATTCTCGATATACGAAATTGGTTTTGTTTGACAAAATCAGCCTTATTGTTTTGCGCCCATCCAATACAATAGCGAAATAAGGATGTTAGCGAAAAATTTATTTTTCTATGTGTACTTTGGTGAAGGGTATTTAAGATTCGGCATAGGCAACTATAGCGCCTTTTCTTGTTGTTTTCTATTTTTGTTAATCAGCCCAATTATGAATATAAATTTTCCGGGTGTTTTTTCCCTTTTCCCATTTTTACAATTGAATTTAGATAGGAAAAATGGGAGAAGAATTTTTATTTATAATTGGGCTGATTATGTCTCAGATTTTGAACTTAATTTGAAAATTTTTATCACGTTCCCTAAAAATATATTGAATCACTTTATGGTCAGCAATCAAAATTCAATTTGATCATCTGATATCATGTTTGTCTATCATGCAGCTTAATTAAAGCGATTTTTTTAATTTATTTTCTAAATACTACTTAATTTTTTTTCTGGCTTAAATACTAGAACAAATGGTCACACATTTAGCATTTCCCTTTATAAAATTTCTTTGTGCGATTTTGAGCGGAAACAAATATTATGCAGATGTATAAAAATAACAACAATAGAAAAAACTTTACATCAATCTTGGTTTTTTTTTATTCGAATTTATGTATGTTACCAGGGTGGCCAGCTGAATTAGTTATTAGAAAACAAAAACCATCTTATTTAATAATTTATTCTTAATAAAATTATCTGTAAGTTCCAGTACAGATAAACAGTATTTAAATCGCAAATTAATATGCAAAAATGTTCACGTGGTCACACTGTGTTTGTGTTTAATTTAAATGTAAGTTGGCCATAATAATTATCAGGTCTGTGGAGTCGTCCGAAAAAAGTACTAACTTCTTATAATTTTTGGTTTAAAATCCTGTTTAATAGGAAAATATTTGTTAAATATTTGTCATAAAATTCTTTTATTACAAAAATCTTATTTTAAAACGACTTTTAAAACCCTGACACACCCCTGTATATGAAAAGCACTTAGTCCATCGCCTGTCATTTGGAAACAGCACATAAGAGCAGTATTCATAAACCATATATTTAAATTTTAAATGTGTTTCGAGAAGATAATTTTTATTTTGGAAATTTTTTTTAAATTTTTTATGACGAAAAACTTAAACGGCTTAATATTTGCCACTATTATATAAGTCGTTGGCGACGTCAATTTTAAGTTATCCATCCTTATTCTATTTAGCGTCGACAATAACAACGGCAATTTTAAGGCAACAGCAATTCTTATCTAAGACAACATCAATTCTATGTTAAATTGGTATTTTGTAAGAGTATTATGACGCCGTTGACTATTTATCGATAATGTTAATTACATAGAGCACACATCTCTAATATAAGAATCAGCTGATTAATTTTGTTTACTTTTATTTGATAAGAGAAAAATTCAGTGCTGTTTGTGCAAAATTTTAAGTTAAATACAAATTTTTTTGTAAAAAAAATAATGTTTAAATAAATTTTTTTTTGTTTCTGATTCGAACTCGTCCAGTGACGAAGACAATAAAAATAATTTAATAGTGGAAAGAAGACTGCTTAGACAGAAATCTTCAATTTTTAATTCGCCCAATGAAAAGTAAGTAATGCAATTTGTTAACCTTTTTATGATTTGAAAGATATTTTCGGCTGAATAAACCTTCTTTTAAACATATGTTGGAAATAATAGAGTCTCATTTAAAAAAACACAATATTATTTGCAGCAACATTGTGTTTTTTGGCCCCAGTATCGTACCGAGACTCTGGAAGTCATGGAGAGCTAACGGATGCTGCTTAGAATGAGACTAAGTTGCATTTCTTTGAAAAGCAGCATTACCAGGTGTAATTGGCTGTGTCGACGGAACCCACATCAAAATTTTAGCTTCAAAAAAAAAAAAAAACCATACCAGCATCTCTATTTTAATCGCAATGGATATTTAATTTATTAGAAAAAGAGACCCTGCAAAATCATCTGGCTAGTAATGGATTTGTACAAGCTCTCCCACTAGCTTCTCGAACTGGCACTTAGTTGTTATTTAAATGTTTTCAATAATTTCCACAAAAAATATATCAAAACATCAATCAAAATTGCAGCCAACCATAACGTAAAACTTTTTAAAACACAACACAAAGCAGCGCAAGACAACACTAAAAACGCCGACGACAAAATCAAAGGCAATTAAGGGCAACAGCAACGGCAATTTTTTTTAGAATATACCAAACATTTGTCGCAACATGGCAATATTGCCAACGGGAATACGAAATTGAAACAAAACATAAAAAATGGCTTTGTTTACTGTTGACGACGCCAAATAGAATAAGGGTGATTGTTACATAAAGTCGATGACTTTATTCCTGCGACTTTAATTTGGTTTTTTTCTAAGAATGATGTCGACTATTTTCCGAAAGTCTATCAAAAAAAAAATCCAATTTCTAAATGTTTTTAAAAAGTGTGTGTTTGGAAAACCAGAAGTAAAAAAAAAAACTAAAAAGTGGGCATTTGGCTGAAGTCTCCAATGTATTTTGTGTAGTTTAAACATAAGTTTACTTTTAATAAACTAATTTAAGCATAAATTTTAACAAATTTAAATAAAGTTTGTGTCAAAAAGATCTTTTTAATTTGAATTTTTTTATTTCAAGCACATTTAATAAATAAATTTTCATTCTAATTAGTTAAATTATCTTTAACTTTTATTTGCGTCGTCGCAAAATTTTCTGTGGACTAAAACAGAGTGAATTCTACTCAACGTCGACTTTAAAAACCGTAGAAAATACCAAATGACTTTTTTTCTTGGCCTTCGACACTTATTTTTGCGAAATATTCTTAAGTAAGAGAACATGCACGAAGTTACAAATACGTTTAAAAAAGCAATAGTTTTACAATTTAAGTTTTTGTTTCAAATTTATTTTACTTTTATAAAAGTATATCTATAGATTTTAAACTTAAATTAAAATTAAAACTATAAATGAAAAGTAGCAAATGATTTGATTTTAAAGCTACTGCTCTGTTAGTAGCTTTTGCTTCACGTTGCTCCATTTTTAATTCAATTTTTGTTTTAACATAACAACAAAATCTTTTAACTTTATCACCGCTACTGCTACAAAAAAAAACCTTTAAGTAGTAGTTATAGTTAAAAACAAATGCTAGTAATTGTTGCATTTTGAATACCGACTTAAAGAGCCTAAATGCGTCAGAAGAAAAAAAATTTAAATAAAATTTATATTGCCAACTTGCAGAAGCCCAAACATCCGTAAGTCGGGGATCAACTGTTTACTCTGGGTTACCTCAAGTTAAAGCCGCTTTTAGTGGGAGTGAGAAAAAATATACAATTATGTTTATTTGTAAGTATATACATACATACATATGTAAATACACAAAAATTTACACAATATTTACATATTTTTTGTTTCATGTATGTTCACAATTGTATGCAAATAAAGCACTTGTTGGCATTTTTATTGCCTGCCCTTGATTTATTAAGAGCATGTTGGCATTGTAAAAGAAAATAAATTCAAATTATAAATAATGTACTAACACTAACACAAAATCCACAGAATGACACATAGGTGGCGCCACTAATAAAAAACTGATTAGCAAAATTTAATGACAACTCATGCTTTTTTTTATATTGAGTTTGACGTCTTACATTTGCGAGAGAGGGAAATTATTTTGTTCGCACGTTTTTCTTGAATTTGGTTTAATTTTAATTTCTGTTCAGAACAAAATAATCTGAGTTGCCACTTTTTTTTTTAAATTTGTACATAAAAGTTGAAATGATTGTTTTGTTGCTGAATAATAAAATAAAAAAAATAATATAATTAAAAATGTTAGAATCACTTTCCGTTTTTCGTTCATTTTTTTTAACACACTTTTAAAAAACAATTCCATATAAGCAGGGCTGGGCAGTATTTGAAATACGTATTTAAAATACAAATACGTATTTTGTATTTGTATTTTAAATACATGACGTGCAAGTATTTTGTATTTTAAATACGTGTCCAGCAAGTATTTTGTATTTTAAATACATACAATAAATAGAAGTAGTTTGTATTTTGTATTTTAAATACATTAAAATGGGAGTATTTTGTATTTTAAAAACATAGTTTACAAAATATATTTTTCAGTTTATTGAAGATTGTTTGCATTTTGATCTACCAAAAACTAGAATCGCTAAAGAACGTATCAGAAGTAGAAGCACCAGTAAAGAAGACGATGATTTTGTTGTTTTCGTAGATAGGGATAATGGTGAATCTAGGACATCCAATTTGGAGTTGGAATTTGTCAGTTTCCTCAGTGACAAGAGCAAAGACATAATTACTCTTGACAGCTATCCAAATATAAAAAGAGTATAATAGAATTTAATACAAGTTTGTGCTCATCAGGACCTGCAGAAAGATTTTTTTCTTCAGCAGGTTTTATTTTTTCTTCAACAAGAAACTGTTTTATGCTACATTCAAAAATCTGATATTTATGAAAGGAAACAATTGTTTTGTTTATTAGTTTTATCTAATTTATTTTTTTGGTTTGAATAAAAATAGATTATTTCGTATTTTAAATGCGTACAGGTACATGACGTGAAAGTATTTTGTATTTTGTATTTGAAATACGTACAATAAATGGAAGTATTTTGTATTTTGTATTTTAAATACATACAGATGTGTAAATATTTTGTATTTTGTATTTTAAATACATAACCTGAAAGTATTTTGTATTTTGTATTTTAAATAAATATAAACCAGCAAGTATTTTGTATTTTGTATTTTAAATACCGCAAACCATGTATTTTGCCCAACACTGCATATAAGGGACTGTAAGAAAAGATACACTCCCTGTTTATTGTTGTTGTTTTTGTTTAAGCTTTGATATTGTTACAAGTAAAACTGAGGTTTATAATTCTTATTCGCTTAACAGTTTTATTTGTATAAAAGTGGTAGTGATACCCATTAGCTTCAAAAAAGTTCACGGGAAAGTGAAGTTTTATAAGATATCCGATATTCTAAGCAGTGTTCGAAAATAAACAGTACATCATTTAGCGTTAGGCTCACACACCCAAGAGCGATATCTATTTTTTTAGTGATTGTGTAGACGAACACTACCCTTAATACCGTTAGCAACTATTTTTAAGAAAGATCCGAACATTATATAGTGTTCTGTTCTTCGCTAAAAAACAGAACAATTGTAGTGATACTGTAGACAAACATTATATTTTTATGTTATATAATGTTTCTTTTTTACATTGATAAAGAAATCACCAAACAAAAAAATTTAGTAACGACCGCAGCACGAACAGCTTGTGTGTGTATTGTGTATATGTTTTGTTTGTGTAAAATTATTTTGCTGGCTTTTTGTTTTTTTTTCGTATGTGTATTTTGTTTTTGTAAAAAATTTTCGATTTTTTTACCAGCCAAAAGGGCGAACATTAATGAGCCGAACCGAACACAATGACGTTTGTGGATTTAAAAATAAAACCGAACGGAATTAAATGTTCTCATCTTTTGTTGAGTTTGATAAAAACAGTATTTTTTTTGTGTTCGAAAGATGACTAACAGGGATTATTTTCCCTATTAGCTTTTGTGTTTTCACAAATCTACCGAACCGAACACTAAGGAACGATATTTAGTGTTTATTTTCGAACACGGATTCTAAGGAACGTGCAGGCTTTACTTTGCTTTAATATTTGTCCATGAAAAAACAGTTTTCCAAATAGGTGCTGCGTTTGCTCACAGTACCCCAAAAACAAGAACGGGCCGGGCCGATGATTCGGCGAAACAAAAAGGACCTTTTGCGTGATTCTATTGCTCTTGAGAAAGCCTATGTTAATTAATAAAGTTGAATTTTGCCAACAAAAAAAATAAATTGGTTATCCTACGGACTTTTTAACCGATGTGTTATTCCATTTTCTATGTTTTTAAATCATTTCTTCACTTTTTACTTTAAAAATATTTTTTAACAATAAACAAATTTTGAATGTTTTGCAAAATATTTTCATACAAATTTTTCAAAATTTTATATGTCTTTTATGAAAAACTTTTCAACGCAAGGTGAAGGGATAAACAAAATAACCCCCTGTACAAAAAAACTACAGTGCTCAACCAAAAAATTTAATAATAAAGCGATGAGCACACATATCGACAATTTTAAGCAAATTCCAAGGCAATTGTTTCAACTTATTTAATCTGTTTATTTTTATCTTTTATTAAAAATAAAGTATGTAATTGAAATAAAAAAAAATTCTTTTTTTAAGAAGGCTGAAGAAAATAAAGAAAATGTATTATTTCCTTATATTCTTTTTCTTTCATCAATTTACTTGCTGTCATTTGTTCTGCACTTAATTTTATTCATTCATTCGTTGAAATGTTTTTTCCAGTCATTCATTCATTCACTGTCACACACGCACACATACACTCGTATGCTAACTTCCCAGCGGTAAAACTCAGAAGACCTTCTTACTTCAGGCCTTTTAAAAGGCCTGCTTAAAAATTGTTTTGATTAAATTCCTATTCTTATCTAACTGCTAAAGAATGCCTTATAGAAGGCCTCGGCTATTTGGTGTTAAAGATAAGATAGAGAAGGAGTAACATTTTTTGTATTGTTTTTTTTTTTGCACAAGCAAAAGCAAAACAATTATTTTTTTGTACCCGTTGCCATTCTTATGTACCTGCTAAAGAAGCGAGAGCGGAAGGCCTTCTCCGCAATGACAACGTGTGTAAAAAAGATATGAGTATGGAATGGAGCGAGAAGGCCTTGTATATCCAAAAGAAGGAGTACAGAGGCCTTCTAGAAGGCATCCGTACCCCTTCTTTTTCCCGCTGGGTTATAGTATGTAGGATTGTAAAAATAATTCATTCAATAACATTTGCCTTTAGTTGTCATACATTTTTATTAAAATTTTGAAACACACAAGTTACAGAGTTGGGACTTCTTTTAGATATTTGAAAATGTTCTTATATATTTCGTTCACACTTGGGTTCTTAAACGCGTTTAAGCAACTCGAACGTGATTTGGTTTGAGAATTACTTTTGAAAGCAAGTTGAAAATAAAGGCATTTTTCAAATTGTAAATAATTTCCCCTTTCAAATTATTTTTCAAATTATTATCAACCGTTTGTAGTTTGAGAAAACGTTTGATTTCAAATCAAACCTCTGTGTTTGTTGGGTTTACATAAACAAAAAATATTTTGCTTGTGAAATTAAATAGACGTTATTAAAACTCAGAGAACTTTTAAAATTAATACCCAATAAACCAAAGAAATAAGTATGAATGTACATACATATGTACATGTGTATATGAAAACATTGTTAATGTTATTTAAAACTTTTAATTATTTTAAAAAATTTAAATTTCCAAAAATTTTTTTATTCGTGCTAAATTCCCAGTTTTTATTATTGATAAAAACACTTGAAATTTATTGTTGATGGGATAAGCTATTCCTATGCGCATTTCACTGGTTGCTTAGGCCAGATCATCAGGAAACTTCATCCATAAAGATTTTAGAAAAACTAAAGATATTAATCCAAATAAAAATGTTAAACGTGTAAGACTTATAGCAACAGTTCTACCTGTAATAATATCAAAGTTTAAACAAAACAACATCAACAATAAACAGTGCGTTCATCTCATCTTACATTCCCCGCTACAATCACAATAATAAAAACTGGGAATTTAGCACGAATAAAAAAATTTTTGGAAATTTAAATTTTGTATTCCCAAAAATTGAAATTACTTTTTGATAATAAACAGGCAGGTGCACGGCCTAAAAAAACACTTAATTGACAACATCTTTTGTAAGTTGTTGTTTGTTTTTTATTTTGTTTTTCTTAACCTACTTACAACTTCAATTAATGTTGAGAGAATTTCAACTAATTGTAGCGGGGAATGTAAGATGAGATGAACGCACTGTTTATTGTTGATGTTGTTTTGTTTAAACTTTGATATTATTACAGGTAGAACTGTTGCTATAAGTCTTATACGTTTAACATTTTTATTTGGTTTAATATCTTTAGTTTTTCTAAAATCTTTATGGATGAAGTTTCCTGACGATCTGGCCTAAGCAACCAGTGAAATGCGCATAGGAATAGCTTATCCCATCAACAATAAATTTCAAGTGTTTTTATCAATAATAAAAACTGGGAATTTAGCACGAATAAAAAAATTTTTGGAAATTTAAATTTTGTATTCCCAAAAATTGAAATTACTTTTTGATAATTTAAAAAATTTTTAAGCATTAAACTACTTACATTTCTTAATTGTAAATACAGACTAGAAATATATTGAAGAAAAAGGCCCATTGCTGCCAGGAATGCCCCCTAGGGACATAAAATATATGCCGGACTTTCATTAGTTTTTTATGCTTAACATTTTCTTAAGATATAGTAGTCATTTTTCTCCACCCCTTAGGGGGGCTCCTATACAAATATGGCGGTATAATTAGTATCTGAAATTTGGCCCCTGCAGCACCTAGGATGCCCTAGATGAGTCAAATGTATGACCGATCCCACTTTATTGTTTATAGCCATCATTTGTTTTAAACATACAAAATTGTTAATACAGACTAGGAATATATTGAAGAAAAAGCCTCATAACTGCCAACGAGGGTAAAATGTACGACCGACCTCCATTAGTTTTTTGTTTTTAACATTTTCCAAAAACATACTTGCCCTTTATCCCCACTTTTTAGGGAGGTTCCTATACAAATATTGCGTTTTATGAAATTCTTAAATTTTATGGAAATTTTTCGACTTTTGTGAATAAAATCAATAGTTATGAACAGATTTTAATCACTTATGGCTTTTTTTGTTTGCAAATTCGTTTTTTATATGTCTAAAAAAATTATAAGCCCAGCTGCATCCTCCAATTTTTTTATGATTTTTTAAAAAAACAAAATTTTGAAATTTTGCAAAAATATTATATTTTTTTTGCCTAAAAAATTATGTTCTTAAATTGACTAAAATGAGAAAATCTTTTAAGCTTTTTTAAAGGTAATTTCTTTGCGGAATTGCGGTTTTTTTTTTAGTTTATTCAATAATAAACCGTTTTTGAGTAACGCTGTGCAACTTCCTACATTTTCGATATAACGGTGTATCTCGAAAACAAAAGCTAACCTAAAAAAACGGTTATCACCACTGGAATTAGGTTAAAACGCCAGGTGCCCGCCCGGCTGGTCGGTTTTTTTTTTTAATTAATTATAGAATTAATTCAAGTTGTTTTTATTCGACCTTTTTAAATGTATACGTATAAATATAAATGCTTTTGCCTCGAGCTTGAAACTAAAGCATTTTTATTAATTATAAAAATGTTTTTCAACAAAATTAACGATACGTAATTCAAAAAAATAATGCGTTACTTTAATAAATTAAAAATTTGATTTTTTTTAGTGGCTTATTCGATATTTTTTTTAGTTTATTTTGTTTAATAAGAGATTAAGGAAAACTTGTTAAGAGCTATTCTACAAAATTAATATTTTCTAAGTTATGAAGCATAAAAGTCAGATTTCATTTAATAATATAATATTTCATAAACTTTGGTTGGCGTGAGGGACGGCTTAACCTTCGCTGATAGTCCTAAAATTTTCTATGCGTTGTTTTTTTTATCAATACCCACTAAATTGGCTGGTGAGACCTTAATAAATCCAACTGTTGATTTCAACGGTCACCCTAATATACATACATAATTATTACTTTGGTTTATTGGGTTTGTTTTTTTGCAGTTTTTTAAACACAAAATTGACCCGTAAAACAAAATTATAATATGAGGTTAGCGTTAATTAAACATTTTTATTTCCATTGTACTTTTTTAAATTAAAAAGTTTTTACCAAAAGTACAATCGTACAATCTTTACCAACCCTGGTTAAAATTCTGTTTAAGCGAAGTCGGCGAAAGTTTACTATAGAAGTCTTTCTCTGTTTTTTTTTTTACTAAAATTACATTAACACCAACTTGTTTTCGTTTTGATGTTGTTTTGTTGTTGTTTTTACAAAGCAAACTAACAGCCTGTTCAACGATTTCGAACGTCAACGTTCGCATAGAAAATTATATGTAAAACAAAAACAATATTCGAAAATTTCTTTTTGTTTTAAATGAAGTTTTCTATGCGAACGTTGACGTTCGAAATCGTTGAACAGGCTGTAAGCAAAGGTTTTATTGCTTTACACAAACAAGTGTTAATAACATCCTTGGCCTGCTGTCCATCACCAGTATATTTTTCGACCGGTTTTGACCCGTTTTTTAATTTTATATGTGGTTTACAGAACATGAGCGCCTTACTAGTCCGTTCAACTTACATTTAAAACAAACACAAAATTTTGAAATTTGTTTTGAATGTAAGTTGAACGGGCGAGTAAGGCGCTCGTGTTCTGTAAACGACACATTAATCAAGCCGGTTATTTTGAAATATTTTTTGTCGAATATCAAATATATCAGTTATTTTCTTGATAATGTAGCTAGCGAATGATCATAAAGAATTTTAAAACAAAAGTCAAAAAACATAATCAAAATTTTTTGCGTTTGTAGAGAATGTAAGAGGTTTTGTTTTTTAACTCAAAAAATATGGTTTAGACAAGCTTAACCACCAGAGCTGTCCACAATTGCAATAGAATTAATGTAAATCACATGATATCCGGTTATTGATTGCATTCTGAATTGGAAAATAGATGTTATAATTTCAATTTGAAATCATTAACTAATACAGAACATTTCATTCACATATTTATATTGAAAACAATAATAAAAAACAAAACAACAATGTGTTTTTGTTTTCTATAAAAATATACGAAAGAAATGTTCTTGTCGACATCGTGGGCCAGGCTGTTAATCAATACGATAAAAACGATTTATTCAATCCTTTGAAAACAATTTATAAACCGAAACGCACGATATTTGAAAATAAAACAAAAAGTGTTCAGAGAATTATATAAATATTATGTATTATTATAGAAGGATCTATGGCAATAAACATATAAACATAAAAAAGCATGCGTCAAAATCCTAAATTCGGGAGTACTCTAATATAAGGGGCCCTGGGCCTTAATTAAATTTTTTCTTTTGATAATTTCAATATTTATGAAATTTAAATTTATAAGTTATCAGTTCAAATAAAATGCTCAACAAATATTATCACAAAAATTCAGACTAAAATTAATTTCTTATATTAAATTTATAGAAAATAATTTAATAGAATTCACGGTAAAATTTATGAAATGAGCGATAAAGAAAGAAAAATATTTATCGTGAAAAGATAAAAAATGAAATGTAAAATTAATAATCGAGTTGGCCTTTACACATTCCGCTTGAATTGGTTTTGATTTCGAAGTTGTTATTCCTATTTAATATGTTTTATCTTATTTAAATTAAATTTTTGTTTTTTTTTTTTTTTTTTTTTAACAAAATAATTTAATAAATATTGAGGTTTGTCACAGAAACCAAATTCGTACGAAAGTAAATAAAAAAAGTTAGAACGTACCTTCTTTAGAAAACGAAAGAGACAAAATTTTTTTGAATTTAATTCGTTTCAAAATAGTAGGGTGTAATTAAAAACGATGCGAATTGAAAAGTGCATAAATGTTCACATTCGTACAAACTCTCTGGCACACCTGGGAGAAAATTATGGCATTCGATTTCAACCGAAATTACAAGTTAATTTAAATGGATATTTCGATCGATATCGATTCCGCAATTTGCGCCCGGTTGTTTTGTTAACTGTACCCGTTAAGCTGAAGAATGTATTATAATTTTTTTTTAATTACTCACATTTAATTATAAATCAAATAAATCATTATTAATTGAAAAATTAATTAATTATTTAATCTGTGTTAAACCTAAAATATTAACGCTTTCATTTAATAATAATTAAAATAATTTTTTTTAGTTGTTACTTAAAATGTGTACGACCGACCGCCTGCCCCCTTCTTACTTTTTTGTCTACTGCCAAGAACTTTTAACTCATTCAATATATCATATAAATTTATAGTTTTAATTAGCGTTAAATTGTTTTATTTTAGTTTAACATCAGTTAAAAGACCCCTAGTAAAATTTGATGCAGAAAATATTCGTGGAATATTTAACCCTCTAAAGTGAAGTTTTAGTATACTTTTGTGGAGAAGTAAAAAAAGAACAAAAATTACCCCTTTAAATGAGTGTTAGACGATTAATATATTCTAAGCAAAGAATCGCCTCACAATTCTACTGAAGACATCTGAAATAGTATTTTAGCTCAGAAGTACATTTATTATATTTTTTTTTACTTGTACCAAACGCCTATTCAAAAAATTAAAAATTTTAGGGGCCATTATTTCGGAAACCCGAGCTTAGTCTTCAAAAGCCTTTGGTAGATTTGCTCTACCCATAGTCTAGTTTTATTTGGCGTTGCAAATATTGAGGCTGGCGGCGATGACCCGAATTTTGTTGCACTGTGTAATTTGCTGTTTTTAAAAATGTTCTTTTTTTTTATTTAAAAAAAAATTCCTTTCTTCTAATCAAAGGTGGAAATATATGCTCATATTCTTGGGAAAATTAAACATTTTCTTGAATTGTTTCTTTATACTTTGTCAGCGTTACCCTGGAACATTTTACAATCTCATTTAGAGGCATCCGGCATTCCACTGTTAACATAGATGTCGTTAAGACACCACACAGAAAAAAAGTTGCACCAGTAAAAGCATTAATCAAAAATAAAATCAGTTTTAATTAAAAATTTAATCAAGTGAATTAAACGTTTAATCAAGTAAATTAAACTTTTAATCAAGTGTATTAAACGTTTAATTGGCATATTAATTTGCACCAGTAAACAAATGATTAAATTTTTAATTAAGACTGAGTTAATTTTTTATTAATGCTTTTAATGGCGCAAAATTTGTTTTCTATGCAGCCAGAGCTGCAATGGCATCCTTATTGACCGTAAATATTAGGGTATTCATTCGGTTAACCGTTAATCGGTTTACCGATTAATTGTATTACCTTTTTCGATTAACGATTAAACCGGTTAATTTCAGTCGATTAACCGATGTAACCAACATTTTAATTTTTTGTAGTATTAAACCATATTTTTTGTGTTTTTAATTATGAGCGAGTTCCAAAACGTCAGTTGCAAAGCAACTCGCTTTTTTAAACGCATTCTACAATACAACCATGTAGAATTTTACAATGTTATCTGTACCAAAGTTCAACAAAAAAGTTGTGTTAAGAAATATTTTTCTTTGTCAGGATGAGTAACACAACAACAGAATTAACAGAAACAATTAGAAGTGAGTAGGTGAGTTGCAAAACTCGTTCGTTACAAAATTAAAAATACGAGATGGCAATTGATTCTAACAGTTCTTTATGCGCTTTATGAGAAGAATTATACAAATTGTTTCAATGCGTGTCCTCTTCCATGTTTTTTCAAAGGACATGCATTGATGCCATCTGAATATTTCTTCTCATAAAGCGCCAAAAGAACCGTGAAAATCATTTGCCATCTCATATTTTTAATTTTAACTTTAATGGCACAATGGAAGATTAAAAAAATTTAAGGGAAATGACTAAGAAATTAGATCATCTGTATGATGGGTTCCTTTGTATATGTTGTTTTGGTGAGCTCTAGTCGTGAATTCAGAGAAATAATTTCAATAATATTCTTAATTCTCAACGAAACTCAATGATTTCAAAATGATTGAAATGACAATATATTGCAATTTTGACAATAGTTCATTTTGAAATCAAAGAAACGAAATTAAATCATTTTGATTTCAATGCCAATTAGTAAATAAATAATAAACATAACATCAAATATTTGATAGGTGTGAACGAGCATAACGTAACGCCTGTGAATTGTTTTGTTTTTATTTAAATTAACTTTTTTATTTTTTTGTAATTATTTATTTGAATTTAACCGGTTAACAGGTTATTTCTAAATGCTTACCCGAAAACGGTTTTTTTTTTGAATAGCAACTATTCGGAATAACCGAAAACCAGTTTTTGAAAAAAGTCGAACAATCGGTCTGCCTATTATATGATCTGTTAAAAGAATCTCAATTACTACAATAAAGGCCCAGGTTTGAGATATGATTTTACTGACTTCTTAATTACAAGAATATTATTAAATAAAAATTTAAACATTTTATCCTGGTTTAGCTAGACCTCCTCAATATTAAAGTAAATACACATTGAATGCAAAACCCATAAAAGTTTTAAAACTCTTTGCTTTTATAGGATCTCTCTTTTGTACATGACAATTCTAAAAAAAAAAGTTCATTAGATGTACAAAAATATTTTTACATGAATTTGTTTGTCTTTTATTTACAGAGTTTTTAGACTTTTAGATAAAAGTATAAAAAACTTTCAGTTTTCATTTTAAAATAAAAAATCCTGAAGGATTGTATTCTTTACAAACTCTACACGCACGTGAACTCGTCCTACTTTATTAAACTTTTTGTATTTTTCATTATTTTTCTTTTGAAAATTATTAGCTTTTTGTAAATTAAATTTTTTAAGTTGGCTTTATCGTTTGAAGGAAAAAATATAATTGCTTCAATTAGAAACCTTAGAGCATAATTCTAACATTAGAATCGTTTGTCAGGCACGAAATTTCTTTAGCTGGAGGAAAAAATTAGACATTAAAAATTTACAATGTCGAAAAAATGAAAATCTTAAAAAAAAATTTAAAAAGTTAAAGTTCACATTTTACCCAGAAAAAGTGAATGACATTTTATTTTCTTAGTCAATTTCGTAGCAAGTACATAACAGCCCTGTACCTAAGCAAGACCGGAAAGCGTTTTCTAGCTGTCAAAAATTCTCATTAAATTTATATTTAATTGATTTAATGCACAAATTAGATTACTGTTTTAATCAATACAATTATTAAAATGATTAATTTTCACTTAATTAGTGCAATTAAAACATTGAGATTTTTAAGTACTTTGTTAATTCCAGGGCAGTGGAGTCGGAGTTGAGGTTTTTGTACCGGAGTTGGATTCGAAGTACCCACAAAAACTAGCGACTCCGACTCCAACATTTCTGCCATTAAAATTTTTTCTAAAATTTTTCAAAATAAAAAAATTTTATTGGCAAATTTCACCAATTTTATTTAAATATAATTTCTCATATAATTTTATTTTTATTTGGCAAAAAAAACGAATTTTAAACAAAAATTTATATATAAATAAATTGGTGAAATTGCCCATAAGAGGGTCTGCTTTTTGAAATTTTGAAGTCAACAATAAGGACCAGTATACGATTCAAAAATTCAAAAATTGAGATAATATCTTATTTTGACAGATCTTTTAGTAATTTATGAGAATAAATTTAAAGATTGTATCGAAGCATGTCCTTTTCTATGTTTTTATGTGACCTAAAATCTCTGTAACAAGCAAAAGTGGTTCACAATTTTAACCTTTCTGCTTGAATTTCGCCAAGATATCGTTAATGAAATAGAGCCGAATTATGGAACTTAAAAATTAACTTTGTAAGCAAGTCTTTTTTAATTTATTGTATATTAACAAAAAATTTTGTAGCCATGTTCAAATAGTATTTGACGTGAAATCTGCTGTAGCTTCTGTGGCAAAAGCATTAAGTGAACTATATTTTAAGTTACAACCGTCAAGGTGAATTATAATAGAAAAAATGGAAAAGGACCTCGGAAAAATAAATGGCATTGTTCCAGATATAATTCCCATAAACCCCATCAAAGTCGGGTTTACCCGAAAAATGATTTGAAAATACTCTTATCTACTCTCTTTGGGGAAAATAAGAGAGAGAATAAAGACTTGCAATTTAAAAATTTCGATCTTCGATAATAATAATATTGATTATGAAATGGAAAAAAGCAATGTAAAAAGCAGTGTACTCGCACTGAAGAAAAAGATTTCAATTTAGTTGTTTAAAAATTCATCATTTTTTAACTCTGCAGGTGGCAGATAAACTACATCCAGCCACATTTTAAAAACTTTACAGCAGACCGCAAGAACATGTTGAAAAATTCTATTTTTGTATTAAAAATTTACAGAATATTCTATATGATCCTAAAATGTTTTTTTATGTCGATGATATCCTTAATAAAATTACGTCATAAAAGTTTCGTAACCTTCCGTGATGGTATTGGTACCGTTCCATTCCTTGAGACAAACAGCACCACGTCCAACAACAAAAGGAGTGATGTTTCCCAATAATAATAAAAACCTTCCAACTTTTTTTTTACGTTACGTGTCTCTTTAAAATGTGTTATAAAAATTTTAGAGAATGATAATAAACAAATGTAGTCAGGTTTTCAAGACAAAGTCTTGACAGAAAGAATACGAAAAAACAGAAGAAAGGAAGCAACATGTGAATAAATTGAAAATGATAATTACAGCAAATTTCGAACCACCAGTATCACTGGTTAAAGATTGATGTTCGACTGTTGGCTGGCAGGCACCGCAGTGGTGCAGAGGTAAGAACTCAAAGAATTCTGATGAAAGAATGTGGTGATTCTTGAAACATGTAAATTCAACCCAGGTTCGAGCCCCAGCTCATCCAAGAAAACTATCAATAAATTTTAATAAAATTCCATGTTGTAAAAATAATTTTGTAAAAATTAAATTTGATGAACTCAAGCCTAACTAAAAAAAATATCAAAATTAAAATCAACAGTTCAACTAAAAATCACTATTGTTCTGAATGATTAACAAAGTTGTTCGAAATATTTGACTTTATAAATGAAACAAAACCAAAATGGCAGTGTTTTAATTTATGTTTGTATATTAAAAGCATAATTTTAATAATTTAGTAAAACTCTTAAAATATACCAAAGTTGAATGATCCCATACGGATTGAAGCAAAACTCGTTTCTTTCGAAAGTTCGTAGCAAAACTCGTTCGCTCCAAAATTAAATCCATTATTTTTCTATTCAGTTGGTTTCAATTTTTCAACTGTTGAGTTATTAGTCAAGAATGACATAACACTTTAGAATACATTTAATCGCTATAGGTTTCTTGCTTTCTTTACAAATAGAATATTTTACAACTCTCCTACTTATAAGTTAATAACTTGTATGTTAAAGGTGAATACGGCACGTAAGAATTAAAATATTTACAGCATCATTATCTTGCAATATTTAACCATTTAGAAGGTACTGAAATAAAAAAAAGAGTTTAAAGTCAAAAAGGACCAGCCTTATAAATATTTAGCATAAAGGTTAGAAAAGGAGTCGGAGTTGGAGTCGGAGTCGTAATTAAATAATCAATTTTTTGCTTGTTTCAATTATTATGGTGATTAAAATTTGTTTCTGTGTGATAAAATTAAAACTTTCCTCCGCTCTTTTAGCTGTAAAAGAACCCTACAAGAAATGAATGTGCTAATCATCATTATTTTCTTAACGCTAACGTGAAAAATATGATGATTCGCTCATTCATTTCTTGTAGGGAACTTTATGTTTATGGCCAGAGCGAACATTCCGTCGAAGTACGGAACGTTTTTTTTTATATTCTTATACAAAACGCAGAAATAGCAAACTCTTAAATTAATGGGAATTCTTTTTTATTACAATCTTCGTTAAAAAATTTTGAGAAATTTTCTGTTTACTTTACTTATAGCACCCACTGTGTTTAATAATATCTGCCTAGTTTAAAACGAGCTTATAGCGTAAATCAATCTATATAATGCATCCATAATGCAAGGAAATGCGGATTTAACTTTTAAAGAGTCTTGTTTTTCGAGAATATTCAAAAAAAAAAATGGTCCAATTATCTCATGTGTGGATAAGGCGCACCAAACAGTTACCCTGGGGCAATGCAATGGTTTTTGATGTTTCAATCTAGGATTTCGGGTTCTTGGAGACCAGTAACGGCAGTTTTGCTTGTTGACGTGGCCGTTTAAGTGAAAATGAACTTTGAAAAAAATTACGTATGAATCATAACTATTAAATAATGTCTTCACACCGAACGATCGATGCGACCACTGCGACATCGTCACTGAAAAATCCGCCCATTCGATCATTCCAACGGTGCCACCCTCCCTTCGCACCATTTATCACTTTTTTAAAAAAATCATATTTAAGAATATAAATTTGCCACCAGACACCCTGTATTAGTTTGGAAGATATTATACTTCCGGCGACTAAGGAATTTTATTGGTAAAATAGGTTTTATATAACAACATATAGTGCCCACTGTATTGAAAATAGATCCAACGGTTCACCCAAAAAAGAAATAAACATCATATTTTATGCGGTATTTATCGCTTTTATGCACACTGACAACGCTTTGTTGTACCTCAATGAATTTTAAAATTGTTTTAAATCTAATTTTGTTCCTTTGAAGTTAAAAAAAAACCCAAAAATAATAAAGAATGTATGTTAAATATTAATGTTTTGTGAGTAAAGTTTTGTTAAAGAATAGTTTAGAAAAGTTATTAGTTTTATAACGTACTACTGTAAAACTCGGTAATAACGAACACGAATGTACTGAACATTTCAGTTCATTATTTCTGTATTGAAAATATATAAAAATAGAAATTTTTGTACAAATTATACAATCGTTCAATAGAATCGCAGATGCATAAAATAGTTTTTTTATTTTCTTTAATTTTAATGCATTAAAAAATTATTGAATAACTTAATTCTTTCAGGAGAACTGCCCTGAGAATTTATTTAAGGAAAATGTCAGCCTTAAAAATTTACATCTCTGGCTGCTTCGGGGCACGGCAAGCTGCTTGCTTTAGACAGATTTCTTCATATCCTTTATTCGCTGTAGCCAAGTTTTACTGTATATAACTTTTTGTTAAAAAAATGGTGTTTTTTTGAGCTGCATGAGACCTTAAAATGATAAAACAAGACATTGTTGAAATGAATTTTTATATTGTAATCTGGTAGATAATTTCACATTATTTATTTTTTAAATATGATTTCCGGCATATGTCCGCCGAGGCTGCGAGTTAAATGGTCCATTTGATTAGACCAATTCCAATAAATCCGGCCGTTATGGCGTTAATGGTAACTTAAACATTGGCTTTCAATGCTTCAAGAGTTGCTGGTTTGTCTGCAAAAAAAAATTGACTAATCATAGCCCCATAAAAACTAATCCAGAGGCGTTTAATTTTACGGACGAGGGGCCTGTGAACAGGGCAACTTCTCGAAATAAGGCTGTTACCAAATTGATTTTGCAATAAACAAATTGTTAAGCGCGCTATGTGGCACCAAGAGTCGTTGGTAATCGGCTGATTAGTTTTTGAAAACAAAAATTCAGCCACCATGACTCGATAGAACTCGCCATTCATCGTAACGGCAGCTATTTGCTCATTTCGCCACAGCAGCAATATTCTCTTCGGTACGCACATTTATTTGTCGTGTTAAGTCGAGAAGAGTAAAATTATTGCGAAAACGATCATTGCCCGTAGAAATTGCTAGCTCACTAAGCCAATTATGTTGACTGTAAAACGGAGGAAGTGCTTCATAAACTTTGCTAACAGATTTTTTTTCCAAATTAAATTTCCACAATTTGGACATGCCAAACCTTACTGAAGAGAAAATCCAACACAGTTTGACATTCTTACCTGTCAAATCATAGTTATCGATATCGATAGATATTTCCTTTCAATAATCTCTCAAGCTCAAGGTCCGTTTTATATAAAGAATATTTATTTAAAATTGATCCAATATTTCGCAATCTCAATGGATCGCTTCTTCAGGGATTTTTTTGGTTTTTTTATATATCAAACAAATTTTTAAAAACAAATTTTAATGAAACAACAAAATTGTCAATAGATCTAATGCAGCTAAAAAAACACCGATAAAAAGTAATTTAATAGTTGTTTATTTAATCCTTTCAAAACAAATTCATAACTTTTGAAAAAAAAAAGAAAAAGGAAATAATGAAAAGTTTTTCTTTGGACATGTTTTAAAGTTGAGTGAAAGGATGTGATGTTGTTTGTAAAATATCGTAGAAACAGTAAACACTGCACAAGTTACTAAAGAGTAAAAATATTTGGGGGATTCACAAGGTGTCATAAAGTCATATGTCTTAAAATAATAACATGAAAAAATAAGACTGTTGTGAACAACCCCTCATAATTCAGTGTGCTATTTTAAATTTAAATCAGCTAATTTAAAACAATAAATATTTTTCTACAATCAAAATACTTTTTTAATTCTAGTCCATGAATTATTAAATTAAATTAGAACTTTCCTGACTATGTTCCATTTTTCAGACGCAAATCAGAAATAAATTTTATTTTGCTTTTCTCAAACTCCTGACTGTTTTAATTTGACGCCGCAAGTGTTTTGTTGCAAAAAGTGTTCTAATTTGACGCCGCAAGTGTTTTGTTGCAAAAATTGCTAGCCGCAGGTTAAATTCGGATGTTTGCCGGATAAAACTATACAATCAACGGCTACAAAAACATAGCCGCTCGGCTTAACCGCTGAGCGCAGGTCTCTTCTGATTAATAACGACAGCACAATAAACATACCAAGCAAAGTTTTATTAATTTAAGACACTTTTTGTTTACAAAGCAACAACAATATTTTTCAACCATTGTAAAATGTTAAAACATTATGACAATACAACGTGATAACACACCTTGTGAATACCCCAATTGTATATTTACTTTTCAGTTATTTGTTTCTTGTATATTTTCTTGTTTACCTAACAACTTTTCATAGCCAAGCCAAAAAAAAAAAAAAAATGAATAAAAATTCTTTAAAAATTAGTTTTTGTTATTTTTTTAACTTTTTGCTATATCGATACTTATAAACGCAGCTGTGCATCTTGTATGTTATTTGACAAAATACTTGTGCATTAGAAGACAAACAGAACATCTGGACAAAACCAAACAAGGCATCCATGAATCTTTTTAAATCAAAAAAAATAAGAGTGTGCCATATTTCGTTAGAGTATTTCAGAAGTGGGCTTTATATGGCATCTATGATAAATGAGAAAAATTTGTTAAAACTTGTTGTCGTTTTAGTCATATTGACCCAGCAAAAAGTTTTGAAAAAGGTTATCGAGTTTGGAATTAACTGGAATGCCTTTTTAATTATTTTAACAAGGCATAAGACTAGTTTTTGAAGATAAGCTGATGAAAATCGAGAGAGTTTGAGATTAACTGTACCCCAGAGCTGTAAATGATTATTCATTTTTGAATTAATTCGTGAATCATTCATGCAGTAAATTGGCAAATTTTGAATTAATTCTTTTTACACAAAAAATGAATTGAATGAACTTTGAATTAATTCAAACGAATTAGGCAGAAATGAATTTCAATTCGTTTCCAATTCAAATGAATCTGAAAAATTAATTGCAATTCATTTTGACAAATCCAAATGAATCTGTAAAATGAATTACAATTCGTTTCCAAGTCAAATGAATTTGTTAAAGTTAATTGCAATTCATTCTGGAAATTTGTTCTGTGTGTAAAACAAAAACAATATTTAATAAGTTATTTTTGTTTTAAATGTAACCCAGGTAAAAATTTTTGATTTCATACGTTACATTGTAAGAAGTTGTCATTACAATTGTCATTATTCTGAAAACTTCAATAAGTACTTACTGGTAATGACTTATTACTTCTATTATTTTCACTACTGATCATTTGCTTACTAAATATCAGCTCAATTACTACTTATTAGTTGTGTTGTTTTCAGTACTGAATATTTACTTACTGGTAATGTACTCAATAACTACTTATTAGGTCTATTAACTAGTGATTTTTTGGCTTCTGGTAAGTATATTGTAAATACTTACAATTCAACTTACTCGTAGTTAAATAATAACTAGATATTTTTAGACTTCTAGTAAGTGTCTTTTAAGTACTGAATTCTGTGGATACCTCGAACAAAAATTAGTATCAAGTCAGCCGAAAAATAAGTAGTGTTTACTTCTCTCCAACATTACTTTCCAGCTTACCAGGTATGTAAAGTGTTTGCTTGGAAATTAAGCGACTTCGTTCGAAAATAGATGAACAGGCAGTTCCTAAATAAATTTTTTGTTTAAAACTTTTTTTACAACCTCTGCAAAACTTGGGCAAAATGATCAGAACAAAACACTAAATTCGAAGATGGAAATTTCTATCAGGTGAGATTTGAACAAAGTTCTCCAAAAATTGTTCAATTGTTTAAAAGTATTTGTTAACAAGTGGCTGTCTGTTAACATCTGCGTAGTGAAAGATCTCGTGGAGTTCAAAACGATAGCAATTCTGTACCACCCTTCTTTAAAATGTTACACAACTAACACTTTCCACATTACCCCTATAACAATTCACAATTTTACATTTCTCCCCTGTGACGTTCGCGTGGTTCCAGTTTTTAGAAATTGTGTCCAAAAAACCACGAGTATTTTAAAACTCAAAGTATGCACGCCCATTTTCACCTAAATGGTTACGTGAATAAGCAAAATAGCGGAAAATACGGCACCCAAAAATCTGTATATAGTTGCTGATTATACAGAATGGTGTGGAATAATTTTTATCCTGAGCGGCACTTTTGGCGATCGAATGGTATTGCGATTTTCTAATTTTAACTGATCACCGATAACGTAACTTATGCGCCACCCTGTTTATTAAAGGAAATTTTTAACACACAAAAAACTCATCATCAATTTCTGAGAATATTTAAATAAATAAATGAAAAAAAATTGATAAATAAAAAACTGTCAATTCATTGTTAACTTAAACGTTTGGCTAGAAGCGATAAATAGTACTCGTAATACAATAAATCGGTTGTGTTTATAAACAGGAATAAATGTGAGAAAGGCATATCTCGAATTTGTTATTTAAAAGAACAGCAAAACTAAACAACAGATGTAAAAAACAAATTTCTTTGCAAACTACAAATAAACACACATACATACTTATGTACATGCGTATCGCACTTATTCAACAAAACGGTATTAACTCAAAATGTTCAATAGAAGAAAAGCAATTTTTAGTTTGACATTAAAGGCAAGGAATATTTAAGCCAACCGTCTTATTACTAAAAGTATACAAAATATGTAGCACGATCGATATCTTTACAGCGGTTAGATATGAATATTACGTGTCGGTTTTTTCCAAAAAGTGAAATAATAAAAATTTCGAGTTAATACACTATTGTTGAACAAGTGCGATATGTATGTATGTATTTTTTATTTTTTGTTTGCAAAACAAAATTTAATACTTTTCTTTATCATGATTGTTCAATCACGTTTCAAACGTAATAGAATTTGTATAAATATATCGTTACCTAAAACGCAAAAGGCCCTAACTAACAATAAATTAAAAATCGCAATTTTCAATAAATCTGATGAATTTCATCAACAGTAATGTCCACAATTAATTTTGGAATCTTTCAACCAAAATTAGCGATTTTATTAACAAAAAAACAAACGGCCCTATCTACAAAAGATTATATGATACGCGCTAAAAGACCTTACTAACAGTTTGCATAATATGATAATATAAACAACTAGTAGGTTTTGCAAGAAAAATAGGAGAAAAATAAACTATAACCGGTTTAAGGCAATTTATCGATTAACATTTTTAATAGTTATTTGCTTCTCCTGTAAAATTTTCAAAATGTTAGATAGGGCGTTTTGCGTTTTAGGTAACGATATGTAAGTATGTATGCAACGGCAGTACAACATTTATTTAAACTCAGTTTTAATCTGTTGGGGGCGGGGTGAAAGTTCTCTGTCTGCCACTTCCACTTAATGGTAGCAAGAAGCGAGTCTTCTGCCCGAAGTTCCCAAGCATCTCACAACTTCCGCTTTCAGACCAAGTGCTCCCTGGTAATGTCATTCAGGCTCCCGTCTGATGGCAGCTAGAGTGCGAAGACGTACAGTACTGAGTATCCAGAGTGCATGCTAACAGCGATACGCCTCTGCAAACAAGGTGGCAATCCGATAACTGTATTTAGCCGGCCTAGCGGTATTTTGGCAATCCTACTCTAGGATCGGAAGCTTTGGCCTATTCATTCGATCCTCTTAAATTCCAATGAGTACAAAAACGTCAACAAATTTAAAATTTAATAACGATTCCCCCTCGATGACGATTTTCAGCTTTAATCAATGGGTTATGATTGGTGCATTGAACCTGAGAACTCTCTATATACACGAATGAGTTATTAAATTTTTAAGCCCCATGGTAACTTTTGACCCACCCTGTACATACAAACATACCATAATGTTACGTTTAAATGTATGCTTAAAGCAAAAAAAAAAATCTTGTTTACTTTGCCTTGTAAGTAAAAAATAAAAAATAAAAAGTAAAAAGTGCAAATGTGACATTTTCTCTCATATAGAATTTCGTTGCCCAAGGACATTTCCTGTTTAGGATTTAAAGAAATAAAATCAGACAGTAACGGCAAGTTTGCTAAAAGATTATCTTAGTTGTGTATTCGAATGTAAAATTTAAATGGAAAATATTCATTATTTTCCCTTTAATAAATTACGAAAGTTCCTTAACTGGGATGCGGGATTCACAACTTGCTATGACATTTTGGAGGGTAAGCAACTTTTAGTCTTTGAACGAGATAACTAGTGTAAACAACAAAGTTTGTTCTTTTACTTTGAAAAGATTATAAATTAGAGGCATTACTCCATTAAGATTGTTGTTAAACTTAAGAAATCTGTGTGTAACAAAATCATTGGAAGCCACTCAAGCAGCAATTTGAAAAGGTCTGAAAGTAGCAAGGTTTATCCAAAAGCAAGAAAATTTAATGCCACACAATTTGTAGACGAGAAAGGTATCCTTTATAATACCTAAACGCCATTTAAAGCGTTAGTATCTGCATAACCAGCCGAGTGACCAACAAATTTCTATGCTCTGTATTCATGAGCAGTTGAAATTGGGCCAGACTATCACAGAGGTCCTATAGCGAGGACAGTGAATTTCTGGAATTAGAAATCGATGGTAGATATCTGTAAGTAGTCCTCGAAGTATGAGGCATGAACAAATGTTTTTTTTTTGAACTTTCAACACATACAAATTTTAAATTTTTTTTCGATTTTCATTTCTTGAACGCGATTTTCAGAACATGGCTGATAATTTTTGGGTATTTTTACATTAAAAATAAATTTCCAAATTTATCTTCTCAGGCTGAGAAGGGATTAATCACTTAATCACACCTTTGGTGTTTTAAACAACAAATTAAAAGTTTATTACTTGACATGTTATTAAAACTGTCAAGGGTCTTATTGAAAATTTACAAGAGATCAAATATTGCAACTAGGGAATGGTAAATCGAAAGATTATAAACATTAGTTGGGTCCAGTTTTTCCCCCCCGAAAAATTTCTGCCTTGAAGTCCCCAAGGCGGGACAGCAGCAGAGCAGATGTTCCAATGTTTCGTCATCCACCTCAAAAAATCCGCATATTTTGGTAAATGCGTGAAGGAATTCACGCTCGGACCATTTTTGTAACGTCCCCCTGATGTGACCCACAGGGACGACGAAGAAAGGCTCAAGTCCTATAAATGGACGACAAGCGTACGTGTTCGCCAAGCAATCAGCCCTTACATTGCCTGCATGGCCCTCATGGCCGGGAGCCCAACACAAATTCAAGCCATTGTGTTTCCCTATCTCCTTCAGAGACGTAAAACAGTCCATGATCAGCCTGGACTTCAACTCCAGAGAAGAAAGTGCCCTAAGAGCGTCCTGGCTATCCGACATTATAAACAATCCCAAGCCCCTTGCCCTCCTCCTCAAACATTCCCTAGCGCATACGAGGATGGAGTTGATTTTCTACGGAAAGATCGAAGGCTGTTTGCCCATTGGCAAGCTCCTTTGGAAAGCCGGGTCCATGATGCCCGCACCAGTATCACCATTTACCTGTTTCGAAGCGTCCGTGATTCAGACATGGTCCGCGCATGCACGCCATTAGGATTGGTCCGCCCATTGGTTTTTATTAGGTACAAGGACCTAAAATTCCTATTCAATACCAGACTAGTCAGCATACGATCACCCACCACAATGGATGGATCTTCCCTAATAATATTAAGGGTCCGCATGTGACCCACCAAGTCACCTGCCTTATATTCAGCAATGCACGGCATCCTGCTAGCACCGCTGCAGGCTTACTCCCTTATAGAAATGTGCAATCGAAGAATATTCGGGATAGCCCCTAAAGCCAGAGTGGGGCAGGATCTCATGGCACCCATCTTCGATACGCAGATAAGGCGGTAGACCTTATCGAGTATCGCTCTAGCTTTGACCTGTTCGGTCTAAGTCGTTACAAAAGACCAGTGGATCATCCAAGTTCCAGCCCCCATGACTTTCCGAAGAGTCTTTGCCCTCCTTATTGCCCTTCTGATGACTTAAACATCATTAAACATTCTTATTTGGCGAAACGTGAAAAACTTCGACTTTTACTATGGAAATTAAATGTGTTTACTATCTTTACGTGCAATCAAACAATACGTTTTTAAATAAAAAAAAGTTCTTTATATGACATACAATTTCATACACTAAACTATTCAACTTAATTCAAGTTTTTTCTAATTTAATTTGCATTTCTCTTCTAATTTATTACAAAGTTTGTAAGAAAAAGGAAACGACTTCCAAAAAGAAGACTCGTCTTAATTTAAGAAATGATTTCAAGCATTATGAGTTTGCATGATCGCAGTCATAACCATTTTCTCATCGTCATCATTAAAATGCCGCTTTAACATTTGAATAATCAAAATAGATTTGCGTATAGTTCATTAATTCGCCAACAAAAGAAACTGACGAGAAGCAAAATTACTACCATCAATTCTAAATACAACAATCGCAAAGGCTCCCCCTCCTATTATTGCTGTTCTAAATATTGTATTTAGTTAATAAAAAGCATGTTGACGTAGTAAAATATTAAATTATTTTTAGACTAAATTCATTATTGTGCATTGTCGGTCAAAAGATTTGTTTGCTCGCTTTTCCCCACTTACTGGCCATAAATTACAATCAAGGAATGAGAGGAATTAGAAAATAAAAATATTTCCCACCATTATTTAATTAATTATGACAATTATTCAACGTTTAGCACGCTTTTATGCACATACACACACGCAAAGAATAAAATACAACAGTCGACAACAAAAATAATTACCCCAAGAAACTAAAAATTAAAATATTTCTAATAATAGTAAATCCGATTAAATGCTACTAAAATAGCTTCTACAAGCCCCAAGTTAAAATATTTAGTAAAAAACATTTAGTAAAACAAGTAAGAATTTATTGTTGGTCTGGCACGTCCATTTAATACCCTACACAACACTTTATCCTATTCATAACCCATTGGCAATCATCGTCTCGGCAAAACGAAATTTTTATTTATGATTAAAATTCATATAAGAGCTTTTTTGTGTCGAAAGCTCTTATATGAATCTTAATCTTAAATAATAATTTAAACATAAATATATATATAAAAAGAAGTGTAAACTTTGATTTCACCACTAACTGCGGAAACGGGTCGACCGATTTCAACTAACATTTCATGGTTTTCAGGTTTTTGTCATGTGAAGTTTGCACGAAATCGGCCCATAGGTTCCGGAGATATGGCATTTATATTTTCCTATATCTATATATACAATTCTCGGGTCACGGTGTTTGTAATTGAACTCCTCCGATACGGCTTAACCGATTTTTATGAAATTTTGTATGTGTATTTTGAGGTATGATTATAGATCGTAAAGTATATTTCAAATCGATGAAGGACGTAAAATAGGTAAAAAGTGGTCATATCTCCTCCTCCCTATATCTTCTTATCTAATCAACCGGTTTTTTTTAAATTGGCATGCAGTTACTGTAACATATGAAACGAAATAGGGAATAGGACATGAAATAGGGCAAGAGGGGTAGAATCTCCCCCTCCCTACATCTTCTTGACTAATCAACTGGTTTTCTTAAAATTTGGCATGCAGACACTGAAACATCTAAGGGGAAGTAGGGAATAGGGCGTGAAATAATACAAGGGGGTAAAAGCTCCCCCTCCCTATATCCTCTTAACTAATCAACCGGTTTTTTTCAAATTTGGCATGCAGACACTGTAACATCTGAAACGAAATAGGGCAAGAAGGGTAGAAGCTCCCCCTCCCTTTATCTTCATAACTAATCAGCCGGTTTTTTTTTAATTTGGCATGCAGACACTGAAACATCTAAGGGGAAGTAGGGATTAGGGCGTGAAATAATGCAAGAGGGTAAAAGTTCCCCTTCCCTTTATCTTCTTAACCAATCAATCGGTTTTCTTAAAATTTGGCATGCAGACACTGTTTCATCTTAAAGAAATAAGTTATATGGCAAAACAACGTTTCTTGGGGCATAGTTATTGGTGAGAGGGGAAGAGAACATGCTGTTCCTTTCCACCAGTAAACTCAGACTTTCTGAAAGAAAACTTTCATAGTGTGTACTCAGACATACATACCATGAATCAAAAAAACAAGACTGCGCACTCAGCCGTACAAAAAAAAATATACTACGCATCTACGTCATCATAGACTAAATATGAGTGTTTGTTGTAAAAAATGTAAGGCACACACAAATGCACACACACAAAGTCTATTGTTTCGTCACACACAAAAATAACGGACCTGCGCACTGCGTAATCTAAGAAAACAAAAATCATGTAAAAAAAGTTGCCGGATTTTTTTTTAATTAGTAATGATAACAAAAAATGGCAAACTGTTAAAAAAAAAATCGCTGAAATTATATGAATGGTATCAAAAATCGCCATTAAAGTCGTCAGTCGCTAAATGGAAAATCTCACCGCCAAACACGTTTCAAAATCGCCACGTTTGGCAAGAAATCGCCTTATCTGACAGCCCTGTGTGTGTATATCTACGACTAAATAGAGTATGATCTGCAGAGAGTATGCTCTATATTCAAGCTATTGTGAATGAATAAGAATAATTAACTTTTGTTGTTTCCCCCACTTCTTTTTTAAACACTGGGCGTTACTTAGAGCTATTATTACAACTTTCCGTTAATAAAAGGAAAGATTTTGTCGGACGTATATTATGTTATTTATAATTCCAACTCTACTTTATCCTACCCGGTAGGATGACCTTGCCATTAACATATTGCTCACTTTAGTTTAAAGCAAAGTTGTAATAGTGTAGAACTTTTTATAGGTGGGACAGAATACTACCTTTTACTAACACGGCAAGTTGTTATAATGGCCCTTAAGTGTACAAATAAAATATTGTTTATTAATTAATTGTATGCTAAATATTAAAAAATGTTAACATGTTACTATTCACAACGTTGATACTAAATTGTTACTACAATATTTTCGCGGAAGAATTTGAAGTAAGTGTGGCAACCGATACCGTTATAAGCAATGTAACAAAATGAGTCCACACCATACGTTTATGCGTCTGTACTTTTTATGCATCTGGCAAAAAAGTAGAATCAGCGTAATTGTATGTGACAAGTTACACAACGCATCAAAGTAGGTTAACTTTCTACTTTTGTATCCGTCGCATGAGTGGTAAAATAATGTCAGCTGTTTTTGATAGCCATGTATGACACATCATATTTTATTTTCAATGTTATCGATAAATATGTTTGTGTGGTGGACAGTTTTGCCAAAACTTGGAGACCAAAAATGGCTAAATTTACGGGAAAAAATGGCTAAAAATGGGCTAAAAAATGGCTAAAAGCTTTTTTAAATAAAAACACATTAAAATTCAATAACACAACAGAAATAATTCATTTAAAGTTGTTTACGATGAAATTGTTAGTTACGATCAAATTCTTAAATAAGAATAAACGTTATTTAATATTCTGAAAGATATTTTAAAAATAAAATCATCGATAAATGTTATGTCGTTATTGTTCATCTCATAGGAATCACTCGTGCCTATTAGTTTTAAAAAATTTGAAGGTAAATAGTAATCACGACAACATTTACCCAACCTTTTGATTCCAGATCTACAATAAAAAACAAGTAAGAAAATATAGTCGGTCAACCCCGACTATATGATACCCTACACCTCATTAGAATCTGTATACCAAATTTTATTAAATGATCTGCAAATTTGCGATATGTTCTTTACGCACAAGGTTTACATGGACGTCCAGCCAGCTGGGAAAACATCGTTAATTCGACTCAGAAAGTGGTTCTGAGTCAATCGGTTTACGAAAAGGTGGGCTTAGGACCAATATTTTAAGGTGTTACAAACATCAGCATAAACGTATAGTACCCTCTCCACTATTGATAAAATCTAATTATCGGTTGCTAAATGTAACCAATTTCTGAAATTACTTTTAACGATGTTTACTTCAGCTTTAGACCATGGAAGTGAGAGCAACTTTATAGTAAATTCTGAAATTTCTAAAAAAAATTTGTTGCCGCCAGCATCTCTTTATTGAAATACTTGCAACCAGAAAGAAACACCGATGTTTGTGTTGATCCGTTTTATACATTTAATATTGGAATACTGTTCCTTTATTTTGAAAGATGTTTCATCATCAGCGTTTATAGCGATTTTCAACATTTGTAAAAGTTTTGATTTAAATTAAAGCCGTTTTAATTATTTAAAATGTTTATTTTGCTTTTATATATTTTTATAATAAAATAAAAATTATTCTTTTAAAAGAAAAACGGCAAGAAAAATTTTATGGCTAAACCAGTTGAAAAATGGCTAAACAAATGGCTAATGGCTAAATGCATTTTTTAATGGCTAAACAGGGTGAAAAATGGCTACATCTAGCCACTAAATGGCTAAATTGGCAACACTGGTGGTGGATTCCTTTTTACTTTTTTTTGGTAACGCATTGACCCATCGACGCATTATGTGGACCTTCTTGTTTAAGATCTGCAAGTATGGGCGTTATTCTAAGTTGTCTGAGCTCAGCCAATGATGTTTTCTCAACTTTCATGTTTTTACTTACAAAATAGGTTATTTGTAGTAATGTGCTTATTAAAGGCCTTCACAATTCGATTTGAACAATGGTATGCTTAAATCATTTAAATTTTTTTAGTCTTAATGCTGTAATGTCGCTATCATAAACAAATACTAAGTTGATGAGTAGACGCAAAAAACAAAAGCTTTACTATAGTTTTAAATGAAAAGCGGGTATAAAATAAACTCATGCGTCCAATTTTACCAAGTTTAGTTATAACTGTCGTTGCGTATTGTTAACTGAAAGTTAAAGCAATAGTTAGTTTTAACAAAACTTCCTGAAATTGGCCGTTAACAAAAGCAAGGGAATGATATGTGTGTACGAAATATTTGGTATGTTCATTTCTTTGATAACATTGCAACAACAATTTTTGGCAAAAGCAATTCTGTGTATGCGTACGACACGAAAGTAAACATCACAAATTCACGCAGACTACATGAGGTAATTTTTTAAATACATGGAGTATAGGAAAGATTTGTTTGCTGTATTAAAAGGTTTTGAAAGAAACAAGTAGTGTCTAGAGTGTATTTCTTTAAATTATTTTCGCTTGACATCACTATTGAAATTGTTCGATGAACAGAAATGCGTAGCATTTGCTTTGAATTGATTTTTTTGTTTTTGTTTTTGATTTTCACATGCAGGCCTTCAGCATTCATCCCCTGCTTAAAGAAATTTCTCATTACAATATACGTATACTTTAATTAGTTAGAGGACATTTTTCAAAACCCCAGGTAAGCTTACTTTCAGTGTTGCCATTTAATCATTTTCAGTGCTAAATTTGGAAAAATGCATGAAAGTTTTAAAAAATATGCTAAATGTTATTAAAGCATAATTTGCTTGAAAGAAGTTGTCGCTAATTTTTTAATGGAATTGAGAGTATTGACATATAAGCGATACATAGTTATTACTACAAAAATGAAGCATTTTCTTTTGCTTCCGTAGAACACTTGAGCATAATTTTTTTTGGCGTTTTAACATTTTTTTTGAATTGAATCGATAGCTGACCATATCTTTATTCTAAGTCCCACGTTTTGATCTTCGTCAAGAATTTATTTCTAAAGGAAACAGTGTTTAAAGCTAAAAAAGATTAAAATAAATAAACTTTTGTTTGCACTGTGGTTATTTTAATTTTCCCTCTTTTATTTATCATTAAATTTAATTAAAGATTATTTTTTGTGTTTTTCTTTTTATTCCACCAGCAAATGTTTGAACCCTTTTTATGCGGCATAAATCCAGAGATTTATGGAAAAGTTAAATGGCTTTATAATGGCCAATAATTGAAAAGTTATGTTTAACTGTTTAGTCTAGAGCTACAGCATTTAATGTATGTATCTCTGAACTGAGAGTTTTTTTCATTTTTATTTTAGTTGAGTTTTTGTGATTTCTTTAAATGTTTGACTTGTTTAACCTCCTTTCAAAGTTGTTTAAAAAAAATAACATCGTTTTCTATTTTTGGTACCATGATTTAACATTATTAAAAAGAATAAATAAAAAGCAAGTCAGAAAGCAGCATAGTCGATTAAGCCCGACAAAATGATCACGTACACAACAGTATTTATAGACAAATTTTCGTGAGTGTACGCTATTCGGAAGCCATGGGCAGTTACGAACCTAGACGAATAGAATTTTATTTTATGATGTTGAGATTCTTTAATAGGAGTTATTGGTGCAGAATATAAATGAGACAAAGACTCTATTCTGGGAAAAAGTTTGTGTGGGTGCTATGTGAATTTATGGATCGATTTTCACCTTTTCAACAATCTTTAATTTTGCAACGGTGTTTTTAAATTTAATTTAATGTAACGTAAACAAACATTTTTGCGATGTTTTTGATCCAAATGCACCTTCCACTACAAACGAATATGTTTGTAAGAGTTGATCTGGGTGTTCTACTTGATCATAAATTGTGTTTTAATGCGCATATATCGCAGACTATCAACAAGGCCAAAGTTGTCCTTGGATTTATCAAAAGTTGGGGGAAGAAGTTTGACATGACAATCCCTTTGCCATAAGACAATTAGATAATTCACAAGTGAGACCTATTCTGGTGTACGCCTCTGTCGTCTGAATCAATCTAACAGTATCCGTCCGGCTAAATGGTTGTCTGTCCATGTGAATCATGTAGGAAATATAATTTTTATTGGTGAATTAAGTAAATAAAACTATATGCTTATAAGGTAATTTTGATCACGTAATTCAAAAAAAATAAAATTAATGTTTGATTTTTTTTTTTGCTAATTTCAACTTAATTTTTGACTTTCTTCATATTTATGTTTTTTTGACATTCGGGTTTCATTTGCAGGTCTTTTTTAGGTTGTACTTTGGTAAAAAGGTATAAATGGACACACAGATATTCTGAGATCGACTCAAAATGTGATCAATATGTTTATGCCCTTCACCCCAATTAGTTGTGAAGAGGGTGTTTGTCATTTCGTGTGAAACTTTTTTATTTTACATCTAAGACGCCATGAAGTATTTACGTATATATATTCTGACTTCTTGAGTAATTCTAACTCGATTTAGCCATGTCCGCCCGTCTGTCCGTCTGTAGAAAACACGCTCACTTTCGAAAAACTCGAAAGGAAACGAATAATTTAGTGTCAAATTGCTTGTAGTTATCCTAAGCAATTTGGGATTAAAATTCAACAAAATCGGTTCAGTAGGATCAGAGCTGTGAATCAAAATGTGGAAGCACCACCCTGAAAAAAATTAATAATCTTGTTACAAAAACTAACATAAATGGTGGAATGATATAAGATTTTGAAAAATTTCTTGTATACGACTGGAAATCACACAGTAAAATTTCGTGCAGATCGGTGCATAATTTACCCTAGACCTCATATAAAGTTAATTAATTAAATACGCCTAAAACCGTAGCAGATATAGATATTGCGGTAAAAGTTCTTCCAACTTAACTTCATATGGCCAGAAAAAATGTCATACACTTTTTTGATATACGATAATAATTAACCTTAGATGCCATATTAAGCAGGCCTCTGAAACTCACTGCAATCGCTAAAACTCGATCATTATTAAGAACTTTCATCAGACATTTGTTAAAACGAAATGATTATGGCTATTTTGTATTACCCATCCTAACAACATATTTGTTGTTAAAATTATATTTTAAAACATTTTTAGACAAAAGCAATTATTTTGTAATTTTTGTTGCTGAAAAGAAGACTAACAAACGAGTTCAAAGACAATTATCTAATTTTTCCGGAATGCATTCTCAAAAAATAGTTGAGAATTTAATGGGGTATTCTTTTCTAAACAAAAAGTGTTGCATAAGTGTTACAAGTAACATGGCAACATTTTAAAATGCGCCCCTAATTTTTAAGAAGTGTTGCATATTTTACGTTTACAAAAGAACACAAATTTCGGCACAAAACAATTCGCCTTTATCTAGTGCTGCACTCATGCCCCTTTAATTAAAATTAGTGTTGAACATGTAGCATTTTTTTTTTTTTTAAAGGGAACATTATCCGAAATGAACGCTTGACACTTTTAAAATAACACATGTTTTTCAGAAAAGAACATAGAAAAAAGTAAAAGGCAGAATAAATGCAGAATTTTACTCAGAGAAGAAAACGCCATTAACCTTCCAAGTTTAGGTAGAACAAATTGCCGTTTTGTTAAAAAATTAATTTGTTAACTTTGTACATTATTGGCTTTATGTAGAAAGGTCCTAACTCACATAACTGCATCTTTACAGGAGAAGGTAAAAACATAATAAAAATTATTTGTCGCAAAATGTAAAATTGCTTGTAAAACCGTTATTTTGTATACGGGAAATTTGTGCCACTTGTTCTTAAAGCACTTATCCCAGGACAAGTGAACAGAATACTTTAATAAAATGCACCGAATTGTAATAGATGAAAACACATATGACTGTGTTAGTGTTAAAGTGCTTAAAGTTTAATTACCCCAGAGAAAAGGTAATTGAGACAAAAGAAAAGGTAATTGAGACAAACCTATTTATGGGTCTGGATTTTGTGCGGGCTGATGCTATCTTATCTTATTATATTTCTTTATATGAAGGAGATTTAACATATTAATATGGTTCACTCGGGACAATATCTGCGACAGCCATTATCTTAACCGAAATTTAATGTGTTCATTTAGGTTACTTCAGTGGCCTGTTACAAAGTGCCAATTAACCTCCTAGGACATAACCATGTTAAAGTGACAAGTCCCCTTCATAAACAGTGTAAGAACTAGAACCAGTTCCAACCACTTAAGAACTGTCACGCGACAAGTTTGGTGCTAGTTCCCTTTCCCCTAGGAATTTTTGTGACGAGGCGTATTCGTTTGAAATTTATTGGAATCACCCAAAAACTCAATTTAAAAAAAATCGAGTTAGAAACCGGCTCGAATTCAAATTTCTTTCAATTTTAACTGAATAATGTACGAAATTGATTTAAATTATACTTGCGATTTAACACGTTTCTCAATTGCAAAAATAATGTTTTTCGTTAACTAATTTTTAATTAAAATCACTTTCAATCTGAATATATAAATTGTATATTATTTTAATAAGGAAATCCACATCTGAAAAAAGTTGGCGCTTATAAGTATCGCTTTAGATTAAAATTGTTCGTTGTAAATAAGAAAACTATAAATCTGACATTAATTTTAACATGGTTTTTTTCAAATGCTGACATTAAAAATAAAATTTGATTTCAAATCATTAACAAACCGAATTAACTAATTTTTTTGTTGCTGGGATTGTTGTTCAAGTCTTGTCATTCAGTCAGTGAGTCAGACAACTAATAACATGTTTTATGTTCATGAAACTCGTATTATTTTTATAAAAACAATTTGTTTGTATTTAATTTTGAAGGTCTACACCAAAACAGCAATAATTTGCAAGTTAATCGAAATAAATCAACATTTGTTTTTAAATATTTTGTTTAGAGGTAAAAGACTAAAAAAAAAATGGAAATAAATTTTATGTATATTTTGTTGGTTTTTCTCTTTTAAATTAAAAGTTTACTACCATACGGCGCACAGTGTTGCGAGGGAGGCTAAAAACCGCTGAATCTAATGATAGGGAATATCTTAGATAAGAGAAAAGAAAAAGAATTTTTAAGATTCCACATTTTTGAAGTTACAATCTGCGAACCACTGCACTTTTTCCTCTGAAAGTATGCAAAATGGCGTTATTTTCTGAGGATGAACGAGATAATTACATGGTTTTGGGAAAAAAATTACTTTATTAATTCTACAAACTCAATTTTAAATAGAGGTAAAAAATTCCTCACTTTTGGAAAATCAGTAAAATTTAAATGCTGTAAAAAACCCACACTACCATAGGTGCTGATGGTATTATGCGTTTGTGCTGATGTATGTAACACATAAAAATAAAGGTTTTAGCCCCAAAACCAATCGACTTTCTGAATCAATCTAACAATATCCGTCCGGGTAAATGGTTGTCTGAACATGTAAACCATGTGCAAAAAGTACAGGTTGCAATTTTAGAGGAACAATTGATGAAATTCGGTACATTTATTTAATTGTCATATGGACGAAGCCTATTGAAAATGGTGAGAATCCGTAATGTCTTATTTCGTCCTCTTTTCGAAATAGTCTTTGTGACCAAATACAATTAAATATTGTTTGTACACATAGAAAACACATTTAAGTAGAAAGCATATTCTGGCTTCTTCGTGGAGAACGAATTTGACCATCATTTGGTTTCCGTTGGCAATAATATGGTTAAAGTTACAATTGTTGAGAGTGGATAGCTATAAGAAGATGCTCAGCAAGGTTCAAAGGAGTGCATCTCTTGGCATCACAGGCGCAAGGAGAAGCACTTCACAGGCAGCGCTGGACATCCTTCCATATCTGTCCCCAATTGAGCATTATGTAAGGAGTGCGCCTGCTAGGAACTTACTTAGACTTTACGAGTCTTCCATAGTTAAACCTAGGCGGGATGATCACACGAGAATTTTGTACGAGGTGGGTCTGCTTGATCCGGGTATTATTCTCGAGGGAATTTCGGATCATAGGACTATTACCCTGGACTTCGGTGTAATACCGCCAGTGGAGTTCACTGATAGGGAAATTTGGAGCGGATCCAATAGACTGTTTGAGGGGTGGGCAGTATTTACGGATGGATCTAAGATGGAAACCGGCACTGGCGCCGGTGTATATATCGCGGGCACCGAAGTGAAAAGGTCATTCAGACTCCCTGATGAGTGCAGTGTCCTCTAGGCTGAGATCCTAGCGATCTGGAGGGCGACGGAAGTCATACTGGATCACATCGTGGGTTCTGTGGCGACAATTTACGTAGATAGTCAGGCGGCGCTTAGGGCATTGACAAATTATACGGTGAGACCGTGCCTGGTCGCTCGGTGTAGGAATGCTCTTAGAGAACTCATGGAGTCATTCAATGTAAGGCTGTGTTGGGTACCTGGACACTGCATGGTTCATGGAAATGAGGTGGCGGACGAACTCGCGAGAGGGGGCTCGAATCTGGACATAGTGATAACGGACAGGGGGTAAAGCCCCCCCTATGTAACTACTATGGGGTGATACGGGAGAAATTCCGTGAGGACGGTAACCGATCCTGGGGGAACAGAACGGATTGCAGGGTGTCAAGGAACTATGGCCCAGATTGGACGCGGGGGCAACCAGGATCTAACTGGGAATGGACAGAGGTGGTCTAAGAACGCTTATAGGGTTCTTGACGGGTCATTGTCCTGTAAGGGCTTTTACGGGCAAATGGACCGGACTTCTGCAGGTTGTTCGTTGATTCTGAAGAGCTGGAGACGATCGAGCATGTATTGTGCCATTGTCCTAGGATGCAGGGTCTCAGACATCGCTGGATGTAATCCGACTGATCTACCGAGGTTTGTCAGGGGGACTGTAGAGAGGGTATAGTTCTACGTGGTACCTACTAACATTCTTACTTTCTTAATTCTATCCACCTCATAGTTCTTTTCTTATCTTTTCTCTTTGTACCATTAAAGGGATTCACAATGGACCGCATTGGTCTCCGAGTGTAAATGTACCCATGGGCATATCAGCCTTGTTAATATGTATTTATTTTTAAAAAAACCTCTGGTTTTTTTCATTGAATTTTATCAAAAGTACATACATACATACATTTTTTTCAGTTTTATAACTTATTATTGTTTTCTTGATTTTTGTAGGGAACATTTTGTTAACGTGTAGGAAAAAATATATAAATAGTACACATTTTGAAGTTTTTGCTCACGATCTTTTCGATTTCAGGTGACCATATTCATATTTTTATTTTACCGTTAATGAAAACTTGAACTTAATAACATTTTTACTGAACTTTTTTTGTTTTGCATATTTGCATACAGTTTGAAAAATTTGAAAATTGTAAAATAACAACCACAGCCGGCTTATGATTCCGTCAATAGAGAAACTCCGCTGCCGGCTTCCTTGCGGCTTAGAATTCCAACAACATTTTTTTTCAAAATAACAACAGTGATGTCAGATGGTTCCTATAGAGCAGTTACTCAGATGGCGTCACTGCAGAATCCAACCAATTCGACTTCCTAATGCAGAGAAGAAGCGGTTTCAGTTCTATCCTGGATAGATCTCCTAGGCATGCAAACACCGGTTACCCAAGGAATTTTTCCCTAATGCCCCGCAACCCAGGGCATTGACAGAGAAAGTGAAGCACAGTCTCCTCTTCCTCCATGCCCTGACTACCTCTGCAGTATTCGTTAAATTCCAGACCAATTCTTCCAGCATGAGTCCCCACCGGCCAGTGCCCAGTCAAAACCAATTACAATGAAGTAAAGATCATTTGATTCGAAATATTTTTAACTAAATGTTTTTAGATTTTTGTCGCTTTTTTATTTTTTATGAATTTTTAAAGAACAAAAATTTTATTTTATTTTTTAAATTGTTCTATTCGGCTTAAAGATCGTTGACTTAGCGTCAGTCCTTAAATTTGAACATAACCGTATATCTCGAAAAGTCGAGCTGGCAGAAAAATCTAGGTGCAGATGCAAGTTGGCAATAACGTCGGCGGAATAACAGAGCAATATTTCTTATTGCTTAGGTTATTTGGAGTCGATGTTTATATTTGATTCAAAAATGTCAAAATTTGGAACACAAAGTTCATGACCAAAAACTGGGAGAAATTATATTCAAGGATATATCTGAGGAAGTTTGGAATTTTGTTCACGTTAGCAATATATAAAAATGTACTTAAATTTTAACGACACTGTGCGACGCGTTAGCCCGATACTCTGGCGATTAAATAGCAGCAACAGTATAACCGACACAAAAACAACAATCATAATGAAGAACAGTGTTACCGTTATGCGACTAAAGTCGCATTTTTGCCCCTTTTTGACTGCCGTGCCACTTTTTTGACCCCTTTGTTTTAAATCCCCTTTTGTATCATTTTTTAGTTTTTTGTGCCCCTTTTGCCCCTTTTTGAACCAAATTTTTTTTATACTGTCAATCAATGAATCCGAGCTCAATTTGAAGAGAAAATAGCATCTAATTTGGAAAAAATTAAAATAATTCAGGAAGGGCTATCTATTAACAATAAAATTTACCTCAAATTTCTAGTATATGTATTAAATATTATGAATAAATTAAACCTTAATTTTCAAAACGAATCATCACAATTTATATATTTAGTTTCATCCACGAAAGAAATTGTATTAGAAATTTTTAAAAATTTTTTAAAAAAAGAGTATGTTATGCAAACAAATATAGAACAAATTGATTTTGTTGATGTTCTGCATATAAAAGAAACTCTTAATATATACATATGTATATCGGCCACGAAGCCGAGCTAGAAATATGTACTAACAACATCTTAAGTAGTGATATTGTAGAAATTAAAAACAACATTTTACTTTTTTACCAAAAGCTGTGCAAATAAATTTTATCAAGAATTAATATTAGCGATAAGAGGCTGAGTTCATTAAAGGTTTTAGATCCAGTATTTATTAAGTCAGCTGAAGACATAAATTACTTTGAAATTGTTACCGTTTTTATTGATATAATTACTAACCCAGATGATTTTGTAAAAGAGTTCAAACTTTTAGAAACCAGATCAAACGATAAAAGCTATGAAGCAATTTTTAAAATATCTAAGCCTGAAACATTTTGGTACGATATTGGCAATTTAAAAAACTGTTTAGGTGACAATTTATATCCAAACTTGTATAAATTTGCTTCGTATGTTTTTACTTTACCACATAGTAGTGCATCCGCTGAGCGGATTTTTTCTAAGCATATTTAAAAAATAAAGTGACAAATAGACTGAAAGTAGATACCTGTCAGTCTATGTTATCCGCTTTAAATTTGTATCAAAATGACTTGGAAGATTGGATTCCAAGTGATGAATTGATTAATAAATATAGATTTACGTTTTCAAAAAAATAAATATTTAATAGTTGAAGAAACAACATAACACTGCAATTTATAAAAAAATGGATCTGTACCTGATATTAACTATCTTTCTATCAGTACTTTTTATATGCTTTTTCCTCGAGGTTTTTTCGTAACTTAATTTTTTTGGTAAAAAAGTAAAATAATCCAAGTGCCAAATATTTATGTACATATACTTATCTCTATCTATTTAAATGTAAAGTTTTTTTGTATCAAATCATATTATGAACTATTTTTTGTTTTTGTAAGTATTGTTATTACACTATTTTAAGCTCGTTTTATTAACAAGTAATTAGTAACTGTTTTTGTATAAATAATTGAAATAAAAATTTTATGCAACAGTTCATTATCGTTTACTTGCAAACAAGACATGTATTTTCACGATATATGTATATATATATATGTGTGTTTTTCCCAAACAATTTGTATTATATACCTATAATGTATTTTTTTATAAATATGAAGTTTATTTTTTGTTATGTTTAGTTTTCGATGAAAATAATTTAATAAATACATACGTTTTTTTTTTAAATTTTCCTGTTTTTAAAGTTGCCCCTTTTTTTCTCAGAATTCCCCTTTTTGTGACACTTTTTTTTTGCAAATCCCCTTTTTGTGCCCCTTTTTGAAAATTTTGAACGGTAACACTGATGAAGAATTCATGATATTAAGCAGAGCAGTGGCAAGCAAAAAATGTTGAAGTTTTTGAATAATTACGCCCGGTTAAGAAAAAGTGGGAACTTGCCACGTAATCCAGATTTTAACCACTTCGTATTGAAGCCCAGTTTTCATGGGATCTTTTGAATTTATCAAATTAGTTTCTAAAATTATGCTAGAGATCCACACCATGCACTCCAGGCTTTTTCTCATCCTACGCAACTATCAAATAGGTAGAGTCTGGGTTGTTTTACGTAGCAAGTTACATGCACAAAAGCGTATGCTTAACTTTCTACTTTTGCAATCGGCACAAGCAGCGTTCGAACAAATTAGCTGAAATTTAATTTTTACTTGTGGTAATGTGACGATTACCGTGGTTGATTTAAAATTAATCGTTAATCACATCTCTGGGTGCCGTCAGTATTGAAACGTAAAAAATACAACCCTATCACGTACTAAAGGAATACAACTCTACAGGGGTGTGCTAGACTTGGCGTGGGTATACAGCAAATCTAGAAAGAAAAAAAATCTTTCTAGAATACATATGTTACGATCGGTGCAAGTGCTGGCAATAGTATAGTTTTAAATGATTGAATAAATTACACACGTTCTTCAGTTTCATCGGAGAAAACTAAAATAAAAAAAGGAAACCATAAAAAAGATCAGAAAAACAAAATCACGCATTGGCAGAGAAGCTGACAATCAAAGGACCGGAACACATTGCGAAGGTAATCTGCTTACCATGAAGAATTGTGTTATGTCGTTCTAATGCTATTTATTATATATGTAGGTTCAGTTGAGGAAATAAAAACGGAATTTCTAGAAATCAGCCGTAGAGTATAGGGAGTATAACATAGCAGAAAACGGCGCCTGGCAAAGTACTGCCCAGTTGTTTCCCTGTCTTTGAGATATTGCTACTTAAGCAATTGCCATATTTATTGAAGAACTTGCCGACACCACGGGGCAATAGATGTTTGTAAGCGTGGTTCACTCTATTGGTTGTGACAGTGAAGGGAATTTAAAAGGGTATATGTTGCTCCCTAGTATCTTAGCATCGAGTTCACGGAAATAACCACATAAAAATACCTCATCCCCCGAAAAGGGAAATAAAACACGTGGCCTACCTAAATACTCACGTGCCCAGCCACGAAACGCGTGTATCCCCAAAAGTCTTTGCAAGGTTGGGTAAATACCGACTCACCGGTTTGGTCGTAAAACTACCCCGCCGCCATTCTATCAACACCACCGACTTTAACATTTGCCCAAATAAACTCCACCAGCTTTAACTTTATTTACGTGTACCACCAACAACTTATTAGGGTCTAAACTTACTGGCCGTTAAGTAAATCATTCAACAGGGTTACAATATTTATGACAAATGTAACTTGAAACGTAGAACGCAAGCTGTGCATGAAAAATATGAATGGACCTCCAGCTTTCTCTTGCAGAAGATTGGCCCATTATGACTATGGTGTGAATAATCGGAATTCTACCACGATTTTGATATTTTACGTACTAAAACTAAAAGTTAGGCTTTGGTTTGGGCTTAGAATCTTCCTCAACATTAGCATCGTCCTTAAAAAAGAAAACTTTTGTTTCTGTTAAACATGTTTTTCTAAGTATCTTTCGCCAAACTGGAATATTATCCGTTTGTCCCTTTAAACATTTCTTCAACACCTTTTTTGCGCTTTATGGTATTTTTTTTCTTTATTTCGAATACATTACGTGTCGTTTCGTTTCGTAACGTGCCGCATTTCAACTGCATTTAAGCAAAAGTCATAAAGTTGAAAATGAAACCGTCATAAATATTCTATACGCTTTTATGCGGCATATTTATGAATGTTAAAAAAAGTATTAAAGTGTAAAAAAAGAATGGCTCCAGTAAATGGATAAGGAGGAAATGTTTCATGAGTCAAGAGGTGGGGGTACGGCATTTGCAATAAAATTTATGTAACTATAGGAAAAGAAATAGCAAGCAACTGAAAACAGTAAGGAAACATATAAAAAGAAAAAGTTAAAAGTTCATTCATTCATTCATTCGTTCATTTGTTGGGCTCAGTTCATTCGTTTAAGACGTTGAGCTTTTAATGGATTTACGTTGTCTTTGAGCCAAATTACACCTTCGAAACATTGTAAATTTGGTCGTTGTAATCGGATTGCAGTAATGGGAAAGGGGGAAAGAGTTGGAGTTTGATGAAGGAAAACATTGGTTAAATGTCGCAATTATTCTGAAATACTTAATGGATTTTTGTTTTAGGCTGCTGTTACTTTTGGCTGCTGAATCTTTCGCATGTTTTGTGTAATTAAACTTTATCCCCTGGCTGCTTAATTTGATATCCTTGATACGTATAATATTTTTTATTTTCGTACACGTTTAGTATTAATTCTATTTTTTACGTCCATAAATTTAAGCGTTTTATGGCTTTTTTTTTGTGACACCAAAAACCAGTTTAATAGAAATTTATTGCAATACAATACAAAGTTTTAACACCCGGAAAGAACCGACGTATACAATGGCAAAAACGAAATTACCTGGCGAGACATTTTGATTGTTGAACCTTTTATTTAAGCAGCAGGTATCTTATGACAATAAAGTTTTTTTTTATTTGTTTAAATGACGAAATAAGAATCAATTTGATTCGTTTTTTACGGTTTTTGTGTCACTTTAACTATTGTGTACATTTCAATTATTTACACGTCGTACTGTTGACACCAGGTAAACATTATTTCTTTTGCTAAATGCAAAGCTGTTAACATATTTGATTGTAGCTATACGAGGAATAGACGGAGGTTAATAATAGATTAGTTTCAAGGTGTTCACATAAGATACGTTTTTATATTGAGCGGGGTACAATGGAAAGTTTTAATCGAACATCGCGCTCAGTAGAGTATTTACAAAAACCTAAGTGAATTGTCTGACTTTTAGAAAATTTCCATATAAAAAATTTTAGTGCAGTTATTTTCCCATGAATTTAGAATTTCTGAAAAGATTTCGAAATTAAATTTTCTGACGCTAAACAAACTTTTAAGGTGCTTTTGCATAACATATAAGCATTATGCGGTGGGCAATTTGACAGGTTAAAATTGAAAAATACATGTCGTGTAAAATTAGCTTTAGGCGAAAATGTTATTAAAAAGATCTGTGCCGCAATTCTACAGCTTTTAGAATTTAAAGTCCGTGTTACACTTAAGTCTTAAATATTTTGACGAAAATGGTTCCCCGATCTAATTATTTTTTGAAAATGTTCAAAAACCAATAACAAATTATCAGTTCAAGATTGTATTCTAATCAAAATACTTCAGACGGGTTTTCGAAATTCCGAGCCTTGAATTTTTTTATTTTTTTGAAAACCCGTTTTACATACATTGCATGAACTTTTGGTCTTAGAAGACCCCTAGTGAAATTTGATGCAGAAAATATTCGTAGAACATTTTAACCCTCTAACGTTCCGTTTTAGTGTAGAAGTTAAAAATGGACAAAATTTTCCCATTAAAATGAGTGTTAGAGGGTTAATATATTCTATAAAAAGAATCCCCATACAATTCTGCTGAAGACATCTGAAATAATCTTTTAGGTTAAAAGTACATTTAGTATATTTTTTTGAATTGTACAAAACGCCTTTTCAAGAAATTCAAATATGTCAATGCCCGAAATTTCGAGAATTCCAGAAGACCCCTAGTGAAATTTGATGTAGAAAATATTCGTAGAACATTATAATCCTTAAAAGTGCCGTTTTTGTATACTTTTGTGTAAGAGCTGGGAAACAGGACAAAAATTACCCCTTAAAATGAGAGTTAGAGGGTTAATACATTTTAAGAAAAGAATCGCCATACGATTCTACTGAAGACATCTAAATTATTTTTCAGCTTAGAAGTATATTTAGTATATTTTTTTGACTTATACCAAACTTCTTTTCAAAATATTCAAAAACTTTAGCGGCCCATATTTCGGGAGCCCGAGCTAACTTTTCAAAACCCTTTGGCAGCTTTGCTCTAGTAGTAGTCTTCTTTCATTTCGCGTTGCAAGTGTTGAGGCTCGCGGTGATGACCCGAATTTTGTTGCACAGGTCATTCCAGGCCGTCTGGCAACACTATTAGCAACCGATTATATTTACCGGCAAGAATTTTTCGAATTCCACTACAAAATCCATTATCGTTTATATACGAATTTTTACTACTTAACAACAAATATTTGTCGTTACAGAAATTCAAAACTGATCATTTTTTGCTTTATTGAAAATTATATTATACCTGTCATAAAATACAAATAAATATTTAAATAAATAAATTACCTTGTTGATGTAATTTTTCATCTAGTTAAGCGTAAAATGTTTTAACATTATTTTTGTAAAGAAATTCCATTCAATTTTTTTTTTATCTTAATAAATTCCATTTAAATGAGTTGTTTATATACCTGGAAAAGAATGGAGAAAAACACTTTTTAAATTAAACGGAAATTATTTTTATATGCTTGAATTAATAATTATATTTAGTTTGAACTAATCATTTTTTATAAGAAGTGTTAATAATGATTTATTTATCTGTTTTCGATTTTTAACAATGCATTTAATTGAATTTTTTTCCATACATTATTTTTAATTTTATTGCCCTTAAGTCAATATCAATTCCAACCAGTGAAGTACTGGCATCTTATGCCCCTTTTACACTATTCTTTAACTCTGCTCTGACAAAAGTCAATGATGTTTGGTATGATTGACAAAAAATTAAATAGAAAATCTTTTTCATTATATTTTGCGTCTGTCTTCAAATAAAAAGAAAACTTTTTGTAGAATACAAAGAGCTGCTCAATATAAAAATCATTTTTTTTTTAAAAACTATTTATTTAATTTTAGTAACCTCGCCTAACGGTCATAATCAGCTTACAAATTTTTACTTAAAACCCATTTATATTTTTATTTAATATTTTGCGTAATTTTAACAGACATAAAATGTAATATTTCTAATTCTATTTAATAATTTTTATTCTAATGCTGACATATATTTTTACATATTTTCGTACATATTTCATAATGCTAAGAGGTTTTTTGCATAAATATTAAAAAAAAAATGTTGTGCCTATAAAACTTGTTTAAACAATTTCTATTTCGATTTAACTGAAATCGTTAAATGTGCCTGCAACACGCAACAAAATTACTTTGTTGTTATATTTGCAGCAATTAAAAAATAATACAACCATAAATAAATATTGATCATCATAAAAAAATTAGCATTAAACTAATTAAATTATTCATTAAAAAGGCTTTAAAATAACAAAAGATAAAGCAAACGCTATCAGAAAATAAGATTCATTTAATGAATTGCATGTTTAAGAAAAATTTAAATTAAAATTAAAAACAAAAAATAGAAAGAAATATTTAAGAAAATTAAAACACTCGCAACTAAATTTTGATTTAAAGTAATTAAAAATTGTTTAAAGGTTTTTTACTCATCACAACAAATTTGGGAGGAATATTGATTTTGTCATTCCGTTTGTAACATATTGTCACGAAATTAGATTCATTTAAGAACTATTTAGAGTTTTAGTTATAAGTTTTCTTGGAAATTATACTTTTATGTCGTATAATTTTACAATTGTTATGAACTCTACTGTATGGAACTTTCTAGTAATTAGAATACAATATTTTTTTACGCCTAGAGGTAGACTTTAGATTTAGATGTGTAAAAGTTATTTTAAAATAATTCCAACAGAAATTTCTAAAATCGACTAGAAATTTTTGTGAACTATAAATACAGGCTTGGTCCGGGATCACATTATACACTATGAAAAGATGCAAAAGCGAAGTGCGCCAAAACCGCCTTGATGCGGTTTTAGGCTTATTTAGCTAATTTTCGAGAATGGGCTTAATAGGGTCTATGATTAATTAAAGACTAATCTTTTATTTACAAACTTTTTAAAAGGTAATGAGCTAAATTTTAAAACAATATTATAATTTTTTGCAAAATTTCGCCACAAAAGCATTATTCGTTACGCTTGTAGCTATACGAACATGACTTCCGAGAGTGGTCTTAATATAGTGCACAGCTTAAATTATTAGTGTCCGAACGAATTCACATTTTGAGGCCGATGCCAAAGTGAAAGCTCTGCCAAATAGGCTTCACGAAATTTGGTGACATGCATACATATACATACATATAGTGAATTTGTTGAAATTTAATAGCAATCGGTGCATTCCGTCACCAATTTATGTTACTTTTTGCAAATTTTATAGGAAGTTTATTTCGCATTTGTGTGCAAAACTCTTTTCCTACTGAGCCAATTCTGCAGGCTTACAGTCCCAAAGTGATATAAACAATTTAACACCCATATTTTTCAATGAGTCGTTGAGTCGTTCGAAAGTCAGAGTGGCATTTGGTATCGAAAATGGCTTAAATCGATCTATTATTTTCTCCCAGAATAGACTTTTTGCACGATAGTGTCCATTTGGAATGAGCTCAAGCAACATAATTTGGCATAAGGGTTTCTCTGAGACAAGCAGTGCTTGTTATCAAAAACGCACTGCATTAAACTGCGAAAAAAATCTAAGAAGAAGAATCTAAAGAACTTTTGTAAATTTTTACGAAAAATCGTCAACTTAAGTGTATAAATCGCTTACTCGTCAATAGTCCGTCCATTCTTGTACCCAAAAATCGTCAAAGTGACTAGAAATCTTAAATCTGCTAACCGTATGCGTATCATAGATTCAACACGACCAAATATAACTTTATTTCTTGTTTTGGCTTTGACTGTTCACTCGTAATTAAGAAAATCAGACAAGCAAGTCGTAGTAGCCATGTTATTATTATTATTTTAAGCAAATGATTTTTTTTATTTAATTATGTGTGAGAATAAACATTTACAATGAATTTAAATTACATTAATTATTTTTGTTTTTGTAAAGAACGCGTAGGAGTGCTCCACCAACCAGCACTGCACCACTCAGTACTGTCAGCCATCAGCCCTATCAAATTAAGAAATTTATGGAACATTTTAATTATCAACGAAGGAGACATTATGCCTGGAAAATTTAACAAGAATACTTTCTTAAACGCTTCATACAATTACACACTTATGAGTGTATCTGGATGGAGAACAAGCAAGTACCCCTTTGTGCTGGAGAATAATGTGGAATTTAAGAAAAATGTTTGAGCATAATGAGTTGATGTACAATTTTTACTTATGTATGTAAGTGAAATTGGTTGTACGTTCTTTAAATTGAAAGCGTTTAGGAAACATTTATATACATTTTTTTTTAATTTTTTTGCGTGGGACGTGAAGTTTTAAGTTTTATTTTAAATGAGTAATTTTAAGCGTTAAGCCTTAAATGCCCAAGGACACCGATTTTGATGAAAAAAAAATTTATGATGCGTAAAATGGTGAAAAAAACCAACTGCGTACCAATTATGTCGAAAAAAAATTTTTTTAAGTTATTAAGAAAATACTGGTTGTATTTTAGAAGATACACTGGACACTTCCCCGTTAGTACTTTTCATCGAAAGTACTAATACAAAGCATGCATATATAGAAAACGTAAACTAGGATTTTTTAAATATTTTTATTTCATTTGAATTAAAAAATTATACAAGTACATAACATTGTTAAAAACAAAAAGGATATTGAAAATAATCAATTGTTTTTTTTTTTACTTTGAGCCAAGACTCAGGGGATGTCCCCTATTAATGGAATGCATTGTATTGGTATACAAAAATAGGTTATGAGGAGGAGGAAATACGGAGTAGTGTTTGTGGACGTTAAGTTTACATTTTTCAAAATTGTAGCCGACTGAGAAGGTTCCTGCCGGGAGTTTATTCCACATACGGCAAAACGAATATTCTTTGTAATGCGTTTTGCGATACACTGGAAAGTCGACAGCGAATGGATGTGATCTGCTAGAAATGCAAGTACTAAGGCAGGCTCCCGCGTCTCAGGGATGAGTTCGCCCCTCTCAGCTGCACACTTACAATGAGTCAATAGAGCTGAATACCTTAATGTAGTTGATGAGCTTCAGAGAACTCCTTTGCACCCAATCCAGAAGCTTCTAGAAAGACCTTGAAGGAATTGTTTTGCATTTTTGGTCGGTTATAGGCGTGAGGAGATCAGACGGAGTGAAGTAATTCTTGCACTGTTTGAGGAAACAAAGACACTTGAATCCATTTCTCTACACTTGAAAAGCATGCCGGTTCCAACGAACACATTGAATTTTCCTTCCCATGGAAACATATGACGCTGACTCCTCAAGCCGTCTGTGGGTCAACATACAATATTGGGTCTTACGAGAATTAAAATCGACCTTATTCGTAAAACCTCACTCAGAGATCGTCGCAAAGTCATGATTGAAACTTAGTAAGATTTTGTCTATGATTTAAGGAAAATCAATGACAAAGGCTTCTGTTATTTGCGAAACAATAGATAGGATTGGAAATCAGACCCAGGAGATCGTTAAGAAAAAGTGACACGTATAAGCTTCTTAAAAGCTCAGTATATGAATAAAACCAAACAAAAAAGCAGTGCATAAGTAAGATCCTCTGTATTTCCTGGCTGCTACTATTACATCCAAGATAACCGCTTGAATTTAATCAGTGACAGAGAGACTAGTTCTGTTCCTTTATGACCCAAACGTTTAAGTCTTAGGTCCCCGAATGCGGTATAATGACGGAAAAGATGTTCAGTTGATTTCTCTTCATTCTCGTCATCACAACTTCTACAAAGGTCATTGTGTGGGAGTCAAAGAGTTTTTTTCCAATGGCCAGTTAAACCCGAAATAAAGTTTATGAGATGATTGCCACTAAGTCCTTTTACAGTCTGTGATTGGTCAGATTTTCCTGGTTTCCCTACAGGTAGTGTCCTCGAGAGTGGAACACCTATATCACATATTGTGGCGTTTGCATGCGCCAAGGAGCCATACAGTTGTCGTATATGCCCTCGTGTCCAGCGACCTATTTAGGGGAAACAATTAGATGTTTCATCATCTTTTCCAGAGGCGCCCGGCATTTCTCAGCAATTCTCGTTGAAATCAACAGTATACCTATTTCACATCAGCCGGAACCGGAAAATGCGCACAGATTGCCTAAGATCTGATATAGTCAACATCCACCTGCCAATTAAACTCATACAGAATTCTAGCAAGTCCGATGCTTAATAGATTAACGCCCATGTGGCCTTTAGTCTAGCTGTGTTTGCAGCTTACATTTTCGCCATGATGTCTGGTGGAAACCTTTTCAAGATTGTAAACAGGGCCTTAGAAGGTGTAGATCCACCATTCTCATTATACGTTTAAACTTGATTTGATGGCACATTAAGTTAATTCCCCAGTTTAGGCCGATGGCCTTTTTACAGCCATATAAGTACAAAATTCTTAAACAAGTAAAAAAAGATTGAACTTTTCGTTGGAGAGTAAAATTACAAAGTGTGCGTTTTAATCTCATAAAATTTATTAGTCTCATCCTTATGCATTGCATTCTTTATGCGTGCATACGCTTGTGTTAAGCAAAGTTTTTTGTGGACACTACAACAACACCACACAAGTAGATATAAAACGATACGCTTGTTTTGTGTTGAAACAAAAATATAAACAAAACAAGAAGAAAAGCCTATATTATTTGCATGTTTAAAAAGTAAAATCAACAGCAACAGTTCTTATTTAGTTTATATTTTTAGTTTAATATGAACATTAAATTTTAAAGCAGAAAACATTAAATTCTGATCCTGTCTCTGGGATAATTGTTTTAGCCTAGAATTAATCTTCTTTCACTTTCGGATTATTTCAAGTACGAATTCGGTATTAAATCAATTTTATGATACTTGATTCAATCTTAGTTTTACTTAAATCAATCTGATTTTCGGTTAATTTTAAGTGCGAATTTAGGATTAAATATGAATAGTTTAAGTATTTCGCACTTGAATTATCCGTACTTGAATCACTCTTTCTTTACTTGATTCAGGAAAATCTGTACTATTGACACTTCGGATTGATTTAAATGCGGATGGATTGATTTTTCTTTTCAGTGTTTCGTGTTCATTTCCCAGTTCCAATATAAGTCCAAGATTCTTGGCATTTTACGAAAGCTGCAGTGTGACCCACAAATTGAAGGATTTTGTTTCTCCTTGTGAATAGTAACAGTTCGGTTTTTAGGCTTAGGCTGAAAATCTAGCCCGCAGCCCTGACACTATTTTTGTAGGACATCCAGTGCGGATTACAAAAATTTAGACATTGTTCTAAGATCGTTGTCCATAGCCAGGACTTTCACGTCATTCGCCTTTGCAATATAATCGTTACGTTATTACATGCGTTAAATTAAGCGCTTTCTGTATTAAAAATGTATTGCTTCAAAGTGGGAATGGGTCAAATAAAATCCTTGCCTTCCGTGAATGAAATAGTAAGCGAAATTTTTACATTTCTCCATTACAAACCTGCTACATTGTACGCTTCATTTTCTTTTCTCACCTACAACTAGTAATTTTGAAGCAGCTTAAGAAACCCATTTATTAGTTTAATTAAAAACCATTTAAAAAAAAATTAAGCAATTCATTACTATAATTTCATCTTTATTTTTTTATCTAATCCTGTATTTAGTTGAAATCCAACTTTAGTTTTCAATATTTGTGTCTGGTATAAATTTGTATTTTTGCTTACAAATTTATATCAAAGTGCGTTGGAAAAATTTTTAATACAAAGTGATAAGAATTTAGGAACCATTAATATTAATCAATATAAATCTCATAGTGTTTTTAGATATAAAGATTTTAGCAGTGACACCCAAACCGTACACTTCTTAATTCGTACGCAAGTTACAGTGGGATGATAAAATTGTGGAACAAAATTTTTTTATCTCGCCTCTGGGTAGCAACTTAAAGGAAAAGCTTTATTTGTTTTCGAAGCTGTGAATTGGCTATCATTTTGTATGTGGTTGTTATTTTTGTAGAAACTTTTCACTGTCACTCGTTCGAATATTTTTCATTCAATTGCAATTTCCCTTAATGCCACACAAACGTTTATTTATGCGAAAACAAAAACATAAAACGCGAATGACACATTTAAAACACGTGCTTATTTCCTGTACGAATGGCACTTTTAAAAAGGAACAGGCAAACAAGACAAGAAATGGAAAATTATAAACACCATCAAAAACAGCAAATGTATTGGACGCCTTTTGAGCAGATTTTTTTTTTTTTTTTGTTTTTGTTTTATCTTCTTACAGGCACGAAAATCTTGTATGTCAAAAATAATTTGTTGTTATTGTTGTTGTATTTGTTATCATTTTCACTTGACATCAATTGACTTGAATTGTCGTTTCGGTGCTACGACGACGACGACGACGACGACGACGTTGATTTGTTGTCGTATAATTTGACTGACTTAATATTTGCCAAAGCAGTCTAAAGTAAACGCAAAACAATTTACATGATACTTTAAACGCCTACATCTTTCTAAATAATCATGCAACATCATACCACAAGCAAGCGAACAAATAATACAGTAAATTAACACCATACACAACGGCACAGCACTATGCCAATAATGTACTTAACTTTTTCGCTTTACACTTAGTTTTAGGTAAATAGTCACTCTTTTTCTGGTGGAGTAGAACAACACACGTAATCTTACAGTGAGTCGTGGGTGAAGTTTTTTTCAATCAGCCGCATGCAAATAATTAGATCCGGTAAAATTGCAACCACTACCGCAATTTTGTAAGTTTTTAGTGACGAAAAAATTTTCGTTGTATAAGAAAAATGTATAAGTTTACGAAAATTGTCGTTAATCTCTAGATGATTTCGAAATAAAAATAAAGGATCTTCCCATAGGCAGTTTTGACAGTTAATAGCGGCTTTATCGTTAAAGCTACATCTGTCGAATTTTATATTTTATATTCTCTTTGGATTTAATTTGGAAAAATTTTAGTAACTACACTGGTTCAAAAAACTATCAACCAACACCAACATGTACTAAAATCTGTTGAATAAATTAGGACTTTAACTTTTTTCACAATAATGCAATTATCTATTATAAAAACAATTTGGTAATAATTAATTCAAAGCTTTTGTAACATAACAAAATAAGAACAACAAAATCATATTATTTGAATAATAAAAGCACTAAAATTAATAAAATTTGAAAAATAAAAATTATATTAAAGTTTCAAATATGATTATTAAAATTAGTGAATTTTCTTTGTCATAAAGTGACCCAATAAAAAATGGAGCTTTTAACGAAGCAGGTTTGTAGAAGAGAAACGTAAGAGTTTCGCTTACCATACCGCTCACGGAAGACATGAATCTTATATGGCGAGTTCCCAATTTGAAGGAATACATTTCCCTGTTAGTCATCTTTCGAACACAAAATTAATATGTGTTTATCAAACTTAACAAAAGATGAGAAAATTTAATTCCGTACGGTTTTTTTTAAATCCATAAACTTCATTGTGTTCGGTTCGGCTCTTTAGTGTTCGTCCCTTTTGGCTGCTAAAAAAAACCAAACATTTTTTAGAAAAACAAAATACACATACGAAAAAAAACAAAAAGCCAGCAAAATCATTTTACACACACAAGCGTGGTGCGGTCGTTGCTAAAAACTTTTGTTTGTTCATTTCTTTATCAATGTAAAGAAAGAAACATTATAGAACATTAACATATAATGTTTGTCTACGGTATCACTACAATTGTTCTGTTTTTTTTTTTTTTTTTTTTGACGAAGATCAGAACATCATAAAATGTTCGGCTCTTTCTTGAAAATAGTTAAGAACGGTAGAAAGGGTTTTGTTCGTTTACACAATCGCTAAAAAGAAATAGATATCGTTCTTTGGTGTGTGAGACGAACGCTAAATAATGAACTGTTTCATTTCAAACACTGTTTAAAACTAGATGATGTAGTTAAAGAAATGAAATTGGAAGAATAAAATATTTGACTATTTTGGACGCATTTTATATTTCAATGTATATATGGGCGGTGGGCGTGGTTTAACTTGTGGGTCGAATACGGATGAAAACTGAACTGAATTCAAATTGATTTTTTCACATTTCCTAGTTTGAGTTTGCTACATAACATTTTGTAATAACGAAATATGCATGCAAATGGGTCGATAACGGATAAGCGACTTGAGCGCTTGCTTATTCCATGTGGAGGTAATGACTGGCCACTGAGATAAGAGAATGCAACAAGGATATTCGGGATAAATCAAGTTTTTTATGATTACAAAAATTCAAGTACGAATAACACTAAAACGTACTCAAAACAATCCTAAATGGGATTGAAATAAGTATAAAATTCTTAAATCAAGTAAAAAAATTAATAAACTTTTCGTTGTGTTTATGTTTTGATTTTCTATACACATTGAAAAAAAAAGGTCTGGCCAGACTCATGTGTGCCACGAAGAGTTAAAAAGTATATTTTAACTCTTGCTTTTCATTTAGTTTATATTTTTGATTAAATATGTACATAAGATTTCAAAAGTAAAAACCATAAATGGCATGATGTTGATGTTGTATTATTCTGTAATACGGGTTATTTATTTTTTTAAGCACGATTTCGGGATAAAATCACTTGAATCAAGCGCATTTTGATCAGACTTTGTTTTACTTAAATCAATCTCATTTTCGGATTATTTCAACTACGAAGTCGAGAATGAAAATGGTATAAAAAATAAGTTTTTGCAATTGAAAATCCGTAGTTGAATCAATCTTTCTGTATTTGAGTACGAATGGAGTGATTTTTCTTTTGAGTTTACATTCAAAATTTGATCAAGATGAAACTGTAGCCATCGGTGATTTCGATAAGCGACGTTTCGAATGATATTATAATATTTGGTACTGAGGACATAAAACTAAAAACCCACAAAAAGTTTAAGTTTTATCTTTTTAGTACAACAATATTCTTATTTACGCAGTTATTGTTTACATTAATACTATTTTTTTCATTCTAGAACTAAACCTAAACAAACTTTTATTACATTTTCATTTTATTTTTTTTTTCTATTTGTATTTATGTTTAAAAATGTATGGTTTTCATTGACATTAAATATTGTCGTATTTGAGTAAATTCTAGTTTTAATTTAAATTTTGTTGTTAAATGTTATTTGCCTTAAAATAAAAAAAAATCTTCCATTGTTTTGTATTTTAAATGAATATTTACCAACTTTATCAAAACGAATATTTTAGGTTTATAAAAAACTAATTCAGCAAAATTTTTATAAAAATTTTATTTTATTAACCTGAAATATTTTTTTTTTTATTATTAAGACCTTAAAAAAGAATTAAGACAAAAATGTTTATTTTGTAAGAATAAAAAGTTTCCACTTTTTTGTTGTTTTATTAAATTTAAAATTCATCTGCCGGTTTAACAATTTTGAACATTACCGATCGCAAAAAAAATATTTAATGAAAAACGCTCAATTCATAACAGGTTTTTCAAGTTCAAAACGTTGGTTGCGTTCAAAACGCTAAAGCTGGCAGTAAAACGTTTTAAATATTGCCCGCCATACACTACATAAACGAAACTTGTGACATTTACTATACAAGTGAACTGTGCAATTTTGATACACCTTACCACAGGTGGGTACAAACAAAATTTGTGATTACGTTTGTGATTTCTACAAACATGAAAGTATTATGAGTCTTTTGGTTGAGTTAACCATGTCCGTCTGTCCGTTTGTCTGTTGAAATGGATTTTGCGAAGACCCCGGCAATGATGAGGACCAGGTTGTAATATATTTATGTCACATATGCTCCTTTATATTTTACTATTAAAATTCAGCTTGACCGATCCACAAATTGCTGAGATATGAGCACGAAATCACGACTGCCTCTAACTTTACCCATAAATCCCTTATTGGCAATAGCCAATGTTTCTAAATTCGGTCCACGCATTTTGGTTATGAATAGACATCTTATTAAATGTGGGGGGATTGCAGAAGTAGGCGTGGCCCTCCTGTACGAATACATTATATATTTCTGCATATCTTAAGAACGGCAAGAGCCAGTTTACAAATTAGGTACAAGCATAATGATTACACAGAAAAAAATTACGACAAATCAATTGTCATATTGAATACCATATTCGTCAATACAATTAACTTTTTAATTGAAAAGGCACCAACAACTAAATTTGTATATACAAAAAATTATTTTGTTAATTAAAATTGTTAAAACTCAACATATATTTTTAACAATGAGTTTGTAATATTGAATGAAATATTTGTTAACAATTAAATATAACTTTTTATTGTGAGTTTGTCATATTAACAAAATATTTTGTTGCTAACTAAGATGAACAAAAAAGATGCAATAAAATTTGTTTTTATTATTTTTTTTAAATAACATCACTAATAACATTATAATTTATTTGAGCCACATATTAAGACCTGGATGCACTGGGAGGTTCATACAACAGCACAAAACGGAATATTGGCACGATTTTCAGTAATAATCGTATTAAAAATAATTTATAAAAGAATGGTTAAAATTTTTTTTATAAATCATAAGATAATAACGTTACTTATCGAATAGATTGATTATATTTCGCAATAATCATCATATCGTTTATTGTTTTTAAGATTTTAGATCGAAAATTCAGATTGTCTTTATTTTTAATTTTTTGACACAAAATTATTTTTTTCTATGATACACTTATTAATTTTCTACAATTGAAAGAAATTGTTAATAAGACAATTTACAAACATGTTAATTAAGAAAATTGTTAAAAATATAAAAAAAGTTTTAACTAATTTTCTTTAATTAGTAAATGACTTTTGATATTTTTTTCTGTGTTATGACTCAACAACATCCGACAAAATGTGGGCGGTATTGGTGAAGTGGGCGTTGCACAAAATAGACTTATTTGTATTGTTAGAACGGTATTTATATGACTTTCTGTTCCTATCGAACCATGGTGAAGGTTAAAAATTTCAAGAATCTATTGCTGCTTTTAATGCGCCATAATTCGGGTAAATTATTTGCATAATTTTAGGAGGCCAGCCCAGAAAAAATGTTCGCGCTCATTTTTTGTTGTCAACTCTTAAAACTCCAACACAACTAAACGTTTTTAGCATTTAGTACAGTTTGACAAACTTGAGCAAATATAAACTCATACACAGCACAAACTCACTTAAATGTGCCAGTCTTGACCACTGAACTTCTGTAGTGCATAACAAAACAAAAATAACTATTTTACTCAAAAAGCAATAAGAATTTCAGTTTGAATTGGCTGAGAATTTGTGGTAAAATATTATATTATAAAAGAAAATTGAAAATGAAACTAAAAGTTTTAAATTAAGTATATTTTCAGAAAAACCCCGTGTTTTTCTTCAGAATTTACAATACGTTTGTTATGTTATTTGCATTTAGTAAAAAAACAACAAAACAATAGCCCTTTTCACAATCTTGTGCATTTGTGATTGCAAATTTATGCAGTTGAAAATATTTCCTTTCAATTGCGTGTGGCCTCTTTGGTAAAGTTAACAATTCTTGTGGCAAAACATGCCAATCGAAGATCATACATCGTACTTCTCGAGAACTCGCATATGTGTATTCTATAAAAAAAAAAAATAAGTAGTTTGCGATTACAAACGTAAAATTTACTGAGTTTCAGCTGTCGTTCTTCAATTGAGTGTTGCATATGTCGAGTAAAAATGAACTATTGGTTTTAAGTGTTGCATATTAACAAAAGAGTGGCAAGTGCCTTGCTGTACATTTCGTAGAGGGAAGCGAACTGACACTAAAGAAGTCCCGTGATGGGTTCTTTGGTGGTAAAGACCGGACCTAGTCCTATATCAGTTAAGTGAAAAGTTCTCTTATTTTTTTTTTTTTGTTCCGTTTCTATTTTCACAAATCCCAGGACCAGTTCTGTTGAGACAATTGACACAACTTTCCCGCAGGGTTGTTGGTGTAGAATTAAAATTCTAGAATTAAAATATACCTTCTCATTTTCCAAATGCTGCACAAGATTGTGAATAGGGCTAATGAAAATTAGTTTGCCATATACATACATAAAATAGCCTTAATAAAACTACTAGTGCATAATTTCTCAGTTGCAAATAAAAGCAAACCATAACATTTGACTCATTTAGCGCCATATTGTTTGTTAGGGCAACTTGAAACTTGTCGTGAGCTTCAATAGAAAATTATAATTAAAATTTTTAAAAAAGAAAACATTTATTTTAAAATGTTTGTGTATAACTGGAAACAAATGCAAATTTTTGACAGTGCTGCCAGAATATTTTGTTAGAAAAATGTCACATTTGCCCTAAAATAATCCGGTAGACCACGATCGATCATAATATGAACTGCAAATTTACACAAAGCCCAGCTTCAAGTCTTATTGATTTGCTCCGTATAGTAAATAATGTTTTTAAATAAAATTAAAAGTCATCTGCTTGTTAAGTTTTTTTTAATCTTATTTAATTACAAGCAATTCATAAAATTTAAGCGCCAAATTAAAAAATTCAAATAAATAACTAATTGAATCGTCCACAAAATAAGTTTCAGCAGTTGGTTTGTTATTAAGTGCCGGTTCACACACGTCAAGTTTGACTCGTCAAGTCTTAAGTTTTTATGAGAGAGGGGAAAATAAATGGCATTCTGTTTTCCCTGCTCTCCTTGACGTGTGTGAACCGGCACTAAATGTGCGATTGCGCCGGCAAATAAAAGCTTGAAGATGAATGAAAAGTAAATTGTTGTTGTTTGCTTTGTTTCTAAAAAAGTATTTGTTTTGATTTTGCTCAGCTTCAAAAGTATTGTACATTTTCCATTTCCGAAATGACTCGTTTGTTTTCATACATTGGTTAACGTTGGGAACGCTGGTCCCATCTTTTATGAGCTGCTGGAATCTGGCCAGACGATCACATAGGACCTGTACCGACCAAAATTGATTCGTTTGAAGCATCTAAAATACGCGAAGAGAAAGCTCAGACTTAAACTTTCATTTTAAAGATAGCACTGCTCTCGTTGAAAAAACAGGCAAGCCGGGCAAGCTGGTGTTTTAACATAATTCGGGTGCGCTTAATGCAGTGGTTCTAACCGTTTTTTAAGGTTAGCTCTGGTTAACGAGATATTCCGTTATTTCGAAAATGGGTTAGTTTATTGAAATTACCATAAAAAAACCGAAATTCCTCAATAGAATTTCCTTAAAGATCAATAAATATAAAATTCTTCAACAGCTGATCTGTAAAAATCGAGAAAAATTTTAATTTTCTCAGGTTCATTCACAAGGCGACGTCACGTTAACGTAAGAGTACCTACATATTTATATATAAGCTTTGTAAGGAGAAAGGAACAGCATATCCGTTGCGAAAACGTTAACGAAGGAGTAAAGAGGCTTTTAGTGTCAAGTGTAAACGCTTCGATTCTCTTTAAAATAAATTTTATTTTAAGAAGACTTTCAATTTTGGCTTTTGCTGAACCCTGTTAATTCACCGATATTTAACACCGAAAAAAATTATGCCAGAGTTGTATTGGTGCTGCAACTGCTGAGTCCCGTCCTACCACGACTTTTTCATCTTTTTTTCTTCCCACTGTGCCACAGCACATTTATTATGAGCAATTTGTTTTACTACATTTTTATTTATACACTTGTGTATCTTCTTTTTTGCATACAACAATATTCTGAAAAAGGTAGTAGTGAAAAAAAGTATGTAGTCAAAAGTAGTAGAAGAAAAATAAAAATCAAGAAAATGTTGCAGTAATACGAGAATAAACTACATTATTAAGTGTAAAGAAACAAAACAAAAACAATAACGATGAAAAATAAAACAAATGACTTTTTAAATGAGAGTTACGTTCCTCATCTCTGTACACAATTCCTTAAATACTTAAGCAAATGACTTGGATGTGTCTACTTAATTTCGTTGCACGAGTACTATTTCTTTTTTTTTTTTACTTAAAATTCGCGATAGCAACTAGCAGACGAGGGCAATTGTCGTTCATAAATCTTTATTTAGTGGTGATGTTGGCGAACAAAGACAAAGAAACAATGTACATAAACAATGTGGAAAAAACAATCGAACAAAAAATAATGTGACTTAAGTTCTTCTATAAGAAAACTGCACTTACGGTGCACATTTCTTTTGAATTTAAATTTAAAAATTTAATTTCAAGAAAAACTTGGGAGGTTGAGAATTCTTACAAGTATGCAAAATATTTCGAAAGACTTAATTTCGCATTTTTTTTATGCCCCCCTTTTTTTTGTTAAAAAGTAAAAGGAAAATATATAACATACTTTGGGAGAGCGAATGTTAGGTTGGCTAATTGGAGTAAGACCACCAGTGTTGTGGTTGCGGGTTTGATTTCTGCCAGATACTCTGGTCTGTTTCACTACAACGAGCAAAAGGTCTACGTTACTAAGGCTCAGTTAATTAAGTTAGAATAATTTTTTTTTTGTGTTTGTAACATATTGGCTAATGATTTGTTCGCAGGACAACGTTTTTTCGTAATTCGCTCTCTCATTCGTAATTCACAGCCCAATTATGAGCCAAATCACATAATTCGTCATTCACAATTTTTAGAGCGAATTATTTCATTTCTACGTTATTAATTTTAAATTACCATGCCAACTTCAAACAAATCATTGTCATCACTAATTTTTATCGAAGGCTGTTAAAAAAACAAAACAAATATGAGAAAAAATCATAAAATCAAGGCGAATTGAAGGCTTTGCATAAAATTGTAAAAAAGTAGTTTTTCGTGAAATTAAACACAATAAATAAAGAAACAAAATATGAATCAAATTGTTAGAAAACGTGACATTTTAAATTGTTTCTTGCTTTAGTATTAGTTTTCAGAGCATAAAGATGTTCATAAATGTTAGAAGAAGAGTTGTTTAATTAAGAATATGCCGTGTGAACAGCGTTATTCAGAAAACGAACAAGGTAATGCAAGATGCCGTGCGAACAAAGCATAAGTATCAAAACATCATAATAATTACTTTGCAGTCAAAGTCAAAAATGTTTAATCAAGTTTAACGTTTCGATAACCTTTTTTGGTTCACTTTGGAAAAAATGTGAAAAAGATTAAGGTGGATTTCTACTTTACAGCATACTTCACAGTGGATTTTATCCACTTGGGTGACAAACTATGCATTTACCAAACACCACAGAGTGTGAAAACAACCAACACAAACAGGCTGCAGTTCGAGTGTATTATCCAGCAGAATAATACAATCGCCCCTTTTTTGGGAGCTGGATCTATATAACCTTCGCTGAATTAGAATAGTCGGCAGCAACTGTTGAATAGCAACAGCAACAGCACCTGCAACAGCAATTTGAACTTTCACAAGTGAAAGTTCCATTTAGTTTAGGAACTCCCTTCCCGAGTATTTGGGTTTAAACAACAGCCACCATGTGACACAAATCTCTCCACTCCAGATCAACAATTTCTTCACAAGAATATCCACGACACATCAATTCACCCTTCAGTATTGTATGGACCTACCCAAAATTTTCTAATCAACAAAATGTCAAAATTCTTAATATTGTCAAACGTATCAGGTGTTTAATTTGATCTTCAGTCATTTAGGCCATTTTTCGCTATACCTATTGATCATAAGCGACACACTGTAGGAGATTTAAAAAACAAACTGGAAATAATTCTACAGTCGCATTCTGTAATTCGCTTAGCTAAAGCTAAGTCTCCATCGCTAGCGATTTTTAGCGACGACATTTAAAGCTAAAATTGCGGCGAATTAAATTTGTATGTCATTTTCAAATTAACCAATGCACGTCACAGTATTGCATTCGTAGCCAAAAATCGCTTTATCAACTTTATAGATTTTTAGCGATGGAGATTTAGCTTTAGCTAAAAAAAAACAGAATCCGGCTGCTGGATTTTGTAAACTGTTAGCTCGAATAAAATCAAACTCCAGAGGCTAATAAGGGGCTCGTATTCGAGTTTAAGATTAGGATAATTCATACATATCAAATAAGGGCACCTTAAGTATTACAAAATTTAAAAACAATTCAGAATTCTTAATTTTAGCCCTTGTTTAAATATTTTCTAAGATCGTATACAAAAACATTTTGCATTTGTTGTATAGATTTTGAGATAATTTGAAAAAATCTACTGTAAATTTCGTGTTTTGTTTTTGTTTGTGTTACTTATGCCCTTTTGGATTTTAAGACTGAATTATTACTGTTTTTTTGTTTTTTTATGTTTTTGTAAAAAAAATGTAATAAAATTTTACTTTTTTAATTTTTTAAAAATATCCAAGTGAATTTCTTAAATTGTCCACTTATTTGAATTTCGGTTTCCGGCAACCCTAAAGATAATTGTCCTTTTTTATTATGTCTTCGTGAAATAATCTTCAATTTTATATTCAATGTGAAAAACTTGATTGAAATAAAAAAACACAAAACGACACATTAAACACTGCAATCTTTTCATTAAAACGTTTTTAAATTCTTAAAATATAGTTGCCATCCTTACCTCACCACATTTTATACATTCGAAGGTAAAATAGATTAAATAGGAGAGAAAACAAACAGGGAGCAATAACCTGAAAAGGTATTCCACACGAAGTTTTCGTGTCTAAAGTACACATTTTACACAAGTTTTCAATTGTCAAGCACTTAAGGGGACAAAAAAAACAACAAAAAAATGCAGCACGTACCACATTGTACATGTAAAACTCGCAAATATTCATAAATGTTTTTTACTGGGTGGCGGTGAGAGTGTTTTAATTCGTAATAGGTGATTTTTTAAAAGGGATTAGTAAGTAAAATCACAATTTTAAGGTTATTACGATCTGACGTCATTGAAAGAAAGAAATAGTTCGTGTTTGGCAGCACCGATGGTTTTTCATTTTGTAGTTATTTAGAAGTTTGAAGAGGTGGCCTGTGCATTATTGCAATGTACGCAATGCTGCAAATATCGCTTTTGTTCGTGAAGGCGTGGCGGATAATCCGAATTTGTCGATTTCACGGCGTTCTCAGCCATTGGCCCTATCTTATAGCTCATTAGGGCGCATTGTGCATTTGGATTTGCACCTTCATTCTCGCAAGAATTGTAGACCATTTACAACGCCATTGATATGCTGATTGCGCGTTGAGCAACAGGCTTTCGAAGCTGATTTTTCAAACAAAATTTTTAGTAGTTTTTTATCTATTAAAAAGATTGTTTAAAAAGAAAGTATTAAAATTTAATAAATGTGATAATTGAATCAATTATTGTTTTGTTAAAAGAAAATTAAAAATATGATTTTGATTTAATTAACATTTTAGTTGTTTTGAAAAATTTTTAATTAAAATATTTCTTAAATAACAAAAAAAATTTTTCGTTTAATATAATAGCTCTGTTCCACATGCATAACGAAACAGTCCGAACTTGAACAAAGTTACCCAAAAGCGTTCCACATAACAATTTTTGTGCAATAAAGAGAGTAATTGAGAGAGTAATTTGTTTCATTTCCTGTACAAATTTGCACGAACTTTTTCTTGGGTAAGTTCGGACAGGAAAAAACAATCAGCTGTTTTTGCTTACATATGAAACTGATAAATAATTCAGGAAATTTACAAGCAAAAGGAAAAGTTAAGTTTTAATTAAAAAACATATTAAAAAGCAAAATGTAATGTTTTTGTGAAAAATTAAAGTGGTTAAAACGTTATTGCATACATATTTCCCTTAATCTTTAATATAAAAAAAAACAAAATATAAAAAATTACAATGATGCAAATGTTTTAGTTTTATAATGTTATGACTTTTAAGCGTCTTAAATCACTTAAATAGATCTTAATTTGAAAAGTAAGCAGCATTAGTATTTGAAGATGTTCAAAAATGGTTTTTTGCGTTCCAGCAATTTTGGGTAGTTTCGGTAAATTTAGAGAGTAATTTTCATTTTACTCTCATGTGTCCGAACTTGCCCGAGATCTTGTGGAACACACCTAATATAATTTAAACTTGTGGAATTGTCAAAATAATAAACACATTTTTCAAGGCGAATTAATTACAGGTAGTGTCGAAACGCCTTCTGATTTTGACAGTTCGAGCCTATTTGTTTTGATTTGTTAGTGTTTTGCTAGGAATGGTTGACATTTCGAGCCGTAAACACTAACAATGCAATGCAAAACCCCCTATGTTGTTTTTGGATTGTTGGAGTTTCGACACCACCTGTAGGTGAATTCGCCTTGATATTGTTTAAAACGGTAAAGTTTTTTGGGTTGCTTCCCTACAAGAAGACTACCGGTCATTTTACTAGTTATTTGACCGGTAGTGTTGACCAATATATTGGGTAAAGTTTCTATTAGTTTATTAAGAGCAAAATGAAAAAACTCACCGAAACTCTTGTGTACATGTGATTTTGCCTCTCTTTCTAACTAATGAATTCCACTCGACTACGGAACATATATCTGTACTGCTTACTCTCCTGCTTTTTATTAGTCAATGATAACCAAAATAGTGGGTAATGATAACTAGTTAATCATAACGTAAATATTGGTTAGCACTAACTAGTTATTTATAACGTAAAAATTGGTTAGTACTAACCTTTATTAAATACACAATACATTTTTTATTTTAATTTTTAATTAAATTTTTTATTGAAAACACACACGAAATCAAGTACATACTTTACATTTATTTACATTATTTGTGCCTTTATTACCACCGGTAAATCGTAAACGATGATCCTGGTCAAATCCACCACCCACATGGCCGCTACCTGTTAGACGACCACTCCTGTTGTTTCCAGAGAATCTACCACCACGTCCTTTGAAACCGCCATCAGTACCTTACCACTAGCATTCTAGCAATTTTTTTAGCTCTACATTAATATTCCAATTATACAAATTATAAAATTAATTCACAATTCACACATTTTTAAAAGCGTTTGAAAAAATATATTAAAAAAATGGCTTTATTTATAAAATGTTAGTTGTTCCACTCTAATATATATGTTAGAGTGAAACAACTAATATGAAACTGTTGCAAGTGTGTTAGTAATTTTTTTTTTTTTTTTTTTAGTTTTGGTTATGTATTTCTTGTAGGGTTGATTCTATGAATTTGGTGATTAGACAATATTTAATTTTTTCTGTGCTCAGTTAGCCGAGAGTAACAGTAGCGTTGCAAATTACCTGCTTAATTGTGTTGTATGTAAAGCAGTGCCATTCAACCTATGGTGGTACGCGAAAAATTTCCAGGTGGTACGCGAAATCTTTTAAAATTTTAACGATTTCTATTTGCAGTGCCAACGATCTCATTGATTCGGATTTTTATAAAATTAATTGCAAATACATTTTTGTTTCGTTTTTTTTTTACTTTGAATAGTTCTATTGTAAAGTTTATTTTTTTAATTTTTTATTAAATTATATTTAATAGTTGGATAAAAATCAAATGAAAGATCTCTTAATTAGAATATATTAATTTACTCGTTCTGTTAAGTTTTTTTATAAATGCATTATTTTTAATTTTGTTTCGTTTTTTATTAACTTTGAATAATTCTTTCTAAATGTTTAATTTCTTAAATTTTTTAAAAATTTCTTTTTTTACTAATTTATTATAAGTTGTATAAAAATTAAATGAAAGATTTCCTTATTAAAATATATTTTTAATGTACATGTTCTTGTTATGTTTTTTGTTATTTTTATTATTTTTTTTTAATTTTATTGTTTTTTATTATTAATAAATAAAATGGATTAAAAATTTTAAAATTGTTTACATTATATTTTTTTTGGTGGTACGCGAAAAGTTTGTCGTGAATTTAGTGGTACACGAGCCAAAAAGGTTGAATAGCACTGATGTAAAGCAATTAGAACGATTAAAGTTAGCAGTAAGATGTTACATTTCAATCTGTAAGACATTGATTGGCCCTCCTTTAGACGGTAAGGTTAAGTTAATTTTACTCCAGGCTAACTCAGCCTTTACTCGGTGTTTACGTCAGCAAGCAAAATTGTCGCATAAGAAGTGATTGTGAAAAAGCCATTGCATTTGGAAAAAGTTACTGGTCGGTACGTATTATGGCCTGACTCCTCCATTGTACCGTATTTGTTTGAAAAAGACGCTGGCGCTATGGCAGTATGATAAACGATTTTTTGGCCTGCAATTAAAGATTATAAACTGGGCGATATGTCATTTTAACCAGACGGTTCACCACAACACTACCGATTTTGGCTTTATTGCTTGGAAAGTTTCCAGAACGCGTAATTTTAAGTTCTGGCAACGTCAATTGGCCACCAATATTATGCAACTTGACGCCGTTAGACTTCTTTAGTGAGACTATGTCAAAGACCGTGTCAAATGGGATAGTCACCTAACTTTGGAGCATTTGAAAACAAACTAACATTCGCCAAGTTATCGCCGAAGTGTGCTAAAAATTGGTCGAAAGTTATCGCAATTGTATCTCATTTAAGAAGTTTTTAGTTCTTGAGTGACTTTAGATTCAAAAGCAAAGAACTAAGAACGTAACGTCTAGAATTCCGGAAAACACTCGCTATTTACCTACAATTCCATCGTAGACAACAATATAAGAAAAAATCAAATTTATTTTAATTCTTGATAGTTTTTTCTTCTTCTTTTTATTTGTTTTTAAACATTCAATTTAAAAACACAAAAATTGTTTAATATTCTATTTTTAATATTTCTTTTTCTACGACAATACGGCATTAACCGACGTATGAAATTGAATTAGAACTACATATGTCAACGTACGACGTAGATACGCGTGGGAGCCACGTTTTTATATGACAATGAATCTACGTCGTACGATACTACGTTCATACGTAGAACATAAAGGGTGAGTTCGTAAATGCATCACTGCGCTGCATCAGAAAAGAAAACTTTTTTTAAAGCCGATAAAAAAATAATTAGATTTTTTTTATTGTGTAACTATTTTTTGGTCCACATTTACTTCACTGAAAAATTTATAACCATTTGAAATCACTGATGCAGCGCAGTGATGCATTTACGAACGCATCCAAACATAGTTTTAAGTTTTTTTGTTTATAAAAATTAACTGAAAAAATCCCTGGTGATGATCTTCAACGAAGGTCGAAATTTTGGAAGGAAATAAAAAGAAATATTTATTTACAAAAACCAATGGCCTCGAGCTTGATTGTCTTATTTTTTCAACAATTTTTATTACAATCTTAGCATTTCTTGTAAATTTTTTTTTTTTTTCTATAAACTATAAAAAAAAATTGTCGACGACAAAAACATGGTCCAATTAGTAGGTCTGCTCGAAACGCCTGCTGATTTTTTGCAGAGTTGTATTTTTCTCGTGCAATTGTTTTTGACATCTTTATCATTTTTTACACAAACAAAATGCGTATGGTTTCTCCTATTGTTGAATTGTTGTAGTTGCGCGCAGACTACTAATTGGACCATGCCACAAAAGTAGACATTTTTACTCTTAACAATAGTTTATGAGTTAATACAGTGTTTCTGCAAAAGAGAGAAATATCTTTTTTATTTCTATGGTGTTCAATGTCTGCATTTTCAAATAGTTTCCATACATCAAGTATGTGAAACAAACTTTGGAATTCAAATGTTTAACTCTAAGCGTCGACTAGCAACCACTAAATGAAATTTTGCATGTATGCATGGAAAAGTTCTTTGAATTTGTGACAGATTGCGGCAGAAGTTTTACGCCAAAAACCCCATCTACAACAAGTGCCGATGAATGTGTGTCTTTTAAGTTGACATGACATGTGAAGGAGGTAACTGAGGCATTCCATAATTAAACGCAATAATTTTATTTGAGGAATTTTTATAAATTTCTTTCCATATAGTATTTCATGAAACAAACTAGTTTTATATGGAACTATACAAATCATAAATAAGGTCGTTAAAAAAAACTTTTCATAAATTAATTAACCTTTGAACATTACGGCCAATTTCACCAACTTCAGTTATAATTAACTATCAGTTACACATTGTTTACTGGAAGTTAAAGTAAGAGTAAGTTTTAATTGAACTTGGAGAAATTAGACATTAAATTGATAAGAAAACAAAATTGAAAACATTTAGACTTAAACATGAATGCCAAAGAAAGTGAATTTTCGATAACAAGGCTTGTTACGCGACTCTTGGTGGTAGGTCCATGACTTTACTTCACTGCCATATATAAGACTCATTCCGAAAAACGGTTAACCGACGCAGCACCTTACATGGTTAAGGCTTCCAATGGGTTCAACATATTTTATCTAAAACTGTTGCTTACAAGTTACTTGCTTGGCACATGGGTTATATCGCGTTAAAGAGCAAATTAGAAGCCAATTCGATAATATTGCTTGCAATTGTTAATGAAAAAAATTCCACCAAGGCAAGATGCTTCAGAATCACATTCAAAAAACTTTGAGTAATTTAAGAATGTGTGAAGAGCTTCTTGATACAGATGATTATGAATTAAAAGAGTAAACGAAATATTAAATTTAAAAAACATCAGAAGTCAATTAGCATTTGCATTTTCCAACTACGGGTTTATTGGTGAAAAATAACTAATTATGAGGGATTTAGTTCACTTAATACTTATGATATTGCAGAAAATAAAATAAACAATATGGAAGGAAGAATAGCCCTACAAATTGAAAAAAATTTCAAACGTTTTGAAAAAAAAATTAGAGATTTCATATTATAAGCATCAATATAAAAATTTAAATACTTTCCAAATGCTTTTTTGGCTCTTGAAAAAATTTAATAAGAAAAAATTCTGGTTACTTTGCCAACTTAATGGTATGCAAGCACAACACAGTGATGGAAAATTTAAATATTTAGATGGTACTGACCACCAAGCAAAAGGGTACTTTATTCAACATTTTGGTACTTTTTTTAAAACATTTTTTTTTAAGTAAACATTTTTTGTTTTACTCAAATCTCAGCCATTTATGGACCGGGCTGACTAAATTTCAACTAACAAGCAGAGTTGTCATAACCTTTTAATAATAATCAATTTTGTATAGGCAATAGGTGCGTTTGAGTACTTTTGCAGTAAAATGCAGTAAATGAGTGAACTGAAAAATTTGCTCTCACAAAAAGCTGTTGTCCAAAAAAGTACGCGAACGCAAAATTTGTAAAAATTCGTAAAATAAAGGCAACAGCTGATGCCAAATAATTGAAGTGTTGAACAATTTTTACACTTTTGACTACACAACTCGTTTTCTGATCGGTAATCGATTAAATAATTTTTATAACACGAACATTTTTGGATAATACAAACAAATTATTTCATGTAATCTTTTATATTTGTTTGTTTTTTATTTTATTTGATGTTACTAATTTGTGGCGGGTTAATTTATTCATAAGAACATGAATAAATTTTTGCTATTGATTACTCAAGTACCCAAGTACTTCACACTTTTACAACTCTAAAAAAGTAACATTACAAAACAAGGTTTCAAATGTTGGTATTTAGCCAAATAAATGCTTCACAAACAAGTACAATTAATTAATATTTAATCACTTTTTGTTTTTGTTTCATTTTGTTTCAACTTTTGTTTTATTTAAAAATTGTTTCACAATTTGTAAGCATTTTGTTTGTTTACCTTTTAAAACATATGTTTTTTTTATTTACTAAATTTACTGCAAAAATTTCTGCAGCAAAAATTTGTAAATACTTAGACAAGAACTGTCATTTTACGCTCTCAATTTGTGTTCTCATTTACTGTATTTTGTGTGCTCGAACGCAATTTCGTAAAATGCAGTAAAGTTCAGTAAAAAATAGTAAAAACTTTTGTGTTCTCGAACGCAGCTAATGTTGTTAACAGGGCTGTGAAATCGGAGTTAGGGTTTTGAACCGGATTTCAAGTCGTAGTACCCACAACAAATTCGCGACTCCGACTCCGACTCCAAAATTTTTCGGCATAAAAAATTTTAAAAAATATTCTAAAAATTTCCAAAACAAAAATACTGCGAAATTGGCAATCTATGCATTATACATTAAGCATTTAACTTAGATTTGAAGTCGTAGTTGGAATTTCAGCGGCTGGATTCGGAGATGTTTCTTTTTGTTAACGACTCAATGTTAAAAAAAATCAACGCTAACTTTCTAAACAAAGAAGCATAACAAAAAGAGTACTAAAACGGATGTGGGGGTACCGTGTTATTTTTGAAAGGAAAAAGTACTGAAAATAGTACCATCACTGGCACAACAACTTCAAAGGTGTTGCAATCTCAGACAAAAGTAACTAATGAAACTGAATTAAAATCATTCGCTTTATGACACATTAATTGGGTTAATTAACATTAACTTTTTTTCTATGCAGTTGAAACTAATTAAAACATTATTGTAGGCTTTTTGCCATATTCGTCGTTAAATACATTTATTGTTGTTTAAGAGTATGTAGTTTGTTTTTAATTGGAAGTTTAACCAAAAAAAAAACAAAATTTTTCCAATGCACTTATTTCTAAATGTTTCATACAATATTGTCTAAAATGTTAATGATAATGAATTTATATCTGGTAATGGAAAATGTGCAGGTTTAAATAAAAACAAAATTTTAAATTCACTTGTTTTATTTTTTAAATTTTGGGTCAAGTTCAATAAATTGGCGGTTGAAAATGTTACGCATAAAATAACAAATTTATATTTTTGCGCAGTTTTTAAAATGTACAATTGAACACACGTAAGAATACGCTAGTAAAATTTAAATTAACCGGAATTTTGTTTAAAGCAACCAGTTAAAATTCGAATTTATTTTAATAAAAAGTATTAAAAATGTTGTATAAAATATGTTGCAAAAATGTTACTACAACAAAAGTTTTTATAAAATAAAAAAAACGATTTACATGTAGAAAAAACGTGAATAAATATATTCACTGAAATAAGAGGATTAAATTTGGTTGAAACATTTATTTATTTTGTTATAACTAAAATTACCTTATTCATTGTGACTTTAAATTGTAAAAGTGTTATAAAAAAAACAATAGCGGATTTCAGAGTTTGGCGCAAATGGTCTTTTAAAATAGTTATCGCAAATGTCGTAGATCCTTAACAGAATACACAGATTTTCTGATTTCATAAAATAACCACAATATTTTGCATTTGCAATATTATTTGCATCAAACACTGAACCTTGCTTATATAACAATTTAGTGGCATGTAATAACCCCACAAAAAAAAATAAAATTAACCCCCAAAAGTATGTACAGAGAACAGCAACAACGATTTTGGGGGTTATTTAATTTTTTTTTTTAGTTTGGAGATTATTTTATAAGAAATAATCCCGCAAAAAACCTTATGAAATAAAGCCCCAATGTATTTTTGGGGAATTATTAAATTTTTAAATTTATAACGAAACCCTTTTTTGGCCCAATTATTTAGTTTAACACCGGCTTCGCTAACAAAAGCTTATCGGCATAGCCGGCTTATGATTCGGCTAAGCAGAGAAGCTTTAATTAGCGAAGCTGGTGTTTGTTACACCAAAGAGGAGGAAATCCTTGAATCGCGCGATTCTTCTAAACAAAACTGTACAGTTAATGGTATTATACATATTAGGGTCTTATTTCATATGATTTATGGCGTTATTTCATTTCGTTGGGGTTTCTTTAATTTTAAAAATTGGGGTTTTATTGCATATTGCATATGGGTTATTCATAATCTTTTTTGGGGGGGTTATATTTTGGAGGGTTATTTTTGAAAAAAAAAAAAATTTATTAATATTTGTGTGAAAATATATATTTTTTTTTTAATTAAATTGAATGAAGAACATTTCAAACTTAAAACCAAAATTTTGATTTTGCTTAAAAACGTTATCACATAAAAGAATTTGAGTAAATTTGTTTTATGGCCTTATTGTGTAAAACGCAACGCAACGCTCACATTTTCATTGAAAGCAAAAACAAAATCAAAAATATTTTATAATTTTTTTTGTGGCTTTTTATTATTATTTGTTGCTTTTACGCCAAATCGTGGGCGCATAGTGCCAAAGTAGTGCCTTTCTATGGAAATTCATATTGTTTTTTAAAATTTTCAACGCCACAAAATATGAAGTGTTTGAAATTTATAAATTCAAAATAAATTTCCATAGAAAGCAACAACAAAATTATAAAATATTTTGGATTTCGTTTTTGCTTTCAATGAAAATGTCGGCGTTGCGAGGCGTTTTACACAATAAGGCCCTGAGTTTCACCAACCCATTACTTTTCAAATTGAAAACAAAGAACAACATGTGGATGGGAATTGCAGAACACCAAAAATGCAGCTGGATTCTAGAACACACCCGAATATTTATAAACAGTTGTTTAAGGCTTTTTAAATAAATGCTTGGTTTGTAAAATTCGAAAATTCAGCTTTGCCTACACAGAAAAAAGTAAAAACCGGTTTTAATCACCAAAATAATTGAAACAAGCAAAAAATTGTTTAATTTTGCACCTATCACCGAAATGATTATACCAATTACTCAAACTTGCAAAAATTGCAAAACAGTGATTTTTTTTCCAATTAAAAAGTTTTTATATTTCAATTACAAAAATAATTGAAAAAATTATTAATATTAAACAATCTTTTAATTGAATGAATTAACAAAGTATTTAAAAAAATATCAACATATTAATTGAATGAATTACTGACGTAATTGATTACAACACAGAAATTTTTTTTTATTTTTTTTTTAATTCCCTAAGATAACACCGCGAAGCTCTTCGCTTGTCTGCAGGAAAGAAACCAGAGTCTCTGGCGGGAATCGAACCAGCAACCCCGGCGTTGATAGTCTAGCTCTCTACCAGCTAGCCTACCGGCGCACTCAACTTATATGAAAATAAACGTAATATCTACGTTCTTATACTATGTTTGTGTTAGCATTATTTCAACAAAGTTTTCAATTCAAACAACAGAGTTGATTGATTCAATTAAACATTTACTTAAAATTAAGCTTAAAATCAAGTAAAATTTTAATTGAAAAAAAAATTTTTTTTTAATTCAATCAATTAAGAACGTTATTAGATTTATTTTAAAATTCAAAAATCACCATTAATTGAAAAGAAACTGCCAATAATTTTTTCTGTGTAAATTATTGAGACATACATATATCATGGAAATTACCTACCACTTAAAAGCGACGCAATTGATGCTGGCAAAGGTCGTAAATGGACTATTACATGCTGTAATTGAATATTTTTCCAGTAAAAGAAATGTTTCTTCATTGACAACTAAAACTAGTAGGTCAGTATGGACGGTCCAGCTTGACCATTTGATACCCTACACCACTACAGTATTTACAGTGACTTTTGGAGAGTAAATTGACCCGGTAAAACAAAATTATAATATAAGATTAAGATCTTTAAAAGAGAAAGAAGAAAATTTCTATGTGCCTTAAATTCGGGCATGTTCTAAAAATCGAAACGAGGACTTAAAATATTTTTATAGATTTACCTTTTTATACAAATATATTCGTATTCTTCGTGGGCGGAAGTCGAAACGATTTCTTTTGCTTAGCTTTTACGATGGTATGACATACATAAACAAGAACGTCAACGTTGTGCCACGAACAAAAGTGTTAACTTTCTTGTTCAATAAAACCCATATAAAAGAAATAAAAAAAGGTTTATGTATTGTTTTCAGGTGGCAAATATTTGATTGTTTAGAAAAATTTATATAAAAATCACTCAGTTTATATGAAAATCACTCAGTTTTTTGAGTGCAGAAGAATGTATATGAAAAATTTTTCTTCACAACCAATTGTTTGTCACCTGGAAACTGCACATTAAAACCAATTAATTGACCAAAAAAAAGCTAAATTGCCATTATTTTTAACAATAACGGCTAACTTCACTCTTAAACGCGCTGTCGAAATCGGATTTTCCAATTGCAAGGCGCTGATGCCTCGCTATTTAGGGATGTTTCATACAAATTGTATGGACATGAGAATTTTTGACAACTAGAAAACGCGTGCCGCTTTTGTTTAGGAACGGCTGTTAGAGTGAGACGATTATTAAAAGTTTACTGTCGCCAAAATTTATATCAATCCCAACTTTTACAAGGAAGTTATGACATGCGATAGTGGTGTTTGTATGAAAACTATGGCTAAGCATGGGCCGGTTCTGATAACATTTTATAGGATGACCTTTATCATCCTATAATTAAATATTTTTGGTCCAAATTTATTCTAAATACTAGGGTATTCATTTAATCGGGCTTATGCTTTAATCGGTTAACCGCTCGATAAATTAACCGAGGTTTTGGTTTTAGCGGTTAATTTTGTTATTGATCGGTTAACCGATTAATAAAGTTTTGTTATAAATTAAGTATGTAATTTCAAAAAATGCAAAAATTATTTATTATTTGGAGTTTATTAGCAAAAACCCCACATGTTACGTCGAAACGTATTTACTTCAACTTATTTATCTTCACCCACATGCAAAAAACAAACAATAACATAACCAACGAAACTATTCTTGGACTAAAACGAGCAAAAAAAATATTTTTTTTTAACATATCGAAGATGTTGGAGAAATCGAAAGCAACCCATAATACAGAATATCATATTTCTCAGTCCTTTTCCAGGATTTCTCTAAACATATAAAATCTTCCATTTTGCCATTACAGTCCGTGAGAAGTAGTACACATAATTGTACTACCATAACATAGTTGTATAATATGGTAGTACAATTATGTGTACTACTTCTCATCCCTCTTCTTTTGGAGTAAGTCAGAAATACTGTAGACGTTGAGGTTCCCCACTTACTCTGGACGATCGTCTCAGAACAGAAGGTGGTTCCTTTCCCATAATCGATGACTGTGTTGTGTTGGCTAAATCATCGGACTCACCTTGTTCGGTTTCAGCAACGACTTCTGGCAGTGGAGTTATTTTAGCTTGAGATGGCCGAATGTTTTGTGTATTTCTACGATATTGATTACCATTCATGTCTTCAATTATATAAGAACGAGGGTGGATTTGTGTCTTCACCACTGCTGGTTTCCAACATTTTTGGTTTTCTGTTCGTGTGACCACTGTATCTCCCTTGACGAAATGGTGAGGATTAACTTTAGCACTGCGATTTGCATAGTCGCATTGTTTATCTCTTTCTTGTTTTAAATATTCAGCTATTCTTTTGCTTTCTGACGATAATAATGTCTCCTTTGATGTTGGTAATATACCTCTTATTCCGTGTCCAAAAAGACGTTGTGATGGTGAACCAAGATTACCACGTGGGGTGTTCATGTAATTAAGGAGTCCTAAATAGTAGTCACTGTTATCATAGGTTGATTTTTTCAGGATGTTTTTTGAAATCTGCACTGCCCTTTCTGCTAATCCATTTCCATTGGGGTGGAACGGCGAGCTTGTGCGATGATTAAATTTCCAGGTTGATGAAAAATTTTTGAACTCACTGCTTGAAAATTGCGGACCATTGTCGGTTTCCAAAGTAAGTGGCGGCCCAAACGTGGAAAAAATTTCCTTTAAGAACAAAACTACTTGTTTAGTTGTTGCTTCGCTTAGCTTTTTAAACTTAAGATAGCCTGAGTAGCTGTCAATAAAAACAATATACTCATTGTTGTTAAAGAAGAACAAGTCCGGTACACCTATATCGAATCCATGGCTTGGAATTTCCTTTGCGCCGATTTTAATTTTTTTATTTTTCCGTTGGTAAACTTGACATGCCGCACATTTGTGTACAAAGGTAAAAATATCATGACTCATTTGTGGCCAAAACACAGATTCTCTGGCCATTCTTACACACTTGGCATAACTGAAATGACCGACGTGAATATTTTTCAGATATTTTTCTCTTAATTTGGAAGGTACTTTTATATTATATTATTTACAGTCCGGTTTTAATTTTTTAAAATTGTGAACACTTCTAATTGTTTAGGAAAATTCTGTTTAAATATTATTTGTGTTCCTAGCGAGAGTTTCTTCTGTTTTAGGACATCATTTGACTCGTCCTGACAAAGCTCAGCACAGAACATTCTGCAAAAAAATTGAATTCAGAATTCCTTACTTTCTGATTTTGTACAGTATTTAAAGAATTTATTGCTAAAAGGAAATATTTTGTATGGAAAAATATTTTCTAAACACATACCTTTTGTTTATGGGACGAAACAAATAGTAAAAACGAAAAAAACTTTGTTAAAATACTACTTAGACCCCTTTCACACTCGGCAAGTGACTTGCGCAAGTTACTTGCCGACAACAACAAAGTCTGTACAAAAATTTGTTTTCCTTACCCCGACCTTACCGCTGACATCAACAAACCAAGAGTTGCGCAAGAGACTTGCGCAAGTAACTTGCCGAGTGTGAAAGGGGTCTTATTTTCAAAATTTTGTTACATCGGTTAATCGATTAAGCGACTGAAAATAAACGATTTACTCGAAAATAGCCAATTTTAAACTAACCGGTCAGTTAATCGGGTAGTAATTAATCGGTTAACCGAATGAATACCCTACTAAATACCAACATAATAATATTATTTCTGGAATGTAATTTATTTTATTTCTAAAAGATGCAGCTTTAATTAACGATAAAGTACTAAAACTGGGAAGTATTTGTTGATTTAAATTTTTTTATTTTAAAAATTTTATAATTTAACGAAAAAATAATAAAAATGTTTCCCACTTGTGCCTCAATAACTCCAAAACTCATGGCTAAATCAAAAAAAGATATTAGAAAGACTTAAATCAAAATGTTTAAATAAAACTTACCATTGGCTTTGAAATAATGATGATAAAGGTGACTATAGCGGATCAAATAAAATATACTGATTTTTAAAAAAAAAAAATTTGTTGCAAAGTGTAATCAAATGACAGAAACCTAAATCAAATATTATTTTAGAATACACACAAATTAATCATTTAGTAATTCCTTATTAAACCTCCAAAAATTACAGGTTAAAAGCAGGAGTTTTGTTTTCTCTTGTTGTTTAAAACTTTATTTAGTTTAAAAATTCTAATAATTTATTATTATGTATTTAGTTACTTTTGTCATGTCACGGAAAAATAGCAGTATTTCAAGTTGGTATTTCCTGAGGTGTAAATTGTATTAAACAAAATAAAACAGAAATAAGTTTAACAATAATTCATAAAACTCAATTTCTACATTAAATGGTTGTGATAAGGGGCTGCCCAGCAGCAATAAATTATAAAATTATGGACAATAAATAAAAAACAATCTCAATTATTTGTACTGTTTCGAAGATGTTTTTGTCATTAGAGTGCCCCAGAAGCCGTTCAGTTTGCCTATTTTTTTAAATACTTAACATCTTTGACAATCTCTTTATCGCATCGTAAAAGCTTTAAAAAAAAAATCGTGATAAAAATGGGAAGATTTTATTTTGAGAAATAATCGTGCCTTTAGTTTTCACCATTTGCTTGGAATTAATTTTTCATTGTGTTAAACATTTAATGAAGATTCGGTCGAACAATAAGACAAACATTATGCCCTCCCATTTGTAGAAACATTTTGAGTTTTAAAGACTTTAATTTGAGCACGTTTTGTTCGAAGAACATAAATTTACTGTGAAATTTATTGTATTCTTAAGTATAAAGTGGGGTACACACTATCGAACTTGTGTGGCAGACAAATATTTCGTCAGTCATAGTCAACTACAATATAATTTGTGTTTGATGCGGCCACACTATCGAGCAAGCGAAAGTTTGAGCAAAACTGCCACTCATGATCGGTAGCGTGTACCCCACCCACTTTAAGGAAACCTAAAATAATTGTGGTCTCCTGTTCTCAAATCAATATAGAAAAAGCCTGTCACTTTTGATTTTCAATTATTCACAGCAAACAAATAACAAAAATTCAGGTATTTCACAGCAAACAAATTCGTGCGAAAGTGCAATTAAAACGTTTTAACCTTCTCTAGAAAACAAAAAACGCAAAAAAATTTTGTTTTTAATTAAAAAAAAAGCAAAACAAAACTGTATGAATTGAAAAATGTGTAAATTTGCACAGATGTATGTACCAATTCTGTGACACACTTGATTATTAAGCAATTAAAAAAAATAGTTTACAATTTTCTTAATTAACATGTTTGTAAATTGTCATATTGAAAATTTGTTTAATTTGTAGAAAAATCATGTGTACTATATTTATCGCTTATTAGCATATCATAATTTGCAAATTTTTTGGCTCGTTTAAACGCGAAATGCATTTATAAAAGCTCGCTTAAAGGCATATACTGTGCTTATAAAATTAATTTTATCAGCACCATGAAAAAGCGCATTAATGCGTACATTCAAAGTTTAATCAAAATTTAGTTCTGATGCAATTTATTAAAATTGTGATGCGTAATTGCGGGATATGAATATAAGCAAATGCTTGAAAACGAAACCAATTCGGCTATTTAAATTAGCAAATTGTAATTGCTCTAGTTTGGATGCATAAAAGCGCAAAATGCTTATAACCGATGTGCAAATAAGCGATAAATACTGTAAAAATAATTTCGTGTCAAAAAGTTATAGATATTTATATACACAATAAAAAATGATGATTTTTGATAAAAAAAAAATCTTAAAATGAATAATTGCGAAATTTACAACGTACTCGAGCCGCTACCAATTTTTAAATAAAAATTTTTATATCGCCAGTGCTCGGACTAAAGACACAATATCAATTACACAAACAACTACAAATGTCAGCCTCTTTAATGTCTAATAAAAATATTTCGTTTTATAACTAAAAACTTAAAACGTTTTTGAAACTAATAAATATCACATTTGGTCACTCTATTTTCAGCTTTCGAAAATAACCATAAATTTTCATTCAATGAACATTCAAAAAAGTCAAGTATCGTTTTTATTGAGATTTTTTAGCAAAACACTTGAGTTTTAGACATTAAACTAAATAACAACAATGAGTTAATATAAATTGTATTAACGATTTTTTTATTTGCAAATAATTTACAATTATGGACTGGTTTTATATCAAACAAAATTAAAAACTGTCTATAAAAAGAAAACGATAAATCTTAAACTTAAAGCTAAAAGTAAAAGTAATTTAAATACAGAACATCCCAGTAGCCAAGGGCGGATACAGCCTTTAGTTCAAGGGGGATCACATAGTGGAAGTTCAGTTAGGACAGCCTCTAGGCTCAATTTATGATTTTAGAATACCAGTTCTCGACTAGACCAGAAAGGATCATGAGCCCTATCAGCTCCCCTTTAGATCCGCCCTTGCTGGTAGCGCAGCACACATAATTTATAAAATCTATAAAATTAACTCTGCTAATGAAATATAAGTAATGAAGACAAAACAACTACAACTTGTAGCACAAACACATAAGCGGTGTTCAGTTTTTTGTGCAAACGATCGCGCGAAAGAACAAATGAAAAAAAAATGTAGTTTGTTTTATCAATCTGACTGAAACTCTGTGTATTTTCATTTACACCAAACACTGAACTTCGCTATTGTTTTGAAACTGTATCTAACGAACATCAAACCTTTTTATACGCTCCACCACCACTAGTGGTGAATGAGGGTTTACTAAGTTCGTAATTCCGTGTGAAACTATAGTATTAAATCGTCACTTAAAACGCAAAAGGCCCCAACTAACAAAAAATTAAAAATCAATTTTTACATTATTTTGGAATATTTGGACCAACATTAGCGATTTTATTAACAAAAAACAAACAGCCCTATCACCAAAATATTATACGATATATGCAGCATTGTTTATTGTCAAAACAACTGGTAGGATTCACAAGAAAAAAAGAAGGAAAAGGAATTATAAGCAGATTAATGCAATTCATCAATTTATCATATTATATAAATAGTTTTTTCTTCTTCTGTAATATTTTCAAAATGTTAGATTGGTCCTTCTGTGTTTTAGCTGACGATTTATTACATATTCTCACTCTAACTGGGTTTTTCCAGGGTTAAAAAACTGCAGTCGAAACCAAAAACTGTTGAACAAAAAGCCAAAATTTGATTACAACTTTTTGCTTTTTGAGTTGGTTTGACGGTGACTGTTTACATTTAACGAATCAGAAATAAACAGTTTTTCTTTTGGACAATGAAAAATAAAGGAGTGGAAGAAATGGCGGGTTTTCTACTTTGACTGCAGTTTTTTAAGCGCTGGTTTTTACATTAAATTAATCCTTACTTTTAAACAATATATTATGTGTCTACTATTAATTTTTTTGTTTATTAGCAAAAAAACTTATTTATTTTTACACAATATTAAATTTTTTTAAATGAGTATTTTTTACAAATGTTGACAATTTTATGAAAAAATTCCTGTTTTTTAGCAAATTTACTGTAAATGACTTCCAAACGTGACTTTAACTTTACGATATTCATATTTTTATTTATTTATTTTTTTTCAACTAAAAAAACTTTATAAATGTATGAAATTTAAAACCCTTAAGCGTGAAAAAGTTCAACAAAATACCTTAAAGTAAATAAACATACATGAGGAGTTCCATAACAAAAGTTCACTTTTTATTATTAATTTTTTCTTTTCTTGTGAAAATGTATGGAACCTATCTTATACAACAAACTACAATAACTATGTTGTAATTAAAGTTAAAAAAAAATTTGTAAATCAAAATTAAATACTGGCATATCTGTAAAATCAACAGTATTAGAACGACACATTTAACAGCTTAATTTAAATTTTCAAACAGTTTATGCCAAACAAACAGAATACAATATCAATTGGCAGGATATGTGGAAAAGGATTTACGTGAGCACCTACCAAATCGCCTAATGTTGTGGTGGATCTCAACCACAGGGTGGCAAATAACGCATTTGCCAACCGCCCTCGTGCGTCAACGCGTACTTCATACCCAGGTAGAAATTCTGAGTGTATAATTCGACAAACAATTAACACCCACCCCTTGTTAAGGAGCCGGTGCTCTCTAACCACCACTGCTATAAAAATCCAGCAGCTTCTGTTTTTCTAATGCCGAACTTTCCTTTGAGCACAAAGTTTCATGGACAGACAACCAGTCAGCTTTATGAAGTTCGTAAAATGAACATCCACTAAAATATCCTAAAATTTTTTTTGTTCATCTAATTTTGACATAAACATGTATTGAAGAAAAAAATAAACATTACATCATCCAAAGGCTTCCCTGGATTAATCTCCATTTTTATCGATTTCAACCCTCTTTGCGAATGCCGACTATGCAGAAAAGTTTTAGTTAGCGAAGCCGGTATTTGTTATACCATAGGGGAGAAAATCATTGTGCCCGGACCAGTGCGGACTATGCAAAGAAGATTTCGTTAGCGATTTTAGTATTCGCGAGTTTGAGTTTCGGGATTATGATTTTGGTATTAAAATAAAAATGATATATCAATTACCCCAGGTCTACACCAAAGATAAATATCTATCAATTTGGCAATAACGTCGGCAGAATAACAGAGCAATATTTCTTATTGCACAGCTTATGTTAAAAGCATGGGAAAACGTATTTGTGTTAACTCATAATTTTAAAATAAATCAAGGAAGATGGTGCAGTGTAAAAACTGACGGCATCTTGCAAAAATTATTTTTATTAATATAAATTCTTTCTTATTAAGCGGCTCATGCATACACTTGCAATAAAATTGTTAAATTTTACGTATTGTACAATGATATCGCAAATGTGTATGTGATATTCGAAATTGGCACAACATATTGGCAACAATCAAAAGACTTTTGGTTTTTACTGCACAACGAAAAGAAAGTGAAATGTGTTGGCAACATTGTACAATGCTGTTTATGTTATTCCTATAGGTTATGTTTACATTTTTATCAAAATGAAACTTGAGCAATATTTGCTTAAATTTTTTTTATTTTCGCTTCCTTGTGCTGGTTTACACACGTCAAGTTGACTCGTCAAGTCTTGAGCTTTTAGGAGAGAAGGGAAAAGAGAATGACATTTATTTTCCCCTCTCGCCTTAAAACTCAAGACTTAAAGAGTCAAACTTGACGTGTGTGAACCGGCACTTTTTTCAATTGACATTTGTTTGACGTGCCGTCTTCATTGAAAAGTGCTGTCTACATTAAAGATAACGTAATTTTGACATTTGCTGCGATATATGTCGCAATACTTATCTTTGGTATAGACAGACGGGCAGTTACAGCTGTTATTTCTTTCTTATTAAAATATTTGTCAAAAAGGAAAAATCACCCAAAAATGTTTCTTAACTCTCTTGAAAATGAATTATTATTCAAGTAATTGTCGCCAATTTTTAATTATGGCAATATTTCTTAGGAAGTTATTGCATTAATAACAATTTTTGGAAATGGTATTTTTATGGGATTTTCAGATACGGACCGATTCCAATAAAATGATGTAGTATAATTAAGATTACAATAAAATAAGTGTGGACCATATTAAATCTAAAAACCATTAAAAAAAATTCTCATTAACACTCTATTCCGTAAATAATTTTCTATGGGGCCAGTTTTAACAGGCTTGGTGCCTGCGACAATTATAACCTTTGTACCAAATGACCAGCAAATGATCTCCGAAATTACAACCTGTACTTTGCGAACAAGGTTTACATGGATGTAAAACTAGCCAGCCGGACGGACGATCATCGTTATACTAAAGGATGAATCTATTTTTTTTTAGTGTTACACACATCAGCACAAACGCATAATACTCTCTCCACTATTGGGGTGTGGGTATAAATAAATATATTGATTTTTCTAAAATAATTGTTCGAGTAGAATTATATCGTTTTGTTATGGAACTCCTCATAGTTTACTTAAAAGAAAAACAATTATCGTTTATTGTATATTTACTTCTAAATGACTTTTTAAAATGAAAATGTCAACTTAAGTTTGAAAGCTTTTTTTTAAATACACAAAACAAAATGGAATCTAAATATTTTTTTTTCTACTCTTAACAACCAAGAGCAAAGTAATTTTTTTAAAACGACTGCCTCTTTTAACATTTTTTCGTTTCTGTTTTCATTATTGTAACGATAGTTTGTGTGTTTTAACACCATGAAATTTCTTTTATAAAGTTATTAAAAGTCAGAAGGTCAACAAGGCCACAAAAACCCATAAATGAGAGAAGGAAATTAAATGCGGCGGCATGAATGAAAATTATACAAAATTGACATGGAAAATCTCGACAAAACAAGTGCTAAAAAAAACTAAATAGTATTTTTAATATAATTCAAGTCTTTTGTCAATGTTGTTTTATTTTTTGGATAAAATTATACTTAAAACTAATTGAAGTTGCTATGAAAAACCCAAATGTTAATTCAAAATTTTAAAAATTTAAACTAGACACAATCTTACTGCCTGTTTTTGAATAAAAAAAATTCGTTTGGGAATTTGCATTAAAAATACAACGAAAAATATAAATTTTTAATCGAAAATGTTTCTTTTTATTTCAAAACAGGCAGTATAACTTTGAATTTTATGGACTTTAAGACTTATATAAACTATGCTCTACAAAATTATTATGGATCCGTATTTTTTAGTTTAACTAATAATTAAATTGTTTGTCGCAAATATTTGCTTCCTAGCACAAAAATTCATACGCTGTTATTACTCAATATATTGAAATCATGACATATTACCCAGCTAGCATTTTGAATCATAATCCATCCAATCATTTAGGAATCAGCATCAAGAGCAAAATACCCGTGTATTCAGTCATAAATAATACTCTCGTTGTTAGAAAATGGTACCCTACCGATGAATACCCTGAAATAATCATTTGTGATACAATTTTCTGATTCCATTTTTGATAATTTCAACGTTGAGTTTTGTTAATCATTATTGAAACATTATCGTCTCATTTTTAATCTTAAATTATATAGTTTTTAATTGTATTTCATATCATTTTTTAATTGTCATGTTTTTAATTATTCTCCGATAAAACCAGGACCCTTATGGCTTTTGATTATTTGAACCAGCTTTATTTTGAACCAAACAAAAGTTATCGGGTTTTCGTAAAGAAGAGAAGAAATCAGTTGCACTAACATTTATGAACATAATTTGTCAATAATTTTTGGGCTTCTTTATTTTAGCGAAGCTTTTTTTTTGATTAGCTGACACGAAAATTTCTATTTATATTTTTTTTATTTGAAAAAAACAAAAATTCAAAATATATAAATTATTTTTACATATCAATGATTATGAATCCTTTTTCTATCGCTCAAGTAATTAATCAGTTTTTAATCATCAAAACTGATCTGAAAAGAATCATTTTGGTGATTTTTTACAATAAACAACCACCCAAATGCTAGCTGGGTAGCAGTACATGAAATACTGTAGAACTGTTTTTGGTTAACGCAAATAACTTGAATTGACATAGTTTGTTTTATTTACAAACGCTTTTTGTTAAGACAATGCCGCTTTTTTTAGTTGGCCCAGTTTTAACAGAAGTTTAGATTAAAATTCTCAAACAACGTGTTTATGACATTTCTTTAGGTGCGAGAAGAGAATTTTTTTTTTAATTAATGGGCTGTTCGTCGATAACGAATGAAGACTTCGTTCGCTTAAATCACATTTAAAACAAAAACAAATAATAAAATATTGTTTTTGTGTTACATGTAAGTTAAGCGAACGAAGTCTTCATTCGTTATCGACGAACAGGCCATAAATTTCGTTATAGTTTAAAAAGTTTACATATACGTATGTACATTAGGGTGGTAACTTTTTGCAATTTTTGCAAATACATATCAAAAATGCCACCTTATAGCCGTGTGGGGCATAAAAAATATTAAAAAATAGGGTGTCACTTTTCGTCTATCGTGAAAAAAGTTTCTGCACCGAAAGCGTTAAAGTTTTGTTTATATACTTATATATCGCTCCTTTATTGCAGCAACATAGTCATATTTAAAAAAAAAATCAAACTTGGCAAAATGTGATTAAAGTTTTCAAAATGTAGCCTTATAGGTATGCAGATTTAATAAATTATATTTTGCTATAACTTCGTTTCATTTTCAGATATAATTCTGGATTTTTTTTTTACATATAAAGAAGGTATAAAGGAACAATTTTCCTTAAGTAACCTTAAATTTTTGATTTTTTAAGATATGACTATGTTGCAAAAAAGGAGCGATATATATTTTTATTAAAAAAGTTACTCTGTATTAAATAAGTTTTTTTTTTCTTATGGCACTGGGTAAGGGAACCGTCTAAAATTAAATATCACCAGCGCAGCTATAAATGCGCTGAGCGTGCGTTTAAGGTGGTTCTGGATATAACCATACTCACATTGAACTTGAAGCTTACAATTTCTGGTTTTATCGCTCATTTTAACTTAAAGAATACATATGGGGTGCTTCCAAAGTAACGGTCGTTACCGATTTTTGGAGATTTTTTAAATAAAATTCCAACCTACCCAAAAATGCCACGAGGATTGCACCATTTTGGACTTACGAAAGTTCAAGCAACGGCAGCAACCGAAAGAATTCATAAAAAATGTAATTTCAATACTTTTTTTGACCATTAAAAAAGTAACGGTCGTTACTTTATAAATGTGCTCTTTTCAAATGTCGGAAGCAAACATCATGTATTGTACAATTTTGCGTAGAATATGTCAAGTAAAATACCTGATTAAATTCTTTGAAATGATTTGTTTAAGGAATGGATTTATTTTCAAACCAAAGAAATTAGTTACCTTTTGAAAAGCTAACAGTTTTTTATGTTTGAATTAATTTATTATGGGTAACTCAAAGTAGAGTATTTTCGTTAGGTTAAAGAAAATTAAAGTTAATCTTTCGGAAAATGTTAGTGGTTATAAAAATTCAAAATAATCATTTAATTTTTGAGCTATAAGGTGTAATTTTCTGTGGAAACACCTATATGTATATAATTTCAAAAAATTAATAAATTTTAAAAAATACAAAATTAAGGCACTTTAAAAATCGCGCTCGGTTCGGAAACTTTTCACCGAATAACCTAAATGTAAAAAGCAACATGCGCATGTGGTTCTGACGTAATTTTTACGACTCTACAAAGCCACAATAGCAAGTTCATGTTGTGTGATGACGACAAAATTACGTCAGAACCACATGTGCATGCAGCTTTTTACATTCCGTGTACGATAGGCTCAATAGGTCAAGGATAACAGAAGACACACACAACCACATATAAATTCTTACTCAATTAACCGGGCACAAGCGACGTAGTCTTTCTTCCCGTTGTACTAAAACAAAGCAAAATTTCCTGGCTGGAATTAAACCTGCCACCACAAGCCCACTTCTAAATAGCCTACCCTTAAACTCATATCTAAAAGATACACTTATTACCCACATTAAACTTGAATCCTTATGCTCATTTCAGTTTCGATTTAAGAGGTATTTTTGCACAGTGTATGTATAAGTATATGCTGTTGCTCGTCTCTCATGTATTACAGTTCTGCTTTTTTGAACAATTTTATTATTTAATCTTTGCAAAGTAGTTCAAATAGCGAAAAAGTATTTGCTAGTAAAACATTTTCATTGCATATAAGTGAGCTGTTGTAAAGTCTAGATAAGTGAAAAATAAAATAAAAATGTAAAAAAATAAATGTTACTTATAAAATAGAATAATAAAACAAAGGTATTAAAAAAAAAACTTAAGTGTTCTTCACATTGAAATCAGACTGTGTCTGGGTTAATCTTCAGTTTTGTAACTTTTATAATATTGTTGTTGTTGTTGTTGTTTTTTCTATTTTTCAACAATATTGTTTTATTAAGCATTTTCTAAGCACCATTATGGCAAAATTTTTATTAAACTAGAAAAAAAGAAACATGACAAAAAAAAATGAAAAAAAATTTAAACAGGTAAAAACTGCATCTTAAGCTTCTGTAATTGCGATCACAATAGAATGAGCAATGATCGACTTAAGTGTTTTAATAACAATGTACTCATCGTACTTTTACTTATTTATAAATTAAATGGTAGCATGTACTTATTTAAGTATAAAATTAATTTTCTTAAGTATTTTTTTTTTTTTTTTGTTTTGTATAAATTGAACTAATTTTTATTAGTTGTTTTAAATATGAACAGCTTATGAGGTTTTTGCGGTTTATCGAAGATACAAATATACCCGGATATGGCTCAATTTCAATTTCAAAATCTAAATGTTTTTGTTTGTTTTCTGTAGCAAAAGGAGAAAATATGTCAATAATACTTGAAACCACAACAATGACATATTGGAAAATATGAAACTGATTTTAAAAAAATTAGAGTAAATTTATATGCCACATTTGGTATCCAAACTAGGAATGTATGTAACGAATGCCGATACATCGGCGATAGTTAAAGTTGTTTTATTTCAAAATATGAAATTAGAAGTTTCGATCACAATGTACAGTAGAGCGTACCACCAAGTAAAAAAAAAGTACACCGTAAACTACTGTTGTTTTTTTTATTTCCCTCATATTTGGAATACCAACGCCTAATTCTGTGGAGCAATTGGTCTCTAGACAACGCAAACCAGCCGTCAGCTGCTTGACGCTGGTACTAATTTGCACACATATTCCAAAAGTGGAAGGGTAGACTTCCCTGACGACTAATGACGTGGGTCAATGTACGTCAGTTTTTAGCAAAACCCCCAGTGTTTTGTTCAAAGAGTATTTTTGCAAGGCGGTTCTTTGCTTTTGCCGATCGTAGGGGTCGGCTTTTTAAATTTGTCTTTATTTATATCTTTGGCATTTACAGTCGGATCTTAAAGTATGATACATCGAAGTTTTTGTATTGAGATTATTTGTTTGTCACTGTTTCATGAAACTAGAAATTATACTATCGAATTGCTAGAAATATGAAATGAGTTTGCGGAAAATTTAATGACCCCCAAATTTATTCAGTTTTTGTCCTGTTTTGAAAGGTGTTTCCACATTTAGGTGCACAACTCTTATCCTACTGACCCGATTCTGTTGGACCCAAATTGTTATTTTCTGTTGAGTTGTTCAGAAGTTAGCGTGATTTTAACAGACGAACATGCTTAATAGACTTAAGCCCACTAATTTGATGAAAAACTTATTTTCTTTTTCAAAACGTTTGCCTGGATTAAACATCATTTAAAAGTTTCTTAATTACATTATGAAATGATCTTCTTACAAATAAAGTTTAGTTCATTAATAGAAATTGATCAAAAATAAAGCTAGTTTGCTTAATTTACTGATCACACTTTTTTGGAATTTTTCGTCAAATATTTGTAAGGTCTGAACAAACCTTTAGAAGTACTCAAGGTCGCAGAATATACTTTATGCGATCCTATATCGAGGCAAAAAAAATCTTAAGCGACATAATTTTTATAAAAAATTTATGTGAAACAAAAAATAAAACTTTTATCTGAAAAATTTTGTTTTTGTCTCTTAAGCTTTTTTTGGGGTTATGCCTCAAAATGAATATTAAAAATGTTTTACAATGATGACAAAGTTATGGCTGCTTTCTCAATGTTTTGACAAGCTGCCTATTACTTAATCTCGACATAAATTTATTAGACTGCGCATAGGAGTAGCTTATCCCTTCAATAATAAATTTCAGTTTCTCAATAGTATGAAAAGGGAATTTAGCACATTTGAAAGAAAACTTGTTGATAAACTTTCCGTTGACGATTTTGGTTTCTAAATATGCCGACAAAAACTTTATTTTCAGTTGGCAATAAGTCTCAAAAAAGAAGTGAAAGTTGGTAGCCCTGTTTTCAAATGGCAAGTTGTTGGCATAAATCATAAATCTAAATGTTAAACTGATCTGTACGGCAAATAAATAATTGGCAGATAGCTTTGCGACAGAATAAATAGAAGCAAATGGGACATTGAACAAGCCAAATTTCTTTAATCTGCAGTTCTTCGTAGGGAGAAAATAAAATCGCCTAATGAGAAAACGGCCACTTGGATACCTTTATTCACCACTGCTGGTCAAGATCATAAAACTGTTAATAAATATGTTATTAAGCAAAGCAATTTAATCTAATGGTGTTTTCTTTTCTGAAAAATAATAATGCCTGATAATTGTTTAATATATTTTTCAGGTTACACGCACCCTACAAAGTGATACGATTTTCCAAATAACAATGGAACAAAATAATATCTACACTTATAAAATTATTACAGTAACTGATTGTGGGTTATTAAATTCGTTTTCCATAATGTAGTTTGATTTTTTTCGGTTAAAATATATTTTTTAAAAGTAAAAACTATTCAATTTTACGGAATATGATGTTTAACAAATAAAAAAATTAAAAATGAATGTAAAAATCATTTGTTTTAAATGAAATGTAAATGATCCGTTTTTTAAATGAATTTTAAGTTGTTTCAAATGAGTTTTCGTTTGAATTTAACTACATAATGTTTTGAGTGTACGTTTTACACTTAACACTAATGAGTATTTAGCGTGTGAAATATTGAATGCATAGTTCATACTAATAACCACGGTTGTAGCGATTTTCAACATTATATTTGTCTTTGAATTCCACAAAGCGTTAGCATCACTTATTTCTGATAAAACATTTTACGTTAAAAAAATGATATAATAAAAGTAAAACAAACGAAAACCAAAAAGATTTTATATCCATCACAATATAACACAAATTGTATGCAAATACAAGAAAAAACTTAATAATAAAAAATTACTTAACGCAGATGCAAAAAAGGTTATTATCTCACACTCAATTATAGCTGGGGGTAAGAAATGGAACAAATTTGCCATTTATTTTTGCAGCATATTTAGAAAGGGAAACGACAACTTCTAATTTTGCATATATTTTTAGAATAGAACCAAATGGTAGCATACATGGAACGTTATTGTCAGAAAAGAAATCAGCATATATTTGGGCAATAGTCTTGAGATCGCTGAGAATTTCACGCTTTCGTGGGAATTAAAAAAGTGTGGGAAAACAAAAAAGCTTTATTTTTGCATATCTAAGAATTTTTTAATTCCCTTTTTGCTAATTTTTTTATTTAATTTTTGAGAGTTACAAATGTAATGACAAATTACACCGTCAACCCGTTGTATTGAAATAGACTAGAGCCTCTGGCGGGGATTGAAACCGCAACCATCACACTGATGGACCAACTCACTAGCCTGTCGAGGGAACTACAATGTTCCATTTTTAATTTGCCTCTTAGTCAAATAGAATTTTAACCCGCAATCGACCCAAACAAATTTTGATTATTAAGCGGGTTTTAACTTGCTTTTCTGTTTATTTGCTTATTAAAAAAGTAAAAAAAAACTTTGGTAGAGTTCCTTTTTTTAAAATAAACAATTTAAAATGTTAAAAATGAATCGTAAAATGCTGTAAGTGGAAAAGCATTTCACTTATTATTGCCATTATTCATTCTACGTTCGCCGACATTGGTTAATGCTTTGGCATCGCATAATTGTACCGAATTGTGTTTTTGGGGTGCGAAATTAACCAATCGTTGTTAACCGAACTTTTTGGAACGTGGTGGAGAGCCAACTGAAACTAATTGTTATAGTTATAAGGGACTGATTTTGGAAGCTTCACCTTCCTACACAGAAACAATTTTTATTAGTTGTTTATCAATTAAAAACATTGCTTGAAAAGTATTTCAATTTAATTAATGTTTTGATTGAATCAAATATATTTTTCGTTTAACAAAAACTATAAATAAGTGTTTGATTTAATTAATATTTTAATTGTTTTAAAAATAAAATTCGATTAAAATATTAATTAAATAAATTAAAACCTTAATTAATTTTTTTTTTTTTTAATAAAATAAAATAAAATTGTAAAATTGTGTTTTGTTTCTATTAGGAATTGTCAAAACTGTTTTTTTTTTTTAAATTTTTAATTCAATAATTTTTTTTTTTAATACTCGTAAGAATAAACGATAAACATTGTTAACATTTGAGTTATCGAATATCTTTACATAAATCTTCAAAATTTAACTTTATTTTTGAAGTATGTGTAGTTTTTGTGCTTAAATACATTTATGGCATTAACAGTCTCATTAAAGTTAATTGTTCATATTTTGCCAGTTACAATATTTTGTGTTGATGCCGTCAATCGTCATCAGTTCTTTTGAACATTTCGTCCTGGCTGTTGTTGCGTCTACGCAATATTCTTTGAGATTAATGAGTTAGTTCGTGCGTTAGTTGATTGAATTGTATATAAAGTGTCATACAGAAATTTAACACTATTTATTCTCTTAGAAATATTAAAAAGTTTCTACTGCGAAAACAATTACTATATTCATTATTTAGTTGTATCTTTTTAATCAAATGAGGTTATTGAATAAAATATAAATTTTTCTTAATTATTTTTGTAATTGAATCAATTATCACATTGCTTGAAATCTCATAGTTGTTTGAGCATATTTTTAATTAAAATTTAAATATAATTTTTTGAAAAAAAGATTTACAATTTTCAATTTCTACAATTTTTAGTAATGAAAATAATAATTATTTCGTGTAAAATAAAATAATTTAAACTTGTGAAATTGGTGTTGGAAATTGTCAAAATCAATCAACAGATTGTTTGAAACGGCAAAGTTTTTTTTATCATTTTTTTGATGAAAGTTGAAAATATTGTTTATTGAAAAAAAAATATTCAAAATATTAAATTTTTACAATCTACAAAAATAATTATATTCGTAGCAAATAACGAAATTATTCACAAATGAAATTGTTGATTTCGTTGAGATAGCATGCATTTGAATTCAGGCTCCATGCTCGTCGCAAATGGGGTAGGTTCTTTAATCTTTAATCAATATAATCATTTTGGTAATAGGTGCCGAATCAACAAATGGGTTGCTTGATTCTATGAATTTGGTATAGGATTGGTGATTAGAGAAAATGTTTAATATCAATTTTTAATTGTTTCTGTGTACATGAATGTGTAGATCGTCTGTAGCTTGTGGAGGAGGCTAAACAGGCGTAATGCCGTAATTTGTGATGGCTCTCTGAATATTTTGTGGCCAAATAATTCATTTTTTTCATTTTGAAGGAGTACCTTTAAATTCCACCAAAACCAAATGTCAAATAATCATGACTAAACATCATTTTTTTTTTTTTATTTTTGTGGACGAACGGGGTAGACAAAAAATTAGGAGTAGAAACCATATCACGATTTCCGTTTTCCATGTTTTATTTTTGTATGTTTTTCCCCTTTACATTTACCAATATTTACAATAAGAAGATACTTCAAAAGGTAAATAAAAAACAAAACATTGGGTGTAACAATAATTATTGAAAAATCTAATATATTAAATATTTTCCCTGTTTTTGTCATATCAATCATTATTAAATATCAAAAGATAAGTTGTTCTCCTTTCAAATCATTGAAATTTGTTATCTGACCCATCTATCAGTAATTTTGATTGATTTGATAATAACTTGAAAACAAAAAACGTGTCCTAATTAGTAAAATGAAGGTAAGTGTGAATGTATCTAATGTTTATTTTCAAAATATTTTTCATTCAAGTTATAATTACAAATCTCTTATTTTTTGCTTAAGGGCATAAATAACGATAGAGTGAAAATAATTATCATAAATTTTATTACTGATTATTGATAAATTATTATTCAAGTTTCAAAATAATTATACTCAAGTAATCAAATTAAATTTTTAAATCAAATATAACATTGGGTACGTTCGTAAAAGTATCACTACGCTGCATCAGTGAAGTAGATGAGGACCAAACAATTGTTAAACACTTCACAAAAATAATAGTCACACAATAAAAAAAATTATAATTTTTTTTTAATCGGCATTTAAAAAAAGTTTGCTTTTACGAACGTGCCCATTAATAAATGTATGGCGCTGTGAACAGTTTTAAAATTATGCAAAAAATTACACTTTGCTAGAAATTTACACTGTCGGATTTACCTAATTCGGTTAAGCTGAATCCAGTGTGCTAACCGTTTTGTTACGTTAGCTCTTGTTTAATTTTATATTTTTTTTATTTAGGCTTGAGTTCATCAAATGAAATTTGCAGAAGGAATTTTACAAAATGGAATTTATTAAAATTTATTGATAATTTTTTTATTCTTGGCTGGCTGAGCTGGGGATCGAACTCGGGTTGAATTTTTTATTTTCGAGATTTACCGTCAATTCGAAAATGGAGGAGGTTGAACAACATATATTCGCGTAACTCAAAAACGGTTTAGGTTATTGAATAAGCTAAACATTAAACCAAAATTCCGCGATAAAATTCTTAATTTTTTCTAATCAAAACAGTCGTTTTACACAAACATTTTTTTTTTATTTTCAAAAACAAAAATATTTATTAGCAAAACTTTGAAATTTTCTGTTTTTTAAAACGGCTTAAAAAATTGGAAAATGATTTTATTCATATAAGATCAAAAACTTTAATGAAGTTTTAGAATTTCATAAAACGCCATATTTGTATGGGAGCCTCCTAAGCGGTAGAGATAAAAGAAAGTATTTTTTGACGAAAAACTAATGGAGGTTTTTCTCGCTTGGTGCGAGTTCTAGGGAGTCATCAGACTATTGCTTTAATATATATGAAGAATATAATTCATTTGGTCATTTCTATTGAAATATCATTATTTACATGCTTTCGCTAAATACGACAGACACGTTTACATGTACAAGGAAGTTTTCAAATACAAGGAGTGTAGGCAAACATTTCTTACTGTATTCAAAAGTTTTGAAGGAAACCAGTACTGTCTGGAGTATATTTCTTTTGTTAACACATTTGATTTTTAAATTTTGATTTGTAAATACAAGGATATAAAAAGAACTTCGCAATTGCTTGCTCATTACGCTGTTATGCAAATACATACATGTTAACATTAAAAGTGTAGTTTAAACGGCCAATTTCTCCAAGTTCAGTTATAATTAACTATTTATATAACCGTCAATAACTGAACGTGGTGAAATTGCCTGTTCGACTTTAATAAAAAATTGTCAAAAAAAAAACACTTCTACATTTTTACGGAAGTGGTTGTTTAGATCGATTTTAAATTTGTTAAGTGTTTCATTCAATATTCTTTTTAAAAACTTGATGTTATATTTAAGTAGAGGAAATTTTCATATCAATAATTTAGTAAAGTTATTAGAAATACAACGCAAGTAAGAAATATAATTAAAAAATGATTGAAGAATCATTTTTAATTTTTTTAAATAGTTTCTAAAGCAAATCTAAAATGAAAGTTTTTTTCCGAATTTAATTACTCATAAACACTTTAATGGATTTTATTTATTAACACATGTCTTATTCAATTAACACTTCAATGGTTAAAAAAAAAAACGAAAATCATGAATGAAGGGTTTCATGATTTTCGTTTTTTAAATGAATTGGAAATAATTTATTTGTGAATCATTAAGAAAAAATTTGAAAACAAAAAACAAGCAATTCAACTCTTTTGTTATTAAAAAAAAAACAGAAATAAATTAGTTTACAGCGGACACGTGTGGTCCATAGGGTAGCTGATTGAATAATAATAAAAATTACTTATTTGAAAAATCGAAGATCTCGCTTGTAAAACCACTCTCTGCTAAAATAAAATAACGGTACACAAAGAAATTAGTAACATGCTGAAGCCAAATGTATTCACTAAATTTAAACTACATGAATCATTTAGTAAACTACTCTTTAAATTTTTATAAACTAAATAAAGTCTATGATAAAATTTAAGTTGATTAATTTCTAACTAATTTTGAAGTAGTTCCAAGAAAATAAAAAAAACTTTGAAATGTTTTAATGAACACTGTATCTATCATGGACATTTCCGCGATTAAGTTTTAACATTGAATTTTAACTGAAAAACAACGTATATTGATGATATTATCGGTCCAAACTCAAAATAAAAATATTTTACTTTATCGGCAAATGTGTACTTTTTTAAAAAAATTAAAAAATAGTGTTTGAATTAGCAATGAACCTGTTGATAAATGCATCACTGCGCTGCATCTTGACAACTAAAACTTGGCGTGTGTGAACCGGCACTTATAATAGGTTTATTTAAAATGTTGTTTTTTTATAGTGACATCATCATTTTCGTTAAAATATTTATCACATCTTTAAATTCTTCAAAATTCTTGGTAATAATACTCAACTGCCACCAATCAATTAGAGTTGTTGTGGCGCAAGATTCAGGTAACACAGAAAAAATTAAAAATCACCAGGGAAACCAGAAATATGCTCTTATGCGCAATAAATATGCAAATATGCCTTGAAAATTGTAAAAATATGCCTCAAAAAAATCAAAAATTGTTCATTTGAAAACAAAATATTTAAAAATTTGCATTAAAGAAAACAATCCCAACATTATAATCGGTTAAGCCCATATCGTCGCAAAAATTAAAGAACGCTGTAACTGACAAACCATAAAATGTTCACCAGAGCCAAAACAAAAACCTGTATGAAAGTAGAAAAAAAAATTCTTATCACGGTGATTCTGCGGCTTACAGCAAAAGATTTTCCTTCCACAGACCTATAATATGCTGTAACTACAATTTTATTTTTATGGAAACAAAAAAGTGAATTTTTAACCATCATACAAGTATGGGACCGGGACCAATCGACGTTTTTTTTTCTGAGAAAAAAGATGTAAAAAAACGTATTTTCGATTTTTTGTCAGTTGCAGCGTTCTTTAATTCTTGCGACGATATATACACTATAGTATTAACGAACGAATTTTCGAGATTTTATTCTATTTGGAAACTATGGACAGTCATGGGCTCACAAAAATAAAGTTATGTTTTGAGGTTTTAATGCATAAAGGAGATGTTTGTGCCGATAATATTCGATATTAACATCCATATGAAACTATTTTTCTAAAGTGATTTCAGGTACGGTAAATTGTTTATTAATGTTAACATTTAAAAAGAAGTTTAAGCTATTTAAGGATAGAAGAGTTGGGCAAATGTAAACAGGGTCGAAAATAATTTAATTCGATCAAATTATCTACAAAATTGCAACTTTAGCTTTGCGCACAAGGTAAACATGGAGTGACGGATGGATGGACATCGTAAGATCACTTAAAAAAGAGATTCAGAGTCGATTGGTATACTTAAAGATTGGTCCAGACTTCTATGTATTACACAACACGCCAAAAACGTATGTAATTAATTTTTGCTTTTATATAAAATCTGAAAGCTTAAAATAACATTTATTTTTAATGATAACCTGCTTTGGCTTACAATTTTAGAGTAAAAATTAAATGTAGATGGCGAAATTGAAGCAACACGTTGGGTATATTTGCTAACCAGAATTTCGAAAAAAAAAATGTTACTTGCTTCGAAAGCTTTGTAGGCACCTAAGAAAATTGCACATGTATGAAAATATGCCTTAAAAAAGGCAAAATATGTCTAAAAAAGGAAAAATATGCGCTATAAACTTAAAAAATGCTACAAAAATGCTCTTTTAGCTAAATTATGCAAAAAAAAAAAAAGCTGTAAACGGTAAAATATGCAAAAAATATGCACTTACAAATCGATGCCAAATGTATTAAGATAAATAGCAAACTGTCAAAAATTTTAAAAAAGTTATCGATAAGAAATGAAGTTATGTTAAAAAAAATGCAAAATTGTTCAACTTAACACCGAGTCTACAACTGACATGAAATGCTGTTAAAACATGATGTTAAGACTCCATGTTGAATTTTTAATATGTTAATGGTGGAGTATAGTACTCATGTTAATGTTAAGAAATTTCATTATTTTTTGATTGTCGTCGAAGCATATTCCAAACAATAGTGTGTGTGAAATGATAAAAAGCAACAAAATGACTTCTGTCAAGCTTAAACGTCATTTTATGTTATAAAAGAGTTGTTAAAACACATGGCTTAACAGCCGTGTTAAAACATGAGAAAAACTCTAACATGATGAGTCTATACTTAACACTAACATCATGTTAGTGTTAATGTTAAGCATTTCATGGCTGTTGTAGACTACATGTTAAATGGACATTTCATGCTAGAAATATTAAAAGTGTTGCTCAAGCAGCGGTTTAAAGGAAAATTCAGCGATTTGGAGCTTTTTGCTTGTTTTGTATTTGTGTTTCTCATTAACAAAAAGTCGACAACATTTAATAAAGTAAAATAAAATAAAATAAGAGATAACAAATATATCAAGTCAAGCAGAGTAAAATTTTATTTTTGTTAAAGACTTCTCCTAAAAGCGAAATTGAATCATTAAAAGCTGGAGATATTGAAGCATGATCCACCTTTTCCGAATGTTCAGTATTGACCAAAAATATAAAGATAAAAGCAAATTCTTTTTATATATTACTAAATATGCCGAAAAATATGCAAGAATATGCATTTAAAACAAAGTAAGGACATTTTGTGATTAATCAATTGCTTTAAGTTTCTTGCCCAGGTTATTATATGAAGAATTAGAAGAAGTTTTTGTAAGCCTTAGTTGTAGTTTATAAACTAAAGTGTGTGAAACATTTTTGGGAAGTAGTAAAATTTAATTGGCTTGATTCAAGTTCGGAAGTTTTTATGGAAAAATCGTTTGTTCACACTTAATTAAATAATACAGAGGACTTGGAGTAGCGAGTAAGATGGAATACTATGGATTATGGTCGTTGTTTGCAGCCAGGATTTTCTTTCATAATCGGTTCTCTAAAGTAAAATAAAAATGTGTTCCAATTGAAACATCTCCCTTAAAAAGTAACGACATTTTTCATTACAGTACAATTAATGGACGTTGCTTTGGAAACATTTTAGTTTTGGTTGATAAGAGGGTTGATTTTAAATTTTTTTTAATAGAATTCTGCATTGAACATTAATTTTATTAAATGATACAATTCAAAACATTAACATTTGTGTTAACCGATCACTATTCATTATGAATAATAAGCAGGGAAACCATAAATATGCAATTGAACCTTTTTTTTTCTTTGTGCGACCAATGAAGGCAGAAACAATAATTTTATCCGTTTTAGAGCCTTTTATGAATTTTGGCATCGATTTGTTAGTGCATACTTTAGCGTTTGCAGCAGTTAATAGCTCTTATTTTGCATTTTTGAGGCATATTTTGCTACATGTTAAATTTTTTTAGATGCCTACAAGAGCTTTCCAAGCAAATACATAAAAAAAATTTGTTAATGCTAGATCGTTGGCTTTTCTGTTTTAAGCCAATCTTTTAGTATACCGATCGACTCAAAATAACCTTTTAAAGTGATCTTACGATGTCCATCCGTCCACCTGACTGGTTGTCTGTCCATGGTAACCTTGTGCGCAAAGTACAAGTTACGATATTCTAGTTAATTTGATTTAATTTGGTACATACATTTTAATTGTAATAAGGACGAAGTCTGTGTAAATAGTGAAAATCGGTCTATAATTTATCATTTCACATTTTGCATCTATAAATAGTTTTAACATCCTTTTGAATGTTAACATCAATAAACAATTTAGCTACCATTCAGAAAAGCTCTTTATGACCAAAAATGGATGGTAATATTTTAACCTCTTAACATAACTTTTATTTTGTGAGACCATGACTGCCCATCGTTTCCAAATAGGGTAAAATATTGAAAATTCGTCTGTGTTTGGCATTTGCCGATTATAATCTTAGGATTGTTTTTATTAATTAGAAATATTATTAAATTGTGGAATATTTTGTTTTCAAAATTTTTGAATTTTTTGGGGCATTTTTAGAGCATATTTCTGGTTTCCCTGATAACAAGTAACTTTATTTGAATTTTTTTCGCAGAATTATCAGATTTGAGAAATTAATTTCTCTACAACATTTTTAATTAATAAATTTTATGATTTCACGAGGAATTTAACGAATATATTAAGGTGTTTATCTAACAATACACGTCTATTATATTACGCAAACTTATTTTGCGGGCATACAGCAAACATATAACAAATTTAAAATAATGTTCCAAATAAAGAGATTTTAACCAAAATTCAAATTACATAAAGTACCTTATAAAGCATTTTTATTGAATTTCAAAAAACATTTAACTAAAATCAGGTAACAATATCAAACCCTAACAGGGAAAATAATAGCAACAAAATTAAAATAAAAAAAATAAATAAATGTATTTTGTTGTTGTTAATCAGTGGTCGAAAATAAACAATAAATATCGTTCCTTAGTGTTCGGTTCGGTAGATTTGTGAAAAACACAAATGCTAATAGTGTTTGTGTAGAAAATCATTAAAAAAATAACGTTTCCCTGTTAGTCATCTTTCGAACACAAGAATAACATTTAATTCCATTCGGCTTTTTTTTAATGTTCGTCCCTTTTGGCTGGTAAAAAAACCCAAACATTTTTTACAAAAACAAAATACACATACGAAAAAAAACAAAAAGCCAGCAAAATAATTTTACACAAATAAAGCATATACACTATAAATACACAAGCTGTTCGTGGTGCGGTCGTTGCTAAAATTGTTTGTTTGTTCGTTTCTTTATCAATGTTAAAAAAAAAACATTATAGAACATTAAAATTTAATGTTTGTCTACAGTATCACTACAATTGTTCTGTTTTTTAACGAAGAACAGAACATTATATAATGTTCGGTTCTTTCTTGAAAATAGTTACGAACGGTATTAAGGGTTGTGTTCGTTCACAAAATAGATATCGTTCTTGGGTGTGTGAGCCGAACGCTAAAAAATGTACTGTTTATTTTCGAACACCGTTGTAAATATAACTTAATAACCATAAAACCTCATATCCAGCCTTCCGTGAACAACCCAACTTTTATTAAAGTTTCAAAAAATTTTGAGATTTGACGGATTAAACTGTGCTGGGATACTATCGATATTTTTAACTATCGATATTAGCGAATTATAAGCAAGAAAACTTGCGGCGGAAAACTGTGATTATAGCTGCTGTTACATATTTTCATTGATATATTATAAATAATAAAATCGATATTAATTTTTTTCCTATAGATATTTAAAGACTATCGATAGTTTCCAAGCACTACAGCCTACTGGTAAAGCTAATTCAAATACGATAAATGCAATGATGCTTGTAATTTTTACAAGTTGGCGCTCGCGATTAAAAATTTCAATACTAATGTAGGTACCATAAATTGACATATTTTATACTTTTGGGATCATTGGTCATTTAAAGTAAATTCAACTTTTTTGATTTTGTCGTTATATTTTATTCGCGATTTATTGAATATAAAAAAAAAAAAAATCAGGTATATCCAGAATTTGTACAAAAGTAAAACTTTTTACATTTTTCATGTAGTACGTTTTTGGTTTGCTTCTTCAGCTTTCGTACTTTTTCATAAATCGGAAAAAAAATATTAATATGCCCGCTACTTCAAAAATTGCAGCCATGATAGAAAAAATAAAAGAACAAGAAATAAGTCAATGCTTTTTTGTTTATTTTCACATTTTTGTTCTTGTTAGGTTTGTAAGCTTTAAGAAATCTAAAAAACTGGTTAGCTAAACAGGGGCACAACTTAAGAGACAACAGGATTTTTCTATCATTTTAAATATTTAGATTTAAAAAACCTGCTATTTGTTTAACCACAACTGCAAAAAGATACCGGGTGTTTTTTTATAAATAAAAACAAAACTATCTCTTACCTTAAATATTGACACTGAAGAAAATGTTTGTTACAGCGTAAAATATCCAACAAATTCTTCACAACAGCAACAACAACAACAGCATAAACAGCACGAAGAAGGAAAAGAGCCACAATGAATGTGAAAAGAACAGCAATTATCCAAATACAGTCGAACTTCCTTATAGTGAACTTCTATACAATGAAGTTCTCCTTATTATGAACTTAAATCAAGAACACAACTTTTTCGTTCCACTTTGAATGTATTTTGATCTCCGTATAATGAATTTCCATACAGTGAATTTTTCTTTACAATGAACAAAATTTTGGAACCAAAAATACATTTTACGTGTGTTTTTGTCTCCATACAGTGAACTATTTTTTGCAGCTTTATTTTACACTTGTTAGCAACACTATTTATTAAGAAAATAAGAAATGTACCGTAAATGAAAACAAAAAAGTTAATGATTTGACTTTTAACACCAGTCGCCCGAGTTCAGTGAACGAAAATGACGCACCGGAGTAGCATTTCTTTTGAAAATAGTTGTTTGTAATTAATAAAGTTGAAGAAGGGACATCAAAGAAAAAAGATATAGGTAGCTAAAGAGTTTGGAATTCTTCACAGTACATTATCAAACATTTAAAAAAACAGGTCAGTTATATGTATGTAGTTCAAACAAAAATACCTGATTATTTTAAATAAATAAAAAACAAAAAAAAAATTTCTTTATAATGAAGTTTCTATATAGTGAAATAATTGTCTGTCCCCGTGGAGATTCATTATAAGGAAGTTCGACTGTACAAATAAAAATAAACACGCGCACGCACTTATTCTCCCAAGAATCGAAGGGAAATACATTGAGAATGAGTTCTGAAAAACTTAACACGTCTACCGAAATGCAAGCAAACCCGAATTGAAATTTTGTTAAATATTAATTGTTTCTTGTCAGTATAAACGAAACTATTTAAATATACTTTAAAATTTCGACATGAAAATTTTATATTGACTTTAAAGTTTAAACTAAACAAATTAAAAAAAAGAAGAAAACTAAACCGATTTGAAATTTTAATTCATTCAGAGTGACAAAAAGTTACCAAAGGAAAAGCACAAAGAAAATAGACACAAATTAACATGATTTACGCTTCAAGTAACAAAATTAATTAGAAAAAATAAAGCAACTCATTAGTTACAACAGAAACTCTTTAAATATAAAAAAATTGAAAAAATAAAAAAACAAAACAGAACAGAACTAAATCAACACTCCCACCAAATAGTACAACAAGAATTATTTTCAAAGAAAAAAAAGAACACGTGAAAAATATGTATTTTAGTATTTTATTTTTTTTTATTTTTTTGTTTGTTTATAAAAATTATTTTCTTGGAAAATATTCACTGATTTCTGGTCTTATTCTCCCCTATTATATAAATCTTTTAGCTTTTTTATTTCTCAAAAGAAATTTACCTTTTTTGGGGTTTTTAACAACAAGTACCTATTTATTTTTATTAAAAAGGAATTTGTAGCAATTTTTTATTTCTTTTGTTTTACCACAAATTCGATTTGTTTATAGAATTAATTTATAAGAACAAATTATTAGAAAAAAAAAACTTGTTTATTCGTTTAAAACGTTGCTTTTAATGCGTCAGTTTATAACCGTTACCGAACCGTACTCAATAAGAGTCCACACTAGACTGATCGTGGCTGAATAAAAAAGTAATAACGATCGGTCGACAGAAATGTTTCTATTGGATTTTTTTTTTTATTTATTCATTTTTTATACAAATTACTTGTTTCCATACAACAAATGCCGCCAGCCAATGATGATGATGATAATGACGATGTTGTTGTTGATAATGAATATAGAAAACAACAAAAGACACATAAAATTTAACTCTTTAGCTTAAAAGAAAAAAATTAATTCGAAAGCAGCGTTGCCACTTTTTGAATAAATATTCATAAAATTTTTTATAAGTTTTAAAATTTTTAAATCCTGATATTTTTGTGTTAAAACTTTATACAAATCCTATCGTATCGTATCGTATGGTCTTTAAGTTTTTAAGAAATTCAAAAACATTGACCAATTTTATTCCACATTCATAGAATCAAGCAACCCATTTGTTGATTTTGCACCCATTACCAAAATGTTATACATATACGTTATTTAATAAATATTTGAATTTAAACTTTATTTCAAAAAAACTAAAACGTTTATTACATCTTTCAACAAAAAAAAATAATTGATTCAATTATCACATTAATTAAATTTTAATACTTTTTGAACAATTTGTTTAATTGATAAAAAACTAGCTACTAATATTTTTTTCTGTGTGTAAGAAATTCGGCTCTTAGTCTTGATTGTACGGTATTCAAACGTTTAACCGTTGTACGATTAATCGAATAATTTTGTACGATTAATCGAATAATTTTGGGCGATTAACTGTTCGAATAATTCAAAATTCCTTATTTTCGATTAAGGAATAATTCGAAAAATGTATGTCGATTAATCGAATATTTGTTTTTTTACAGTATTAGTGATTTTCTTTTATGTAAAAAACAAGCCGTACGTTTTAAATTGTTTCTTTACTCGGAAACTTTTTCTTCGAGTACAAATTTTTTAAAATATAGTTCAAAGACCGAAACCAAAGAGTTTGGGAATAATTTAGTTTTAAGTTTGTTTAGTAAAGACTTTTACCACAATGATTCAGATGAAGATGATTTTTTTAAGACAAATGAAAACAACCTTCTACCAGACCTTAACAAGACTATTTAAATTGTTTTAAAATCTATAAGAGATTCAAGTGGTGTAATGGAAGACTACTAATTTTTAGAAAAAGAACAAAGAAATTTGATAAGCTTTATAACGCTTTCCTTTCAATCTCTCTAACGTCAACAATAAGTAAAAAAATCTTTTCTAAATCAAGTTTCATCAAAAAGAAAGAAATCGTTTGAACCATAAACCTTTAAAGTTTAAACTGTACACTCTTTTTGAGAGATTATTTAAGATCAGCTTAAATTTTGATGGTATTTTATTTAAAAAGTTTTCCTATTTTATTACACAGACAACCTTTTATTAAATTGTTGTTACTTTTTTAATAAAATTTGTATGCTAAAAAATATGATTTTTTGTATTATAATATAACTAAATTTTTAAGCTTGAGGTCTTTTTTTAATTTTATATTTTCGTATTTTTTTTATATGATCATTTTAAATTTTTAGAATATTATTAGTTTATGTTTTTACCTCTAATACTTATTCGTGCGATTAATCGATTAATACACAACATTGGTTAATTGAATACACTACTAGATTGGAAGCTCCTACTTTAAACTCTATCTTAGAGCCAATCTGGTACTACGGTATTTAGTTAGTGGGAACTACATAGAAAAAATCCAAAGACAACCAAACCAAATTCTTGGAACCTTCGCTTTCGATCCCTGGTATATAATTAACTAGAAAATTCACAAAGACCTCAATGTGCCATCCCTAAAAACTATGATCACAAAGTATTCAATAAAATATCTAAAAAAGCCTTTTGCAACTAAATCCACTAGCTCGAAATATCTAAGATGATGGCGGCCACATTCGCTTAAGGAGAAGATATGTATACTATAAGACTTATCCCATCAGAAGAGTGCTAAGCACCGATGTGACCGGGAACCGGATTAGGGGAATTTTGGCCAGGCATTGGTAGGACTTAAGCCCAAGACTCAGATTAAGATTTGATTAGTTCATATTCTAAATATATATTATTAAAAACTATGGGTATTTGGTTCAAAATAACAACAAAGGGCATAAGACGAACTGCATATACATATGTATCTCAATCAGATAGAGTTTCTATTCTTTTGTGAGCTCTTTACTTATGTATGAATCATTGGGCACATTCATAAGTCGTAACTGTTGCGCAGCCATTGACTGGTTTTGTATAAAAAACACATAGAAATATTCCTAGGAGCACTTACTCTTCATATGATTGCCAACCTAATTGGTGTATTGAGTTTTTCGAACTTGTACTTTCAGCCAATTGGCTATTTCCTTAATATTTTGGTGATAACACGTAACCTAGGGTTTACACTTGCAAGTGCAAGTTCGAAAAACTCAATACACTCACACTTTTTCACTAACATGTCTTTAAACCGAAAAACAAACCATTTTAATAAGATGTTTTCGCTACGAGAACATTTGAAAAATGAACTTACAACTGACTGTGTAAACACTCAAGCTACTTGCAAGACTTTCGGCATTTTCGTTGATAATACGTATGCACTACTTGCAAGTAATTACTTGCATGTGTAAAGGCAGGGTAAGCTCTACTTGCAAGTCAAGAAATTCTAACATGTGGAAGAGCAAAGTTAGCGACAGCAATCAAATGAATTTTTTCACGGCGAAATAACTTTCTGCAGCAGCTAAACAGTTCAACAGCAAGTTTCAATATTTGTTGAGCAACTTGATAGGATTCTGAAAAATGTTGAACCAACAGCTGTATAACTTTTTGCTTCACTAGTGGCAGCACTGCTTAAAACACACGACAAGAAGAACAATTAATTAATACAATATTTTCAATAACCCTTTCTCAAAACAATCGTTTTCACTCTTTTTTTCTCTCTCTCTCTCTCTCTCTCTCTCTCTCTCTCTCTCTCTATCTCTCTCTCTCTCTCTCTCTTATACTCATTTAAAAATCAAGATATAATTCAGACTCTCTCTTTCTTTAAATGATAAATATTTGTTCTGGCTGGATTTTAATCCATATAAAAAGAATATCATCGACACTCATATCTTCTTATACTCTCTTCGATACCTTTTATTCTCCCTCTTTCATATTTTATTAATTTATATTTTTCAAATACTGAGCACAATTAAAAAAAAATCAATCCTTTAAACTTTAAAGTTTTAAGCACAAAAGAACTGGTCAAGTTTTTCTTGTGTGTATAGAAATTCTACAAACATTTACGTTTGCATACCTACATACATACATAGATACAAATTTGTGTGTATGTTAAATTGAACATTGCCTTGCTTGTAAATTTATATTCTTTCAATTTATTTTTAGCATTTTATAAAATAAATACATACATACATACAAATGTATTTATATTTTTAAAGTAATATTTCTGTAGTTCATTTACTTTGCTTCTTCAATTAAATGTATTGCAATTACAGTGGTTTTCATAATAATAAGAACACTTTTAAAACCCCCTGCTGTGAAAATTATAATTTTTTGAACCACAAACATTTTTGCATACATTAATATCAAACAAATTTATTGGAATTTTGATCGCGGTAATTTTAAAAAAGTGCCTGAAAGATATTTGTTGTATAACAGCTAATTTTTGTATGAAAGGTTCTTATTTGTAAAAATTGAAACTTTTGTATACTTTCAGGTACTTTTTGTATAAAAGCTAATTTTAGTATAAAAGTTACTTTTGGTATAAAAGTTACTTTTAGTATAAAAGGTACTTTTTGTATAAAAGGTACTTTTTGCATAAACGGTACTTTTTGTATAAAAGGTACTTTTTGTATAAAAGGTACTTTTTGTATAAAAGGTACTTTTTGTATAAAAGGTACTTTTTGCATAAAAGGTACTTTTTGTATAAAAGGTACTTTTTGTATAAAAGGTACTTTTTGTATAAAAGGTACTTTTTGTATAAAAGGTACTTTTTGTACTTTTTGTATAAAAGGTACTTTTTGTATAAAAGGTTATTTTTGAATAAAAGGTACTTTTTGTATAAAAGGTACTTTTTGTATAAAAGGTACTTTTTGTATAAAAGGTACTTTTTGTATAAAATGTACTTTTTGTATTAATTGTTTGATTTGATCTAATTTTCAAAATATTGATGCTCCGATAGAGGGCTAAAGAAAGTCCAAATATTTTTTTCATTATTATTCCCATGAATCTGAAACTGAAATGTACCATTTTAGTGCTGTTTAAAATTAAAATTCGCAAAAAAATTACACGTTCCATCCAATGTATACATACGTTTTTTAAAAATTATAGTGCTGATTCACACTCTTCAAGTCGTGGCCGTCAAGTCTTGAGTTTTTTTGAAAGAGAGAGGAAAATAAATAGCATTTTCTTTTCCCTTCTCTCCGTAAAGTTTAAGACTTGACGACTAAAGGCTCAGTTAGCCGGGAGTAACAGTAACAGTAACCTTACCGTAAAAAAGTAAGACCAATCTATTTCTTACAGATTGAGACGTAACATCTTACTGCTAACTATAATCATTCTAATTGCTTTACTCACAACAAAATGAATCAGCTGATTTGCAACGTTACTGTTACTCCCGGCTAACTGAGCCTTAAAACTTGAAGAGTGTGAACCAGCACATACTTCTATGAAAAAAGAAGTATTTTTTAACCATTTGAAAAAGAAATACATATTGAAGATGTGTAATACACACTGATGAGATTTGTGGTACAATTGTACCAAATTTAGTATAATCGAAACTTAATTGGTACACTGGTACAATTCATCCTTATTTGGTACAATTAAAATAAAATACCTCATATCTCCAGCTCTGACCAGAACTACCAAAAAATGCATTATTGTTAATTTGTGTTTATGATGTTATACTAACAAATGAAGGAAGCCTGGAATCAAGAGTATCCAAATCGCCACTTCTTTTTTTGTGACACTGTCTAGAAATGAAATTTGTTATTCCTATTTATTTTGTATTGCCCCACCTCAATAATGGAGATGGTATTATGCATTTGTGCTGATGGGTGTAACACAAAAAAATATTGGTCCTATGCCCACCTTTTAGTATACCCATTGACTCAACATCACTGTCTGAGTCGAAGGTTGCAATTTTTAAGGTAATTTGATGAAATTTTGTACATTGCTTTCAATTCAATAGTACGAAACGTATAAAAAATGGTGAGAATCGGTTCGTAATTTCACATTGATGCCACACAAACTTTTTTCTGGAACAGTGTTTGAGGCTTCAAACCCTCTTATTATTGTGGTATTTAGATTAAATTTGGTTAGAAATTATTCAATTGCAATCTAAATCATCTTACCAAATTTTATTGGAATCGGTCCATATTTTTTTATACTACTCTCGGAAAGCTTGTAATTCAATAACTTCCTAATAAATGGTAATATTTAAATAAAAATCGGCTACAATAACTTTAGCTACCATAAACATTGGTCCCATATAAGCGCCCTTCCTAAAATCACTCAAGGGAAAGAAAAATCTCATTCAGATGAAGTTATCTAAATAATATTCAAACAAAGAACTTTCACATGAATGTTTACCTTCTAACATAATTTGGTTGTGGCTGATCCATGATTGCCCATTTGTCCCAAATAGAATCTTTATATTCTGTGGCGTGGGGTATCAAATGGTCGGGCTTTACCGACAACAGTTTTTTACTTGTTTAGTTTTTAATTCTATTGAATAAAAAGTGTTATGAATTACTATGTTTGCTTCTTTATTTTAAAGCGAAGTTTTGGTACAATTTATGTCAATTTGGTACAATTTTGGCATTGAGACGGTACAATTTAAGAATGATCAGATCCCAACAGTGATGAGTATACTTCTTAAGAGAGATACGTTTTAGAGACGAAGGTATATTTTTCTTTTATGTTAAATATTTAAAAAATTGAATAGACGCCATCTGTCATTATTCTTGTATTTCATACTGTTAGCAAATTTTCGATACAAAGAAAACACAAATATAAAACAAAACAATTGCTATATTAAACTGTGGCGAATCTTATACACCCTACACTAGGGATGGACAAGTTGAAAAAATATATCGATATATATCGAATCGATATTTTTTTAGAGTATCGATATTTATTATTTCAAAAATATCGATATATCGATATATCGAACGTATTTTGCTGAAACTATTACCAAATTAAAAAATTCAGTATAGCTTTGTACAAACATATGTATGAACAAATTAATAATATGTAATTATGAGTGAGAGAAGCTATTCATTATTTAGTAGCTTTCTTATATAACAGCTTCCTATAACTACTTATTTCTGGATGTATGTAGGCAAAAAAATAATGACTTAATTTTTAATACGTTCATTTTGGGACTTCCCTTGTAAAATTTATTGGTTCTTTCAGTAGAATTGTAAGTAGTGCTTTTATGTGTTTCTGATTACTTAACACATTATTTTGTAGGCGAAGTTTTTTTTTACTGGGTTGTTACTTTTTATTGTTTCATTTTTTTTAAAAAAATTAATAAAAACAAAAAAATTTAATAAAAACAAAAAATTCAATTATAACAAAAACAAAAGGGAAGAATACTAAAAAAAACCATAAGAAAAAAAAAAATAAATTACGAAAAATTTAAATGGAAGTAAATAAGTCATGGAAGTACCAACTTTCCTTAAAATTCGAATTGCACCTCAAAAGTACCAACTGGTTTTAGTCAAACCAGTAATCATCAGATATGGACATCAGGAGCACTCTCTGTTTTCCATACAATCTGCTTCTTGTATCCGGCACTGCTTCTTATAAATGCCAATTATTTTAGATCTTCATATTTGTTTAAAAAAAACATATGATGCATGCAATGATTCCAATTCTTAAAAAACATATTGTTTGAAAAACGGCTAAAATTTTGAGATCTTAATGAAGACTGACTTTAAAAAATATCGAATTCGATAGTCGTATTTCAATATCGATACATCGATATATCGGTATTTAAAATATCGGCGATATATATCGATTATATTTTTTTTAAATATCGATATTTTGATATATCGATATTTTTTGCCCATTCCTACCCTACACTATGGTGCAAAAAGAACAGAAAGCTATTAAAATATCGTGATTTTGATATATGACGCCTACTTCTCCAACCTCGCAGACATTTTGTCGGTGTTGTCTATTGATAACCAAGATGTTTGTACCTTATTTGGAAACCTTGGCTCTTGCCGTTCTCTGGATATAAATAAATGGAAAAATGAAAACAACAAGGTATTTATGGGTAAATCTATGACCATATGTTCTCTGCACACGTCTTTACGTTTGATTCGTGTTAATCGTGAGTAAATAAGGACAAATGGGGGCACGAATCCTGGTGGCGGGCACGCCGGCCAGGTCTGGTTCACCTTTGGTTCGAAACAGATGAATGGTGATACTGGGCCATGGTTTCTAAAGGGGCTTGCCTACAATCTTTTAGGCGAATATCTACGCAATCCTCATATGCGCTGGGGAATCTCTAAGGAGGGCAAAGGGCTTGAGATTATTAATAATATCGGATAGCCAGGCCGATATTAGAGCACTATCTTTTTTAGAGGTGTGTTTAACATATTGAAATAATCTGATGATTTGAACCATCATGTTGGCAACGAAAATGCTCTCTGCTTGCCAAACAGGTGCGCTCGCCGTTAATTTTTAGACCCCGAGCCTTTCTTCAAAGTCCCTGTCGGTCAGATTAAGGGGATGATACAAACATGGTCCGGACTTGAATTTCTTCACACATGCACATTCTCTTCTGGGTTAAGACAGCCCAGCCAAAGCAGATAAACTTGCACTTCTTATTGAAAATGGAGCACTTAGGCTACTTGTTGGCCTGTTTACCGGGCACTGTGGTCTTCGATACCATCAGCTTAAAATGGGTAATGTTCGTACCAAGATACAACCAGGCGGACAGTTTTGGGCGGCAAATGATGAGCCCAAATGAGATTTATAATATTCCACCACGCAATGATATAGCCTCCTTGCGTAGCCTGAACCAAACATGGTGAGACACATGGGCTGCGCAAAAGATCTTTTGGATCGTGGTGCTTATGGACTTCTACATATGCATATGGATATCTATCTTTGGGTAAAATTGGAGGCATTCGTGGCTTTTTGCTCACATCTCTGTCATTTGTAAACCGATCAGGCGGAACTTTAATAGCTGACATTTCCGGACTTGATGTGATATAAATATATAACGACCTCATCCCAATTATATATGGGGTCTTCAGAAAGCCCATTTAAGCGGACAAACGGGTATCGTTAAATTAACTTTGCTACTACTATCGGGTCTGAGATCAATATTGTAAAAATTACAAATGGAATGATAAACTTATATATACCTTTGCCCATGTGGTAAAGTGAATAACAAAAGTATACACTCACGTTAACTAACATACGTATGTATGCACGACTAAACCGCATTCAAGTACAAACATCGAAAAAACAAACTCGCTATTTGTGCTCGTATACAAGTTCAATGACGGAAAAATTTATTCCTTGTGAGATTGAATATTTGTGCGATGGCATACACAACTTGTTACACATCCATCGCACAAACAAACACATAAAAAGAGAGAGGCAGTTACAAACATTTTTGTTCTTATAATTTTGTTGCTTTTTGTTTTTTTTTTAACACACACATACAAACATTTGTTTGCAAGAGAATCTTCTTTAATGTTCATGGACTTAGTTTTTAGATACAGATGTATGTACATTAGGGAGGTAAAATTTCTTGCCTTGAATATTAACACAACTCGAATACGTTTTTTAGAGATTTTGAATTTCTGGTGACCGTGTTAAGAGATTTAAAGATAAAAACACCCCTCCCCGAAAATAATTTTGTTTACAAAAAAAGTCAACATAAGTTGAATATCGTTTGCATTTTTATCAATTCTAATTTGTTAATTCAAAAGACCGTTAGATTTGTTTCCCTTGTAGATGTGTATGTATTGCACGTACATACATATGTAAGTATGTACTTATTGTATGTAAATACAAGTTTGTATTGCTGTATTAAACCAGGGAAATACTTTTGAGATGTGTAAAAGGTAAAAGTACAAACAACAAGACATTGAATGAATTCCTTAATGTTCAATAACATTAACATATTTTTGCAACAGCTTAGCAATTTTCATATTCGAAGCGTTTTCGAATAAGTTTTCTAAATACATATGTTCTTACAAGTAGGCACGAAATTGTCAATGAAACGCAGGAAAAATCAATATGTAGAAAAGACTGTAAGTCTAGTCAATAGGGTGATCGATTCGGTATTTTTTATAATTAATTTAATTTATTTATTCACATATAATCGTAAGCCAATAAAGGCCAAATTGATTAAGTTACATTATTTAACAATTTTCAATTATAAAATATTAATTTAACTTATTTTATTAATACATTTTTAAGTAACCTAACCTAACCTAAGTATGTTTTACTATCCCTATCACGAATATGGGTCCAAACTGTTATGAAAGTGGTTATCAAAATATTGTAACATTCTGTAAAAAAAACCTTCTATTGACTTAACAACAATAAAAGCAGTATTTCAAATTGTTTTAAAGTATAAGAAAAATTCCTCTTATCATATGGTAATATTCAGGGGTGTTCTGGAAATCGAAAACGCAAAACGCAAGAATTTGAAAGTTGTTTTTAATAAACTTTTAATCTAATTTTTACAATTTTTGTTATAAAATTCTGTTTTATAGAGAAATATTTTCATAATAAAATTCTTTTACTACAGAAATCTTATTAAAAACGACGTTTAAAGTTCTTGCGTTTTGTGTTTTCGATTTCCAGAACATCTCTGATTAAATTCCACAATCTACTCACACGAACTACAAATGATCTCTGCATAACCATTTTATACTCGTTTTCATACAACAAACAGTGAGTTCTCGTTGATTGCGAGAAGGTAAACCTTGACACAAGAAAATATGGGGAAGAAGTTTTAAACAGTTTGTAAAACAATATTAACAATTAATTATAAGCAAAGTCGCTAAAACTGCATCCCAAAAAATCAAACACATATGCCGAGACATGGTCCCAAGCCCTCAATCCATAAACATATCTAATCACTCTGTCGAAACATCTTTCAACCCTAAAAAATAAGAAAAAATTAGCTGCTGTTATTCCACTGTAAGCCATATGAGAAAAGTGGCATCAACACAACATGGTCAATTCTATTTTTAACATCAATTGATAGGCTACAGGGAACACTATAAAGTCTAACCCTATCGGCAATAATTTTTCCCTCGTAATTTTTCCCCCTTACACATATTTGCGATCATGAAAAACTTCCATGAAAAAAGGTAGTTCAAAGGAGAATAATAACGTGAAAAAATATTCACGGGAAAAAATTCCCCTTATCGTGAAAAGTGTTTTCCCTTAGATTTGCTCACTTAATTTTTGCTAGGGAACAGAACATGTATGTCAGTAGTTCCTCCTATAAATCGAATATTAGGGGCTAGATCCGTTAATAAGGCACAAACCGATATATTGGTCAACAAAACAAAAACAAAAAAAAACTAGTGCCCCGGGAGGCTAGCTAGTAGTAAGCTAGTCTATCAGCCACGAGGTTGCGGGTTCGATTCCCGCCAGAGACTCTGGTTTCTTTCCTGCAGACAAGCGTACATCTTCGCGGGGATTAGCTTAGGGAATTAATAAAAAAAAAAAAAATGAAAAACAACAGGTCGATTGCCTGCGGATTTGGGAAGCTTTTGAAAGACGTGGTGGCAGAATTTTGGAAAATATTTTACTACATAAAATTTAAAAAGTGCAAAAAACTAACCTTGTAATCAAACCAATACTTAATATTTTGCTTTATTTTTTTAACTTTTATTTAAAATATATACGTGTATATTTTTGAACTTGTTATTCACGATAGGGGTGAATGTGTTGGCAAAAAGACAAATCCTTATCAATTAAAAATCCAAGAGTCTTTAAATATGAAACGAATTGTAGAGGTTTTTCACCATGTACAATATTAAAAAGGTTCTCGTTCATATTACTAAAGTTAAAAGCTTTCAACTTAGAAATATTTAAGGTAATAAAATTCGTATTACACCGCCTTTGTATATTCTCCAAATGACGATGAACATTACTAATTAACTCATTCCATGATTTCTCTATATCCACCAACTGAAAGTCATCAGAAGGGATGCGACTTCCATGCAAATGCAAGTTTTTTGTCGATAGTCTAAAATCGATGTCGACCAATTATCTTTCCCAATCAATTAAGTTGCTTTAAAATGGCATCAATTTGTTTTTGTATATTGTCGCATATTTTGGTAAAAATTCATATTTTTGCATGTTTTGGTCCAAAAAATTCCCAAATTGTATACAAAAAAATCTTTAATACAAAATTGTTTGAGCTCTGCTTAAAATCCAAAATCTCGTCAAAAGATCCTTCCATTTTTAACCGATGCAACACTTTACCTTGTTTAGGCTGTCAATTATCCTAAAGCAATTTATCCCAAATTGTTACATGTTACTTGCATCGCTCACTGGTACCACCGAGTTGCAGAGGAAATTAGAAGCCAATTCGATAATATTGATTTATTGGTTTTATACAGGAAAAAAAAATATTTTTTAAAAGGCTCCTTCACGAGTTGCAATTTTTAATGAAATATATCTCTTGGTATCCTCACCACCGCAGCCAGTATTAACAAGAAGGGAAATCTGGATAGATGCTTCAGAATTCTATTGAAAAAACTTTGAGTAATTTAAGAGTAAAAGTAAAAGAAATATTAAATTAAAATTACATCAAAAACCATAACCAAATTGGAAGGATTTAGTTCACTTAATAGTCAACTCAAATTAATTGATATGGCAGACAGTAAAATTAGCATGTGGAAGGAATAGGAATAGCCCGACAAATTGAAAAAAAAAATCCAAAACGTGTTGCAAAAAAATACAGGATTTAAAAAAATAAAACAATTTCAACTATTTTTGATCTGGAATCAAATGTGGGATCTGAATTAGAAAATTAGAATTCTCCAAATGAACTGGCATCCTTCAAGTATGCCTCAACTGCGGTTGACCTTATGAGATAATTTGCCATGTGCAAAAGCTTGTTAACAGACAAAGGCTTACTTTTGATCATAGAATTTTTTATTTTATTTTTAGTGCATGAAAATCTCATTCCTAGTCATCATAAATTAAAAACAACAATGGTCCCAAAATTGTACCTTGGCGTGTAAACCTCTAGAGATGCATTTAGTAGATGATCTAACTAGACTAATTCCGCATTTAGACTATGAAATTAACGCCCAGTTGTTTTTCTATTTTCTTTTAAAGTAGTTGCTACGAAACTCTTTTCACATTAACATTTAAATTTTTTTCAAGCATTTTTCCAACTTTTTCAACCCCGTTTTCTTACCTACACCTCTTGCTAACAAACAAAAAGTTGTATGCGAAAGTTGCGGCGTTAATTGCATAATGTAAATATGGTCCAAGTTGCTCAAATTGCGTCCTTTGCGTTAAAAAGGCTTCAATCAACCGACAAGCAGTTTTCGTTAACCTGAATTCTGCTTTTAAACTCGATAGTTATTTCTTAGCATTTAATACATTCATAAAAAACTAAATAGTTTGCTCAGATATAAAAAACAAATGTTTAACAGTTTTAAACGTCATGCATAGTTACAAGCATCAAGCAAGTTCGCAAATTATGTAGTGGTTTTTATTTAAGTTCACGTTCAATAAAACGCAACGTAGTCGAATACTTTCTGTCGACGAAATTTCTGTAGTGCATTTCACGTTAATTAAAATCTCTTAAAAACGAAAATAAACTTCTTAAAGAAACAGCTGACTTTAACCGGCAATTCGTTATAAATGTTACTGGATAGCAAATTCCGTAAATATTCATTATGTTTATTTTAACGATACGATTATCGTAACACGAGCTAGAGAATCGCCCTACTGGATCGATGGTTTTGTCAACAAGCGAAAGTGGTGCACCTGGAAGATTAAGCAGTGTGCACAAGACACAACTTTATTCGAAAAAATTAAATGTTGAGTGTCTTTTTATCCGTGCGTCGTTCTCCCATTTCTTATATATATAAATGCTATCGAAGTATATTAAGCACCGACCAGCTTGACTCTTAAAAATTCTGTGATTTGAGGTTCCAACAGGAACTGCGCTTGACCCAGTGCTTTTACGGTTTTCCATAAATAATGGCATCGGTAGTACTTTCATGTTAATTTGAAAAAAAAAACATATACAAAGCTTTTAATTAAACCCCCTATACAAACAACGTCTAAAGCGTAAGAATTTCCAGTGCCTAGCTTTAAAGCTGATATGAGCAATAAAAGCGTCATCGTTGTGTCATGACCAGTATTGTTACTTAACTTGTTTAAATTTCAATATTATTTATTAAGCTTGAGGTTTTTCTTTTTTTATAAAAAATTAGATAATATTTATTTTATACAAATTCCAATATTTCGATACAGCAAAAAAAAAAATTAGGATAAAACAGCATGACTGGCCTAAAAATAACTAAATTGCCATAATTTTTTTTTTTTTTTGCCTGCTAAACTTCACTACTTAACGAGCTGGCAAAATATATTTTTCAATTGCAAAACGTTGACTTCGCTCTTTTCGGATTTCCTTTATACATTTAGCATGAGCATGAAAATTTACTGACAAATAGAAAACGCTTTACGCACTTATTTAAGTTTAGTTCCAAAAAACATTAAAAATTAATTTACAAAGCACTAAAATAAAACTTGAATTTTTTTTTTAAGTAAATTAAAGAAAATTTTTCTTTCTAAATTTGAAAAATTCAAACCATTTTTTAGGTTTTAAGCTTTTGAAAAATATATTTGAATACCGATTTATTGAGAAATTGAAATTATTTAAATCAATAATTGGGGGATTCACAAGGTATCATTAAGTCATATGTCTTGAAATAATAACATGAAAAAATACAACTGTTGTGAACTGCCCCTCATTATTTAGTGTATTATTTAAATCAGCTGATTTAAAACAAATATAAAAAAATTAATATTTACCTAAAATAAAAATATTTGTTAATTCCAATATTTACCATTAAATTTTATTTTTGCTTACCAAACAGCAGAATCCTAGGCCGATCTAATTTGATGCCGCAGGTGATTTGTTGCAAAAATTACTAACCGCACGATAAATCCGGATGTTAGCCGGAAAAACCGATACCAATGCGGCTCGTCTTAGCTGTTCAGCGCAGGTCTTTTCTGATTAAATACGACAGCACAATAAACATAGCAAGCAAAGTTCTATTAATTTACTTCACAGCTAAAACTTGAACAGTGTGAACCAGGAATGGAAATGGTATGAAATTCCAACAAAAAATTTACTTTTTTAAAAATAATAGTACTAAGTTTTTTATTATATTTGTTTATTTCATTTATTTAATTATTTAAAAAAAAAACTTTCATAGGTAAGTATAAAGATGAAATTTTGTTTATTTAGCAGTCTCTTAATGCAAGTTATCGGACCGAAACTTAATTAAACAATTTCCTTAAGGTGATAAAACCTTTTGCAAAATATAATTCTTCTAAATTTAACGTCGGAATTTTTTAATTTTTAAAAAAAATTATGCTTAAAGCAAGGAAAAGTGAAGCGATTGTACAGCTTATCCTTTTTAAATCTCAACCAATCCCACTGTCTTTCTAAGGATCTGGTATCCCCTGTTAAGGCAAACGATGCTATGACGTCCGACCTGAGGAGGTACAGAAAATACAGTCTGTCAACCCCGGCCATTTGATATCCATGGACAACCATAGACCCGCCAGAACAAAATTATGTTTTGAGGTTAAGATTCATGACAAAGTTTTCTGTGTATAATACTATTTAGATATCTTCATCTATATGAGATTTGTTTCCCCTTACTTGATTTTAAGAAGGGAGCTTACATGGAACCTCTGGTTAATTTTGGGCCTACCAAGAGGTTTATAGTCACAGAAGTTTGTAATAGGGCCATGTGAAATTATGAACCGAATCTCACCATTTTTAGTATTCTTCATACTTATGAATTGAAACTTATGTACATTTCATTAAATTACCTTCAAAATTGCGACATGTACTTTGCGCACAAGGTTACATAGACAGACAACCAGCCAGATATCTTTAAATCAACTCAGAAAGTGACATTAAGTCGATCGGTATACTAAAAGTTGGGTCTAGGACCAATATATTTTAGTGTTACGTATGTCAGCATAAACGAATAAAAAAGAAGCAAAAATTTCTCTATATTTCTTTTTTTGTCAAAAGCAGACAAAAGTGTCACTAAAAAAATCAGGGCTGGAGATAAGTAATTAGAAGTTTTATTACTAAAAAGAAAAGTGAATAAATCCACTTCAAAGAAAAATTGCTTTTTCTTAAGTTGTACCAAAAAAGGATGAATTGTTCCAGTGTACCAATAAAGTTCCGTTTGTACCGATTTTGGTACAATTGTGCCACAAATCCCATCAGTGACGTCTACTACTAAAGTTGTGTTTCCATCCGTTTGTATTTTTTCTTTTCTTTAAAGTTAGCACTACCCACCGCCCATAGAACCCAAAATTTATTTTTGGCCCAAAGTTTTTGAAATTTCGCACAGAGCCGTTATTACATCAATTAACGCCCACCACTCACCGCCCATATAACCCATATTATAATTACAATATCTTTAATCCGTTCATATAACGTTTTTCTTTATAATCAACAGTTTTGCCGGTAAAAATAAATTTGTGGAGAAAAAAAAATATTTTTTTGCCTAAAATTTAAATTTTTTTTCCATAGTGTACTTTTAGGCAAAAAAATATTTTTTTTTTCTCCACAAATTTATTTTTACCGGCAAAACTGTTGATTATAAAGAAAAACGTTATATGAACGGATTAAAGAAATTGTAATTCTAAATTTTTTTCAGTTTGTTTTAGCAAAATCGGGCAAGTGGTTCTCAAGTTATGTTAAACAAAAAAACATCAAGATAAGGAAAAAATTTAAACAGCGTAAACAGTTTTCAATATTTTGGACCAAAATTTACATGTGACATACCTTCATTATTTCAAAGACAAATTAACGTTTTTTTGGAATACAATTTATGGATTCTTCATACCGAATCAATTTTCTTTAAATTTTATGTGTCGAAAAAATTACTTATTGCACAAAAAATCCCACTGTGCGGCGTTGCCTCATTTCAAGCAACTGAACTTTGGTTGCATTCGATAATAGGTCCATAAGCACTGTATTAGAGGAAAGTCAAAATTTTATTATTTCTTGAAGAAAATTATATTCGAATTTTTATATAAAATCTCAACTAATTTAAGCTGTGTCCTCTTTTGTCAAAAACACGCATACGACCTACGACATTATTTAAAATTCTATACACCACACAAACTATAGTCAATATGCACATGGGATTTTAAAAAATGTGGCGCCATTATTTCTCAATGTTAAAAACATGTTACACAATAACGCAAAATATTCTATAGAACTCAAAAAAAAATTGATAAACTCAATGAAGTTTTAAAAGCAAAAACCACTTTTAATGTCAAGATCAAAGAAACTATAAAAGGAAAATGTGGCCTTAAATTAATTTTAAAATAAGAATTCGCTACATTTAAAGTTAAAAAAAATTTTTTTTTGGCTTGAGGGCACTGCGGTATTTTTAGTCTTAAAATGTAGTGCCTGACACACATATTCGAATGAAGATACAAGGAAATATTTAAATCTGCAAAAACATCGCTTCTGCCTCAAATTTAAACTTACAACCCTGCAGAACCAATGTAAGCAATATCCAGTAAAAACTTCGCCTACAAAATAGTTTGTTAAGTAATCAGAAAAACTTAAAAGCACTACTTACAATTCTACTAAAGAACCAATGAATTTTACAAGGGATGTCCCAAAATGAACGCATTCAAAAGTAAGTCATTATTTTTTAGCTTCATACATCTAGAAATAAGTAGTTATAGAAGCAGTTTTAGAAGAACGCTACTAAATAATGAGTGAGAGAAGCTATTCATTTTGAAAAAGTAAGCGGAGTTTTTACTGGGTATCGAATAATTTTTTAATTATGTTTTCTTACATTCGACGAAATCAATAAAGTATTCATTCATCAGAATATTGTCACTAACTAATTTATGAAGTGGTCAGCAGACTTGGGTATTGGTTATGACATTTCGTTAAATAATTACAGGTCCAATTACTAAGTACGTGTAATTGCTGGCTGGTGATTGCCAATTACCAATTACATGTTAATTGATAAGTGATGGCCAATTACAAATTACATGTAATTGGCAATAGGTGATTGCCACTAACATGATACATGTAATTGCTTCATACAGTCACACAGCTAATAGTACTTACTCCCTCTAAAATTGGAGTTAAAGAATAACTCTGGATTTCTGATTGATATGTTTACACTGTCAAAATCAAACTACGAAAAGTTCGGTTCACTTTCCGCTTATTATACTTTTACACTTAAAAATTAATTTGACAGCACAATATTATACAGAAAGTGGTACAAGCTAAATTTGCAAACAAATGCTTAAAGACTGCAGTAATTTTAGAAAAAAAAATTACTGTTTTGTTAAGATACGTAAGAAAACAAAGATACGTAAGAAAACAAAGATTTGTACCGAAATGCGTGAACGTATTTTAAAATAAAGGAACGATGAAAATTCCTCTAGTTCAATTTTTAAAATTGTTGGACGTGCCAAGTCTACAGTGCAGACTGTAATAAAACATTTATCTGAGTTTCAATCTCTAAAAATAAAAAGTACTGTTAGTAAAAATCCTAAAACAACAGCCGTGGAAATTCGAAACACTTTGTAAAATTACCACAATATTAATGTTCACTGAGAAACAGTGCGAAGAAGAAAAACATACATTATTTACATGTTTATGTAAATAATTTTAAGTATTCAGATATTTAAAAATCCATAATTTCTTTGTATGAAAATGAAATGTGGTACAGAAAACATTTTAAAATTCTACATAATTGCATTGTAGAACCCATTTAAAAAAGCATGTTGCTTTACAACTGAAGTTTTGGAACTCACCCATAATTAAAAACACAAAAAAATATGGTTATTTTACATCAGTTAATCGACTGAAATTAACCGGTTTAATCGTAAATCGAAAAAAGCCAATTTTTAATTAACCGATCAGTTAGTCGGGTAGTAATCAATCGGTTAACCGATTAACGGAATGAATACCCTAATTTATTTAAGATGTTCTATACAGCTGGGCCCGGAGCCACAAAGTGACAACGATAACGAGAGAATATTTTGTTTCAAAAAGTCAAACTATAATATGCTTAACAATCTTATTATTAATACAAATTGGCAAGACCTGCTATATTTGTCTAATACCAGCCATTTGGCTATTGATTTAATGATCGATACTTTTTATAAAACTCTTTTTGATATTATGGATAAATGTGTGCCAAAAAATGTAACTCACAAGCAATCTGGTCCCCCTTGGAGCTCCAAACAACTATCAAAACTTAAAAATAAGAAGAACAAACTCTATAAAAAACACAAACAATCTAATTCACTTATTGATTTTGGAAATTACTCAATTTGCCGTGCGGAATATAATTTGCTGAACACATCGCTGTACAACAACTATATAAATAACCTAAAAAACGATTTCAAACTTAATCCTAAATCTTTTTATAATTTTGTGAATTCCAAAAGAAGATGCCAAGAATTTCCACCTGCTATGAAATTTGAAGGTCAAGAATCTGATGACGCTGCTATCATAAGCAACATGTTTGCTGATTTTTTTGCTAAAACCTATACTGATGTCAAATATAACCTATCTGATAATTATCCATATCCTCTGCGTTCAACAAATCAAATATGTTTTCCTTCCATTGAACATTCACTGATTTCTCAAAACTTAAAAAATTTAAAAATATCTTTTAATCATGGACCTGATGGAGTTCGAAGTTGCATATTAAATAAATGTGCCGAAAGTCTTACCACTCCTTTATCGTACATATTTAACGTTTCAATCAAGCACGGTTATTTTCCTAAGCTTTGGAGAAAATCGTATATAATACCATTATTTAAATCTGGATCTAAGTCGAATGTGATAAATTATAGGGGCATTGCCAAACTTAGTGCTATTCCAAAAGTTTTCGAAAAAATTGTTACAGATTTTTTCTGTCATCAAGTAAAATCTACATTATCACCTTTTCAGCATGGTTTTCGCAAAGGTTGCTCAACAACTACTAACCTTTTGAATCTTACAACACATGTTAATCGAGGATTTGTTAAGGGACAACAAACGGATGCGGTTTACACTGACTTCAGTAAACTTTTGATAAAGTCAATCATAACCTTCTTCTCTGTAAACTGGACTCACTTGGTCTTAATTCGAACAGCCTTAATTGGATCAAAACATACCTGTGTGATCGAACACAGACTGTCCGATTTAAAAATAAATCTTCTAAGATCATACATGTTATTTCTGGAGTACCTCAAGGAAGCCATCTTGGACCTATTCTTTTTAGCTTGTTTATTAATGATCTTCCAACAATAATAAAATACTGTAACATTTTATTGTACGCTGATGATGTCAAAATTTTCTTTAGCTATAAAAACCCATACGAACATATTTTTCTTCAAAACGATCTTGATAATTTTTATCAGTGGTGTAAAGCTAATCTTATGGATCTTAATCTAAAAAAGTGCAAATATATGCGATTCTTTAGGAGGAACTGCGTTAATGTTCATTACGTTTTAGGAGAGCATAAACTGGATCTAGTTGATGTTTTTCTCGATCTTGGAGTTTTACTCGATCCAAAACTGAGTTTTGTTCCACATATTCATATGACCGTCAATAAAGCCAGAGGTGTTCTTGCCTTTATCAAACGATGGGCAAAGGAGTTTACCGATCCCGATATTACAAAACAGCTGTATACCTCACTTGTAAGACCGATCCTTGAATATGGATCCGTAATTTGGGACCCGCAATACAACGTACATAGTAACCATATCGAATCTGTTCAAAAACAATTTCTTCTGTTTTGTCTGCGAGGTTTACAATGGAATCCGTCTATAAATCTACCATCATATCAAAGTAGACTTAGTCTAATTAAACTACCAACTTTAAAAAGCCGAAGAATTATGCTAAATGTATCCTTTATGTTAAATATAATTAATGGCGATATTTCATCTGAGTTTCTTTTGGAAAATATTACTTTCAATGTCCCACAAAGACCTACTCGTTACTTTTGCCCCATAGCATTACCATTTGTTCGCAGCAATTACGCAAATGCTGATCCATGGCGGAGAGTTGGAAAAGATTTTAATGACTTGTATAAATTAATTGATTTCTCACTAACCACTTCAATTGTAAAACGTAACATAATAATTTATTTAAACACTTAAAACAAAAAACTGTATATTTTTTTATTATTCTACATATGTAAATTTTTTTTATGTCACATTGTATAGTCTGTAAGGATGTAATCCATAGACTTAATAAAAAAAAAAAAAAAAAAAAAAAAAAAAAAAAAATATGTAGCGACGTGTAAACCAGAATGATCTAAGAGATAATGGCCAAGAATAAGTCAAAATCTTTCATGCCACACTGGTGTGCTCTTCAGTGCTTTAGTTTTTAAAAAAGTGCAAAATAAAGGGACGTTTTACCAATCAAGATAATACGGTAAAGAGAAACATGCACCCCTATCGTGAATAGCAAGTGGAATTTTTGTTCCCATGAAATTTTCATTTCCCTCCAAGTGAAAAAAGCAATCATGAATCTCATGTGAAAAATTTTTCACGCTATCAGTTCCAGTGAATGTAACAAAAAAGAAGAAAGATTAGCAAACATTAAAAAATCAATGAATTTTTTTTTTATCAAAAATATACTCGTATATATTTTAAAGAAAAGTGAAAATAATAAAGCTAACTGATTACTATTGGAGGGATAGGTTGATTGCAACGTTAGTTTTTTGCACTTTTTAAATTTTATGTAGTAAAATATTTCCAAAAATTCTGCCACCACGTCTTTCGAAAGCTTTACAAATCCGCCGGCAATCAACCTCTTGTTTTGCATTTTGTTGACCAATAAATAGGTTGGTGCCATATAAACGGAAATAAATCTTAATATTCGATTTATAGGAGAAACTACTAACATACATGTTCTGTTCCCTAGCAAAAATAAAGTGAGAAAATCTAAGGGAAATGTGAACAAATTACGAGGGAAAAAACTTTTCACGATAAGGGGAATTTTTTCACGTTATTATTCTCTTTTGAATGACCTTTTTTCATGGGAGTTTTTCATGATCGCAAATATGTGAAAAGGGGAAAAATTACGAGGGAAAAATTATTCACGATAGGGGTGATAATGTTGCGCTCTAGATCACCCCGGCCCCAACGTCGTTATTTGTTGACACTAAATAACTAAGCAATTTTCTGTTAAGCAATTCTATTAAATTTTTTAGGTTTTCAAATACTCCAGGTGTGGAGTATTTAATGGCGTTTTCTTTTCTGAGTAAAATTCTGCATTTATTCTGACTTTTACATTTTTTTATGTTCTTTTCTGAAAAACATGTGTTATTTTAAAAGTGTAAAGCGTTCTTTTCAGATGATGTCCCTTTAAAATTAAAAAAAATGTTACATGTTCAACACTCATTTTAATTAAAGGGGCATGAGTGCAGCACTAGATCGAGGCGAATTCAGTACAAGGTGGTGACAGTTTTCGAGCCGTAAACACTAGCAATGCAATACAAAAAACATCTGTTGTTTCTGTTGGCTTTGAATTGTTGTAGTCTTGCCACCAACTGTAATTGAATTTACCTTGCGCTAATTGTACTTTATTGTTTTATGCCGAAATTTGCGCTCTTTTGTAAACGTAAAATATGAAACACTTCTTAAAAATTAGGGGAGCATTTAAAAATGTTGCCAAGTCACATGTACTACTTATGAAACACTTTTTTTTAGTAAAGAAAACGCCATCAGAGAGAGCTTGCCATCAAAAATTAATTTATTTTGGTATCAAGTATGAAGTTAAAAATTTCTAACTTGGGCCCGTTTTTACAACTTACTGATAGCTAAAAGTAGAATTAAGCCCTCCTTATAAAAAGTGTTCCATTATTAAAACTGTACTTTAACCTAAAGTGAGCGATAAAGTTACTTAAGTTTCATACGGCCGATAGAATCCTCCGTTAGCTATCGATAAGTTGTGAAACTTACCTAAATGGACCTAAATGTAAATTTATTTTAAGATAATTGTAAAAATTTATATATAAAAATAAATTACATATTTTTATGAAAGAAACAAAAAGATTTTTTGAAAAGTTTTATTTGCTTTGGTAGGTCAAATCAAATAAAAAATCAGTAGTTTGAAGGTAGAAATGTGTCAGTTAAAAACTAATGATACAATTTTTGTTTTAACTGTTTTGTGGGTGGGTTTTTGGGAGGTGAATTAAACTGAAAAATATTTATTTATACTGAACTTGCTCGTTAAAAAATCAACATTTAAAAATACTTAAATAAAAAATCATTTGTTTTAAATGAAATGTAAATGATTCGTTTTTTAATTAATTTTTCAGTTGTTTAAAATGATTTTTCGTTTGAACATCCCGACATAATTTTATGAGTGCATAATTGTACGGTTAATCCTAAGGGGTGGATGTAAGAGCCAAGTATGTTTTGAGAATATGTTTAGGACGAGTAACTAATGGAGGTCTGCCATATATTTTACCTCCCTAAAGGGGCCTTCTATGCAGTTAAGGGACTTTTTATTAACAAAATCTCGCTAATATCAAAAAAGGACAATGTAAATGCACTAGATTTTAAGGAAGATTTCAAATCAAATCTACTTTATTTCGATGTAATATAATCGGGTTATAAGACAAATTCTAAAAAGAAACTTTCAATGTTGTTGTTGTTAGAAAAATAAGAATTCGCTGTATATAGTTTTATTTTATTAGAACAGCCAATAAAAATAAAGATTACTTTTCAAAAATATGATGTTTGTAAATAAAATAAAACTTAAATTCTCTTTAAATGTATTTCAAATTGAAAAAAAAAATAACAAATACAGGAAGTGGACTGTCAGTTTTTCTTTAAAAAAATGCATATTTTATTAATTTTTGTTAAGCATGTTTTCTGCGTATATAAACCAATGCATGGAATTCCATTCCCTTGTTATGATGATAATTTATTTTTATCATGTTTGTAGAAGACTTTCTCGTACAAATTATTTTGTGTACTTGTTTTATTGATTAGACAAGGAAACAAGGTTTTTGTTGATTAAGAAATGAATTTTTTTCGGGTTATTTGGGACGCTTAATCCAAATCTGCACCTTGTTTTTTTTTATAAGCTCGACTTTTCGCGATATAGTCATGAAGAGAACAATTAAAAAAAAAATAAATTTTCGTTCGTAAAAAATTAATAAAAAACAAAAATGCGACAATAACCATAGTTTTGGTTTACAATCATTTAGTTAAATATAATTCGAATCAAAAGAGCTTTATTTCTTTGAAAACTGTGCACAACTTTTGATTTTATTCACAATTTACTGAGAAAACTGAATTGATAAACTTCGAGTTAATGTGTGTGTTTGCTGTTCTTCTATTTATGGACGTTTCACTTAAAAATGAGGTACCTTCACTTAATTGTGAATAAAAGCGAAACGCGTTCATGGATTTTTATGATTTATGTCTCATTTTGTGCATAGCTTATGTGACTTTACGTGAAGGTAACAAGACTTTAATTTTTCCCCGTTTAAAAATACAAAATTTGTAATTTTTATTTTTTTTATGTAAACAACCATTACTTAAACATAATAAAACATAATAGCCCGACAAAAAAGAGACATCTAAAAAAGTAATAAATGCATGGGTTCCAAATAATGCACTGGTTCTTTTTAGGCGAAACATGCAAGATTTTAATATTAGCGTGTCATTTGCGAGAAAGGGTTCGCATTAGTTTAACGGCTCGTCATTAAAAGTTCAGGGATGAATTAGGATTTTCATTGATATGAAATATTCATTTGAATGAGTGCGAATTAAAATCAATCAAGTTCAATGATTCTAATATGTATTTTCATTAGTGGTCAATATTAATTTTTACATGCATTATCAATTGTATTATAAATTAATTAAAAAGAAACATGAAAATACTAAAATATTAAGGCATTTTGTACATTTTTAAATTGTTTATTAAAGCTTTAAATTTTTCATTTTTAAAAAGTTCAAAAATCAAAATATAAATCCTAATGCTTTTATTTAAATCTTCTAAAAATTAACAAAACAAAGCAAATGCGTTTTCTTTAAGTTGTCAAACCTTTTTCGCCTTCTTTTTTTTAAAAACTATTAAGTATTAAAGTTAAATGTATACATTAAATAAATCTAACTCAACTATTAATTTTAAATGCATAAAATATTCTACCCGTTTAAATCGTAGTGAACTATTGCAATTCATACATAAGAGTTGAATGGGAATATTGCATGTAATGTTATTAGTTATGAAAAATATAATTTAAATTTTACAAAATAAAAACAAAAACAACTCGCTTTATTTAAAAATGCCAGTCAGTTTTTTTTTTATTATTTAGGCCGTGCACCTGCCAGTTTATTATCAAAATAATTTTCGTGGGAATACAATGCAAATAAAAAAAAAAAAAAAAAAAAAACTGACTGGCAACTCGCTTTTTAAATAAAGGAATTTGCGAGTACAGCAAAGTATGTACTCCCCGCTATTCTCTTTTCCCCTTCCTTCTATAAACTCAAGACTTTGAAAAGTAAACTTTGTCTGTCTAAAAGGGGACTTATAGATTTCAAATCTGCATGTTTAAAACAACAAGAGAGAACTCTTTGGAAGCCAACATCTTAGAATAATAAGTTTTAACCTCGAAATATTAAAATGTCTATAAAGCTTGGACATGAAAGCAAATTCAACAGTTTAAAATTAAATTTACATATACATTTAATGCTTCATTAATATCTATGATATTTTAAAATTTTTATAACACTTTCCATAATTTGCAGCAAATTAAGTTTAAATTTCAATATTTACTACATATGAGAAGTTCCATAACAAAATGCCATAATTCCACAATAAAGTTTTTTTTGTTTTAGTTAATTTCGCGTAACCGTTATAATAAAATTTAATAAAGTCCAATAATTTCGATTTTTTTTTATAAGATAAGTTTAATTTTCAATAAATAAAACCAAATTTTACTGCACAAACATTATTCGTTTTAGCGAGAGTAGGTTTTATATGGGACCAATAGCAAATTAAAATTAATATAATAATTAATATAATTAACATAATTATATACTGAACCTTTTATTTCTATTCAATTAAACGAATTTGTTCAAAATTTAATGAGAATCGGTGCATTACGTCTAGGGATACCAAATGGGACCAGGTTTTTTGAAACCCGGGATTCGGGATTTTTTATTCAAAAAAACGGGATCCCGGGACGGATCGGGATTTTTCGGGATTTCATATATAATAGCAAATTTTTAAAATTCATATACATAATTATAATTTAATGTTTATGTATAAGTATTAAAACAAATTAATTCATGAAGAATATTAAACTCATTACAAAATAAAACAGTTTAATGTATTCTTTTAAAGTAATATGGACGAATTATGAATTAATACATTTTTAAAAGCTTCTAAAACAAATTAATGACGTCTGATAATCGATACCTTATTTTATTGCGAGCATATGCTGTCGAGGAAACCAATATTCGCATTCAACAATATTTAATTAATTGTATCTGAAATATACATATGTATATTCAAGTGTAATCTAATAAAATAAACTTAAACAAATATGTGTCGAAAGACTTTTTTGGTAAAATCCCCTAAAGTTTGTAAGACCTTTTTGCACAACTTGCATACGTTAGACACTGATGTATCGAATGAAAACTCGAGAAATGTAATGTCGAGTTACTCGATATCGAATGCTATTATTTCAAATTTCATTCGATATCGAGAGTCATGATACCAAAATAAATAATTTCGATCAATTTTGCTCGATATCGTATGCGGTGATTAGACACCAGGGTGACTCACGTTTATTTAAATATAGTTGTAATTAATTTTTGTGGTTAAGTACTATGTACTAATTTATTTTTAAATTATTTAATTTCTTTTAAATTTTTTATTATTATTGAGTAGAAATTTGTAAGCCGGTTATGGCCAAAGGGCTAGGTAACTGAAATTTAATAAATTAAATAAATAAATAAATAAAAAAAATAAAAAAAACCACATATTTACCAAATCCAAAATTTCGGGATTTTTGCATAAAAAATCCCGGGATTCGAGACAAAAATTTTTAGAATAATCCCGGGTTTTCGGTATTCGGGATTTCGGGATTGGCATCCCTAATTACGTCACAAATTTATGTTGGTTTTTTGATAAAAACAAAATGAGTTTTTTGGGAGGTTGTTTTGCAAATGTGAACTCTTCTCCTACTGAGCCGACTATGCTGGATTTTAATTCCAAGCTGCTTTAGGCCCAACCATAATATGCATAGCCGTGCTTAACCTACTGTCAAAATTTACTAAAAAGTGTCTCAAATGTATTTAAAAAAACAATAACAACATCAAGAAACATTTGATTCCGTACGGAATGTGCGATCAGTTTCGCACTTTGCAAATGACAGTTTCATAAAACTTAACAAAAAGTTTCCGTAAGTTCAATATAGTTTGCTACATATGATTTACATATATTCGCCCTTTTGCTTAATCGAACTTAAGCACATTATGGTTAGGCCTTTAGAAGAACTTAAAACCATTTGACACCAGCATTGCCTGTTGAGCCTTTCGAAAGTGCTTAAGGACCCAAAATATATATACTTTATGAAGTCTTAAATGTACATTTGAAGTAGTTTCATATGGAATGACAAACTTTCTATATCGTTATTCACCACTTTTGGCAGAAGGCAGAAAAAAAATGATTTTTTTTAATAATGTTTTTTTTAACCACTTTCATATATATTTTTGTTTGAACTTATTGAATTATTTTGCAAACAAAATGCATTTTGTTATGGAACTTCTCACATTTTAACTACATTTGCAATTTGCTCTATTGACTTTTGAATCAGAAATTAATTTGTAATTGAACAGTTACAGCTTATTAAGACTTAAAAGATTATTAAAATGACAAAGTAATTTAAAATATGTTTCGATTGAATAACAATTGGAAAAATAAAAAAGCAAAATTATTTTACATAACAATTCGCATGACGTGCAGGTATCGTTAACCTGAACTTAAAAGGCCGCAGTAAAGATTTTAAAAGTTTGCTGGAAAAAGAGATTTTTTTTTCAATTCTAGTGTTCGTTTCAGTGATGCCAATCTTTTTGAGGTACCTAAAGCGCGAGAAAATAGTTTAAGCCCTATTTTAAGGAAAACGCGCAAGCTCAGCACTTTTTGGTATTACTAAAGTGTGGTTAAATTTTAAGGGCCGATGTTGATTTTGAATAAAACACAAATTATTTAGGAAATTATTGTCATTTCTTTTTACTATAATAATATTGGTATGTTTCAATTATGTGTGGAACAAAATATCGACCAAGTGGACGCGGAGACCTCGACGGCACACCTCCATCTGATGGTCCAAATTTTTGATGGCGCTGAGGCATTATAAGGGTTCTATGCCGTTAGTGTGCCGAATTATCTCATCCTTTAGCTCTTGAATTTTTGCTGGCTTATCGACGTACACCTTTTCCAAAGAAAGAAGTCCAACGGTGTCAAATCACATGATCTTGGCGGCCAATTGATATCGCCACGACGTGAGAAAAAACGGCCATTGAATTTGTCGCGCAAAAGAGCCATTGTTTCGTTATCTGTGTGGCAAGTGGCACCGTTCTGTTGAAAGCACATGTTGTCCACATACATATCTTCCGATTCGGGCCATAAAAATGTCGTTATCATCTTACGATAGCGAACACCATTCACAGTAACTGCCTGACCGGCCACATTTTGGAAAAAATACGGTCCGTAAACCGCGCCAAACAGTCACTCTTTCTGGGTGCATTGGTTTTTCAACAATCACTCTTGGATTATCATTCGCCCAAATGCGGCAATTCTGCTTATTGAAGAATCCACTGAGGTGAAAATGTGCCTCATCACTGAAGATGATTTTCTTTGAAAATTTATCATCCACTGTTGTCATTTCTTGCCACCATTCTGATCATTGACGACGTTTGGAACGGTCAAGAGACTTTAGTTATTGAGTCAATTGCACCTTGTAAGCGTATAAATGCAAGCTTTTCTGCATAATGTTCATCAACGACAAGCGTGAGAGGTGCAATTGTTGGGCACGACGACGAGTAAAGGTGGACTGCTTTTGAGCCGCACTATCGTGAACAACAGCAATATTTTCTGCAGTACGAGCTGTACGAGCATGCACAGGTGTTTTCATATAACCTACAGACCCGATTTGCTAAATTTTCCGATTTTTCCGATTGCATACGATATGCATTTTGATTTGAACGCCCATTTTCATAATAAGCCTGAATAACTTTAACGCGTTGCTCGATTGTGTATTTTTCCATGGTTCAAATTGAGATAGTCTGAAATTAAGAAATGTCGGATGAAATGCAGAAAAAAACTTGATGTTTAGTTGTGGTTCACATTCAACACCGGCCCTTTTAATTCAACCACATTTTATTTAGTCCTTCTAATCCGTTTTTGCTTTTGGTTCGGTATGGTACTGCTAGTGGAAGTATGGACCATTAAAGCGGCATATATCAAGAAACTTTAAGCTTTTCTTTTCTGTGTACACATTTCATCTATATCATATTTTATCTTACTCCTTAATCTTTTGTACTGTTTTAACAACACAAATGATTGAACGTGTAGTAAAATTCACATTAAAAACACTTGAAAAACTGAGTGCTTTTCATACAAATTTTACTACACGTTCAAGCACTTGTGTTGTGAAAACTGCACATTAATTTTTTCTCCTTGCCGTTATTTGTTAGTTAATATTTTGCTCAAAATGAATAAGAAAAAAATCGTAAAAGTTAAACGGTTGTTGTTTTTTAATGAGAAAAGGAAAACAAAACTTGTTTACTATGAAAAAATATATTTTCTTGGCATGAACGGTGAAATTGAACCGTGATTAGGAAAAATTTCGTTCAACATTGGCAGGACGCAAACTTAATAATTATATTAAATTAGATTAATTACACTGTGCTACAGGGAGGCCCAAAATTACCGAAGGGGTTTGAATTGCTTATACCCTTTTTATAATTTTTTTTCTTTTCTTTTTAGTATTTTGTAAAGAAGACTTGGGGAATTTAAAAACGGAGAAGGACTCAATTGAACAACGTGGCCAAATTGTTGAGCTTTATTTTTCAAAAAGCAGAAGAAAATCATAATTTTATTCATAATTTATTAATGAGCGACGAAGCCCATTTCCAATTAATTGGGTTCGTTGATAAGCAAAACAGCAGGATATGGGCTACGGAAAATCCGAGAGTAGTTCAACAGCGAGAATAACACCCACCTAAGTGTACGGTTTGGTGCGGTGTTTCATCGGAAAGGATAATTGGTATGTATTTTTTTGAAAATGAACACGGGGTCGCCGTTTCCGTCAATGGTGTCAGATATCAGAGAATGTTGGAAAATTGTTTAAAGCCAGCCGAGGAAAACTATCCGCAAGTATGGTTCCAACAAGATGAAGCCACAGCACACACTACAAGGGACAATGCCTCTTTTACGGGACATCTTTGATAAACCAAATATTTCGCGTACAAGTAATTTAAATTGGCCTTCACGTTCAACGGATTTTACCGCCCCAGACTGTTTTCTTTTGGGGTTATTTGAAAGGAAAAGTCTACATTAATAAACCTAAAACCATTTAGCAATTAAAAAGCAATATACGCGACGAAATAAACAACATAACACCAGGGGGCTACTCTCTATTGCGATCCGAAAACCATTTCAATTCGAAAGCTGTTAACTTGGAACTTTCTATCACTTTTTTTTTTTTTTTTTTTTTTTTTTTTGCATTTTTATTTGTATTTATTTTGGTGCTTTCTAATACAACAAGATATAGTATCTTATAAATTACAGTATTAGAATCCGATTAGTTATTAATTTCGCAAAATGTTTTGCGAAAGGATCAATACTGGCAACAAAAATTAAAGATGGCGCAGATTGACAGTAATGAAATTCTAAAATATGTAAAAATATTTGAAATTGGAAAGTTTAAATAAAATAAATAGTGATGATTTGGGAAAAGAAAAAAATTAATAGATGCGAAAGACAAAAACGCAAACGCATTAAAGAGTACCAATTGCTAGATTTGCTACCATTTTCTTTCGCATCGCAATAGAGAGTAGCCCCCCTGAAGTTTTGCGAAAGGTTGTGGAAAATGTGGTGGAAAGAGCACGCACTTGCCTGCGAGTTATTGTCTTTCATTACTAAACTAAAAATATTCCCCATTTATATACTGTATTGAAAAAAAAATTAATAATTATTTCTTAAATAAAAAGTTATAAAGAATTCCAACCCCTTCGTTATTTTTGGGCCACCCTTGAGTTGAAAAGCCGATCAGCTGAACACCTGGCGTTTTCATCTAATTCGGGTACGCTGAATCCAGTGGTGCTAACCTTTTTTAGGTTAGCTCGTGTTGCACAACATATATTCGTGTAACTCAAAAACGGTTTGGTTTATTGAAATTACTAAAAAAAAAGCAGAAATTCCGCAAAAAAAATAACCTTTGAATAAAATTAAACTTGTTTTCTGTTTAATAAAAAATTGGAAAACGCAGCTATGCTTCTAATTTTTTCCGTTAACCGATTTTAAGTTTCGCAAATACATATATGTGGTGCAACCTCCTTGATTTTCGAAAAAAAAAAACGTTATACCTCGAAAACAAGAGGTTACCTAAATAAAACAGTTAGCACCATTGAATTCAGCCAGGTGGCCGGCTTGCCTAAAAAAAATCGAATCAAAGTGTTATCATTAGCTTATATTCTAAAATATGAAATAAAAATGAAGAAAAAATCGAGTTTAGTGCCGCAAGAGTTGGCATCACTGATTAGTTTCGACAAACAGTTTTTATTTCACATTAAAATTTTAAAGTTGTTTAGGACGTTTTATGCGTGAGGCAACGCTACGAGTCAATTATTATTATTATTTTTAATACATATTTAACTTTTTCTGCCACATTAAAAATAATATTGACAGAATTAAAATCACATAATGCTATGTCTACAAGGTATTATTGATTTATTGATTTAAGTTAAACATTAATTTATGGAATTTTCGACTTCGTATTTAAAAACGTATTTAGTAAATTTTTATTTAAATTTAAATTGTATTTCAATACAGTTTTAGTTTTCAAGTGCTGCTTAATTAAGATAAAAGTATGGCAGCACTACTAAATATCTAAAAACAGCTGTAAGTTTTTCAAAGCAAAGAAACTTGTAAAGTGTATTTCTTTGTCTCAAAGAAACTTTTTGTTGTTTTGGTATTGTTGTGATATTGAGGCCACCCTGTCAAGTAAACACACAATGGACACTTAAATAGACTTTAAATAAGCAACGAAGACTATTTAAGTATCAGTCAAAAAACCACTGGAAAGCTCCATTTCGCGTTTATGTATATTAAGCTTCAATAGAAAATATATTGAAATATACAGCCTAAGTAATAGAATTTCCTTTCCAAAAAAGTACCTGTGTTACTATTTAGCAATACACTTATGGAAGGAACATTTTAATCTTTTGTAATCTTTTAAGCATCTTTCCCTCCAACACTTGGGAGTTGAAAATGAGACGCCAATTTTTCATAACATCTGTTAAATGTAGTGTGAAAGAGAAACAATTTGAATCTTTTGGTTTGTGAAATTTACCATTTCCGCTGTAAAACAAAGACATGCCTTGTAAATATCCAAAAGTAAAATAGATTAAGCACTTGTATAAATTTACTTAGGTAAGTGAAACCATTTATAGGAACTGTAAAGTACCAGTGAATGAGCACACTTGTGTAAATAAAATCATTGAAAATGAATTTATAATTGAATTCCTAGCGAATTGAGAAAAGTAGCTGTGTTTTGTTCTTTCATAACGGCTGCAGGGAATCTAACAGATGTGTTTTATTAACATACATACATACATACATACATACATACATACATACATATACAAGGTAATCCGTTTAGCGTAAGCAATTGGCAAGATTATTAAGAAATTTAAAGAGACTGGATGCCTTACAGATGCGGTTATCACAATGGGCGCACAGTAGCAAATAACACTTCTGTTAGAAAAAGTGTGTCGGATATTCCGAGTTTGTCGATTCCAAGGCTCAGAGCGCTATGGCTGTATGATAACTGACATTTTTGGCCTGCAATTAAATATTATTATCTGGACGATATGTGGTTTCAACAACACAATGCCACGCAACACAATCGATTTTAGCTTAATTTCACGGGAAATTTCAAGTACGCTTTATTTTACGTTTTGGCGAAGTCAATTGGCGTCCAAATTTATGCGTTTTGACACCGTTAGAAATTTTTATGGCACTACCTCAAAGACCGTGTCTACGCGGATAATCCCCTGACCAACATTGAAACCACTGAAAAAAAACATTAAGCAAGTTATCGCCGAGATAGCACCAGAAATGTGCGAACAAGTGGTGGAAACCTCCCTAAAACGATCTGTAACCAAACTAGGGGCGGTTGTTATACGTCATGTATTACATTCTCGATTCCTATTGATTACATTTTTCCGCTTGAATTTTATTTTTGAGAGAGAGAGAGAGAGAGAGAGAGAGAGAGAAATTATTTTGTTCCGAACAAAATGAACCGAGATGCCACTTTTTTTCAATTTGTACATAAAAGTTGAGTTGAGCTGCCACATAAGTATGTAGTGTTATTACATTAGTCTGGGTTCACACTATGAAAGTTTTCTTTTAGAAAGTCTGAGTTTATGGGTGAGAGAGGAGAAAAGAAAAGCATGTTCTCTCAATCTATATACATATATATAAAATTGTAAATCGATCCACTAAGGCGGAATTTTTGGAAATTCGAATATTAAGGGGGTAAAAAAGGTTAAAAACGGGTAAATTCGGTAACTTTATATCTCCAAAACCAAAACAGATATACCGCATTTAGACTATGCAATTAACGCCGAGTTTTTTTCTATTTTCTTTTAAAGAAGTTGCTACGAAACTCTTCACATTTACACTTAAATTTTTTCAAGCATTTTTCAATTTCATAATGTAAATATGGTCATACAATAAAAAATTAATACTTATTCATTTTGCTTAGAAAAATAAGCGGTACTTTTTGAAATTGGGCCCTTTTAGGGAGTTAAGGGAAAACCTGTATTTTGGCACTTTTTGTCACCCTATCTATCTTATAAACCAATTAATATAAAAATAAAGGCTATATTATATCAAAACTTATCTAAAAAAACAAATATAGGTTTGGTACTTTTTCGAAATGCGAACCTTTAAGGGGTAAAAATCGTAACTATTTGTGGTACCTTTTTATTTTCTCCATTCATTCATTCATTTATGCGTATAAAATTATGGGCCCCCACTACAATATTGAAATTTTTGATAATTTATCCCCACTGAAAAAAGTACCACATCGGGAAAATACTAGAAATTGAATTTTTTTTCCTTAGCTTTTTTGTTCCACAACTTGTACTTTTTTAAGCTTTTGCTAATATTGGACCCAGAAACATAAAAAAAAACATGCAATGACCCGGGTACATAAGGCTCTATAAGCGAGCCTTTTGTTACTTGTTGATCTTTAACTGGTACTTTTAGATCTTTAACTGGTACCTTTTAAATTTCCGTTAGTATTGGACCTAGAAACATGAAATTTAACATTCAAGGTCCTGAGTGAATGATAATCGTTAAGAAAGTTTTTTTTTACTTTTTTTCTTTGACTGGTACATTTTAAATTTCCGCTAGAATTAGGTTTAGAAACATAAAATTATGCAGGTGCAGAAAAATGTTGGAAATTTTTTTAATATATCAATAAAGGGTATATCAAATTCGAAACATAGGCCCCTATTATGACTTACATTCGATAAACGATTTTCGCTGGCTATAGAACATCGACTATTAAATGTTAATTTGGTATTGTGAGTTGGCATCACCGTCGAAAATTTCGTTGTGCATCGAATTTTTCAACGAAAACAAATTTGCTTTCGACGGTGCAAATAAATGTAAAAAACTGGTTGAAAATCCAACTCTTTGCAAATTTTTTTTGTGTTTGTATACCAAATACCATATTCTTTATCAGTTTTGTTCATTTTATGCTAGTCCAACGTCGTAAACGGCATTTAGAAACGCTCATATTCCGTATGGAACAAAATACTTTTTTTACCAATTGATTTGCAGCAAAGTTCAGCATGTATAAAAGTGGGATGAAACCCCACTGAAGCTAAATTATTTGAAAACAATCATAATTCCGACTTTTTAATTTTTACCAATTTTTTTTTAAAGTTGCTTACAAAAAACATTTAATTTACCGTAAATTCTAAATTTACTTATTATTATCAAAGTAATTTTTGGGAAAACAAAATTTTTAGTAAATAAGATTTTCTTTGTCGTGCTTAATTCCCAACTTTTATTCTTGAGAAATACACTGAAATTTATTGTTGGAGGATAAGCTCTAATTTATGCGCATTTCACTGGTTGCTTAGGCCGGATCATTAGGAAACATTCTTCTTCTGGGTTTTCTAAAAAAAATTTTGGGAGCATGTTTTCTGATGATCTGGCCTAACCAACCAGTGAAATATTGTTCCTTGGGCAAAAATTTTATTACTTTTTGCAACCTTGTCATGTATATAATGTATTTAAGCAATTTTTCGCGAAGTTTCAATGAAAAGTTTTAGCAAAAAAACTTTTTAAAATAAAAAAAAATTGTAGCGTTGGCAGTGCTAATTTTACAAAATTATTTTTAGCCGTCGAGTCAATTAAAGAAGAATATAAGGTTAACATCGCTGCAGGTTCTTCCAAGAAACGTAATATTTGGTAATACCATTCGACAGACTGGGAACTGAAGTATAAATGGCTTAACCAAGACATGGAGTCTAAGCGGTATTTTGCAGTGTTTGTAAACAGCTTTTAGTGAACTAAACAATCATCTTAGCGACATATAAAAAAAGGCTTCTGAAAATGGAAAAATGCAACAGATTGTTTTGTTTCAATTGTTTTTTGTTTTGCTAAGCTTTTTATTAATAAAAACGTTAAAAAAAGATGTGCGACTTTTATTTTCTCAAACGACCTTTTTATACGACTTTTCCAAAATTCCTCACGGTAACCCTGTATAAGGCCACCAAATATGTAATTGTGTTACTGAGGGGAAAAATTTTTGCTATTAATGTTCTTAAAAGTAATTGATCAATAAAAAAGTAAGTACGGGAAAGGCTGAAATACTAAACCAAAAATAATAAAAAATACACATAAGGAATAAAATCATGCGTTGAAGTTGTACCGGTAGAGCCCGTTTGTTGTTCCTGATAAACCTGCTGCAAAATAAATAAATTTTTAATAAAGAATTAAATTGATTTTTTTTAACTTGCACAGCCACAACAAAAAAAAATTCAATATAAATATAAAAATACAAAACAACTTTGGTGATGCAACTTTTTGATATTTTTGTATACGCGGAATTTATAATTGGTGGATTTTTTTCTCGAGAAAAGAATTTTCCGCAATTTAAAGATTTAGCCATGTTGGCATTAACACAGTTTTGTGTACCAACAAGTAAGTGCTGGTTCACACACGTCAAGTTTGACTCGTCAAGTCTTGAGTTTTTAGGTGTGGGGGGAAAAGAAATGACATTCTCTATTCCCTTCTCTCCTAAAAGCTCAAGACTTGACGAGTCGAACTTGGCGTGTGTGAACCAGCACTAATGCTTATATTGAATGGGTTTTTTTTTTCGAAAGTAAACCTATTAAAAAGCAAAATTCGAATAAATACTCATTCCCAGAAATTCAAGAAATAAGTACCAAAAAAAATTTAGCAGTATGAATAATTTGATTGTTTATTTTTTTACTTTTTTTAATCCAATTAACATTTTACGTTTGATGTATAATTCTAATGTCAAATAAAACAAAATGTACAAACGTCATGCAATACAAATAATATATTTTATGAAAAAGTTTAAGTGTATTTAGTGGGGATTTCTGGGGATGAAAAAAATAACTTTTTGCAAATTTTTGGGAATAAAAACTTTGAAAACTTTAATTGCTTTAAAGCAATAGTGCTTTTTGTTAAGTTACCAATAGATATATAAACGTAGCAGGTTTTAATTTTTCGATTTATTAAAAAAACTTAAAAAAAGTTTTTACACAAGCGAAGTTTAAAAAAAACAAAATTTTAATCGCTAATCTTAATCTTAAAACTTTATGTATCGATTTAGTTTAATTTTTTTAACACTTTTAACGGTGCATTCAAGTTTTATTTTTAAGTTTTTTTACGCATGTTCTTCTTGAGTCATTCTTCTCTCCCACTGGAGCATAGGGCCTTATAAAGGCTTCATTTATCGTAATATTTGAACATAAGTTTGCCACCCGAAACCAAACTAAAAGTGTACTGAAAATGTTTAGTTTATTAAAAGAAAAAATTCTTATAAAAAAAAGCTTTGAATATTTTAAAACTAATTTTCAAGAATTTTTGCAATAAATAAAAATTACAAAAACCGAATATTATTTCAATATTTACAATTTATTGTTACTTAGAAAGAACGTACCTATTTTGATCATTATAAATAATACATTTTTAAATTTTCATTTTTGAAATTTATTATTTATCTTACTTAAGTACTTAAAAGCAAAGAAACTTGAAATTTTCAAAAGCTAAAAAAATATTCGTCAATGTATGTATTTGAAAATATTTTAGTTACATATCGCCCTTGATCAGAAAGAGGGTGTTAACTCAAGATTTAAAAAATTTTCAGTAGAAGCAAAACATCTTTTAATTTAGTATGAAAAATAAGCTTTTAACCAATCGTTTCATTAGCAAAAAGTAGACAAAGTAGCATAATTTTTTACCTCAAGGAGATACGAATATTAGGTGTCGATTTTTGCCAAAAAGTAACAAATAAAAATATGGACTTAAAGCCCTCTTAATGATCAAGTGCGCTATGTATTTAAGTATTCTTTTTCTCTTACATTGTCATTTAAGTTTGTTAAAGAATTACAGGCCTTAAGACGAAAAAAATGCACTTTGAAAATTTACAGGGAGTTAAATAAATAGTTCTTGAAAAGTTTGTAGCAAGTAAGTAAAGAGTATTAACTAGGGTTTGCAATACTGACATTAGGAATACTTAAACCATTGAAATACACGGGTTATTTTTTCAAAATTCGAAAATTACGAAAATTTTAAATTGACATTTTACACATTAATTGATGTCCATAAAATCACCAAGAGTTTTCATGATGTCGCTTAAAATTTATCTTTGTGAAAATGTCCCTTTTTGATTGATTTTTTTGGAATTTTAAACAATTAGGGTCATTTGTAAGAAACGTCAATACAAAAATAAATTGAAAAAAGTGAAATTTGTTTATAAAACTGCATTAACAGAGCCATACATTTCGTAAGAAGCCATGAAAGATGTTGAAAATGTAATACATGCATCCAACATCTACTATCAATTAAAAGTGTCACCATTTCTGAAAAAAAAATTTTTTTAAATACTTTTTTTCTACAAAAGTACCAAAATTTTGTTTAAAACCAGTACGCCACAAAAAAAAATTAACCTTAAAAATAAGATTTTATAATCGAGAGACTGAAAATTTTCAATATTAAAAAAAAAACAAAAATTTAATTTCTTTCAAATCTTAAACCATTGTTATCGATATCGAAAGTTCTCCTTCAGCTAAAAAAAAACACCCGATACTTCCAGGATATGAGTACTAGGGTATTAATTTAATCGGGCTTTCGCTTTAATCGGTCAATCGCTCGATTAATTAATCGAGGTTTTGGTTTAATATTTTAATTTTATTATTAAGCGGTTAACCGATTAATAAATAAATAAAAAACTATTTATCATTTGGAATTTATTAGTAAAAAAAAACAATAACATAACAAACAAAACCATTCTTAAACTTAAACGAGCAAATAAAAGGTAATTCATTAATATATAACATTTACCCCCAAGTTCAGTTAAAACTAACTATTACTTTAACTTCCAGTTAACAATATGTTTTGACAGCTATAACTTATAGTTTATTATAACTTGGAAAAATTGGGGGTCAATAAGAAATAAACTATGAGATAATTTTTTTAATACATATTTCAATAGTTGAGGGAGATCTTATAAAATAATCTTTTAGAAAAATAATTTGGTTTAAATATTTAGAATTTAAGCGATTCTTTTCTTTAGTTTTGATAAAACTTGACTTGGAAAAAATTCTTTCGCTTATCGTAGTTGTTGGAGAAATCGAAATCAATCCATAATACAGATTATCTAATTTTTCAGTTCTTTTCCTGTATTTCTCTAAACATATAAAATCTTCCATTGGCATTAAATTCTAGTTTTAATTTTTAAAATGTAAAACATTTCTAATTGCTTCGGTTAATGTTGGTAATAGATTGTTTGTGTTACAATCGAGAGTTGCTTTTATTGTCAGCTCATCATCTGACTCATACAGGCAAAGTTCAGCATCGAACATTCTGCAAAAAAATTATTTCCGAATTCCTTAATTTCTGATGAAGGAAAAAATATTTTTCTAAGCACATACCTTTTGTAGGCCTATGAGACAAAACAAATAGTTAAAACACACAAAAAAATATGTTATAATACTGCAAAATATTTAAAATTTTGTTTCTTCGGTTAATCGACTGAAATTAACTGGTCAATTTTAAATTAACCGATCAGTTAATCGGGTAGTAATTAATCGGTTAACCGATTGACCGAATTAATACCCAAATGAGTACAGATGTACCGGGTTTTCAATACTGGACCGATCTTGCAAACCCTAGCATTAACCGAAAGCTTTCAAGTGAAACAGAATATTCATGTTTAACGTTTGCTTATTGTACGAGGCTAGGTCAAGAAATACTTTTAAAAACAGCACTTTAGCAGATAGAAAAATAAAGGAATAAATCAAGAAAAACTTTATCAATTAAGTTATTCACTCTCTTTAATTCCTATACCTGGGTAGAAACAAATCTGTTGTTTTAAAAAAGGATATCACGATGGGTCAGTTTGCCTCAGAGTAAATTTGCTTGAATGTTCAAACATTCCCTTCAAGATAATTTATCCAATAGCATATTTCATAGGTAATTACCTATTTACTTTATTTGTATTAACAAAAAAAAATTTGTTAAGAAAAAATTAAGTTATCGAAAAAGTTTTTATTTTGCATAAAAAAAAATCAAACAACTTTCAAGTCTGCCGCCTAACTAATATTTTATTTTTGTGATGTTTGAGTACTTTGTTGTAGTTAAGTGTTTTTCATCTTTGAGCTAAAGTGTTTATTTACATGCACACCCAAAAAGCACAAACACACAAATTTATTTATTTAACCGAATACACAGTGACAACATCTTGGCACATGTTGTTGACAAATAAACAACAGCAAAACAAAAAAAAACCAGAAATGTCGAAAAATTGTCTTGTAATTTTATATTTTGCTAAATTTTAGCTTAATAGTCCGTTATTTTGTTTTGTAAATGCGTGAGTTTTTTTTTACGTTGATAAGATTTTAGGAAAATTCGTTCAGCAAATGTTTTGTTATGAGAACAACCCACCAACATGTTGGTAGTGGCAGCAACAACACCAGGCATGGATTTTTCAGTACTATTGTTCTTTTTTTTAGTACTTTTTAATATAGAAAAAGCTGCATAATCCCTACGACTCGTAATGGCACATCAGCAAACATTGCTTTAAACAAAAAGGATTTTCTAGTTGACACTAAACCGTAAGATTTGAACAGTGAATGTAGTCAATCTGGGGATAGACATAGAGCGCGACTTATAAGCGGACAATTTACTAAGGATTTTTACTTATGTCCGAGAGGCTGCTACAAGCGAAGCGATGCTATGGCTTTATTATTCGCTACAAACTTGGGGGCTACTCTCTATTGCGATGCGAAAGAAAATAGGAGCAAATCTTCTAATTGGTATTCTTAAATGCGTTTGCGGATTTGTCTTACGCATCTTTTTATTTTTTTCTTCTCGCAAATAGTTATGATTTATAACTATTTATTTTTTTCAATTTTCTAATTTCAAATTTTTTTTGTATATTTTTACACTTCATTACTGTTGAACCCCATCTTTAAAAATGTTAAGAAAGTGATAGAGAGAACAAAATTGGGATTTATCTTTCGTATCAAAATTGAATTCGGGTTGTACCAATTTCCTTATTTAATCACACACAACTTTTCAAAACAAAGCTCAACAGAAAGTGACATGTTTTGTAGCAAGTTATCGCATCATCACTCTTTCTATTTTTAATTGTTATTATGTTGTGTGTGTGTGTGAGTGTGTGTATTTTAATCAAGCAGGTCAAATGGTAGTCATAACTCCGCACTGTTGTAGCATCTCGCATCGCTTTCAGCGCATGTTGTAGCAGCGAGAGAAGAAAAGGTTTTGCTGAGTTGATTATCGTGGGAACGTTTGCCTGTTGGCCACGTTTATTATATATTTATCAAATGTGACCGTAGCTTAAGAGTCGGGCTTGTTAGGTATACACATATGTAATGTATATGTTATTTATTTTATGTGTTATTTATAGAGTGTCACAGCTTTCATTTGGCATCACTGCATTATTTCAGCACCCATTGAACAGCTGATAGTTGCTTTTTGTTTAGTTTGTTTTGAAATTTCATTATGAATCGACTTACACCAAAGTAATGCGTGCAAATTGTTGAAATTTTTAATTAAAATTATTTTTCAATTCATAATTCAAGATTTTATTTTCCGAATAAGCCCATTTCTGGTTGAATGGGTACGTAAATAATAAGAATTGTCGTAGAGAGTAGAATCCACGAGCTTTTGTCGAAACGCCATTACATCCACAGAAAATTGGTGTTTGGTGCGCTTTATGGGCTGGCGGAGTCATTGGCCCATGTTACTTTAAAAACGATGATGGTCAGAATGGTACTGTCAATGGCGAACGGGCGCCTTCTACGAGTCAGCCGTGGCGCAACATGGCAGAAATCATATTTAAACATTAATTTCATAAAATTGTCTTTCCAATAAAGCCCGTTTCTTTGATATAAAAAATATATTTCCTTGTTTTATTATGATTTAAACTTGTATCACTCTATAAGAAACACCCTTTATTTTCAGTACTTTTTTTTATGCTTGCTTGTTTAGAAATCGATCCTGAAATATTATTGCTTGCAATAGTGACATCATTATTGTAAAATGAATATCCTTTTCAGTTTTATGTATTTTTGTTTCTTTTTAAACTTATTTCGTAACAAAAAATATGTTATATTTAAAGTACCAATATGTTGAAAAAGTACTCTTTTGCTTTGTGATCAGTACCATCAAAATTTTCCAATTTTCCATCACTAAATTGACTACAACTTCTAAACCTAAATTGTCCATTCCTGGTTCACACTATCGAATTCAACAATTTGTGTGCTACGAACTTGCTTGAAGCGAACTATCCAACATGTATGTATGTTAGGTATGACTATTATTTAACCCACAAATGAACATTGAGAACACTGTTTACTAATGTTTTCTTATTTTAAGGAGTAAAACTTATAATTCTACATTTTTTTTATTTTTTTCAATGCGAAATATTTTGAGCTTTTTACTTTTACTTAAAGGGCCAAATACACTTGCCAAATGCTTGGCCAGCCGGCGAATTCAATCGTGTACGTGTGCTTGAGAAAATAATTTCTATTCGTTGTTTTTCTTTTTTTTATTTGTCGCGAATTTTTAGTGCCATGTCAAAAATCAGTTTTGCCAACCCGCCTAACTATGCTGAGTATATCTTTTCTACTTGGATTGATTCATGGTGAAGTTGATTCTTTGTTCCTGCTTAGTAAAATTAACTTTTGGGTTCCAAATAGGCCAACTCATAACTTTCAGCTCATCAGTCTTAACTACTACAGATCCGTTTATGCTAATAATGACTCCTTTCGTCGCATTTGTGAAAATTTTAATAAACTGTATCATATTATAGATATTTCTGAAAGCAATGATATTTTAAAAAGAAAACTAATTTTGTATTTAAATAGTTAATATGTATATTCACACCTGTATTGTATTCTTTAGTCTGTAAGGATTTATAATCTATAGACCAAATAAAAAAAAAAAAAACTCTTTATGACCAAAAAAAGAAATGATGTGCTAGCTAAACAAAGTTTCGTTAGTGCCGGTTCACATTGTTCAACTTTTGAGTTTTCCGGAGAAAAGAAAGAAAAAGGATGTTGGTACGAGAATGCCTGTACTTGACAGCACGCTTTGTTCTTTTACACGGAGATGGCTGCAGGTAAGTGCGTTTCTTTTCTTTTTATCGAACGAAACAAAAAATGTGTTAAAGCCTTCACCACAGGTAGAATGGGTCAATATAATTGTATCATTCCATTTGTAATTTCTACAATATTGACTTAGACCCTATAAAATATATACATAAGTTCTGGAGTCTTGTTAGAATCGAAGACCCCAGTCTGTGTGTAGGTTGAAATGGGGTTTTCAAAGACAAATCAAAAGTTCAAACAATTTTTCTTTTCGAACTCAGCCAGATCGGTCCTCAAATATAAGAGCAAAAAGCCACGACTGCCTCTAATTTGTACCCATTTTCAAAATCTTCTTCTAGCTTTGAACATTATTTTCTTTTATCTTAACCCTGCACATGAAGGTTATTACCTGTTAGTAGTTTATACGTATTAACAACGAAAATGTCGATGAAATAGCCGAAAGTCTTGCAAGTAGCTTGAGTTTTTACACAGTCAGTTGCAAGTTTATTTTGTTAATGTTCTCGAAGCGAAAAAGGATTTTTTTAAACATTATCATGGTAGCCAAATTAATTTAATAATTTCTTCATTATTTAATTTATATGTTTATTATGTTTATTTTTTAACACATGTGAATCAAGGGAGTGAGTAATAATAAATTGATGCAAAAGTCATCCGTGGTAACACTGTTTCTTCATTTTTCATTTTACTTGCTGCAAGTGTTTACATTCAAGCAAATTCTCTTGCATGTTGATCTGCAAGTACGAAAAATATGATGGTGCTAGTGAAAAGGTTTGAGTGTAAGTTTTGAGTTTTTCGAACTTGCACTTGCATGTGTAAATGCCAGGTAAATTTACCTAATAGGATATTGGTTATAGACGAATAACTCAGTTTTTTCCTTATGGAGTCCGGCCTATTTTTCACACGACCCCTTATATTAGTGTACTACAGAATTAATGATGTTGGCACGATTTTACTATTTATACTAGAAGACCATGGTGAAGGGCATATACGATTCGACAAAGCTGCTTTTTTATGTTTCTATGTAACTTTAACAAATACACTTTTACGTAGTTTAGTTTTTTAATTTAATTTACTGGCAGGCCCACGATTTTTTTCGCATATTTATATTGAAACAATAATAAAAAACTAAAATTTGTTTTTGTTTTCAATAAAAATATACGAAAGAAATGTTCTTGTCGACATCGTGGTCCAGGCTGTTAATCAATACGATAAAAACGATTGAATCAATCCTTTGAAAACAATTTATAAACCGAAACGCACGATATTTGAAAATAAAACAAAAAGTGTTCAGAGAATTATCTAAATATTATGTATTATTATAGAAGGATCTATGGCAATAAACATATAAACATAAAAAAGCATGCGTCAAAATCCTAATATAAGGGGCCCTGGGCCTTAATTAAATTTTTTCTTTTGATAATTTTACTTTTTATGAAATTTTAATTTATAAGTTATCAGTTCAAACAAAATGTTCAACAAATATTATCACAAAAATTCAGACTAAAATTAATTTTTTATATTAAATTTATAGAAAATAATTTAATAGAATTCACGGTAAAAAGAGCGATAAAAAAAGAAAAATATTTATCGTGAAAAGATAAAAAATGAAATGTAAAATTTATAATCGAGTTGGCCTTTACACATTCCGCTTGAATTGGTTTTAATTTTGTTATTCCTATTTAATATGTTTTATCTTATTTAAATTAAATTTTTGTTTTTTTTCTTTTTTAACAAAATAATTTAATAATTTAATTTTTAGAAAACGAAAGAGACAAAATTTTTTTGAATTTAATTCGTTTCAAAATAGTAGGGTGTAATTAAAAACGATGCGAATTGAAAAGTGCATAAATGTTCACATTCGTAAAAACTTTCTGGCACACCTGGGAGAAAATTATGGCATTCGATTTCAACCGAAATTACAAGTTAATTTAAATGGATATTTCGATCGATATCGATTCCGCAATTTGCGCCCGATTGTTTTGTTAACTGTACCCGTTAAGATGAAGAATTTATTATAATTTGTTTTTAATTACGCACATTTAATTATAAATCAAATAAATCATTATTAATTAAAAAATTAATTAATTATTTAATCTAATTTAAACCTAAAATATTAACGCTTTCATTTAATAATAATAATTAAAATAATTTTTTTTAGTTGTCACTTAAAATGTGTACGACCGACCTTCTTGCCCCCTTCTTACTTTTTTGTCTACCGCCAATAACTTTTAACTCATTAAATTTATCATATAAATTTATAAAATAGTTAGAGTTTTACAATTAATTAGCGTTAAATTGTTTTATTTTAGTTTAACATCAGTTAAAAGACCCCTAGTAAAATTTGATACAGAAAATATTCGTGGAACATTTAACCCTCTGAAGTGAAGTTTTAAGGCCTTATTCATAAACAATATTGCATGCTTATAACAGGTTTATAAGACGAATTTTATATGAAAATCTGTTTAATTAACCTTTAATAAAACTGAAATATTTTTTATGAATAAGGGGGTTAGTATACTTTTGTGGAGAAGTAAAAAAAGGACAAAAATTACCCCTTTAAATGAGTGTTAGAGGGTTAATATATTCTAAGCAAAGAATCGCCTTACAATTCTACTGAAGACATTTGAAATAGTATTTTAGCTCAAATTCAAATTCAATTCAAAAAATTAAAAATTTTAGGGGCCGTTATTTCGGGAACCCGAGCTTAGTTTTCAAAACCCTTTGGTAGATTTGCTCTACCAATAGTCTATTTCATTTTGCGTTGCAAATATTGTGGCTGGCGGCGATGACCCGAATTTTGTTGCACTGTGTAATTTGTTGTTTTTAAAAATTTTCTTTTTCTTTATTTTAAAAAAAAATCCTTTCTTCTAATCAAAGGTGGAAATTTATGCTGATATTCTTGGGAAAATTAAACATTTTCTTGAATTTTTTTCTTTACACTTTGTCAGCGTTACCCTGGAATATTCCGCAATCTCATTTAGAGACATCTGGCATTACACTGTTAACATAGATGTTGTGAAGACACCACACAGAAAAAAATGTTGCACCAGTAAAAGCATTTTCCAAAAATAAAATCAGTTTTAATTAAAAATGTAATCAAGTGAATTAAACGTTTAATCAAGTAAATTAAACTTTTATATTTTATTAATGCTTTTAATGGCGCAAAATTTGTTTTCTATGCAGCCAGAGCTGCAATGGCATCCTTATTGACCGTAAATATTAGGGTATTCATTCGGTTACCCGTAAACGGTTTACCGATTAATTGTATTACCTTTTTCGATTAACAATTAAGCCGGTTAATTTCAGTCGATTAACCGATGTAACCAACATTTTAATTTTTTGTAGTATTAAACCATATTTTATGTGTTTTTAAGTATGAGCGAGTTCCAAAACGTCAGTTGCAAAGAAACTCGCTTTTTTAAATGCATTCGACAATACAACCATGTAGTATTTTACAATGTTATCTGTACCAAAGTTCAAGAAAAAAGTTGTGTTAAGAAATATTTTTCTTTGTCAGGATGAGTAACACAACAACAGAATTAACAGAAACAATTAGAAGTGAGTAGGTGAGTTGCAAAACTCGTTCGTTACAAAATTAAAAATACGAGATGGCAATTGATTCTAACAGTTCTTTATGCGCTTTATGAGAAGAATTATACAAATTGTTTCAATGCGTGTCCTCTTCCATGTTTTTTCAAAGGACATGCATTGATGCCATCTGAATATTTCTTCTCATAAAGCGCCAAAAGAACCGTGAAAATCATTTGCCATCTCATATTTTTAATTTTGTAACGAACGAGTTTTGCAACTCACCTACTCAAGTGTTTAAAATTTTAAAAAAATATTACAGGACTTTAATGGCACAATGGAAGATTAAAATGATTTAAGGGAAATGATGATTATGGGTACCTTTCGGTAAGTCCAACATCTTCGATAAGTGAAAGAATTTTTTCCAAGTCAAGTTTTATCAAAAGAATCGCTTAAATCCAATTAAACCAATTTCTTTTTCTAAAACATTATTTTATAAGATCTTCGTAAACTATTGAAAGATTAATAAAATAATCTTACAGTTTATTTTTTAAAAAATACATAATATATGTATATTAATTAAAAAATATGTATTACATAGTTATTAATTATTTTTTTGTTTTTTTTTTTTTTGTTTGTTCGTTTTAGTTCAATATTTGTTATGTTATTGTTTTTTTTTACTAAAAAACTCGAAATAATAAATAATTTGTAATTTTTATTTATTGACTTTACTTAATGCAAAAAAAAAACTTTATTAACCGATCAATAACAAAATCAACCGATTAAACCAAAACCTCGATTAATTAATCGACCAATTAACCGATTAAAGCAAAAGCCCGATTAAATGAATACCTCAGTAAATATACATACATACATATATTTCTCGATATACGATAGTACCTCCGCCAGTTTGACGGCAGCCTTAGGGGAAAGATTTCCGACTGCAGTACACTACTGCCATCCGGCACCCTAAAGGCCTAACCATAATATGCATATGCATAATATGCACCAAAACGATTTGTTTGATTACTAAAATTTGTAAGAATTCAAAATTATGATCTTTGCTAAATTAATGATAATTTAAAAAGAAATAAGATCAAAAATCTGTACTATTCTAAACAATCTGTTAACTGATTCAATTAAAAATAATCATTAACATAAAATCTATATTTTACAGGGACCGAAAATAACTGTTAATTTTGAATTTTTGATTGAAAAAAGCAACCTCAAGGAAATGTCGGAGAATGAAACCAAGTATACCATTTTGAAAGTCTTGGACTAAATTGTCAGAAAATGCGATGCTTTTTAAAAATCTGATTTTTATTTTTTCAGGCAAAAATAACAGTTATTTTTTGATTTAAATTTTTTTGAGCAAAAATAAAAGTTATTTTTTAACTTTTATTTTTTCTACCAAAAATAACAGTTATTTTTGACTTTTATTATTTCGAGCATGAATAAAAGTTATTTTTTGACTTTTATTTTTTCGAGCAGAAATAAAAGTTATTTTTGTGTATTCAACCCCTTTTTTTTAATAAATATAATGAATTTATCACAAAATAACTTTTATTTCTGCTCAAAAAAATTAAAGTCAAAAAATAACTTTTATTCATGCTCGAAATAATAAAAGTCAAAAATAACTGTTATTTTTGCTCGAAAAAATAATAAAAGTTAAAAAATAACTTTTATTTCTGCTCTAAAAAATAAAAGTCAAAAAATAACTTTTATTTTTTATCGAAAAAATAAAAGTAAAAAAATAACTTTTATTTTCTGACTTTAACGATAAAAGTTATAACAGTTACGGTCCCTGATATTTTATTCAATTTGAAATAAATAAGATAAAGTTTATTAATTTATAGATATAATTGACTTGAGAATCTTACAAATAAATCAATTAACATGGTAATTGATTAATTTGTAAGATTCAATTGAAATTCTAATTAAATGAATTCAGATGAACAATTGAAATTTAAATTGAAAATTAACTTAAAAAATCTATTTGCTTAGTTAACTATAAAAATCTTATTTAAAGAGAAACACATTTTCAGTGGTAGAAAATATTTATAAATTGCACTACTTAATTTCGTGAAATCGTTTCATAATTTACCGTAGGTTTAATGCCCACTCTCGGAAAACAATTTAATACTCTTGTGCCCAATTTCCAGGATTGTATTTATATCTATATTAAGTTAATTTTCATATAAACTTAAATCATATTGAAATACAGATTTGACATTTTGGACAAACAGATGTTCTTTCTCATCCATGTAACTTATTACCAATTGGTGTTCACAAAATTTTAAAAAAATTTTTTTTATTTATTTTTTTTTTAAATTTTTTTTGTTCAGCAGAAAGTTTAAGGTAGTTTTGGGCGCTTATTGGGCTGCGAGTGGCTTATGTTAAAAAAAAAGAATTTCTAACTCAGACGAGGGTTTTTCAATTTTCATATTTGTGGTTAAGTGTTTTTGAAACCTTTAAATAAACAAATTCAAATCAAGTTATTTAGATATAAATAAATCATGTCCAATCACGCCCACATGTCGTCGGATGTTGTGAAATGATAACCAAGACGCTTTGGCTCTTGCCGTTGTCCAGATATATGTACATAAAAATGAAATAAAAAAAAACAATAACAACAAGGGATTTTTGGGTCATTTTGGTCATAGTTTTTGCTCATATCTCAGCCATTTGTGTACTGATCAGGATGAATTTCAATTGCAAACAATTCCGGAATATATACGACATAAATATATAACTACCCAGTCCCCATCACATCTGGGGTCTTCGGAAAACCCATTTCTACGGACAGACAGACGGACATCGTTAAATCAACTTCGCTACTTATAAGGACCCAGAATATATATATATATGTACTTCATAAAGTCTAACATCAATATTGTAGAAATTACAAAAAGTAAAAATACGGGAAACATTCTTTTATCGTAGGATTTTATGCAACTCATCGTCGATCATAAAATGGGTTTTGTAAGTTTCTGAATTAAATTAAAATTAAGACGGTGTCATGTCAGAAACGGTTTTTTAATTCTGATAAAGGACAATTCTGACTTGTATTCTGCAACAACCCCGAATACTAAAACCTAAAAAAAAATTGTACGAATACAAAGTATTACTGATTGCCAATTGTAAGCCGATTTCGAAATTTGGTGTTTAATACATATGTATGTTCATTGCGATTTCCGCTAAAATTAATGACAAAGGGGCATGTTCTAGAAGTCGAAATGAAGTGGAATTGAAATCGAAAGAGATTTTGATTTTAATTATTTAGAAAATTATTGTAGTTTTTCCTGTTGTTAAGAGTTGTTCTTATAGAGGTTATTGAAACTCAAAGTATGAAGTATATAAAAATGTATATAAACTTGCTTTAAAAGCTCGTTTTCAAAATTTGTTCAATTTAAAATCCACTTAATTTCGATTTATAGAACATGCCGGAAAATCTAAAAAAATTAAAGGTTGATCTTTAAAATTTATTAAATTTAATAATAAAAAGTTACCAAAATCGCTAATGGTTTTCTTCACTTTTATAAAAACAGCATCACATGATAAACTTACAATAAATATTAATTGTTTTAACAAAATTAGACATTTGACATTGTTGGAAACGTTTTTCTCTTTTTAATTAAACTCTAACATGATTTCTCCATTGCATGTTAATTTATTTAACGGTTTTATGTCTTTTAATTAAAATTTATTTTGTATATTTTTTTAAAAAACAAACCCACTTAAAAAACTATTTTTTTTTTCTATTTCTGTATTACATATTTTAAAGTACATGTAGGTATATGAACGTACAGGAGGCATGAAAATAAAAATATTAAATATTTGACTTGCACTTTTGCTTTTGTATTGGTTGGAAGAAAAAATCATTTCAGTATCGTACTCGATATCGAAAAGTTTAACAAATAAAATTTTACAATAAAAAAAACATGTATGATAAGATTGATAAACATTTTGAGTTTCGTGGAATATTCTTCTAAGCTAAAAGTTGTTAAATTGGTTGTTTGGTCAAGATTGTAATTGTGAACGTCTTTCTAAGGACCATTTTTACAAAAAAGATAAAATTCCTAATAGAAAACGTTAACAATACTTATCGTGAAAGATAAAGTGATCATTAAGGGCCATTATAACAACTTACAAATCGTCGGCTTAATATGCAAACCTGTTAAATCTACTTTTTAAGGTAATTGAGATTTTGATGCCGTGTGGTAGAGAAAGATACGCCTCGTCGACAAGCATGTAGTTTTTCTTCAATTTGAGTCTTGAAGTGTGTAAAACCAACAACATTTTTGGGTTTTCTCTAAAGCTGCACTCATGAAATATTAAAATGTTTGTCTCTCCTGTTAAATTGACTAAAAGGGAGTTAGCAGGTTTGCATATTAAGCCGACGGAATAATTATTTTAAGGATGCTATTTGACAGATAAATGGTGTTTGGTTATTACAAGTTAACATTAACCTAAAAAGTGGCTGATAAGTTACCAGCAGGATTATCCTCATGGCAACTTTACAAGTGAACTTTAAGAATTTGATTAGTTTTTCTGTTCTGTTACGGTTCAATCTGTTAATATCAAAAACTTGTTAAGTAAGTTAAGTTGAAAAAAATGTTGTACACCATACGAATTTTCATTCGAAAAGCATTTTTGTTTATGTTTTTAAAAAATTTTAATAAAAACGAAATTTTTCTTTTATTTCGCTTTTTTTATTATTTGATAAAAATTATTTTTTCACCGAGATTTTTTAAAAACTTTTTTGCTATCTTATTTTGACTTTAGATGTTTTGTCAAAATGTATATTGAAATAAACAGTTTTTTAATTTTTGGAATTCATAAAATTTTATTTCTTCAAATTTATTTACATACAAGTTATTGATATAAAACAATGGACGGTGCAAAACTAAAAAATTTTTTCATAAATGGCTGATAATTTACTACAGAAAAAGTAACGATTAAAATTTCGTAACAGAACGGCACGGAACAGAACAGAAACTGAAAGTAAAGACTAATTCTGCCTTAAGGCGTTGCCACCACGTATTTTAAACGCTCAAAAGTAAGCGGTATCTACTGCAATGTTGCCGCAGTATATAATTTAAATTGTTTATATTATCAGACAGTTGTAACAGTGGAGAAAACTTAATAGTCACTTTATCGTTCACGATAGCTTTTATTCACGTTAACTATCACAAGCTTTATCATTAGGTTGTAATAATGGCGTTAAGATTTCTCCGTTATTACAACTGTCTGTAAAAATGAAAAATTGATGCGCTAGACCCCCTAATTTTATGACGGTCGAACGAAAAATGCATGAGCCCAAAAATGGACAGGAAGGATGAGGCAACAATCATAGAACTCAAAGTGGTCGCAAAAAGGAAAAAAGTACAAAAATTGGGGTAATATGTAGGTCCTATCTCTCTTAATTTTCCCTTCCCAAACAAACTCTTACTATTTACCCCCTATCTTAATTCCTTATAGTGGAAGGGCAACGCGGCATGCGGCTGGGGGCGGCGATCAGCTGTTTAGTTTTTCGCTTGTAGTTTTTTTGATAGGCAAATGAAAGCGGCATATATTGAATAAGCTTCTTACAAATGTTTAATCTATTAAACAAACGATTTGTGTATTTAAACTAGTGTTCGAAAATAAACAGTACATATCTAATAGACCGATGTCTATTTGGTAAGTGATTGTGTAGACGAACGCAACCCTTAATACCGTTCGTAACTATTTTCAAGAAAGAGTCGAATGTTCTGTTCTTCGTTAAAAAACTGTAGACAAACTTTATATTTTAATGTTCTATAATGTTTCTTGTTTTACATTGATAAAGAAATGAATAAACAAAAATTTTAGCAACGACCGCACCACAAACAGCTTGTGTGTGTATTGTGTATATGTTTTGTTTGTGTAAAATAATTTTTCTGGCTTTTTGTTTTTTTTTTCGTTTGTGTATTTTGTTTTTGTAAAACATATTTGGTTTTTGTTACCAGCCAAAAGGGACGACCATTAATGAGCCGAACCGAACACAATAAAGTTTGTGGATAAATAAAAAAAACCAGACGGAATTAAATGTTCTCATCTTTTGTTGAGTTTGATAAAAACAGTATTATTTTTGAGTTCGAAAGATAACCAACAGGGAAACGTTATTTTTTATGGTTTTCTACACAATCACTATTAGCGTTTGTGTTTTCCACAAATCTACCGAACCGAACACTAAGGACCGATATTTAGTGTTTATTTTCGAACACTGATTTGAACATAATAAGAATTTACTTATCAAATTAGTTTTTATCCACTTTATTTGTAATACCAAGTCTTAATTTTTGTGATGTGTGTTTTCGTTTGCATGAACATTTTTGGAAACAATGCTAACATTTTTACAATGGCAATGCTATTGCCGCCCGCAGCTGCATGCCGCGTACTTTGGCCTTTGACTATTAAGGAGCTCCCATACAAAGTTTAACATTTTGTGAAATTCTGATAAAATATATGACCTAACCCACTTTATTTTTCATCCCTAAGTCTGGGATCACACTATAAAAGTTTTCTTTCAGAAAGTCTGAGTTTATTGAAGAGAGGGGAAGAGAACATGCTTTTCTTTTCTCCTCTCTCACCCATAAACTCAGACTTTCTGAAAGAAAACTTTCATAGTGTGAACCTAGACTAACATTTTTAATTTGTTTGTCTCTAATTAGCTGCAAGTACGAAAAAACGATTGTGAATTCATGGTGAAATAATAAAGGTGGCAGCACTACGCCAGATGGCGATTTTTTGCTCTTGCATTGTTTGTCTAATCTTATGTCAAAGTTTTGTTGATGTTGACAAAAAGTCCACGTTCAGTGCTGTGTTATTGTATTTTATTAAAGTTTTTGATCATTTTAAATTGAAATAAATAAGATATTGACCATAATTCAATAAAAATTGGCTAAAAATGTATTTAGTTCATCACGTTCAGCGGCACGCTTCGATTTTGTTTAAAGTATTTTTTGACGTAGGTAAGCTGGGATATAATTTCCATTTTTGTTGTAATGTTGTATTTGTTGCCGTAACAATGCCACCTGCTTATTTCACCATCAGTGTATGGGCTTGCATGTTTAAAGGACAGGTAAGATTAATGCCGGTTCGCACACGTCAAGTTTGACTCGTCAAGTCTTGACTTTTAAGGAGAGAGGGGAAAAGAAATGGCATTATCTTTTCCCTTCTCTCATAAAAGCTCAAAGTCAAACTTGACGTGTGTGAACCGGCACTTATTTAAGAATCTGCCAATGCCTGATTATTTAATGTTTTTTCTAGCAATAATTGAAAAAATGCATTTTAAAATACTTTTAAAGTTAGGATAAGTAAATAAAAAATACATAAGTTGTTAATTACTGACCAACATTTAATGAATAATAAAAATAAGATTAAAAAAAATTCGCCGCTTAAAGAGATTAAAAACTTAAAACCTAAACCTTTAAAATAATTCTCTCAGCCATTGGCCGAAATTACTCTTTTGCCAAGCTAATAAATATTTTTTCTCAAACAATTAGAAAAACCACAACAATTATTGGGCGAGGGTGATATTCATCATCAATTGTTTGAAGATTTCACTTGACTCGAGCGTTTTGTCACTGTTCTGTGAACAAAATTTTTTATAGAAATTTATTACAATTGTACTGCTGCCGCTGCTGTATTTGTTATTGTTGTTGTTATTTCAATAAAATAATTTAATTAGTGGTCTTAAATCGTTGTAGAGTAAAACGAAATAAAAATAGATGTATTCCAAAGTCAAGTGGTGTTAATTAAAATTGAATTCCAAAATACGAAAAAAGTATAACAATTATAAAAAAAAATATTTATATAGAGTATGTAACCTGGTTTTGTTTTTTTATTTCAATATTTAATGACGAAAATAATAAATGACTCACGGTTGAATTATTGAAGAAAAATGAAATTTTTCAAGAACTAAAATAAAATACATAATTAGAATTTTATAACAATAGAAAAAAATGTAATTTGTTTAATTGCTTAGAAATCAAAACAGTATAAAAAGTCGTAATTAATTAATATATTTCCATTACATAGACAAATTTTGGGATAGAAATTTAGTTATACATGGAAGGAATCCAAAGGAATTATCTCTGTCATTCAAATAGAAATTGTTTTGCCAAATAAGAAAAGTTAGTTAATGTATGTTTATGCTCAACAAATAGTTGCCAATAAAAACGTGACCACTCAGCAATAAATATTATTTTTAAAAATAATTAAATTTGTGGTTATTTTGTTGAACTATTTATGGTTTTTAATCCAAATTTTTAATATTTTAATCAGGCTTAAGTTCATCAAATTTAATTTTCATTAAATTATTTTTATGAAGAAAGGAATTTTACAACATGAAAATTAATTAAAATTGTTATTCATAATCATTCATTCTTGACTGACCTGAGATTCGAACCCAGGCGGCTGGTTACCATGACATGTTTCGATCGCAACCACTCGATCTCCACAGATGGATTTGCCGTCTTACACTCGCAGCCATCGACGTCTGCTGACGTCAATAGTCAAACATCAATCCTTAAACCAAATTGTATTTTAACCTTTGGTAGATCGAAATTTGCTTTTTTTGAATGATTATCCATTTTAATTGAATTTTACATGTTTTTCCTAACTTCTGTTTTTTCTTACTCATGTCAAGAATTCTTCTTGAAGTCCAAGGTACATTTTTAAAAATTTTTATTAATGTATTTAACTTTAATTCAAAATGCCCAACCAAGGTACATTAACACAAGGTAGACTCATTTAAGAGTGTAGACATGCTGCTCTATAAAAAAAACCGACTTGTCAAAATTGTCTTCATATAAAACAAAAACAATTCAACACACACATGTACAAATTTTGGCTCATATACCATGGGCCCAACCATAATGTGCATGAGCTCAAGTGTGAATCATATTAAACTTAAGGAAAATTTACATCGAGTTTTAAAAAACTGTCATTGACTTAAGTAAATTTCGATCGCAAATTCCGTACGGAAAGTTAACTTATTAGAACGACGAAGGGACGCTAGAATTCGGTTAACTTAACCGCGAGTTAAATTCTCCGCGATTCTACTGTAATAGTACAAATTTCTAACAAATACGTTAATTGAAGTTGGTTTTCCATTTTTTCTGTGTATATATATTCTGGATCCTTATGAGAAGAGAAGTTCAAATCACGATGTCCGTGTGTCCGTTGAAATTGGGTTTCCGAAGACCCCTGATATGATGCTGACTAAATAATTATATATTTATGTCACAAATAGCGTGGAATTGTTTGCTATTGAAATTCAGCCTGAGCGATCCACAAATGGATGAGATATCAATACACAATATCCGACAAAATGTGGGCGGCGTTGGAGAAGTGGGCGTGGCACTTTCTATACAAGGACATTATAGATTTCTAAATATATATGTATGGAAAGCGACAAGAACCAAAGTTTCTAAAAAATGTAAAAGCATCTTGGTTATCAATATACAACATGCGTATTCCATAAGCACATATTTTAAGTATAACCCAATTGCATGTCTCTTTTAAATCTGCGCATTTTTTCCACTTATGGTCTTCATATTTAATTAACTGTTTTTTTTATTGTTGCTTATGTCTCTTAAGTATAGGGATTGCTGTTCGGTTTTAACCGACCGCGAAACCCGACAAAAAAAACTCGGTATTGCAAACTACACATAATAATCAAACTTCATATACAAAAACTTTATACATAACAGCCTGCAACAATGGCAAGTTATTTTAAAATACTTAAAATTCAATATAAGTACTAAGAAGAACAAATGTTACCTTTTTAACTCTTAAGGCCTGGCTGGGACCACTAGTATTTTGTATAGAGTTGTTTGGCTATAGCAGGAACATTTTGTCGGAAAATAGAATAATTCTTTGAAAAAACAGTAAAGGAAAAATTCTTATGTTTTGCGTATGCTTTTTGATACGTTTCATTATGATTTTATTTACTGCAGTACATATATAAAAGGGCAGGGCCTAGTCAAAGTCAAAGGTAAATTATGGACCGTATATCACAAAATTGCAGGACATTTTTTCTGGTCATATGAAACTAGAGGCCCAACCATAATGTGCTTAAGTTGGCTTAAGCAAATGTACGAATACAAATCATTTGAGGCTAGCCTTGTCGAACTTAAGGAAACTTTTTGTTACATTTTATGAAACTGTCATTTGCTTAAGCAAATTGCGAAACTGATCGCACATTCCGTACGGAATCAAATGTTTGTTGATTTCATTTTTGTTTTTTTAAATACATTTGAGAGACTTTTTGAATTTTTGACAGTAGGTTAAGCAACGTTATGCTTATTATATCTGCTACGGTTTTAGGCGTATTTACTGCCTGTTCATCTATTTTCGAACGAAGACTTCGACCGCTTAACTAACATGTAAAACAAAAACAATATTTTATTATTTGATCGAAGTCTTCGTTCGAAAATAGATGAACAGGCAGTTAAGGAGATCGAGTGGTTGCGATCGAAACATGTCATGGTAACCAGCCGCCTGGGTTCAAATCTCAGGTCAGTCAAGAATGAATGATTATCAATAACAATTTTAATTAATTTTCATGTTGTAAAATTCCTTTCTTCATAAAAATAATTTAATGAAAATAAAATTTGATACACTTTAGCCTAATTAAAGTATCAAAATTTGCATTAAAAACCATAAATAGTTCAACAAAATAACCACAATACTAATTAACTACCCGAATTAGGTTAAAACAACAAGTGCCCAGCTTGTCTCAAAAAAAAATGGTCAATTTCTAGCACAGTGTAATTAATGAAATAATTGATTTCATTACAACAGCATAAAATTATTTTAATAAATTATTATGTCAAAAACATGCATACATATGTAACTCTCACAAAATAAAACACAATTTAGTCCGATTTCATTAGTCATTCTGTCTTAAAGTATCTTTCAAGAATAATTTCCGATAAACTGCTAAATGGGAAGTTTTTATTTCAATATTTTTTATTCCATTTTATATATGTATGTATGTGCTTTTGCACTTTACTTACAATATCTTATCAAATAACTGCAAAATTAATTAAATGTTTCCAAAACATTGGACTACGAGTTGCTTAAATTTAAAGAAATCTATTTGCATTCAAAAGCGCACAAAAATTGTTATCATTTTTTTATATTTCTCTGTCTATCCGCTGATTTCACAAAAATTACAGTATGTCACAAAATTTTTTTGCTTTTACATTTTTTCAATGAGATTAAGTTTCCTTTCTTTTAAAAACAAGGTCAAATAGACAGGTTTATTTAATACTAATGTTTCTTGAAATGTTCAGTTAAGACCGCTTTACACTATAATACAAGTCTTAAGTCAAAAACGTGGCCTTATTATTGTTTGGACGTTTTCAAAAAAAAAAAAACAAAAACAACTTATTTCTATTTCTACTGTTTTTAATAAAAAATTAATATATAAAATTATATATTTCGTCCCCTCAATATAACAATAGCGTATAATTTTTTTGGGGTTTTGAGAAAATCGTGTTTAAAGTTTTTGTCAAATCGGATGTCTATTAAAACCTCTATATCGCGGTAAATAAAAATTCTTCATATTTGATTTTTCGACGAATACATAATACCGTTTCTTGTCTTTAAATTGACCAATTTTATTTTATTCTACGCATCTTGTTAAGACCATTCATATGTCATTCAAAGTGCAAGTCCTCCATATAGGATATTTTATTTTTTAAGGAATTCGTATGATGAATCTGATACACTATTTTATTTTGTATGGTATACGCTGTTTTATTCAATAATTTTACGGTTTTTTTTATTAAAATATTTGATCTCAAAAATATCAATTTGTAACATTATAAAACAGTGATTAATTTATAGTTTTGTTTATTCAGTGGCATATATTCATTACTTTTTAATTTGGGTTAATAAAAACAAAAAATTATGACAAATTAAGGTATACATTGCAAAAATCAAAAATCATTCGTCTTCTTTCTTTTCCTCTGTTTCATCTGCCTCATCTAAACAATTTCGCTTCTTTCCACCTTGTAAGTTATAAAAAAATGACTGCGAGCCACGACAAATTACATTCTTCTTGCACAAATTTTGGAGATCATGCAGCTTTCGATGGTCGGAATGAAACTATTTCTCAAACAATAGTGTATATTATTATAAGCTATTTTATTAGTTAAAGTTTTCATAAATTGTATTTTTTTCTACAGCCTAAAGTGGAGTATAATGCGTATACACTATTATTCTTTTAACAATTTTGGTGTGGCAATTTCAAGTAAAATAGCGCATATGAGCAGCTTACACACTTATTGAAGGAATATTTTGAACAAGAAATTATACACTATTTTTTCCAACGACATTTTGACCCACTTTTTGGAAGTAGAATTTGACAAAATTTTGGCCAGACATTTAATTAATAATGGAGATTCTAAATATGCAATAAAAAAATAAAAGCGTATGAGCACATACGCTATTGCTATATTAAGGGGACGATTTGGTATTTGATGAAACCTAAGGGCAAGCATTTCACAATTTGTATAGTTTTTTTCGAATTGGAAAGGAATACAGCCCCTTAGCCGATAATTGAGTCCATCGTTTAAATGTAAGATCGAATTTTTGTTTCAATAAATGACTTTTTTCTTAAATTATTTAAGATTTCTACGTAAAGGTCCAAATAAAGTATACAAACGGCTTGACAAGCAAAATGTTACGTTTTTGCCAATCTTCTTCATTGTTTATTTCGTGATTCTCGTTCAAGCCAAAAATTATTTATTCTAAATATATATGATGCTTGATTTAAGCAAAATATTTATTTATTTAAGAAAATTTTACTATATTTGAACAAAATAAGCTAAAATCAAGATATTATGTTTAGATTTTGGATTTTCTTGTTTTAAGAAACGAAATCGATTACTTTAGAAAAAAAAACTGGTCCAGAAAAGCAGTATTTTAATAGAAGTAGTTGTAGTAGCATGGGGCTGTAAAATGAAACATCTCTTAAATAAATATTGAACAAAATGTTTTTTTCTAAAACGATTGCATGGGCAAAACATTTTTGTGATATACTGTATATATAAAACCGACTCTTACTAAAAACAAAATTTGGTCTTGAACGTGATATGGTTGTCCAATAAAGTTAATAATAATAACAATTGATTTAAATGATATTAACTTGTTGTTTGTTTGGTTTATTTTTGTAAAATATTAGATAACACCATATTGGATTTTAATGAAATTAATTACTTTAACCCTTTTTTTATTTTGTTTTTTGTCGTTTATGGTATTTTTCTGTTTTTCGCTGGACACGCGAAAAAACATGTCTTAGTGTTATTTCGCGTGTCCAGCGCTACTTTGCGTGCCTTGAGGCATGTCTTACTTTTCTGACATGCATAACGTTAGCGTCAAGTTTTTGAAAGTTTTCTAATAAAAATTTTGAATGAAATAAACTCTTAAGTTAAAAAAAAAAGTCCAAATGCCTATTTCATGATGACAAAAGAATTTTTTCTTTCGTTAAAGTTAATTTCAAATTGGAAAATTTTGTTTTGGTTTTAAACGTTGTTGTCCTAAAGATAGAATGCTTTCGGTAACGTGAATAAGGCAGTAAATAATCTAATTTAAGAACAACAAGTTAGAGTGCTATATTCGGCTGTGCCGAATCTTTAATACCCTCCACCGACTGTTCGAATATTTCAGGACGGATATCTATATGATGTCTATTTATTATTAATTTATCTTTATAAAAACAGACATCAGCATTAAAATTGGTTGGTTTGAGGTTTAGATCTATATTAAATTATTTAGTAATTTAAATTAGCTTGAGTAACAGTTTCAATTCAAACTTTGTTATGATACTGTTGAACTGTTTTCCGGGAGTAGTGTTTATATGGGGCCTAGGGTAAATTATGGACGGATCTTCACGAAATTTTACAGCGTGATTTCCAGTCGAAAAAAACAAATGTTTGCAAAATCTTATCTCATTCCGTGCCTTGTTCCACCATTTATGTTATTTTTTGTAACAAAATTATCATTTTTTTTACGTGGTGGTTCCACATTTTGATTCATAGCTCTGGTCCTACTGCACCGATATTGCTAAATTTCAATCCCAAACTGCTTAGGATAACTACAATGTGGCACCAAGTTTGTTCATTTCTTTTGAGTTGTTCGATAATGAGCGTGTTTTCAACAGACGGACAGACAGACGGACATGGCTAAATCAACTTAGAATCACTCAAGGACCCAGAATATATATACTTTACGGGGTCTGAGATGAATAATAAAAAAGTTTCACACGGAATGACAAACTTAATATACCCTCTTCACAACTAATTGTGGTGGAGGGTATAAAAAAGTATACCATGTCAAAATGATTTTAGGAAGTGTGATTATGTGGGACCAATCAGTAGCGATTATAAATGTTATCGTCGTCAATATTAAAATGTTTAAGGAAGTTATGGTATTAAAAGCTATTTTAGAAAGTGATATTTTTATGAGAGCTATGGGCAAATATGGACCGATTCAAAAAAAATTTTTTATAATACGATTTAGGTTTCCATAAAATATTAATGGGCCAAATTTAATCTTAATATCAATATAATAAAAAGGCTTATGGAAACAAAGCCTTTTTTCCGGAAAGAAGTTTGTATGGAGCCTATTTTAAATCATGAGCAGATTCCTAGCGTTTTCAATATGCTTCGTCCGTATGACAATTGAAACGTATGTACCAAAATTCATTAAAATGGAGACCTGTAATATGTGCACAAGATTTGCATTGACAGACAATCAGCAAGCAAACCAGAAATTGATTCTACATCGATTAGCGTTGACAAAGGTGGTTCAAGAACCAATATTTTTATTTGTTACACATATCACAACACATTGAAATTGAAATTATATCGTTTGTTTATGGAACTCCTCAATTATCCTTGAATATTGATTTAACACTTTGGATAAGTTTTGTTTTCGCATTTTAACGCATTAATTTTGATTGCAAGCCCATAAACTTTTATTATTATATTTATATAGAATATTATAAAAGTATTTATTTCAACCTGTTGATTTAAGATATGAATGATAAAGATTTAAAAAGCTTGAAAATACAAGAAACAGAATAAAGAAAAATTAAAAAACATTTTTTTTAATTTTTATAAAAAATTTGTTAAAAATAAAAAAAAATGTTTAAATCTAGTAAAAGTAATATCTTAAAAAAAAACAAACAAGTGATGAAATAGTCACTTCAATGCGTGTATTTTTCTATTAAGAATTATTAATTAAACTACTCAAATAACAGATTGCCCAATTAACCACTTGTTTTACCTTTTACCTTTACAATACATTTAGATAGTGTCAGTGTTTATTTAGATTTAAAAGATTAAAGCCTTTAAATATATTACAACAACTACTTATCAGGAAATAAAACTATAAATGTGAAAAAAATGCAAATGGAAACGGAAGAACTCTATTAACAATATTTTACCCCAAAAGAATGTTATAAATTATTTGCTTAATAAACTACTTGACTGTCGTTACTTCTGTGCGATTGATATCAGATAAAATCTATGAAAGTATTTTTATAAGTGTATTTTTAGGATACAACATCTACATAAAACCGCATGTTTCTCTGTTATACTGTGGCTATTTTTATTAAATATTTGTTTAAGAAATTACAAAGATTATAAAATACAAATTTGTGTATTTAATTCAATTGCTTGTAATTTTTAAATGAGCATTCATTCACAATTATAATTAATTGTAAGGCTGGGTTTTTGAGATCTCAGTTATTTGTATGTAGTAGGTTTAGTAAATCTGAAAACAGATTTGTGCCGCCATTACCAAGTTTGTATACAAAATTATGACGGAACAGCTTAGTTGTGCTTAAAATGTTGGTATTAATGAAATAGTTAATAAAAAAATCACATTTCGCCGGAAAAATTCGAGTTTCAGACTACGTTTAAACTTAATCCACACTTAAAAAAAATGGGCCTAAGTAGGCTATAATTTGGATAATGCAGTTGTATTAAATTTTAAATGAGGTTAGTCCTAGTTGTTGTTACAATTAATTTTTTTTTTAATTTAATTTAAAATGCGCAACTCTGGTACCGGTCAAGGTGACAGAAAGCAATAACAAACAATTGAAAAAGTATAGTCTTTCAAGGCCGACCATTTGATACCCTACACGACAGTATACTAAAAAATTTTTCGAAGTGTTCCCTTTTTTGGGACCATGGGCAATCACTGACCCGCCAGAACATAATTATGTTATAATGTTAAGACTTATGTAAACATATTTTGTGCCAATTATTCACCCCTAATTTGTAATGGCGATTTCTGTTCTGAGAAATGTGTTGCAGTAATGTTGTTACCTGGGGCCTAATTCGGGCAGTCGCGATCGAGTAATTTCTCGATTCCAAAGCAGTTTAATATCTAATTATTTCAGTCAATACAGAACGAATCGGAATTTTTTCGGTGTTGTAAAGCAAAAATTTAAGTTTCACAATACTGAAAAAATAATTTCGATGCGTTCAGTGTCGACTTAAATAAAATTGCTTTCGAATCGAGAAAGTACTCGATCACGACTGCCAGAATTAGGCCCCTGTTCTACATTTTTGTGTTCGTTTCTACAAAAAATACAACTGTGGGAAAAAAGTTTAAGTTCGTTTGTGAATATGTTGATGAAAAATATGCAAAACCTGTTGCATATTTTACCCTTGCTTTCACTTAAGGTGTTTATACTGCCCTGTTTTACAACTTTGGTTGTTTATACAACCAATGTTTTATTGTGTTTGTCATAATTCCTACCGCTTATGATCTTCGGAAAAGATGGTTTTAAAAATATAAAAATATTTTCAAAATAAAATCAAAAAAGGCTTTGTATGTTATAATCGTTTAAATTTTTCTAAGCCATCGTGAATAACAAGTGGAATTTGTTTTCCAATTAAATTTTCATTCCCCTCGAAGGGGAAAAAGCAATCGTGAATCTCATGTGAAAAATTGTTTACGCTATCAGTTCCAGTGAATGTAAAAAAAGAAGTAAGTGCCGGTTCACACAAGTCAAGTTTGACTCGTCAAGTCTTGAGCTTTTAGGAAAGAAGGGTAAAGAGAATGCCATTTAATTTCCCTTCTCTCCTAAAAACTCAAGACTTGACGAGTCAAACTTGACGTGTGTGAACCGCCACTAAGATTAAAAAAAATTTAAAATCAATGAAATTTACATATGTATGTATATATAAATATATGTCGGGTTTTCATCCATTTTAATTGATTTTATTATTTTAAATCAAACTTCAAATTATTTAAATTGATTTGATATATGTATTATTTTATTGTTTTTTTTTAAATTAAACGAGGCAGTCCCAACTCGTCACTCTTGCTTGCTTTTTATTTTAAAACTCCTTTTTTTCGCTGTGACAGTTGATTCCGCCCAAGCTTGACATAAGAGTCAACGCTTGCCGTTTTATAACAAACACACCAACAGCCAGTACTACGACACGGCCATCCTGTCAATTTGCACGTCCTCGTGCAATTTATCTGAAACGAAAAAAAAACAAAATCCCATACAGCATCTAACTTTACCACTCGGCCAATTCTGACCAAAATAAAGCTTACAGTAACATAACAACATTTTCTGATCAAATATCCATTACGATTTTAAATTATAAAACAAATCAATAACAGTCATTTAATCGATTTAAAAATAATTCACATTGTTCAGTTTAGTAATTTCTCTCCAATTACTCATAAACAATATCACTTCTATCCAGTGATATTATAAAAACAGCAACCTCTATCCGGTTACTAATCTCAACAATCACTTCCATCCAGTGATACTACAGTGCCTCCATCCAGCACAAGCAATTAATACCACCTCTATCCGGTGATATTAATTTCCAATTCACACCATTGCTTCTATCCAGCAATGCAATCACCATCAATCACTGATAAAATTTGAAAAGTACTATTAACACTTGTTTGTCCAATCCCTGTCATTGTCACTACCTTAGAACAACGTTTACCACGAAATTTATCACTTATAGACTCTTGACTGAGTGAACATTCAGAGCCCGAATCAAAAACGAAACCGAATTTCTCACCAAAATGATTTAAGGTTCCAACAGGTACACCAACAGTACATAGCTCCACCCGTCGGTTCCTTGCAGCAATCGCATCGCTTCCACCAAACCTTTTGCGGACAATCTTGGGGCAACTTGATGCATAGTGACCAGTCTCTTGGCAGTTGAAGCATGTTACTGGCTTCGTTGAGTTTTTTAAATCCTTGTCCATCCAATTCAAGGCATTCGAGTCTCTTCTTTTTGACCTGCATTGTGCCGCCTTATGTCCTTGTTGGCCACAGTTAAAACATTTAATGCCTTGCAATGACGCTGATACCTTGTTTCTTTTTGCATCGTGGCCGCTGACATCGTTTTCTGTTGTAGCTTTCCTCTTCCAGAACGACATAGCCTTCAGTTCTCTTGTAGCAGATTCCTTGTACCAATATCAGCCGTAAAGGACATGCGATGTACTCTTGGCTCAAACTGAGAAAGATGGGCTAATACTGTGGATACAACTATTTCTTCAACTGACAAATTCTTCCATTTAGCCATCAAAGACGTCATCAGAGTAACAGCATATGCGGATAAACATTCCCCGTCTTTAATTCGGCTGCTGTTCAACACGATTAAGAAAGCAGCTGAGGTTTCAGGACAATCGAAGCGATCCAAAAAAAAGATCCTTGAATTCTGCCCAGGTCATTCCCGGATAGGATACTTGAGCCAGCCAGATAGACGCTTGTCCTTGTAGAGCTCGACCAAGAATATTCATCAAGGATGGTTTAGGTAACTGATCCGAGACACACATGTTTGCCATTGACAACCAGGCACGAGCGTGAGCAATTTCATCATCTGGGTTAAATTCCGGTAAATACGTATCAACGCTGGAAGATGGTTTGAGCGCTTCCACAAGAGCTGAAGTTACGATTTTGCTGCTCAAACATTGTTCGCCATTTTTCTTCTTCTGAGCCGGGAACTTGCTTTGGATTTTGTAGGCTGTTTTGAGTAAATCCCACTTCTGATGTCGGGTTTTCATCCATTTTAATTGATTTTATTATTTTAAATCAAACTTCAAATTATTTAAATTGATTTGATATATTATTTTATTGTTTTTTTAAAAATTAAACGAGGCAGTCCCAACTCGTCACTCTTGCTTGCTTTTTATTTCAAAACTCCTTTTTTTTGCTGTGACAGTTGATTCCACCCAAGCTTGACATAAGAGTCAACGCTTGCCGTTTTATAACAAACACATCAACAGCCAGTACTACGACATATAAATATATATTTTAAAGAAAAGTTAACATATTAAAGCAACATATTTAGTATTAGAAGGATAGTTTGATACGAACGTTATTTTTTGCACCTTTTAAATTTTATGTAGTAAAATATTTTCCAAAATTCTGCCACCACATCTTTCGAAATTTTCACAAATCCGCAGACAATCGACTTGTTGTCTTTCATTTTGTTGACCAATATATCGGTCTGTGCCTTATTAACAGATCAAGCCCCTAATATTCGATTTTTAGGAGGAACTACTTACATACATGTTCCGTTCCCTAGCCAAAATAAAGTAAGAAAATCTAAGGGAAACGTAAACAAATTACGAAAAAAAAAATTTCACGATAAGGGGAATTTGTTCACGTTATTATTCTTCTTCGAATTACCTATTTTTCATGGGAGTCTTTCATGATCGCAAATATGTGAAAAGGGGGAAAATTACGATGGAAAATTTATTCACGATAGGGGTGATTATTTAAGTAAGTCTGCTTTTACACGTTTCATCTTTTGATGCTCAACTCTTATGTTTTTAGGTGAGAGAAGAAAGAAGAAAGGGGGTTAGTACGGAGATGCCTGTACTCGGCCAGTACGCTTTGTGTTTTTATTCGTTGGTATATGCACAACGATGACTGCATGTAATTGTTTTCTTTTCTTTTTCTCTTTCATTCGCTATTATTAAAATTGTTATTGTTTTGAACCGAAAAAAGTTGAAACCGATTGCTACGTGTGAATATATTGGCATCTTTAAAAGGGAATTGAAAAGAAGTTGAGCATCAAAAGATGAAACGTGTAAATTCAGACTAAGTACTTTTTTATAAATATTTTTAACCCCAAATTGCACCGGCCTTAGCGTTCACTCAAAATGAAAACAAAAACTTGGATTTTTTTCTCCTGCAAAATTTTCTTCCTTTCATTTTTCAAACAAAAATGGGTCGAAATTAAAAAAAAGATTGAGTCTACTCATCAGCAATTATTTTTGTTTAAAATTGTAAAAGACATTAATGAAATTTTAATGAGTTTTATACCCTCCACCGCAGGTGGAAAGGGTACATACTAATGGTAAATGTCATGATGTCAGAAAGATGCAGAGATATTTCCTTGTAATTTCGTATTTGATAGGATAAATTACAAACTTTTTATTTTTTTACTCTGCTTATAATATCGCTCACACACTAATCTGTTTGAATATTAGCGTATTTTCACAGGAATGCCACGGTTTAATTAACCTGTTGTGTTTCTATAATATGATTTTCACGAAACTGACTTTCAGTGTTTGATTCGGTACGATATCTTTAGGACTGTTTTGTTCACTGTCCATTGATGACTTTAATTTCTGAAGAACAAGAGCCCTTATATTAAAGTTTGAAGTATACCAAGGGTACTAATAGGTAAATACGTAAACTTTAAACTTGAATAACTGCGTAAGCATACCACGTACACGCGTATGTACGCAAAAAATCTCAAGTTTTAGTGTGCATGCCCATAATATATCGGTTTAAATAAGATTAAAATTAAAAATTGGCATAATTTTTATAAAAATAAAAAGCCCAATAATCGATTTCAGTATAAAATCGTATACGTAAATTCGATTCCAAAAAATCGATTTTCGATTGGAATCGAACTCGATTTACCATTCCCTAGTACATACATATCGAGTCCCAACCGCGAAAATAACAAAAGCGCCAAAAATCATATTTTTCCAGGAAATATTTTTTTTTATTTTATTTCATATAAATTTTGTGTGAAGTTTGTCGCTTACGATAAAATTGTTCTTGCTTTAAAATCGTAACGGTACCTAACCCTAGGTCTACACTAAAGATAAATATGTCAGCCAGTTGACAATAACATCGGCAGAATAACCGAGCATTATTTCTTATTGCTCAGCTTATGTTAAAGGCATGGGAAAACGTATTTATAATTTGAAAGAAATCAAAGAAGAAGGTACAGTGTAAAAACTGACACCATCTTGCAAATATTTTTATTAATATAAATTCTTTCTTATTCGACTTTATTATTTAAATGTATATTAATTTGTTTAAGCTTAAGGTCTTTTTTTTATAAAAATATTAATTTTATTAATTTGTTTTTTAAAGTAAAATTAATATTTTTACATAAAAAAGAACTTAAATTCAAACAAATTAATATAAATGTAAATAACAAAGATGAAATTATATTGATAAAAATAATTTTTGTAGTATTATTTAAGTGTTTATTAAATTCTTTAATTTTTTCTTTATTCTTTAGTACATTTGTATTTAAAACAAAAACAAATTTTAGTTTTTATTATTGTTTTCAATATAAATATGCGAAAGAAATGGTCTTGTCGACATCGTGGGCCTGGCAGTTAATTTTTTACTACAATTATAATTTGCAACCATTTTACCATTTTCTTTCGCAAACAATTTGCTTCTATTTTTTTCTTGTTTGCTTCTTTTGTCAGTTTGCAACCAAATTTGACGTTTTATGATAGCAATAATTGTCACTGCCCGTCTATACCAGAGATAATTATTGCGACATATATTGCAGTAAATGTCAAAATTATGTTATCTTTAATGTACAGTAATTTTTTGTACATATTTATTGCCGCCAATTTACGTTGCAATAATTGTTAGTACATTTTTGTTGACAATTATTGCTTACATAAAACGTCAAATTTGGTTGTAAGTTGAAAAAAGAATCAAAAAAGAAAAAATAATAGAAGCATATTGCGTGGGAAAGAAATTATGTTTGTCAAATGGTAGCTAATTATAATTGTAGTAAAAGAATTAAATTAAAGAATTTTATAAACACTAAAATAAAATTACAAAAATTATTTTTATTAATACATACATATAATTATTTTCTTATTCGATCTTTATTAGTTAGATTTATATTAATTTGCTTAAGTTCTTTATATATAAAATTTTAATTTTACTTTAACAAAAAAAAAAATTAATAATATTAATATTTTTATATAAAAAAGGCCTCAAGCTTAAACAAATTAATATTCATTTAAATAATGAAGTCAAATAAGAAAGAATTTATGTTAATAAAAATAATTTTTGCAAGATAGCGTTAGTTTTTACAGTGCACCTTCTTCCTTGATTTTTTTAAAATTCTGAATTAACATAAATACGTTTTCCCATGCCTTAAACATAAGCTGAGCAATAAGAAATATTGCTCTGTTGTTCTGCCGACGTTATTGCCAACTTGCTGAGATATTTATCTTTAGTGTAGAGTGTAGGGTAAAGATAACATAATTTTGACATTTACTGCAATATATGTCGCAATAATTATCTCTGGTATAGACGGGCAGTTATGTGACCATGACATTTTAGGTGATGATGCAAGTGTTGCCAATGAAATCATTTATTAAAAGAACGAAAATTGAAAATGATGTCGCTTACGTTATTTTCGCGGTTAGGGCTCGATATGTATACTCTGAATAATTATGAGATGAAAAGTTCATTTTACGATGTTATTCTATCTGTCGGTTGCAATCATGTTTGCGCACTCTTTTTATAAAAATTAAGGTTTTAGAGCATCAGTATGGCCCATGTTTTATACATGCAGTAGCCAGCAAAACTAAGGACACAGCAGTACTTTTTTATTATAATACAAAAAACAAATACCAACCAAAAACAATAAAATATTTTAATTCAGTGTTATAAAGAAAAAAAGGAACATTAAGTTAAGGTATGTATGTTCAGACCTAGCATTGGAAATTAACAGTTCAACCAAAAATCACAATTGTTCTAAAAATAGCTGTGGCACAAGCTCTAATGTTTGCATTTGTACTTCAAGTTGTACAAATAAAATGTTGATGAAAGTGGACAAAGAAACATAATAAACAAATGTATTCAGGTTTTCAAGACAAAGTCTTGACAGAAAGAATATATAAATAAATTGAAAATGATAATTAGAGCAAGTTTCGAACCACCAGTACCACTGGTTAAAGATTGATGTTTGCTTGTTGGCTGGCAGGCACCGCAATGGTGTAGAGGTTAAAACGTCAAATAATTCTAATAAATGAGTGTGGTGATTCTTGGAACATGTAAATTCAACCCGAGTTCAATCCCCAGCTCAGCCAAGAATAAAAATGATCAATCAAATTTAATAAATTTCATGTTGTAAAATTCCTTCCTTCAGTAAAAATAATTTAATGAAAATTAAATTTGATAAACTCAAGCCTTACTAAAAATATCAAAAATGTGCAACTTTAGCTTTATGTTTAAAAATTTCTATTGATGTACTAAACTTTATTTGTAAGAAGATAATTGTGTAATTTAATTTATAACCCGTTTAATTGGTGTTTCATCGGTCCCACGTTTTTCAAAAGCAAATGAATTCTTAATAAATAAATAAATTACGTGTAAGACGGCAAATATTTAATAGGTGTGAACAGAGCTATAGAAACAAGAATAAAACTTATCGCACATGTTCAACAATACTGTATTAACTCAAAATTTAAAAATGTTCAGTAGTAGCAAAACAATTTTTAATTTAACATTAAATGTTTATTAAAAAGAATTTTAAAACCAACCGTTTCACCACCAAAAAGTAGACAAAATAGCACGATATTTTTACAGCGATTAGATAAAAGTATTTTTAAATTTGGCCCTTGCAAAAATACAATAATGACCAGCCACGAAGGCTGGGTATAGAAAAAAGATGGGTATCGTATGAGGCGGCAAAGTTGACACGGCTAGCTTTTAGCTTATCCGCTCAATAACATTAGTGGAACGTTTGTTAATATTACAATGCAGTGACTTTAAAACTAGATCGTTAGCAATTGGGAAATTCATTTAAATGACGGAGTGCCCCAGTATACTAGCTGGTAGCGAGCTTCGATTCCCACCTGAGACTCTGGTTTCTTTCCTGCAGACAAGCATAAAGCTTCGCGGGATAAGCTTAGGAAATTAAAAAAAAAAAAAAAAAATTCAAATTCAACGTTATACAGGGTGGTCGTAAATTACCAAAGGGGTTTGAATTGCTTATAACTTTTTTTATTGTAATTTTTTCTTTTCTGTATTTTGTAAAGAAGACTTGGGGAATTTAAAATGGAGAAGTACTCAATTGAACAAGCAACGACTTGATTATGTAGTTTTTTTCGACAAAAAGCAAACCGCCCCAGACTGTTTTCTTTGGGGTTATTTGAAAGGAAAAGTCTACATTAATAATCCTAGAACCATCCAGCAATTAAAAAGCAATGTACGCGACGAAATAAACCACATAACACCTGAAGTTTTTCGAAAGGTTATGGAAAATGTGTTGGAAGAGCACGAATTTGCGAAGCCGAAAATGGCCACCACTTGCGAGATATTATTTTTCATAGCTAAACTAAAAATATTCCCCATTTATATACTGTATTGAAAAAAAATTAATAATTATTTCTTAAATAAAAAGTTATAACGAATTCAAACCCCTTCGTTAAATTTGGGCCACTCTGTACACACTTTATACTAGTTTAAACAATTCTTATAAAAGGAGTTTGGGGGTTTACAACAAGTTTTGTGTTATCGCTCATTTCTATGTAAAATTTCCAATATAAACTTAATAGGATTTAAATCTGGACTTTGATGTAGTGATACAAACATATGTATGTGGAGTGTTATAAAGAGTGATCCAGAAAAAAACGTAGACTTGCTTGAAGTTAAATAAAACTTAAACCGTTCAATATAGAAATTTTAAAAAATACGTAAATTTATCTAAATATTGTACAAATTCATTTACCAATAAAATAATGGCATATTACTTGGTATTTATTAATTTATACGCTTATCACTGAAAACTATGACTAAAGATTTATAGTTTCTTCGGTTACCTTTTTGGACGAAGTGGCCCACTTACGCTTAAAATCTGTCCTGTGTTCTTTTATTGTGTTTTTACAAGAGGCCAATACCTATCCACAGGCCGAAGTTCTGTGGATTTGCCTACCGTGGCACAAAATTGACATTATTGTTTGAACACCACTCAAGGGGCTTTTTCCATAGTGGCATGATGACACATAGGGCCAGAAATATGAAGGCACTCTGTGTTGTTTTAAGAAAGGTTAAGCCCATTTTTGTAGGCACTGCGTTATATTTAATTCTGTGTTGATCTTGCCTGGAGTCTAACCACTGCATTCGATATCGAGTAAACCATCATATTTTTCTGCATACGATAGCCACTGACGTATCGAATGAAAAATTGAGAGACGAAATTTCCTTGGGTACTCGATATCGAATGCTATCATTTCAAATTAAGATACATTTTATTCGGTATCGAGTATCATGATACCAAAATAAAATATTTCGATCAATTCTGTGCCATTTTGACCAAACATCTTAAGCCATATTTAAACGTTGTTAATCATACGAATCAAAACGTATTAATAAAGTGGCCTCAGTACTACAACAATGCAACAAAAGAAAAAAAACATGCATTTTGTTGCTAGAATTGAGACGGCAAATGTCAAAATGTCTTATTAAAGCATTTTAATTTACAAAAAAAAAAAGACACTAAACGTCACACCACGAAGATTATCACTGTTAACAGCTGCGCTTGTGAGGTCACTTTATTAGTTCATGCTGATACAAATTTTCGTTCAAAAGACCTTTTTGTTTAAGTTTTTAACAACATTTTTTTTTTAATTTTTGTTAATTTCATTGTTTGATAAAAATTATTTCTTTCGCCGAGTTCTTTTTAAAAAACTTTTTTGCTTTTCTCGGCTTTTTTTTCTCTTACCAAAACCTGTTATACATTTTTTCTCTTTCTAGGACATGTTTTCTTTAAATGTTCAAATTGTTTCAAAAGTCATTAATAAACTTTTGAAAAAGTGTGATGATGAACCTTTAGATTTTTTGCAATTTTTTTTAAAATCCATATTACATTTTTTTGAAAGTTTTAATTATTTTTTGACCGAAATAATAGTTTAAAACGAATGATTTAGAAAAGATATTACCTGACATATTTTTAAAAGCTAACGTGATTTATAAATATAATAATTTGTTGGACTAATAGCCTTTTTACACTGACCAACATCTAACATCTTTCCATAAGAAATACGTAGCGCTAAAAAACCCACATTTTTCGAAATCTTTTCAAGATGATCTTATCTCATTTTATTCCATTCTACATCTTTCGAAAAAAAGTGGCAATAAGTTCTATTATTATTGTGGCATCGCTGACAAAAGGAAGTCTGTTTTGAAAGCAGTGTTACCATTTGTCAAGTTTTCTCTTTTATTGCAATGTTTTTTTGTTAAGTATTTTTTATATTTTTAAACAAATTGAACTTCAAATAAATTTTATTGTTTTATTTTTAAATTTTGGCACTTTTGTAGAAAAAAATAATGACATTTTTGTTTGATGGTAGATTTTAGATGTGAGCAATGTAAACGAGTGTTTAACATTTTCTACATCTTTGATGGTAGATGTTAGATGTTGATCAGTGTAAAAAGCCTATAAGGTCATTTCAATGGCTCGCTTCAGGACTCAAATCAGACGTGGTTGTAAAGATAAGACAGTGATATCGGTCAATACGGGTCACTTAGTGTTAGGAACTCTGTAGACCGTAGAATTTGTCATGATGAGGAGGAGGAGACGGTTTTTCACTTTCTCTTCCAATGCCCCGGTCTATGGAATATTGGGTTTAGGCAATTTGGGGGCCGGAATTGCCATGTCTGGACGATATATCTGTGGGACTTAATCGATCTGTCTGTTCTGCAGGAAGTCGGGGTGGGTCGAGGCTGCATCGACCTCTGGGGAATAGTATGGTAAATACTGTCGGACTCTTGTCACTGGCTAAGGGTATCACAAAGGAACCGCTGTAAGGACCCAAGTCAGCCGTCGTCGTGACGGCTGCCCATTGAACCTAACCTAACCTAAGGTTAAGTTTTGGCTGGAATAGTGCGTATAAGTTTTTTTTTAAGTTTATCTTAGTTTTAAACAACACTACACAACTTTTTTTAATATTTCAATTGATTAATTGGAATTACAATTGACGCTTTCTGAATAACAGTTGAATAATCTGAATTACAATTGGAAAAGGTGTAGTTATCCTAAGCAGTTTGGGGTTGAAATACATGAAATTCGATTCAGTAGGATTAGAGTTATGCTTGCTGAATTACAATTGACACATAAGGATTACAATTGGTCTTCTGAATTTGAATTACAATTGAAGCTGTCTGAATAACAACTGGAAAAGGTGTAGTAGTAACCGAGTACTAAAATAATCAGGTAGTCGCAGGAAAGGTCGACAACTACATAGACATCGAAGCGGCAAAAGTCAACAAAACGTGAAACGAAACTTAGCCAATTTTTTCTTGGCCTAAATACAAAAAATAAACAACTTAATTGTTTTTTTGGTCTTTGAGAAAGCAGCCAATTTAACTTATTTAACAATTTTATCAACAGATTTTACTCTAAAATTCATACTTTTACAACTTTATGTGTGAAATTTTTCATATTTCATCGAACAGAACTTTATTGAGAATAAAATATGATTATAGCGCCTGTCTTTTCTTTCCCCATCCCATTTTCAACAGAAGGGTAAGCAAAAAAAAAAAAAACAGAAAGAGAACAAAATTTGTAAATAGTAAAAATGTTTGTTACTTACATATAAATATATTTAGTTATTTTTCTTTTTTTAAAAGTTTAGTCTTTACTGGTTTTAAAGTGATGGCTCTCTTTAAATTTCGACACATGATGTGCAGCAATTTTATGTGGAATTGTATTTACACGCAGCAAATTCCCATTTAAAGCATTATTATAGTCTCTTATTAAAGACACTTCCTCTTCTGGAGGTTCTAAATATGCCTCAAGGCCACCGATTAACTAAAAACAAAACAAAAAAGTAAAAAATGTTAGGCAAACACACATACACCAACAAAGGCACGAAATCTAATTTAAATAAATAGTACAAAGACAAAGTCTACAGAACTGAAAACTTACCAAATTTTCGTTACAGTCGAGGAAGCGCAAAGCAGAAGCATAATCAGACCAAACACGTCTACGCCATTTATTATTGTATTTTTGTGCCAAAGGAATCATGACTAAAGAACTAAACAATTCATCGCCATAGCTGGCAGCTTGAAAGTGATCCACAAACAAGGCGTATAAGTTTTCAAATCGACACTTGCCTTTAAACCAAAAAGAAAAACAAATTGTAAATGGTTATAAAAAGGACATGGTTAGTTAGATAACGACTATTTGGGTACAATAAACAAAAGTGAAGGTACATATGTATGCCTAAAAGCACTTACTGTAGATGACAGCTAGAAAAGAAACTGCAGAGAAAATCTAAACAAAATTCTTTAAATAGAAATTAAAAATCCATTTTATTTTTGTATTGCTCTCAATTTCTATTCAAAGTGTGTAAGTGAACATTTAATGGATTAATATTTACCTTGATAAATCTCATCAAATTGAAACTTTACATTCTGAGATTGTGAGTAAAATTCCAGTATGTGTTGGCGAAATAACTCATGCATTTCCTTGTCCAGAAATTGTGAATCAGGTCCCATAAACGCTATCATCAAGTACATTAATTTTTCTGTTGGTGTAGCAATTTGTAATTTATCATTGGACTTTTCCAATTGCGTTACAAAATTTAAAGTCATTTCCAATATTTCACGTTCTTTTTTAATTTACATACAAATCACAAAATAAATATGAGTAAAGTAAAAAAAATTTTGAAAGAAAATATTTCGCATTACCCGAAAAATCAAGATGACTGACATGTTTTACGTTTTCCACATAATTTTGTAAAATAATTTTCAATTGAAAATATGGCCAGTCTGAAGGCAATAAAGGAATTTGACTAAATGGCAGCATTAATGTTAATTCGGTAGGAGCCTGAAGTAATTTATTATTTGTTGTACATGTACCTACTACAAATAGAAGTTTTTCTTACTTACCACCACAATGTAATGTGGGTATACCAATTCCAAGCAGGTTTTACGCCATTTATTCAAAGTTTCCGCTTCCACTTGAATGTAGCGGGTATTAAAGATGACCCTTTCAAATAGCTCTTCAATTTCGGGTATTTGCTCTGCTGTTAAACAGCAAAGATAGTTGTAAACTATTTGCAACATTTCCGAATTTTCGAAATACGTATGAAATCCTTCGAAACACAAAAGTTTAAAAATTAGCTTCATTTCCATTTTGCCAAAGAAGTTTGTGGCCAAATAGCGATTGCAACGTGTCGTTAAAGATCGCAAGAAACTTACTAACGGCTCGAGTATGGCTGGTTTGAGTAAAATGTTAAAAAGATGTTTTTGGTTTTTTGCCAACAATAACTCCATTAAGCGCCACAAAGTTGTTATAAAATAAACAGGGTAGGATTGAGCTATAACCAACTGGGGACCGTAGGAATTCATTATAACAGACCCCACATTTGGCAGGGGGTTGTGAGCTGTACGACGATCTACAGAATCAAGTAAGACTATTGAGGATGGACTACAAAAGAAAAGAAAATAAATGCTTAATTCAGTTCTTAAAATAACTCTGGTTTTAGCTTCTGTCATTTCTGTCAATGTCGACTTGCGAACTATATTTAAGTCCTTAACTAGTAAATGTTCATTATAAAAATGTATTTTTAAGTTCATTGTTTGCATAGCTGTAAGATGTGAATTAAAAAGGAAATTTTATTTTTAAAATTGGATTTTTAGTTAATATTTTTAGCTGAAAATCAGGAAAAAATTAACAAATTTTATATAAAAAAAAAAAAAAAAAAACTAATTCTAAATTGAATTATCTTTTTAAGTTAAATATACAATTTATTAATATTCATTGAAACATAATAAAATTGAATATATTTGAATGTAAAAAGCTTAAACAATAATTATTTTAATTTTATTAAAATGCAAAGAAATCCTGTACAAACAAAATAATTTTATTCAAACAAACTATAAACAATTTAAAAATATTTAAATTATAAATTATTGAATACATAATATTCAATAAAAAAAATCTAAAATGTTTTATTCTAAAAAATTTTTAAAAAATTGTTTAATTTTACTATTTTTAAACGAAATTTATTAAAATTACAAAACATTCTAGTCTTGAAGAACAATACAGGAGTTTGTTTTAAGAACTGTTTTTAAAATTAATAGTTGTTCAAAATTAAAAATTAAAGTTTCCAAAACGGAAGAGGGTTAAATTTTAAGACATTAAATCGAACTTTCGTGGCCTTTGAACGTTAGTTGTAAAATTTAAATTTCATAACACATAATGTACATTAAAGGTGTACTTATTTGTATGGCAAAATTTAAAAGTGTTTTGATTCCAGTTCGCCAGGCAGATTTTTGGTCCTTTATATTAAAAAATATATTATTTTTCTTCTTCGTTTTTGTTTTTCAAGTATATAAAAAGGATATTTTGCTATGTCGTCGCTTGAGAAATCTTCTTCACACGTACTCATTTCACTTGATCACAAAAATTTTAATTATCTATTATACAATATTATACTTTTTATTTAAAATATTGAAAAAAATTGACAATTTTCTTTAAAATAAATCAAAGTATTTATAATTTTTTTTTTAATAAAATTATTTGGAAGGTTTTTTGTTGAATAAAATTATTTGTAAATTTTTTAATGAATATTGAAAAAAACGAATATTTTTAATTAAATCAAATCAAAGAAAAATATTTAAGTAGATTTTTTACAAAAAATGTTGTTAATTTGTATATTAAATAACAAAATTTCTTATACCTTATGGTGTTTTCTTTTCTACAAAAAAATGTGCCTTCTTTTTAAAAAAAAATTCAAAATGGTGTCTTTTTCTTAAAAATTTTGCTCCCGAAAAGGGTGGCTTGTTTTATTCTAAAAAACTCGTGCTTTTTGGGAGCAAAATTTTTAAGAAACAGACACCAAATTGCATTTTTTAAAAAAAAAATGGCACATTTTTTTGTAGAAAAGAAAACACCATTAATCTTAGTCGAATAATATAAAAATAAATTAGATTTATTATAATTCATGGAGGTGAAATATGATTAAACTTGGCCAACAACCAAATAAAACAAAATTTTTAGGTTATTAACGATATCAAATGATTTTTGTCAATTCGTATTCTTCATAATCTGATAAAATTAAAAATTTATTTAGTTTTAACAAATATTTGTAATAAAAATATTCGTAAAACGCAGCTATGATTGTTTGTATGAACACACGTATAAAACTTACCCTATTGTTATTAAAAAATTTATAAAACTTTCTGATTTTACAAATTCGTCGAGATACTTGTTAATAAAATTGTCGAAACGCGCCGTATCAGAATAACGAATGCACCATGCAACACAATTCAGACACGAACTCAATAAAGTCGCTTGTGAAAACTGAAAATTAAAGTGAAAATTAATTTTTAATTAGTTGTTTGATTTTTGAGATGTTAATTACAATTATTAAGAAATAGGAGTAATTAAAAAATAAACAAAAACATTGTATAGCATAAAAGAAATTGGGGTTTTTTACCTCTTTCACACCATTTCGCATGGCCTTATAAAACCAATTGCAACAGCAGTCATGCAATATATCACCTAATAATGCAGTTACTTCTGAGCCCGCTGGACTACTAATACTGCTTATCGTTGTAAGTAATGAAGCTGCGTGTTGGCGTATCAAAAATGGCCCGCCCTCTTCATAAATGACATGATTATAGTGCCAATCTAGCATATAACGAAAGGCGGATAAAAACTTTCTAAAACAAACAAGCAGAGTTTAAATCAAATGGGGAAAACAAAACTAAATTATATTCTGGAAATATTTAGAATTGCTAAATCATTTTAGAGAATAATCAAATAATATAAAAGTAAGCTTGGGGAAAAACTAACAGTTATAACGGCTTTTGATATTTTGATTATTATTGTGCGGATAAATTTTAACTCTACTTTTTAATAAAATAAAAAAAATGAAACCTTGGATTATTGTTACAATACTTATAGTATTTGCCAGTATGGTTATAAACGATGCAGTGAGTGTTAAAGATTAAGTAAATAGTGCAAATATTTATTTAAGAAACAAAAAATATGTATCGAACTTGAATTTTATTAGAAATAACTCTTAAAAAATATTTAACGTTTGCAGTTGTTTCAAAATTACAGAAATATTTTAATCTAACAGCCATATTCTGGAAACCGAAAAATACTTTGTTGTACACACATCATACTTGAGATACCGATTTCTATTGGACTCGATCTCAATTTTAATCTTTCTCGCTTTCCAGAAAATGGCCGTAAAATAAAAAAAACTTTATATGATTTAAAAAAACATTCCAAGTATTAAATATTTTTGGAAATTAACAAATGTTTTTTGTTTCTTAAATCATAACGTATTGTGTCAATTTAGTGTTTTTTGATAAAATCGGTTTTTAATATAAAACTAGTGTAATTAAATGAGCTGTTATAAAACAATTTATTCATTTATTAGGATATTTATGGGTTTGCGTTTGAGTGATGTTTTAATTAATGTAGTCTCTTTAAATTTTATTATAAAAAAAATTAAACATTATTTTAGCTCCAAATGGACTTATATCACTTTCAATAGTGGCATAAAGATAAGAGCAAACATAAGTCCATAATTTTATAGGCATAAAGCTAAACTTTAAAGGATATTTATGTGTAGTTTATAGAACACGACCGCAAAACTCATCCGTTCAACTTACATTTAAAACAAAAACAAAATTTCGAAATTAAATAAACGGACGAGTTTTGCGTTCGTGTTCAATAAACCACACATTAATGTTAAAAATGCACGATCAACCAAGTTTATTAGGAGTTAATTTCAGTTTTATTAAAACTTTAATGCCAAGATAACCCAACATAAAATAAAAGAATTAAATATTTAATTTGTTTCTCATTTACAGTTAGCGTAGTGAAGTATTTATCACAAATAGGTGGACTGTAAGGCAGTAAACTCATCATATCATTGTTCATATTTCTTTTTTGTTACAGGTCTTGTAGTTTTATACACTGAAATAGTAATTTTGCTGAGGTTTTTAGGTCGTCCTTTTTTAAATAAAAAATTATTTTTAATTAAAGCATTTTCTTTTCATTAATTTTTTTTTTACACCTCATCCAAGATATTTTTAGAAAATTTTTAATTTCGCCCGCCCGTATTTATTTCTCTATTTGGTATTGCCTCGTCCAGAGATTTAGTTGAGACAAAATTATCTCTTTTTATTTCATACAAAATGAAGAATTTTTGTTTGGCAAGTCTTTATTAACTGCCTGTTTTTAGATAATGAAAACAAGTATGTGAGTGAGAAATTATATTGAAAACAACAATAAAAAACGACAATTTGTTTTTGTTTTCAATATAATTTCTCACTCACTCACTTGTTTACGTTTTCTAAAAACAGGCAGTAAATTATAATAGTCTGGAGCAGCATATGATTGAGCCTTTTCTTTAATGCTTTTTAACAAATTTAAGAAATGAATTACCCGACAGTAAACAATTTGTGGTCAATAACGTTTATGTTATCATAATCTGATTGAACAGCACTTAACTACATCAGCGCGAAGTTAATATTTCGGGTTTGTTCAAGGCCATATAGGCCTTGCGTTGTTATATTCTGAATTTGCTTTTGGCAGCAAGGTGCTATTTCTTCTGCTCTTCTAAATGCTACAGGTTCTTTCTCTGTTTTTGTTTATAAAAATTTTAATATTGTCATTTAGAAACATTTTTTTTACTGCCTAAATTTCTGTAAAATAAAGTTAAAAAATTGTTGTCTTATTTTAAATCATAATTTTCCTATTGATATTTATTTTTAGCTGGAAATACCCGAACACCTTAGAAAGCAAGCGAAAAAATTACACAAACGCTGTCAAAATCTAACAGATACACCTGATGGTAACTAACAGTCTCCCGCTTCTAATTTTTATTTTGTTGCTTTAATCTAAAATACTGATTAAATAACATGATGTTCAATTCATTTTACAGATATTATTAGAGAAAGTTTGAAGGGAGTTTTGCCAAAAAACAAAAATTTCGAATGTTACATACAGTGTCTATTTGATACAATAGGAATAGTAAGATAAAATACTATAAGATAAAACGATAATAATTTAATAAAAAAAATTTAATTAGATGGATGAAAGCAATTCAATACGTTTAGATTATTTAATACAGGTATTGCCAGAAGAATTACATCCAACAATAACAACGTTATCTGAAATATGTGGCACGAAAGGTAATATTTTTCCATTACATTTTAATTTAGCTACTTTAATAATTTCTCTTTTTGCAGAGGGAAATGACAAATGTAATATTGCCTACAATACTTTGCAGTGTTATGTTGAAAATAATCCGCTCATGATAAAACAGAATTTGGAATTTCTGTTTGATTAAATGTATATGATTTTGCAAGATTTACCTGTAAAGTGAATTATTTTCCACTCGCAATAGAAATAAACATTTTAAAATTCGCAATGATTCAATTTGAACTTTAATAAGTCTTCCCTGTAAAAAAGATAATAAACGTTTAAATGTTTTATTGTTATAAAAAAAACTGGTTGCTTTACCTTTATATCTTCCTTATTAAAAAGATAGTTTTCCAATATATCCACTAGTTTGAGATTGATTAATTTGACAGCAAAACTTAAATTACATGAAACTAAAATGCGTAATAATTTTAAACATAAATACTGAGGATAATAGTAAAACGGTGGAGTTTCCAGAGAAGTATCTGTAAAAAAATTATATTAATTAGAATCGAAATACTTTATTGTTAAAGTGATATGGTCTAAGATAACTTACCTACTTTTTCTAAGCCTGGTAGGAAATTTTCAAATAAACATTTTATTAAACTATTATTATTGACAATTTGCATCGCCACTTCTTTGCCGGACCGAGCCAAACGTATCAATATTTTTAGGCAAGAAGAAGTTGTGCTATTGTCGGGCTTTACGCAATTTAGTATGAAACTTAAGAGAAATTAATGTAAGCACATATAAAATAAAAGTAAAAAAGAAGATGTTGTTACTTACTAGATTCTTTGTAAAATATTTGTTCTTAAAAAACAATCTATTAGATCTGTTTCTGCCAACTGAAAATCACTCATTGATGTTTTACTTTCCTCCTCATTTTCCTCTATTTTGGCCCTGATATTAGCCCCTTTAAGATTAACTTTCAATTGCTGTAAATGTTTTTGTAAATTGTCTATTGAATCGGGATCATCGTTATCAATGTTGGCATTTAAGACTTCTAGGCAAGGTTGCCAATGACAACCAGGGTTTTCATAAGTAAAATCAAGTAGAGTCTTTAAAGAATAAAAAGTAGTATAACCCAAATTTAAAGGGAAATAACAGTAAAACCTACTTCGTCGGTTTCATTGTAAAAAAGATAAGCTAAAGCCTTTCCTACAACCTCCAGCATAGCGGGTGTATTGTCATCAAAACCAAATCTTAGTAAAAAGAATATCTTCGTTATAGGTAAATCCAATACTTGATCGTAAAATCCCTGTTGATAAATATTCAAAATACCAGCGATAGCGTTAAAGGCTGTAACACGCTGTTGCATAACATTCGAACGGGCCAGGCGAAATAGTTCCTGCAACGTATAACCCGGGCGATGAGGTTCATCACCATGTAAATAAAGTTCACGATCGTCTATTTCACTTTCGGATTTATTCTTAACGTCTGTCAAGGAATACGGTAAAAGCACACCTTTCCAATCGAAACGTGCTTCAAATTTTTCTCCTGGTTTCAAATTACTAGCCTGCAGCGGTATATCACGCATCCAGTCGAGTTTATCCTTTTCAACAACATCAAAATGTATCCATTTTTCGGCTGATGATCGTTCTATTAGTTTAACGGCGGGATTCGAAGGCTGTAATTCTTTTAATGGATCATCTTTGCTCTCCAATTCATCGGAAGAAATATCCATAACATCTGGTGATTTCGTCTGAGTAGAAATTTTCATCATTCCTTTCGATTTCTCTTTTCTCTTATTTGCCAATAATGCTACAATGGCAGGATCTAAAAAAAATAAATTTCCATGTACATATTTTCAAATGATTTAAATTGCTAAAAAAAAATAAAAAAATAAATTGAACCAGGACTTAGTTTCCCAAAATTAAAAACACTTGTTTTATTGACTAGGAACGTTTATTGTACATTTAGGGGTAAAAACGGGTAAATTCGATAACCTTATATCTCCAAAACTAAAAGAGATACAAAAAAAACTGTCTGCTTATGTTCTTTTGAAAAATATGCGGACAGGTGTCTGGCACTTTTTTGAAACTCGGCTATTTTAGGGAGAAAACAGATAAAAACCTGAATTATGGGCTGCCACTGCAATACCGAAATTTTTGATACTTTAATGGGGAAAAAAATAGTACCCAAAAACGGAAATACGGAAAATTTTATATTTTTCTTTAGCTTTTTGGTTCTACAACTGGTATTTTTTTAATAAACTTGGCACGAAGGAAAAGGAGACGCTATAAAAGTAGCGGGTGAAATGCTAGTACATATATAAAATTGTAACGTTACTGACTGATTCATCAACACACAGCCTAAACGCTTGAAGCTAAAAACTTGAAATTTGGACTCCAAATCGATCCACTAAGATGGATTTTTGGAAATTCGAATGTTTAGGGGGTAAAAAAAGTAAAAACGGAAAATTTCGGTAACCTTATATCTCCAAAACTAAAAGAGATACAAAAAAATTTAATACTTATTTTTGTTCTTTAGCAAACAAGCGGACAGGTGTCTGGTACTTTTTTGAAATTCGTTCCTTTTAGGAAGTAAACGAGTAAAACCTGAATTGTGGTACTTTTTTGACACCTTATCTATCTTTTGAACCAATAAACATAAAAACAAAGTTAATACCACATTCGAAACTTATCAAAAAAAATACGAATTTGGTACTTTTTCGATATTCGAACATTAAAGGGGTTAAAATCGTTGCTATTTTTGGTACTTTTTTACAAAACATTTTTCTCCATTCAGTCGGTTGATAATTTAAATGTCGTATGTGGATTTTTTGCGTTTTTGAGTTAATATCGATTCCTTAGGTTTTCCGACCTGATCTTTCATTTGGCGTAATCAGTTTTTCAATACCTCATACGGTTTTCGAGATATGGAGTGTTGAGTTTGTCGTATGTTATATTTGCTGAAGCAATTTTTAAATTAAAATACGACATTAACTTCCAAACGCCACATACGAAAAATTTCCATATAAAACGACCAAAAAATTGATTTATTATTTAAATGTCGTATGTGGATTTTTATAAGAGTTCAAACTTCAAACTCAATTTACTCGAAACTATCGAAATCCATATACGACAATTAAATTATGGGCTGCCACTGCAATACTGAAATTTTTGATACTTTAATGGGGGCAAAAATAGCACCCAAAAAAGAAAATATGGAAAATTTTATATTTTTCTTTAGCTACAACTGGTAGTTTTTGATAAACTTTGGCATAAACATTGCTGCGATAGAGTCATAACTCAAATTTGAGTTGTAAGACATTTTTACACAATACAAAGAAACGGTATAGAAAGCGGCCCTATATTCCACTGGGAATCAAAGACATAAGCTCAAAAATTTTGTTTTTTTGTGTAGTCACTCTATTGCAGCAAAGTCGCGATATATAAATAGTAATGTATAAAATAACAGAATTAAACATACCTATTGATTCCAATAAAATTTTTTGCTCTGCCAGTATTTCCTTTTCCTTCAATTGGCACAATATATGTAAATTTTCTTTATGAACTTCTTCTGCGGTTTTAAAATCCTCGACTATAACACTTTTCTCACCATAAAAGGAGCTTAAATCCGAATTATTATCTACAACTTTGGGTTCATCGTATTCCATTGGTTCAACATGTTTTAATTCATTTTCCAATCCTTGAGCAAATAAACTTTTGCCACTCGATGTTTGATTTGTGGCAATATTAATGTTTATTTTTCTAATTTTTGGGAAAGCAGCTGCTTCCTTTACTTCCGTAGCAACAAATGCTTTCGGTTGTCGCACATTATTTTCCACAATGTCCCCCATAATAATGTCAGTTATGGTTTTATCCTCATTTTTGTCGCCCAAAATCTTGTAATGAATTTCATCATAGATTATTTTGTTTTTCTCAGATTTTAAAGTAGCATTAATTGCCGATTGATTTTGTTGCCGTAATTGCGCAAATAGTGATTTTTTAGGTTCTGTTAAAAACAATTTTTAAAAAATTGTACAAACGTTATACACAAGAATGTACCAAAAAAAACTCACTTTTATCCATTTTTACAATTTGCGCCGCTGGTTGGATATTGGGATTTTTGGTCCTTTCCGATAAAAACTTCTCCTGCATACGCAAAATATCCTCCTCGGTTTCGCCTGGTTTAGGTCTATTCATCATTTTTGTTGAAAATTAGTTTATTGATTCAATTTAAATGATATAAATATTCTTTTTCCAAAGCACAGACAAAAGTTACAAAGCAATAAACAACATGCCCGGTGAATTCACAATGAAACTACAGCTGTTAAATAGTCATTCACAATAAAGAATTTCTATATTTGCTTTCTCTGTTGAAAGTGGTCAACACTTGTCTTAATTCAAGGCGAATTCAAATACAGGTAGTTTAATTTTACGGTTTTTTTTAAACTTATAAATATTTATAAAACTTGTGAAAACCATAGTATAATACGTATTTGTATAATAGTTATTACATCATGGTAAAAACTATTAATGGAATGTTTGAATTATTCCTTTTCTATAAATTATTTTAAACATTTTTTTCAAATTATCTTTTTCGGGTCAAATTTAAATTTATAAAGCTTTCTTGCAATAGTCTTATTCCTTAAATATTACATATACTTTTTTTACGCTACCCTAATATCTTGTATATTAAAAAAAAAAATTGTAAGGGACTCACTGCCTGTTTAGAACACGGGCGAAAACTCGATCTTTTTACTTTACATATAAAACCAAAACAAGAAAAATGTTTACTGTTAAAGTAAGGATCAAGAAGAGTAGAGTATGTTGTCAATGGTTTAAAGATCGTATAGTTTTTTTTTGTAAAATTAATTAAGTTTACTATTAACTATGTATTAACATTTCAAATTTCAAATTTCTTAACAAAAATTAGATTAGTATGAAACAGGTATGTGATGGAAAACGATTTGGAAAACAAAACAATTTGAAATCGATAATGTCGTTTTCAGTAACTTTAAATATTGATTTCTAGTACATTTTCCCGTTTTTCCTGTCTAGAATCTTTTAGATTTTATATTATACTAGCATTTAACCCGCTACTTCGTTAGCGTCTCCTATTTCTTCTTGGGCATATTTTTATGACAAAGTTTATTAAAAAATACCAGTTGTAGAACCCGTATTTCCTTTTTTCGGTACTATTTTCCCCCTATTAAAGTATCAAAAATTTCAGTATTGCAGTGGCATCCCATAATTTAGCACGAATATGTCAATGAATGGAGAAAAATGTTTTGTTAAAAAAAGTACCAAAAATAGTTACGATTTTTACCCCTTAAATGTTCGAATTTCCAAAAAGTACCAAGTACGGATTCGTATTTTTTTTATAAGTTTCGAATGTGGTATAAACTTTATTTCTAGGTTTATTGGTTCAAAAGATGGGGTGACAAAAAATTACCAAAATTCTGGTTTTCACCGTTTTCTCCCCAAACTAGCCGAATTTCAAAAAAGTACTAGACACGTGTCCGCTTATTTTTCTAAAGAGCAACGATGAGTACTACAGGTTTTTGGGATCTTTTTTAGTTTTGGAGATATAAGGTTACCGAATTTTCGCGTTTTTACCCTTTTTACCCCCTAAATTTTCGAATTTCCAAAAATCCCGTTTAAGTAGTTCGATTTAGGGAGTGACCAATCTCTGGTCCAAATTTCAGGTTTTTAGCTTCAGGCTGTGCGATGATGAATCAGTCAGTAACGTTACAATTTTGTACTTGTAGATAAACTAATTGTATTTTGATAAAAAAAAAATAAGACTATCAATTCAAAAATAGGCTAGAATTGAAACTAACTGCCTGTTTAACGATTTCGAACGTCAAAGTTCGCATAGAAAATTATACTTAAAACAAAAACAAAATTAATTTTCTATGCGGACGTTTACGTTCGAAATCGATGAACAGCCTGTAAAAATTACTCAAATACTTTTTGAGTTTTTTCAATGCCCATAGCGACCTGGACTATACATCAATAACTTTTTGAAAAGCAATTTTCCTCAATTAAAGGTCTTATTTTAATAAAAAAAAATGTTTTTCTACTTCTTGGGACTATTAAATATACATACATAACAGTGGGCAGTAGATACAAATTGTGGGCCTTGCATTTAAAAAAACTTATATTTATTATAATCAAAACTTAACAAAAACTTCCATTCATGAAATAAAAGGTAACAGAAACTATTTTTTTTATACCCACGACTACAATTAGTTGTGAAGAGGGTATATTAAGTTCGTCATTCCGTGTGAAACTTTTTTATTATTCATCTCAGACCCCATAAAGTATATATATTCTGGGTCCTTGAGTTATTCTAAGTCGATTTATCCATGTCAGGTCATTTGATTCCATAGGTAGGAAAGTTGTTGCCTATGCGGACGACATAGTTCATGGTCAGGGGAAAATTTCTGTCCACGATCGGGGAAATTAGGCAGGTGATGCTAGGCGAACTCTCGGCATGGGCAGGGGGCTGTGTGTTAACCCTGTGAAGACGGAACTGGTACTATTTACCAGAAGGTACAGGGTAGAGAGATTTAGGGGGCCAGTGTTAGATGGCGTCGAGTTACCTCTATCGGACGGCGCAAAGTATCTGGGTAACTTTCTGGACTGCAAACTGTTTTGGAAGAGAAATACTCAGGAGAGGATGAGAAGGGAACTCAATGCCTACTACACATGCAGGAACTCCATCGGTAAGAACTGGGGTCTGAGGCCGGATATGGTAAACTGGATTTACACTGTTTGGTGGGGTGCATTGAAAGTGGATAGCTATAGGAAGATGCTCAGCAAGGTTCAATGGAGTGCTTATCTTGGCATCACGGGCGCGAGAAGAAGCACTTCACAGGCAGCGCTGGACATCCTACTATATCTGTCCCCTATTGAGCATTATTTGGGAAGCGTGGCTAGGAACTTACTTAGACCATACGAGTCTTCCTTAGTTAGACCTAGGCGGGATGATCACACGAGGATTTTGTAAGAAGTGGGTCTGCTTGATCAGGGTATTATTTCTGATCATAGAACTATGACCCTGGACTTCAGTGTAACACCACCAGTGGAGTTCCCGGATAGGGAAATCTGGCGTGGGTCCAATGGACTGTTTGAGGGGTGGGCAGTATTTACGGATGGATCCAAGATGGAAACTGGCACTGGTGCCGGTGTATATATCGCGGACACCGAGGTAAAAAGGTCATTCAGACTCCCTGATGAGTGCAGTGTCTTCCAGGCTGAGATCCTAGCGATCTGGACGGCGACGGAGGTGATACTGGATCGCATCGTGGGCGGTTCTGTGGTGACAATTTACGTCGACAGTCAGGCGGTTCGAATCTGGACTTAGTGGTAAGGGACAGGAGGGTAAAGCCTCCCCTATGTTACTACTATGGTGTGATACGGGAGAAATTCCGTGATGACATTAACCGGTCGTAGAGGGACGGAATTTATTGCAGGGTGTCTAGGGCACTATGGTGCAGATTGGACGTGTTCTACTGGGATTGGACAGGGGTGGTCTTAGGACGCTTATAGAGTTATTGAGGGGTCACTGTCACGTTGGGGCTTTTAAGGGCAGATGGGACAACACCATACCGGACTTCTGCAGATTGTGCGAGGATTCAGAGGAGCTGGAGACGATCGAGTATGTAATGTGCCATTGTCCTAGGATGCAGGGTCTCAGACGGAAGTGGCTAGGAGATAGGTTTTAACGACGAACTGGGGTGCATCGCTGGATGTAATCCGGCTGATCTACTGGGGCTTGTCATCGAAATAGTGCGGCTGCCTTTGTTGAGCGGACAGTAGAGAGGGAATTTGTTCTTCGTAGTACCTACTAACTTTCTTATTTTCTGGACTCTATCCACCTCATACTTCTTTTCTTAACCTTTCTCTTTTTCTATTTTTTTTATTTATTTTTCTATATGTTGAAGGGATTCACAATGAACCGTACTGGTCTCCGAGTGGAAGTGTGCCCTTGGGCACATAACATATCTAAACCTAACCTAACCTAGCCATGTCCGTCTGTCTATCCGTCTGTTGAACGCTCACGCTCACTTTCGAACAACTCAAAAGAAATGAACAAACTTGGTGCCAAATTGCTTGTAGTTATCCTAAGCAGTTTGGGATTAAAATTCAGCAAAATCGGTGCAGTAGGACCAGAGCTATGAATCAAAATGAGGAACCACCACCTAAAAAATGATGATTTTGTTACAAAAAATAACATACAAAATGGTGAAACAAGGCACGGAATGAAATAAGATTTCGCAAAAATTCGTTTTATTCGACTGTGAAATTTCGTGAAGATCGGTCCATAATTTACTTTAGGCCCCATATAAACACTACTCCCGGAAACAGTTTATTACGCCTAAAACCGTAAAAAATAATGCTATCATAACAGAAATTGGTACGTCACAGTTTTAAAGGACTAGAAATGACGCTGTGAAATTTCGTGATGATCTGTCCATAATTTACCCCAGGCCTCAAATAAACCCTTCTCGCGGAAAACAGTTTAGTACGCCTAAAGCCGTAATAAATAATGCTATCAAAATAATATTAAATACTTCACTACTCACACTAATAAATTTGGTGATGCTCGGTCCATGATTTACTATAGGCCCCATATAAAGCCCACTGAGCTGTCGGTGGAGGGTATCAAATATTCGGCAGAGCCGAATATAGCAATCTAACTTGTTTTAATTTAAGGCGCTTTACCCAAAGAAAAATAAAGAATTTTCCATATTTTATCGTCATCTTGTTGTAATGAATTATCAATTAAATAAAACCATTAAATTTTAAAGATCGATTTCATTTCACTTATAACCTCTCTTTGAAGTCTTTGAAGGAACTGAGCATAATCTGTAACAATTAGGATATCATGAAATAATTTGAAAATATGCTTTTTTCCAATAAAATAAACTTGGGCACACCAGAAAAAAGTTATGTTGTGAGCTTCATATAACAGGTATTTGTGCTGAACATTATCTAGATACACCAAATATATGAGATATTTTGTCTTAAAGGAATGAAAGAAAAGGTCGCTAAATTTTAAATTATATTAACATTTAAAATGATAAAATACCTTGAATATTTAAGGGATTGATATTTGAATGGAAGCTGTATGTTTAAATCTGTGCAAAATTAAATTTAAATACGAACCTGATTAAATAGTTTATGGACATAAAGAATGAAGTTTGCATGGGGACTATAGACCTATTCTCACAATTTACATAAGTTTCGTTCTTATGGCAATTTAAACGTATTAACCAAATTGTATCAAATTATCTTAAAACTGCTACTTTTACTTTCCGTACAAGGTTAACATGGGCAAACAACCAGCCAGAAGGACAGTATCAGTAAAAATTTATAAAATTGCTTCTTTCTTAAGTTTTGCATATATGTATGTACATGTATGAAATTCAAATTTTCAAATTCAAATTCTTTATTGAGACTTTTAAAGACCTATCACAAAAGCAGCTATACATATTACAGTTAACAAAAAAACGACTAAACTTAAAACTATAATGTATTATTTTAATAAACAATAAAGAAATTATTTCATTGAATAACGCTACATGCTTATTTTAAAAGACGGAAAAGTACATGTATGAAACTTAACAGTTTATCTTCAACGAAAACTTGCTTTGGCTTATAATTTTAGAGTGAAAATTAAATGTAGATAGTGTAATTAAAGTAACAGATTTTCGCATTTCACTGGTTGCTTAGGCCAGATCGTCAGAAAACTACATCCAAAGAGCTTAGAAAAACTAAAGATATTACACAAATAAATAAAACTGTTAAGCGAATAAGAATTATAATTTCTAGTAACAATATCAATTTTTATTTGAAAATAACTTTAGTTTTTCTAAAATCTTTGGATGAAGCTTCCTGATGATCTGGCCTAAGCAGCCAGTGAAATGCGCATAGGAATAGCTTATCCCATCAACAGGGTTTAAAATGCTATCGCCATATTAGCAAAAGCAGCCAAATTTTGCCTTTTTCCTAATTAAAAAAAAAATCCAAAATAAAAATGCGGCAAGTTCCACTGCTAAAAAAGTCCACACTTTTCAAAAGAATCGTACTTCAAAATCGTTTAAGATACACTCACAATATTCTGTACGTAAAATTAACTGAAATTGTTATATAAAATAAATGAAAGTTCAATTAAAAACCGGTCTACCTATTTTTCATTTATTTTTAACAAAAAGTTCATTTAATTTTTACTGTCAAAAATTCAACACCATATTCCGCAAAACCAAATAAATATTCAGTTATTTTGTAAAATTTTATTGTCAAAAATTCAACACCATATTCAGTAAAAACGATTAAATATTCAGTTATTTATTAAAATTTTACTGTAAATTTTTTACTGTCAAATTGACCCCATATTCAGTAAAAACAATTAAATATTCAGTTATTTTATTAAATTTTCGTTTACTCCACAAAAGAGCCGAATTTCTAAAAATACCAGACAGACACCTATCCGCTTGTTTTTCTTAAAGCGAGAGAGGGAGAATATTTTTATTTACTTACCCAGTTACACACGTTTGTTTTACTTTTGTTGTACTGACCACGTTGTTTACAGAAGAACTCTCAATTATAAGACACCAGCAGCATGACCGATATGGCTTCGCAATTATTTTACTTTTAAAATTTGATGTATTTAACTAAATTATTTTAACAAATAGAAAATGGGTATTGCTTACACAAAACAAGAAATTCATTTTTTATAGATAAGTAAAAATGAATTTTTGGTAGTAAAATTATATAAAATAACTGAATATTTAATTGTTTTTACTGAATATGGTGTTGAATTTTTGACAGTAAAATTTTATAAAATAACTGCATATTTATTTGTTTTTACGGAATATGTAGTTAATTTTTTGACAGTTAATTTATAAAAGATAACTGAATATTGATTTGTTTTTACGGAATTCGCGGTTGAATTTTTGACAGTAAAAATTAAATGAACTTTTCGTTGCTTTAAATTACATTTTTATTTACTTTAACATAAAGAAGAATTTAAATCAATCAACGGACAATATTAACTGCAACTGAAAATCCGTATTAATATGCACTTAGTTTTTTGAATAACTGTTAGAATCAGTTAAAAATAAAATTGCTTGGAATTTTAAATGTTTATTTATTTAAAAATGACTGAACGGAATATTTCTTAAATAAACTACAGTCCGTTACTGTAATAATATTGTGAGTGTATGTACATTTCACATATTAAAATTGTGTTCTTGTGTAGTCAGTCAGACGTGTCACATAAAACAATTCAGATCGAAAGTGATTTCAAATCTTGCTTCACATAAAACGAAATCACTTCTGATCGAAATTGATTTCTGTGACAAGCCTAAATGTATGGTTAGTATTTCCTGATCGGTGACGACTGTTTCTTTTAAGTTTCTCAAAGTAACTACAAGTTATGGCTCAGTTAGCCGGGAGTAACAGTAACGTTGCAAATCAGTTGATTCGTTTTGTTGTATGTAAAGCAATTAGTACGATTATAGTTAGCAGTAAGATGTTACGTCTCAATCTGTAAGAAATAGATTGGTCTTACTTTTTTACGGTAAGGTTACTGTTACCATTCCCTAATGAAAAGCTCTAAAACGGATAAATATATTGTTTCTGCCTTCATTTGTCGCAAAAGAAAAACCATGAAATTGCATATTTACGGTTTCTTTAATCATAAGTTTGGATGTATGAGAACGTTTTTGTAAGTAGGATATGACATCTCAACAAAAATCACAACAGATAAAAATTAAGACAGAAACCCCCATTGTTTTTTATTGCTATATCTTTAGATTTAGCTGATACATGTTAAAATTCCTATGTCTTAACTTTTTTTCATACTTCAAAGTAAAGGTAGGTATCTTCTTAATAAATACGTTTAATGACCTCTCTGGGGTATTTAAAAGTATTCGTTTAATTATCTCAATGAGGTAGTTAAGCGTATTCATTTAAATGCTTACCCCACATAATTACCCAAAAATATTGGCATTTTTGGCGAGGTAGTTATCCGTGGAATACTGTATACCAAAAACGTGAATTTTTTAGTCATGAGAAAATGTGTTTTTTTTTAAGAAAATTTTACTAAATATGAACCAAATAAGTTAGAATCATGAAACTATTTTTGGATTTTTGAATTTCTTGTTTTAAGAAACGGAATTGATTACGTTATAAAATAAACTTCTTTCCGTGTACGAACTTTTCTTGTAAAACAAAATAAAAAACTTTATTATGTATTCAAATCGATTCATTAATCAAATTTTTAATTATTCACACTTCCCTAATTATTTTATTACTGCCTAGTTCCGATGTGCGAAAGAATTCATTAAATTACATTAAAAACAAAAACAAATTCTAAAAACTACATTAAAAACAAAGTAATTAGAATTTGTTTTTGTTTTAAATGTAATTGTTCGAAAGAAAGAATTCGTTCGCACATCGGAATAAACTATTAATGTTTTATTTTCAATTAATTGTTTATAATTATTTTATTTTAACAGGTTTTCATTTTACTAGTGAAGCTAAACACTTTGTCAGCGCATTTTGCGCAATTATTGTGTCCTTATGTGGTAGGACAGCAATTTGGAAGAACATTTCAATGCCTTCTTTAAACATTTCAATAGCCTGTTCTACATTTTGATTATGCATAGCTTGGGCCGCTTCACGGTATAATTCTTCAATTTGGATCATTTTTGACACACTCTCCTTTAAAGAAACATTTTTACGACAACGTACACATCTGACATCTTTGCTAAGATCTTTTGGAAATTGCAAAACATTATTACAATTTGGAGAAACGCACCTGTAAAGTAAACAAAAATAATTTGAATTTTTCATTTGATTTTTAACTGTTAACACAAACTTACCAAAATCTTACTTGTTTATCCAACTTTTGCAAGGTTGGCCAATTTTCTTGGCAAGCCATACAATTGCAACTGAACAAGTAACGTCCTCTCAAAGCACGTTGTCTTTCTTTTAAATTGACTTTAGTAAAAACAGGGCCATAGTTTTCGGCCACAATTTCATTGGGACGATGCGGCTTTGTAGCAGCCAATATAAGTTTCTTTCCAGCAAAATATCTTGCAACAGTTGGCCAACACTCGTGATTAAAGTAGGCTGCTGTGCCATAAAGACCAGCACCTACATACACTACTCGAGATCCCTCAAATAAATGCTGATCTGTTGTATGAGTTTGATAAATTTCGTGTGCATTATACTGTAGAACTTCCAGCAATCCTAAAAGGGCTGTACCAACTTGCAACTCAACTGCTGTAGGGTTAACGCCTTCAGTTTTACGCCTGCCAAAATACTGTGCCTTCTGTAAACATCTCAACAAAAAGGCTGACATTAAAGATCTTTGCAGTAAATCATCGGCTTGTCTGGCATCTTCATGAGTGCACAAATTTTGATACAACAAGTTGGCTGTGTTGAGAGCGCTTTCCAAATTTGGCGATTGAGTAAATACCCGCAAAGCAATATAACACAAAATAGACATGCCTGAGCCTAAAAAATATATGTATGCATATGTATGTATGTAGTATCTACACCTGTCAAAAAAAACAAAAACAAAAATTATACTCACCCATAAACAAATCCATGTATTCACATTCAAAACGATGATAAGTATCACAGGCTTCTCCCATGCACTGGGCTGAACAAAAAGCAATGCCCGAGCAATGTAAACAAGGAACAGGTGTTACTAATCTTAAAATAAGATCTCAATTACAAAAAGATCCTCTAAAATATACAAACTATGTACTTACTTTTCAAAACAATGATGGCAATTGCTGCCAAAGAATGCCGGCAAAAGACAAGCGGCCACTGGATTCTCACTCACAACTACATCGCCTGTTTTTACGACATCATTGGCCACCACAAAGCGGCCTTTATCTTTAGTTTCTACAAGCTTAACCAATTTAGAGGCACCACTTAAACACTCATTTTCGCCATGTGTTAAGGAGGGCACTATTTTACAACATTCTTTCTTGAGTACTTTTATAAAAGGCAACTCCTTACGGCAGCCATCAATTAGAGCATTACCACCACCTGCAAAGTTTTCAGCAATTTTCAAAGATATTTCAGCTTTAGCCAATTCACCCATACCTATACAATGTATACAATGAATAGAAATCACTTTTACACACATACAATAAAAATTTACACAATTTTAACGTAATTACAAGCATAGGCCTTGGCCATTTTGATGTAGTAATCAATACTTTGTTTACAATCCAAGCCGAAAGAAGACGCCAACTTCAAATCACTTAACGCCTGTGCTCCTTCGCCTAAAGCTAATAATATAACCGCTCTGGATCTTAAAGCTAAAGCTAAACTTAAGCCATCATCTATTTGCTTATCGACACCTAAAAATAAAAATTAAAAAAAAACCCATTTAAAATCTAAAAAAAAATTACTTGTTACTTTTAACCTTTAGCGGGAGCACGCATAACTGCTAAACTTGCAAATGCCAACCCCTGTTGCAACTCCTCTTTCTTATTTGAACTGGTCCACATCAAATGATATTTATCAGCCTGTAGACGACGCTGCGATGAAAACACAGCATCTTTTTCCTTGAAAACCGGTTGAACATTTTCCAAAACTCCCAGCACCGGATCACATATTTCACGATCACTAAATATTGATAGAATGCGTGCCTCATTCGACTTTAATTTACCAAAATAATTTTTCAGCCATTTTTCACCACATGATTCCTTCACCTCTAAATAGAACTCATTAAAGAAACCTTTTTTATCTGATTGCACAGTGCGAGCACTACAAATTTTCTGATACGTATTATCGGCAATATCCATATTATTATTGTTATTCTGTTTTAATTTTTAAAATAAAATTTATTTATAAAAATTATTCTACTATTAAATAACCAAAAAAAATATTTTTAAAATACTAGTGCGTGCATAGCCTCCCCGAAATGTGTACTGTTAGAAAAAGAATAAAAATCTTTGTGTATTAAATTCTAAAAATAAGTTTTCTATTAAAATTTATAAATAACCAATTGCGTTTACGGTGAATGCCTAATTCATTCGAAATGTTTGGAAAAAAAACGTTATACCTACGAACAAAAATATTTAAAAGGATATTGAAATTTGTTAATGATTTTTAATTAAAAATAAAAAACAATTTATTAAATACAATTAGTTTGCAAATACAACCCGACATTTTAATCGTTTTAAGTTAAAAAAAAAAATAATAATATTTTTCAAAAATTTCCTGTAAAAATTTGTTCAATAAACATTTTAAAAATCAAAAACATTTGTTATGTAGAGCTGTGAATCATTCATTTTAGAATTAATTCTCGAGTCATTTATGGATTGAATTTCCAAATTTTGAATTAATTCTTTTCACACTAAAAATGAATTGAATGAAATTTGAGTCAATTCAAATGAATTTGGTAAAAATGAATTGCAATTCATTTTACAGATTCATTTGAATTGAATTAATTCAAATGAATTAGAAAAAAGAATTAGCAATACATTTCTAACTCATTTGAATTGATTGTCATTTGAATAGATTTGGTTTTGGAATGGAATGGAATTGACTGGTAGCGGCAGAATAGGAATTAAATTATTAGATATGGGCGAAAATCCTTTCAAAATGAAACAATTTTGTTTATATGCTAAAAGAAACTTAAATTTTTATTTTTTATTAAATATGTAGTGTGAAATAAATATGTAGTGTGTTTAACAATAATTTTTTGTTTAAATAATTTCATATATGTACATTGTGAAAAATTCCTTTTTTTTAAATTTTTCAATCGAATTTTAAAGATTTTAGCATCTTTGAATCTTAACAAAATTTATTGCTGTCAAAGCTGTGTTCGTTTACTCGAAATTCTTACTAATTTTACTTCAATTGGATAATTTGTTAACTTTTTGAAAACTTCCAACTGCAATAAAAATAGTAAATTTAAGTTATTCCCCCTATTTTTGCTCCTGAATTTGATTTGACAGTATTAGGTGTGTTCCACAAGATCTCGGGCAAGTTCGGACTAATGAGAATAAAATGAAAATTACTCTCTAAATTTGCCGAAACTACCCAAAATTGCTGGAACGCAAAAAACCATTTTTGAACATCTTCAAATACTAATGCTGCTTACTTTTCAAATTAAGATCTATTTAAGTGATTTAAGACGCTTAAAAGTCATAACATTATAAAACTAAAACATTTGCATCATTGTAATTTTTTATATTTTGTTTTTTTTTATATTAAAGATTAAGGGAAATATGTATGCAATAACGTTTTAACCACTTTAATTTTTCACAAACACATTACATTTTGCTTTTTAATATGTTTTTTAATTAAAACTAAACTTTTCCTTTTGCTTGTAAATTTCCTGAATTATTTATCAGTTTCATATGTAAACAAAAACAGCTGATTGTTTTTTCCTGTCCGAACTTACCCAAAGAAAAAGTTCGTGCAAATTTGTACAGGAAATGAAAAAAATTACTCTCTCAATTACTCTCTTTATTGCACAAAATTTGTTATGTGGAACGCTTTTGGGTAACTTTGTGCAAGTTCGAACTGTTTCGTTATGCATGTGGAACAGAGCTATTATGAAACTCAAATTAATGATTTACATCACTGAAAAAATAATTCCGATTCGTTCAGTATTGACTGAAATAATTGGATATTAAATTGCTTTCGAATTGAGGAAGTAATCACTCACAAGTGCCAGAATAAGGCCCCTGATATGAAGGCTAGTTTATTCCATGGTAGAATAAATACAAGGTAAAGTCTTTAGCAAGGCCCAATCTTTGCGAATCATGAAATTTCCAGTAAAAGGGCATCGATTTCTTATTTTGCTTTGAATGCATATTTTTGCCTATATTGCATATTTTTATTGCTTTATTTTGCTATGCAGTTTGTTGCGATTATTGATTTCTAATAGGAAAAAATATTTTGTATTGCACATTCGCCGCATATAAAAAGACGTATTCCAATTTAGGTCTTTCTTAACAGTATTTAACAACCAGGTGGGAAACGTGGTTCAACGCAATTATGTATGTATTATGCCGAAAACATTTACCATTTCAAAGATGTGGTGGAAGAATTCAACAATGGTGATACAATATCAATAAAAAATTTAAATTTACCAAATGTAAAAGCTCAGGAATGTTTCTGTCTTCAAATTATGGGTACTACTGTGAAATTGGAGGAATCTTATCCATAGAGAAAGCAAATTGAGTTAATTGATTTTTCCATAAATAAGATGTATGCTTTGGAGGGTAACTTCAGTAAACAAATTCGTATCAAGCTTGATAAAGTTAAGAAAAATGAAGGACTTGAAACAATTAAACAAACTGCTGGCATATTTAATTTGAATTTTTACGAAACCAGCGTAGTGAAAATAAAATAGCATTTATCAAAGTTTATCTTGGGATTCAAAAAATTTAAGTTACAATGTTTCGTCGGGACTGTAAGAAAAGATAAAGGGTGCGTTCGTAAATGCATCACTGCGCTGCATTAGTGATTTCAAATGGTTATATACATATGTATCAGTGAAGTAAATTTGGACCAAAAAATTGTGAAATACTCCACAAAAATAATAGTCACACAATAAAAAAAATTATAATTATTTTTTTTATCTACTTTAAAAAAAGTTTGCTTTTCTGATGCAGCGCAGTGATGCATTTACGAACGCACCCAAACTCACTGTTAATTAACAAGGTTTCTTTTAAATGTGCTAAATTCCCATTTCATTTATTGTTTATTTCATATAAAATTTTTTAAATTTTCAAAAATTCAAAAAATTTTATATGAAAATTTTCTCAACGCAAGGTGAAGTGAACAACAAAATTACCCCCTTAATTATGCCATTGTAATTTTTTAATCATTTTGGCCTTTAATTATTAATAAAATGAAAATATGAATCTACTCTTAATGTAATTTGTTTTTTTATGGTTTAAGTATTATTTTCTAGTTGATTTTTAATAAACTTTTGATCACATGTCTTTCTTTAATTCTTATTCTGTTTTTTTTTATTTATTTAAACTGAACTTTGCAAGAAAATTATAGCCTAATAAACAATAAAAAAAAACAAAAAAAATTTTATTGTACAACAAAAACAAAATCAACAGTGCGATATTTTTGTACCATAAAAAGCTACGTTCGTTTATAAGGAACTCTCCTAAGCACTTAGATATCGTTGGTATTATGTAGAAAGGCCTTAACTTACATAATTGCAACTTTACAGGAGAAGGTAAAAATGTAATACATAGTTTTTCTTTTCCCGGAAAAGCGGGATTTATTTTTAATTTCCCGAAAAACCCCGCATAATGCAGGGTCCGCCAAATAACTTTTTTTGTTGAAAATGCTTTAAAAAAAACTACTGAATATTTTCTCAAATTACTTTTTTTATTTGAAACTACAATCCTTCCGGTTAATCATGGAAAATAATTTCATTCAAATGGCTGCCTCGGCTGGCCATGCAGTAGCCTACACGATCGGTCCAATTTTTAATCACATTATCGATTGTGTGCAGCTGTATTTCACCAACGGCTTCACAAATATTGTCCTTTATAGTGTCAATTGTCTCTGGCTTGTCGGTGTAACACTTATCTTTGACGGCACCCCACAAATAATAGTCCAACGGTGTCAAATCGCAGCTCCGAGGTGGCCAAACGACATCAGCTCTGCGATCTTCAAAAACAGGACGCAAAACATCGAGTGTAGCTTCGGCTGTGTGGCACGTAGCGCCGTCCTGTTGAAACCAAATGTTGCCAATATCCTCCTATTCAATTTTTGTGAACAAAAATTCGTTCAACATGGCCCGATAACGATCGCCATTGATTGTAACGGCTACTCCTTGTCCATTTTCGAAGAAAAATGGCCCAATTATGCCTCTGGACCAAAATCCGCGCCAAACAGTGCCAAGTGCGCGTTTTGGGTGCAACGGCTTTTCAATAAATGCGTGCGGGTTTTCTGTGCCCCAAATGCGACAATTTTGCTTTTTTACATACCCGCCAAGATCAAAATGAGCTTCATATGAATAGATGATTTTTTTTGGCAAAATCGGCATCTTCTCTAAGTCGATAGCAGGCCCACTTATCCAAGCGAAAACGCATTGGATGGTCAGTTGTTCAAGCGTATACACAACCACTAGTTGAAAAAAACGTTAGATGGCGGACCCGTTATATTTTGAAAATTTATTGGTATTTTCCGATCTTAATCAGGCTACCGCGTATTTCGATTCGAATGAAATCATTTACGGATTCGAACAATTTGTACTGTGTATTACGATTTTCGTAATATTTATTTCGAATAATCTGACGTTGTTTATGCTTTATTGAAAACAAAAAATCCCTTACATAACAGACACTCTCTACTACGAACAAAAAGTTTTCATCAAATTTCCCATTTTTTTAAAAATACAACATCTGCCATCGTTTCGAACGATTGCGAAAATCGTTATACACAGTATAAATTGTTCGAACTCGTAAATTATTTCTTTTGAACCGTAATACGCAGTAATCCACCTGAATCTGTCGTCACCTTAAATGCAAACAGACGTAACTACACAAAAATTCAAAAAGGAATTTTTAATCGAGTATACTTTTCGTTGTTCTTTAGAAAAAATAAGCGAACAGGTGTCTAGTACTTTATTGCAATTAGGCCCTTTTAGGGAGTAAACGAGTAAAGCCTGTATTTTGGTACTTTTTTTTAGCCCTATCTATGTTTAAAAGCAATAACCATAGAAATTAAGACTATTTCACTTTCGAAACTTAGTCTGGGATCACACTATGAAAGTTTTCTTTCAGAAAGTCTGAGTTTATTGGTGAGAGGGGAAGAGAACATGCTTTTCTTTTCTCCTCTCTCACCCATAAACTTAGACTTTCTGAAAGAAAACTTTCATAGTGTTAACCCAGACTTATCTAAAAAATACAAATTTGGTACTTTTTCGAAATCGTACCTATTTTTGATATTTTTTCGTTATACAGCTTTAACTTTTTTATTATCGTTAATATTGGACCTAGCAACATAAAATAAATCATGAGGAATCTTTTTGGTACTTTTTCGTTCTTTAACTGGTACCTTTTTAAATTTTCGTTAATATTGACATATAAACCAAAATTTAAAAGTATGCAATGACCTGAGTGAATGAGAATCTGTAAGGGGATTTTTGGTACTTTTTTGCAAGGTTTTAGAAGTAGAAGCAATTTTTTTTGTGGCCGATGACAAATGAAGAAGTGGAAGAAATAGCAGTTTTTCTATTTTGACTGCAGTTTTTTAAACGTTGCTCTTTTGTTAATATTGGGCATAGAAACATTAAGTTAAACAGGCAAGATCCTGAGTAAATGACATCTGTAAGTGGCTTCCTGGTATGTTTTTGTTCTTTAACTGGTACTTTTCGAATTTGTGTTAACATTAGACCCAGAAACATAAAATTATACATGCAAGGTCCTGAGTCAATAAAAATCTGAAACGGGGAGCTTTTTGGTACTTTATCGGTTTACAAAAGGTATTATTATTATAATTGAGTTTGGCTCTTTTTTGCTGTTTGTGTTGTTTTGAATAGGGCAAAAATAACCCTTATGAAGGGGAGTTAGGGGTAAATGTGGTCCACAAATATATATTTTCCGTAACATTTTTTTTAGGCCCTCATTTTGTAAAACACAACACAAGTATTATATTGAAAGCAAAAACAAATTTATAAATATTTTGTAATTTTGTTGTTGCTTTGTGCAGAAATTTATTTACCGTTTTAAAATTTTCAACGCCACAAGCAATGAGGCGTATGAAATCTTAAAAACCAATGTGAATTTCTGAGGCAACAACAAAATTACAAAATATTTATGAATTTGTTTTTGATTTCAATGTAATTCTTTGTCGTTGCGTTGTGTTTTACAAAATTAGGGCCTTAATTCCCCAAAGGACGTATGACACTACATTTTTAATGCATTGTTCAAGTTTTGGCGAACAGTGCAAATATAATGTAATAGACGAATTTACCAAGTGCAAAGAGTTCAGCTGTATTAGGATAAATGGCAAACTGTCAAAAATTTTAAAAAAGTTATCGATAACAAAGTAAGTTTAGCCAAAAAAAATGTAAAATTGTTCAACTTAAAATGGACATTTCAAGCTTGAAATATTTTAAGTGTAGCTGAATCAGCGGTTTATGGGAAAATTCAGCGATTTACCGCTTTTTGTTTGTTTTATTTTTATGTTTAATATAAACAAATTCATAAAAAAAGAAAACTGAAAAAACAATTTTGTATACATTTTTTATAGCTCTCTCTTTCCAACATTTACCGTTTTCAATGAAAATGTAGTATCATAAGGGCTTAAGCTACAAAGTTGTTCAACAAACCGTATACCTCAGATGCACAGAACACATAGTTTCATACACCGATATGCTGCACAAACAGGCCAACGGTATTCAAAGCAACGCTCGGTATAACTGATGGATGATAAACTGGTTAAACCTTTTAACTACCGAACCAACCAACGAATGAAACACAGCACGTTAATGTATATTTAAATATTTTATTGAATTTAAGGAGAAAATTTATTTTCTTTTTTCATATTTAGTTTTGAATTTTAAATAAATATTTTACGGATTAAATAAAGGCATTTATTAATTAATATTTGTTATATGTTCTCGTTTTATTCAATTATTAATCTATTATCGTTTTAACTTTTTAAGTTATATCAACAACAAAAAAGACACTGAAAGAAAAATTTATGTATATTTGAAAATGAATTTTTCAAAGTAAACGCTTTTATAAAAAGTAAAATATTTAGTAAAAATTTTGCATTGTATTTTCTTCATTTGAAAGAGAAAGTTTTTTTTTTGTTTTGCAATAACTGTTTTATATAAAAAATATGTTAATTATTTTATATAATATTTTTAATTAAGTATTTCTTCAATTAAATTCACATACATATGTATGTATGTATGCATGTTTATTACATTTTATAGTATTTAATTTTCAATTATCTGTCACATAATCCGTTCGAAATGGTTTTGGCTTTTTATTTACTTCTACTTTCGATCAGAATTAATTTCTGTAATAGACCTAAATACATACGTACGTGTATATATTTGTTCATGTAATATGTTTAATTAATGATGAGGCTAAAATATAGTAGTATAAACTAATTTATTTTACTTGAAAATAATTAAAATATCGTTGAGAGTTTCCTTTTTATCAATTGTGTTTTGTTTTTAAGTTAACTTTAAGTTTTTATCTCGTTTTTGGTTTTTTTCTGTTATATCAAAAATAAATTAAAAACTAAATTAACAAAGCTACAAAACCCTTTTTCAGCCTCATAAATGTAGTAGTTTTTTGTTTTGCTTAATAATTTTTTAGTGTACATATTTGTTTTTCTGTTTTAAATCAAATTTTTTAATTTAGTACAATTAATAAGAAATAAACTTTTTTTTTGTATTTAATTTTTAAAAAATTTGCTATTTATATTTTTTTCATATTAAGATAAATTAACTTTACAAGTATTTAAAAACTATACAAAAATTAAAGTTCTATTTATATATAAAAAACAAAAAGTTGTAATTTAATTATCATTAAAGAGGTCAAAGTTTAAAGCAGTTATCTATTTATTATAAATAAATTAAAGAAAATCTAATTTAATTTAAATACAATAAAAAAAACTTATAACTTTTCTTTAGCATCTCAATAAATATGTATATTTAGGTTCGCTATTTTAGGTTTTGTTTAATATCTAGTTTTTCATTTTATTGTTTGCTTTTTTATTATTTTTATTGATTTTTGTTAATTATATATGTAAATATTAGCAATAGTATCACTTAGGAAAGTTTATTTTTCTTTAAAAATTTCATTAGCTGTTTCTTGGCATTAAATAAACTTTCTTTTTCTTGCATCCACTCAATTACTTTCTTCAAGTCTGCTTTTGCTTTCATTAAAAAAAAACATTACTAACAAATACAATACAAACAAAAATATAGTATTAGAATTAGAATAAGAATAATTTAAACTAAATTAATTGTAATTGTTAAATGTTAAGGTTACAGTTAAGTTGTAAGGTAAGGTTGAGGATGGTTGAGGAGCAAAGGTATATAGACAGAATGGAAAGAGTATGCGACGAAAAAGAGAGCAAGCACAGCTGCTGATTTATTTGTATGTTTGTTCGGATGTAGCAAGTCATATAAATAATGATGTTGATGTAGAAAACACATCATGTCATATTTACACCCAAACATCTGCTCGAGTATTCATAGACGACATAACTAATGGAAACGGCTGGTAAGACTTTTATGAAATTTGGAGTTATGCCACGGTAAAGCCCACAAATGCCTTCGGTTCGTAAAATTTTACGAAAGACACCGAACATGTTGTCATCATTGCCAGCACCAGCTTGTTTCAGGGGTATGCCTCCCATAGGCGATTCGACTTGCTTAGATTTAAGCACGACTGTAAATGTCATTAAAAATGTCAAAGAAAATAATTATAAAAAAAACAAATTCAAAATAATTACCTTGAGCTTGTAGTCGTGTCCTCACCAAAGCCAAAGGATATGAGCAAACTTGACCTAATGTCGAGGATGCACTGCCACACGCTAGTAATACTAGGAAACTGGGTTGTTCTGTGTTGTGACTACTTAAATAATTTTTTTTTAGAGTTTCATAGACGGCCAAGTCAATGCCCGCATATGGTATAATGCCCAACATGTTTGGAATGTAACCACGATAAAAGCTGCGTATACCTTCATGGATGTAAATCTTCTTTGCCGCATCTAAAATACCTCTGTATTGGCCAGTTTTGCGCAAAGCCAAACGGGTCTTTAGTACTTCCATGGGATAGATGGCGGTCTGTGAAATGCCACCGGCTGCAGCACCAGCCATAAAACGTTCACCAATTGTCATTTGACGTTTATCGTCGCCACGTATCAGTCGCTTGATTTTCTCATAGGCAGCAAATTTAATAGCTGATTCGGGGGCAATTTTTAAAACATTAATACCATTACCCCTCCACATACTACGTAAGCCGCCTTCTTTAAGCATATATCTTAAACAATCTGAGATTCCTGTCTTGTGTGTTTGGACCTTAAGAAAATCAAAGAAGCATATATTTCCATTAATAGTTCATATTTAAAAATATTTAAATTAAATAATAACCTGCAAAAACACTTTAATTCTATCTAAGGGAGCAGTGCATGTACGGGATACAGCACCAGCAACACCACCAGCTGCCAAATGGCGCCACCACATGCCACTTTGTAATTCGGTTGCTGTAAAATCATCAGGTACGTTCATATCCTCACCAATATCGAGGTACTAAAATTAAATAAATAACAAAAATTATTAGTTAATTTCGATTTTAATAATTTATAATATCAAATTTAACATTAACTAAACACGGAACTATTAAAGCATACATACAGGCTCATCCTCATCTTGTAATATTTGTATTAGCATTTTGTTTTTTAATGTTTATATTTGTTCGTTCTTATCGTTTTGTAAACTGTCTTTTAATTATAGACTCTTGACTTTCCAACTTTTATTATAATTATTGTTGCAAAATTTGTGTATTTATTTGCGGGCTTGTAATTTTCTACATGTAACAAAGTTAACTATTAAATACAATTTTAAAATCACGTAATAGACATTATAGCCGTTGATGATACACTGATTTAATTTTTTCTATTATTATTTTCTATACAAATCGACGTGCATCCACTAGGTAGATACTACTACAGCAAACCACACTCTTAAAACGAACGTGTTGCCTTGTTAATGCTTGTGAATTAAAAACAAAATCTTTCAATCAAAAATTTAAGAAAAAAAAATAATTTTTCTTTTTGTAGAATCAAAGAAAAAAAGCTAGCAAAAATGTTTTTGCACCAAAATGTATCTTTGAATAGAGAGTAAACAAATGAATTGTGGATGGGATTCTCTAAACGAGAAGAGCATTTTTGCACGGTCAATAGTAAGCAATATCGGACGCCACTTATGTACATGTGTATGTTGATAGCATAGAAAACGACTAGAATAGAAAGATAGAGAAAAAAATGCTAATAGGCCGTCTACATTACAACGAAATCTCGTGTTTTTTTTTTTTTTTTGGATATTAGCGAGATTTTGTTTGCATAATAAAAACAGCTGACTAAAAGGTTTTTGTGGAACACATACATTGACATTTAGAAATTTTCATTTACTTTTATTTATTATCAATAGAAAGAACAACACGAATTTTGTTTGTGTAAAAAATGATAAAGTTGTCAAGAACAATAGCATTTGATTTTGTAAAAAATTGAAGAAATGTCAAAAACAACTGCTACAAAAATCAGCAGGCGTTTCGTGCAGACCTACTAATTGGACCATAATCAATATTATTTGTATTTTCCATTTTTTTACTATATCCTTAAAATCGTTATTGTTTTTTTAATAAAATGTCATTTTTTTCTTGTGTAGGGAAGTATTTTTTAGCAGTGTTCGAAAACAAGCAGAACATTATTCAGCGTACGGCTTAACTATTTTTAAGAATGTGCGCTGTTCAGTAGACATACATTTGGGGGATTCATAAGGTGTGCTATCAAGTCATATCGTCATAATGTCCTAAATAATATTTAACAATTGTTTAAAAAAAAATGTTGTTGTGTGTCAAACAAAATAAAAATTGTAATGCTGTGTTTATTGATTCGTCATAACTGTACAGTAGAAATCTACATTATAAACGGTTGCCCACAGCAGTCATATATATTTCTTGAAATTATTTTAAGACATATGACTTTACAATTTTATGACAACCTTGTGAATCCCCAATTATATTTAAATGTTCTATGTTTGTTGTTTAAAAAAAAACAGAACGCAATTTAATGTTTTCATATCTTTGTTGAGTTGGATAAGTACAGTTTTTTGTTTGTGTTCGAAGATCACAAAAAGAGAAAAGTTATTTTTTTAATAATTTGGTACACAAACATAATTAGCGTTTGTGTTTTCCACAAATCTACCGATCCAAACACTAAAGACCGATATTTTATGTTTATTTTCTAGCACTATTGTTTAGTGCTATATGAAACAAAGCATAGTTGCATCACTACTCCACGTCTACAACTGACATGATTTGCTGTTATAACATGATGTTATAAAAGCGTTGTTAAAACATTTCCATTAACAACCGTGTTATAACATGAGAAACCCTCTCCCATGATGAGTCTGTACTTAACACTAACATCATATTAGTGTTAATGTTTAACATTTCAAATCAGTTGTAGACTGCATGTAAAGTACTAATATATTTTGTGGAAATTTCGTCAAAATGTGCACACGAAGTTGATTTTGTGATAACTAGATTTCGCTCGAAATCTGGTATGAACTAGATTTCGTTGTAATGTAAATAGGCTATAACTGTTTTTTTTTTTGTGTATTTATATTGTTGTTGTAATAGAACACGCATTGAATTTTAAGAGAAATGTTTTAATTTCGTTTCTCTTTTCTTTTCTAATCGTCTTTTATGGCATACAAAAAGTCCATAAAAGACCAAACTCAACTGCCACAAAAACATAACTCTATGACGGTTCTAGCAAGAAATGTGTTTATACATGGGTACTTTACGCTATCACAAAAGGCTTACGTAGTTTGACAAAAATGCTTTTCTGATCTAATTATTGTAATTATTATAACAACTTATCATGTCAGGATTGTATTTTCCTCAAAATATGTAATACTGGTTTGATAGTGTAAAGTACCCTCTAGCGGTATTCTTTTTTTTCTCCCTCCTTCTATTCTAGTCATATTCTATGTGCTATGGTTAAATGCCTGTAAAATTACATAAACACAACAAGGAAATTGCATGAGAGAAATGTTTCTTTATAAAACTTATTATGACAATAACGAAACAATCTCTTTATATAACAATTGTTATTACAAATTTATGATCAATGCAATGCAAAAAAGCAGATGTGACAGTTTGTTTGTGAATGAAAACCTTAAACCTAAAAAATGCTTGAAACTTTGTTTTAAGAAACAAAGCAAAACCTAAAAAATTTCTATGTTAGGAAACCAGCAAATTGCCGGCAGTGAGTTAGCTAACTAACTAACTAACTGATAAAAGAAAATCTTAAGAATAAAAAGTAAAAAAAAAAACTTATTTACAAAATTCAAATAACAGGGAAACAGACAAGCAGGTACGTATGTACATATAAAAGTATTTTAAATTTCAGAGTCAATGTCATACTTGCCAGATATGTACATACATATGTCTGTGTATTAAGTAAATAAGATATGTATGTATATAGAATTGCTTTAAATATATGTACATTAGGGTCTTCACAAAAAAAGTGTTTTTTATTGTTATGATCTTAAAAATTTATAGTAGGCATAAAAATAGCTGGTATTCAAAGTCTAAGAACTTTTTACCCGATAAGTTTGCGAAAAAATCATTCAAGAGGTTTTTTGTCGAAAATTTTATATCGAAAAACTGAAAGTTGTTGAGCGTCGCGTAGAATCAAAATATGGAGCTGATATTCTTGGAGAGCTTTTTTATAAAAAAAATTTTTTTGAAGGCCCTAGTGTACATACATACAAATTTGCTTATGCACAGGGCAAGTTTGTAATGCTCTTTTATGATTTGCATAAATTTGCAAATTACGCAGGTTGGCAGCCGTTTTTTAACAAAAGAATTGCTTTTGAGACAATCTGTTGCAATTAAAAAAATAAATACATATATATATATATATTGGTCCTTTTCTTTCATATGCATTTTCGTATATCGAAATTTTTCCAAAATAAACGATTCTAGCCTTTTCACACTTGCCAACATCTACCATCAATTTGCGAAGATTTTTCCATAAAAACTGTACAGATCTAAAAATCAACATCATTCAACATATTTATAAGATGTTCCTATCTCATTCTATTCCATTCTACATATGTATTTCGATTATTTTAGTGTCATCACTAGAAAAAGTGACAATTAATTCTATGCAAGTGTCAAAAGGCTATTTCTGATCAATTTTGGATGTTTTTTTTTTGATAGTTAGTAAATTATTTAAAAATGACAAAAGAAACTAAAAAAGTCTTTAATGTTCATGTGGTTAGAGATAACCCAAGAAGTTTAAGAGTTTATTGTTCGGTTCTGTTTTCTGTGCTTTACATGAAGTTTATTCGTTTTAGAAGACGTAAAAGAAAAAGTTCAAAATATTAAGAATAAAATATTTATTAAAAAACCTGTTGCAATTGCAATTAAAAATAGCAAAAACAAAATTAAAAAACTTCTGATCGCATATTTAAATTGCGATTAGTTTCGCAAAAAACACATGATTTATAAAAAAATAATACAAACATTTCGCACTGGTCCCTCTAAAGAGAGTCAACTTGAAGTTTTTAAATTTTCACTCGACGCACTGTAAACTTCTTAGATCAATTTCTCTAGTATTTTGAAAAAAAAAAAAAAAAAAAAAAAAAAGTACTATTGTATCCCTTTTTGTAGTATAATAATTCATATAAAAAGAAAACAGGTTTTTGTCTCTAATGAAAATTTATAAATTTTGAGTTAACCCTCTTTAGAGGGAGGAACCAGTGTGATTCTTTCAAATAAAACTAATTCAAAAGTGCATATTAGTTTATGTTTTTCGCGTGCGTATGTTTGTGTAGTTTTAATTTTTTTTTCTGTATATTTGCTTGCATATTTTAAAAACTTTCGTGCATATTTAAACTTGCCCTGCTTAAGTATGTTAAAAAAAAACATGATGATTTTCCGCATTTGTTAACATCGATCTTTTAATAGTGTATAGAAATACTTATGTACATACATAGAAAGAAAAAAAAGAAAATTAATAAAATTAACTAAGAAAATACTACGTAATTTTTTTAATGCTTATGTAGGTACATATGTATGTGTCTTCGCTATATACTCGAACAAAATATACATGTTTTTTGGCAAAATATTTAATGGCGTAACAAATTTATTATGCATATCGTAAGCTGAGGTGCCACAATACTTAACCAACTACTCAAAACTATTTTAAAATTGCTTTTACATATGCCAGGAAATGAAATAATCTACATAAAATTCGTTTCAACTGGCGATAGGTATTTGGTTTTAATACAAAATTGCAATTGCAATGCTGTAATAAACATTAAATGTAATTACTTTTAAAATAAAAATGTGCATACATATATATATGGTTTTGTGTCGACAACAAGACAAAAAATATATAAAAAAACAGTAAAAATAAAAACTAAAAACTAAAAATAAAAAAAAATATCAATTGAATTTTAAAAAAAGCGAGTTTAATAAAACATTTGTAAAATAATTAAGTGATTCGAAAACCTTGTAATTTTTTAAAGTTCGAACCCCTGTAAAGGCAGACATAATTTTTTAAATTATCTTTTTCTTATTAACACACATATGTACATACATATGTATATATAATATACGTATGTATTTTTATGCATACGCGTATACATTTCTATTATAAGAGAATTTATTTATGTTAAGAGAGACTGTGTGTGAGTTATCGTTATAGAAGCATGAAAAGTTTTTTTATATAAAACGTAAATTCAGACTAGTTGAAACTAGAATTGCTGATGCAATAATATTTAACAGTTGATAAGATTGTTTTTCATTTTCATGTTTTCCTACAGAAGAAACCAATTCTTCTGAAATTTTATAAGTATGTACATATGTACAAATTTTATCAAAATAAATCTAATAAGGTCGTTATAGTACTGCAAAAAAAAATATTGAATGGTTACGTGAGTTCCCATCCTGTATATCTAAAACCAAGGTGCTATCTGCAGTGAGTCACAAGGCCGTGGCGGGAAGTATCAACGACAATATCCCCCTTGGCTAAAGGTAAAGCCACTCTAAGACGGCTACCGTTCTATGAGTAACGGCAATGTAACTTCACACCGAGCTAAAGTCTGTTTGATTCAAAAGAAAAGACAACCACCACGTTACTCTCTATTAACCTTACCAATGATCAGGCTAGGACTGTTGTCCCAGGGATGACTTGATTAACGTGATACCCGATATGACTCCGGTCGACTTCGAAGCCGAAACTGCTACCAATTTGGGCTTTAGAAACCCCGGGTCCGGTGTTTTGTACACAGTCAGTAACCTTCAACTAACCCGACCGATTCACGTTGCCTGACACAGTAAACTCGTAGAGCATCTTATCATCACCAGAAAGAACATCACCAAAACCATACCCATCACCCGTCCGCGTAACACCAAGAAAGCCGGGAGATTATAAAATCCAAATTGATGGACCGTTATTTTGGATACTTCGATAGAAATTTTACGAATTAAAATCGAAAATATCGTTTTCAGTATCTTTAAAAATTATTTTTAGTAGATTTTCCTCATATTTCTTTAAAACTTTATGTATATCTTCATATAAAATGCAAAAGAAAAGAAAAAAATTCAGCAGATAAAAATCTCAACAAAAAGGCAACAATATCCTGAAAAAACTGTTTTCGCAATAGTTTTCTTTTGCATTTTATATGACAATATGTATGTTTATTCAACTGTATTTTGGACAACAAATAAATACTATAATTTAGAAAGGAATTTTAAAATCACTTGAAATTTATGACATTTATCTAAGCTGTAACATAAAAAGATGGTTTATGGGTACAAAGACTCTATTCCAGAGAAAGCTTGATTTTCAATAGGCTTGGTCCTTGTAAAACTATGTACCAAATTTAATAAAAATTTCTCCGAAATTGCAACCTGTACTTTGCGCACAAAGTTTACGTGAACATCCAGCCGGAAGGACGGACGAACATCTTTAGATCGACCATGAGACGATCGGTATACTTAACACAAAGGCTTAATGACCTCTTCACTATTGTGGTGTGGGTAAAAAACGCCAGACGCTTTTATTTAGGTTGGATTGTAATAAACAACAATTTCAAAAAAGAAATCGATTTAAAATTCTTTAAAATTTTAACCAAAAAATTGCATAACAGAATGGGGCAGATTCTTGTTAATTTATTTATTCTTAATCGGAAAAAAGTCCAATTTATTAAAACATTTACAATTTAGCAATTCGCAGTCATTTATTGTGTCATATAATTTAATGACTGTCAAAAAATTTAGTTTTTTTTTCATAATGTGAGTTTTTTTTAAGCTGGTTTTTGTTTAAAATTTTAAGTCATTACTTTTAATTAAAAAAATAAATGTTTCTATATATTTTTTTCATTTACACTAATTTACCATATAATAATATCACTGGCTGTTCACAATAATGCTATTTAGCCTAAAGCAGCACATAGCACTTTAGAACACTTTGTGAATTATCTATCTAAATATTTATGAAGGTAATTTAATTTCAATTAAAAAAATCTAATTGAAAAAACTGTAACTGATTTGAAAAATTATATACAAACATTAAATCACGAGAAAGTATTTAGCTTGTTTGGTAAAAATAAATTAATTAACACATATTTTAATACCCAGCAATCAAAAAATTCAAAACAATAGTATCATTTTTTTTTTTTTTTTTGTTTTCTTTTAAATAAGAAGATACCTATAAAGAATTTAAATATATGTAATATTAAAAGGCTGTTGTGGAATTTACTAAAAATGTTTAAATCAAGTAAAAATTTAATCAAAAAGAAGTAAAGAGTTACAAATTATTAATGAATTTTTCTGGCTTATGGAGAAACGTGAAATCCCCCTTAAGAGCAATTAAAACTTTAAATAAAAACATTATAAAAAAACAAAACTACAATTCTGTCTAACTATGTACACTTAAAAAAAATTTAAAATAGTAAGTCGAAATTTGTTAATGGCCTCAATAAGTTTACGTAATAATAACTTATCAACAATATAAATGCAACAAACAATTTTTTACGAGAAATCAAAACAAAAATGACAAAATAAAATATCATTTTGAATTGTTCATTCAGTTATTAACTGGCAGCAAAAAATAAAAAAACAACAATAAAAATGTGTTAAAAAAATTTATGGGAATTTATTAAAAAATAAACAACACAATTTCGTTGACGTAGATAGTTTAAATTATCAATGTTTACTGTCTAGAGTCACAAGAGAAGATTATTTAATTAAATAATATGTATACATATGTATGTATGTATGTATGTTTGCACATATGTACGTAGGTGTTTCTCTTGACGTTATATTAGCTTGGGCTATGTTTTTCATAAAAATAAGAAACGAGTTTGCAACATGGACAAGCCCCCTTATTCATTTCACATTGAAGTAGTTGAGATTATATTTTATTAACACATTTTTGAAATTTCAAAACTCTAGGCATACACACTTGGCAACATCATTAAACATTTTTGCTAAAAAAAAACGCAAAAGCAAAAGTTAAATTCCTAACAAAAACTTGTTGAAATATTTTGCCGATCATATTTATAAAGTGTGTCGAATACTAAGCAAACAAGCAAATCATAAAAGTGGAACCTCCTTAACACTAACTTGAAAAACAAAAATAAGAAATATATTTATCTGCTGATAAAAAATATTTATATGTGGGCATTTCCTTCTAAATGTCCATCGTGACCAAAAATTCAAAAGTAATTAAAAGAATATTCTTTTTTGACTTTGTTTTTGACTATTGACTGTCGTCGATGGCTGCGGGTGTTAAACGGCAAATCCCTCTGAAATTATCGAGTGGTTACGATTGAAACATGTAAGGGTAACCTGTTCGTAAAAACGCCTGGGTTCGAACCTCAGGTCAGTCAAGAATGAAAAATTATCAATAAATTTGAATTCATTTCATGTTATTAAATTCCTTTCTTCATAAAAATAATTTAATGAAAATTAAATTTGATGAACTTAAGCTTAATTAAATATCAAATTTTGGATTAAAAACCATAAAACAGTTCAACAAAATAATAATACTAATTATAGAGAAATATTTAGATTTTAATAATTTTATTAATTCCCCCATAAATTGGTTCACTTAGACGAACAAGCAGACTGAAAAGTTGTACAAACGTAATTTCTTATTTGTGAGAATGTTTTATTTAATGTTTTCTTTAATATTATCTTCTTTAAGAGAGGTGATATATGATAACAATTATTCCAAAAAAAAACCTCTTACTTGGTCTGTAATCTAAGGAAGAGTTCGAAGAGAAATATGTTATTCCGGTTAACGGTAAAATTTTTATTTAGGTTTAATCATTTTTCAGTTAAATTATTATGGAAAAAATTTCACGTTTGAAATGTCACGTATCGAACCAGATTTTGGCTTAAAAACAAAAAAAAATACAGAAGATTTTCAAATCAAACCAAAGACATTTTAATGTAACATTGTGACGTGATATTCTGAAAGTAGTTTGACTAAAAAATTGTATTAGGTTTCTCTGAATTTCGCCTTTTTATACATGGCCAAAAAAACTACTTCTATTTTTTCACGTTCGAACCGCTATATTTTTTTTTTTTGTCACATCCAAATCTCGCAATTTAAATAAATTGCATTGAAAATATCCCATAGACACATCGTTTCAAATTAGAGTCAATTGCAATAAAAACTGCATGCAATATTATTTCATCAAAAACCTGATTTGTTAAATATTAATTTAACTACAAATGTACATATCCATGAAATTTCGATGAGAGTAAAATAATTTTTATTCATGAAGTTGCTGAAATTAATCAAAATTTTCTTGTATGCACTGAGTATGTATGTATATAAGCGAGTTTTATCATTTTATATTTTCAAAAGACGTACAAAAAATAATGAAATGCATGTAAGCGATAAATACTGTATGTATGTAGGTACTACATTCATATTTACATAATACAGAATTTAAAACAATCATTTATAGGTATTACTGTTAATAATAAAATTGATCGTGCTGTTGCTAAGCAAAGTTTAAAGTTATTTTTACAGCCCCACTCTTACTCACACGTCAATAGAGTCGTTTCTTGAGATTCAAAATGCGTATGAAATACACATGAAAAAGAAAGAGTGCAGAGAACACCAAATGCAGAAACAATAAAACTATTGATCTTCAATTAAAAAGAGAGCACTAGCAAAAAGTATCTGGAACCTAAGAGAACTCTAACCAAGAGTTACAATTGAAATGTATGTATGTGCATACATATATAATAACTGATAAGGTTTTTTTTTTAAATGAAATACAACACTCGTTTCTAAGAAATTCTAAAAAGTAGGTACAAGTAAAGAATACTGAATCATATCCGTTCAAGTTTAAAAAAGAGTATGAATAACTCATGGTATCTTTCTTGTTTTAAATATACCCACTGGCGAAATACTTAACAAATATCTATTAGATCTGGTTTTAAAGTTAAGTGGTCAGCCTTGAAAAAATATGTATATTACAATTATTTAAAATTCAAGTATGAAAAAATATTGTACATATTTATTGCAGTATTTTACATACCATACTCATCATATCACGGAATATGATGGTAAAATCTTCCAAAACATCGCCAGCCACGGCCATTTGATGAACATTATAATATTCATAAGACATACTGATGTGTAGATTATGATTTTGCCGTAAAATTTTATATTATTTTTTTGCATATAATAAAACAAAAATATTATTTTTTTTTTGTTAAAATTATTTTTTATTTAATTTAATTGAGTATTTGGTCTCCAGAGACTAGTTTTAGTATTTTTTCAAATCACAGTTCGTTTTATTAAAGTCTTTTTTTTTTGGTTAGGGCGATTTGCATGATCATTTGAACTTTATTATTATTAAACATTCACTTGTTTTTTTTTTTTAATTATTTATATTTATTAAAAAACCAATTTTTCTTGCAAATCTTTTTTCACTATTATAAAAAAATTAACAACTTTTTTGTTCAAGACACTTTTTTCAATTTTTGTTTGTTTGTTATTTTAAAACCAAATGCAACTAATAATTTTATTTTTAAATGAGAAAAAGTGAATTTTCTTTTGGAAACAGAAATTCAAACAAGTTAAACTGAATCTTCTTTTCTCAAAAATAGCAAGATATTTTTGCTTTAGCTTGCGCTTAACTTAAGCCAAGAAGGCACGTCCAATACACAAGGCAGTTGCTGTGAGACTAAAATTTATGGGCTCTTGTTCACACTGTAATATTTAGAAGATTTGGTATATTTTTCGAATTGTTGAGTTGTTTTTGTTTTTGTTTAGCACAAAGTACAATAATTAGCTACTAGCAACTGGTGGCCCACCATTGAAAAGAAAATTAAATAAACACTATATAGCAGTGTGACCATTTTAGCAATTTTAATGCTTAATTGAGCTTTTTAAACTTTGATTTAGCCACAAAATGTTCATTTATAATTTAGCATAATTATAACATCTATAAGCTCTTTTTTAATTTGAATGAAAAATTTTGTTAATATAAAAAAACTTTAACAACAAATTAAAGAAATAATGTTTACTAGCTTTTAATCATGACTTTGTTCACGGGAAAATTTGAGCAAGATTTGGAGAAAATGGTTTATCCTATAAAAAATTTACAGACATTTTATGTTAAAATATTTCTTTAAACAACATATGTATGTGACCTTCTCCGAGAAAAGGGATTTAGTGTGTAAAAATTTAGTTTTGAGAAAAACGCATCTTATCTTATCGTGTTTTCTTTTCTACAAAAAATGTCACATTTTTTTTAAAAAAATTAAATTTTGTGTTCGTTTCTTAAAAAAGCTTTGCTCTCTAAAAGGGCAGCATTATATATTCAAAAAAAATTCACCCTTAAATGTCATAAGGCATTGCACTTTACGCCCCGTATAAATCGAGAGTGTTGATAATGCCCTGTAAAAAGATGGCTTCTTCTAATCAGGACAATAAAAATTTTAAGTTTTAATAGTTATTTTTTCTATTATTTTATAGTAAAAACAAAAAAAAAGCCTTACATTGTTAATGGTAGGTTGTCAGTGATATAAAATTTAAATGGGTGTAATAAAATTATTTTTGAAAAAAACGTGAAATCAAGAAATCATAAAAACTTGGTGTTAATAAATCGGCAATCTTGCAAAGGTATTTTCTTGCTTACATATTTTATGAAAAATAAACTAAAGAAATTGAAATGTCGTCATTCATTTATTTATTTATTTAATATCAATCTATTTACAAATTTGGGTTTATGTATTTTTTTTTATATTTTGAAGAACACACTTTTTGATTTATGTACATATTTTTTTTTAAATATTGAAGAACAAACTTTTTGTCAGCTGTTAAAAACAGGGCGATCCAATTTTGTGTTTTGTTCTCGTCAAATAAAAAATTGCAGTATTGCATGTTCGGCAAGACATATTTTATACATGCACCTTTTAAAATGTGGTACCCTTTTAGGTACCAAATTCCACTCTTAAGTCCAAACCCATTTTTTGACACACTAGGTCCCTTCTCACGGAGAAGATTTATTATTTTTCGCCAACACATGCATATAAGTTTTGAGCACTCAAGGAATGCATAAATATGTATATTCCGGCGACTAGGCCATATGCAATCTGCCTACAAAATTTATTAAAAAGTGAAAAAGTATCAATTTTTCCGTTTTTACATCATAAAAAGTATTTATATTTGAATTTGGGCGATACAATATTTTTGAAAAGAGAAATATACCAAATGTTAAAGGCCCCCAGAAAGTACACTGTATGTTGGCTATAACCTGTATGTATATCAAATTTATCGAAAAGAGAAAAAGTACAAATTGTATCCCCTTTTTAACCCCTTTTTAAACCCCTGAAAAGTACTAGTTTTACCCCTGAAAAAGCACCAAATATTTTAATATACAATCTGGAAACCAAACTTATCAAAAAGAGAAAAAGTACAAAATTTTCCACGTTTTTACGACTTAAAAAGTACCCTTTATTTAAATTTATGCCATATGCTATCCGTCTACCAAATTTCATCCAAATCCATTAAGCGGGTTTCGCGTGATTGAGCCACAAACTAACAAGCATCCAAATATTCAAACATACAAGGGTGTTCTGGAAATCGAAAACGTAAAACGGAAGAATTTTAAATGTCGTTTTTTAAAAGATTTCTATAATAAAAGAATTTAATGACAAATAGTACACAAATTTTTCTCTATTATACAGAATTTTATATCAAAAATTACAACTTTCAAATACTTGCGTTTTTGATTTTCAGAACACTCCTGATACAAACTTTCGCATTTATAATATTTTACAACTTTGCTATATTGCGGCGAACAAAAACATAACAAAAATTACAACTGATCACAACCAGTTGTCTTAACTACAACTCAACTGAGTTGAGCTGTGAACCGTAATAGCGGCCTTAGTTGTCTTAATTTATAATATTTATTTTAATGTGAGTTAGATTGTGTATAACCTCAACATTAAAATAAATATTTGAAGTCAACTAAATTATTATAGCACATACATTTCTTAAGAGAATAATTTAAATTTTTGCTCGAAAATATAAAATAAAAAAATAACTTTTATTTTAATAAGATTTTTGTATGACGTGCTAAATTTCAATTGACGAAAATAAGTGTTAACTTTGTATAGGAGGTGTTAATATCACTAAAATTTTCGAAAAATTATATAGCCTGTTATTCTTTCCAGACCATCGGTAATAAACTGTCAAAATTTTAAAAAAAATCGGTCCAGTGGTTTATGAGCCTTAATGCGAATAAAATAGTACTTTTGATACAAAATTATTTTGGTTATTTTTTCGCTTTTGGTTACTTTATTTTCTATACTTTAGACTCTACCGAGTTTTGAACGAGATTCATAATGACTTAGGGAGGCATTAAAAAAAAAACAAATAAAATGACAGCAGAATTTTAATATGGTATATAGCCCGACACAGTGGTGTAGGTAATAACCCGCATAAGGTGTAGTTTATACTATCGTGGGTGATGCGTGGGTAATATTTTTAGGTGTAGATCAGGTGTAATTTAAAATAATTTTCTTATATATTTGTTTTTCGGTATACGGGTCTTTGCATTCTGTTCTGATATCGAATGAAAAACAATATATAAAAACTGTACTGAATTTTAAATTTAAGTAGTTATGACCATGATTTTAGTGATAAAAAAAACGTAAAACGCAAAAATTTGGAAGTTGTTTTTAATACAATTTTAATCTAACTTTTGTAATTTTTCCTTTGAAATTATGTTTAATACAGAAATATTTGTCATAAAATTCTTTTATTACCAATATCTTATTAAAAAATTACTTTTAAATTACTTTCGTTTTACGTTTTCGATTTCCAGCACACCACTGACAGACAGTCTTCTTAACTAAACTCACTGTTTCTTGTTAAGAGATTTTTTCGTTTTATTAAGATTGATAATGAATTGCGGCAGTATACTCTCTCAGATTTCGATAAATATGAGCTTCATAGTGATTTAGAATCCGAAGTTTGTTTGAAAAAAATATGTATGTATGTTGCCAATATTACAAAAACAAATACATTTAATTTTTATTTGGTCATTTTCCAATCCTTCATTTTAGAGAATATTTAGCACCCCTAAAATTTGTTAACCTGGTTTGAGAAACAACCTGTCTTTAAAACCAGTACAGAATCCTTATTTGCTTAAAAAGATATTCAAAGGAATAAAAATAAACATTTTAAATCTCCCTATCCAAGCAAATTTAGAAGCAGAACTTTTTTTTAAAGCTATTTAATTAATTTTTTATCAATTTGGTTTAAATGTTTAATGTAATTTTTATGCTTTTTCTTCTTTAAATGAATTCTTGTGTTTTTTGTGCAAGATTAGTTACATAATTCAAATCCTGTAATTTTGCTTTATCTCAAGTGAATTGTTCTAGTGGTAACACTGGTCTTTACACTCTCATTTTAACACGCGCACTCCAGTTATAAAATTCACATACGCCAGCATTTAAGTTTGTTTCGATATTGGTGATACTCGTAGCTGTTTCTTCGTACTTGTTCGTTTTTGCTTCGAGAATAGCTCTTTTTTTCGTTTAGACGAGCAAAGTTCTTTAAAATTGATTTCTTATCAATTTTTATTAAATTTATATATAAATTTAAGATTGATAGTAATTAAAAATTGTTCATACATGCATATGAAATATATTTCTAGAGTATTGTTTGCAAACATTTTTGTAATGGAAAAATATTTTAGTATGTATTATTTTTATAATATCCCTGAAGGAAACCTGGGTGCAAGTGTCTCCAAGTCACCAGTTTTGTCGCCTGTTTTAGATACATCATTAACACAGTGTCTATACTTCACTACATATGCCACTATATTTGCCTTTAATACAAACAAATTGTATCAATTACAACAGAGAAGTATAATTCCTTTTTAAGTCAAAGCAATATTAAAAAAAATTGTTATAAATTCGTATTCGCACCGTATTCGTACCAAAAGTGTAGACTAGATTTACCAAATGTACTAGTGATTCTCTAGTTCCAATGTCTACATATGATCCCAAAAGAACTGCCTAGTCAATAGTAACAACGTCAGTAGTAGATTTTCAATGGCACGCACATGTTAAATGTCTATAGTAAATAACATTGTCGGGGGTATAACAAGTCACTAATACTGGTGACTGTGTCAATAGTGAATCAGTACAGATTCACTAGTGACATTTCCTGCAGGGATATCATAAAAAATAGTAGATTTTTTTCATTTTCAATTTTTTATGAGTGTTTAAAAAATAAAAATTTTTAAATTTTGCCAAAAAAAATATTTTTCATCACTGCGATCTGAATTATTCCGAAACCGTTGAATATATATATAAAAATTATATTTGGGGGATTCACAGGTGTCATAAAGTCATAAGTCTTAAAATAATAAAATGAAAATATACGACTTTTGTGAACAACCCCTCATAATTAAGTGTGCTATTTTGAATTAAAGTCAGCTGATTTAAAACATATATAAAAAATAAATATTTACCTTATATCAAAATATTTTTTAATTCTAATACATGAATTAATAAATTTAATTAGATCTTACCTAACTATTTTCCATTTTTCAGACGCAAATCAGAAATAAATTTTATTTTATTTGTTAACCAAAGAGGCAGAGTCCTAAGCCGATAAAATTTGACGCCGCAAGTGTTTTGTTAAAAAAACTGCTAGCCGCAGGTTAAATTCGGATATTAGCCGAATAAAACTATACCATCAACGGCGACGGCTACAAAAACTAATGCGGTTCGGCTCAGCCGCTCAGCGCAGGTCTCTTCTGATTAATTACGACAGCACAATAAACATACCAAGCAACGTTCAATTAATTTAAGACACTTTTTGTTTACAAAGCAACAACAATATTTTTAAACCATTGTAAGAACATTATGACAATATAACAAAATAGCACACCTTGTGAATACCCCAATTAAATTAAAGACAGATTAATTTCATTGCGTATATATTTTAGGTAAGTGCCCTTCTTATCAGTACCATTTTCATTCTAAGACACAAAATATCAAATATTTCAAAAATTTCCATATAAAAATTGGTTTTATTATTTTTTACTGGCTAAGGACAAATTTTTAGCAAATTTTAAGAATACAGTGGGGTAAGCAAAATATTGCAACCGAAAATTAACATTTACAAATTCTTTTTATTTATTTTCCTTAATAAAAATAAAAATTTTTTTACATCAAAATATAAAACTGTTGAAAACAATTGCAACTTGTTAATCTACTAAAGTTATTTCGAAAATTTGATTTTGTCATCAGTATTTTTTTGCATAACCGTGCTTTTCAATCACTTTCAAACCTTTTTTAGGCTTTAGTCTTTTCAATACATATATGTATACACTTTTTACTTTGAAATAGAACTCCACAGTTATTTTCATTCCAAAGGACTGGCTCCCGATACATTTTCACCCTTATCGTCGTTGGCGAACTTAAAATACGCCTGCGATTGTTTCGTAATAGATTATAGGACATAAGTTTATGTTCCCTTTAATCTATTACCAAACATTCGCAGGCGTATTTTAAATTCGCCAACCACGATAAGGGTGATTACGTTTTGCAATGACCCAAATGTTCTGATTCAGGTTGAAAAAGGGTAATAAGGGAGGACAACAGTGTGGCCAATTTAGCAATTTAGTGGCTGGATTTAGCCATTTTTCTTCCCGTTTAGCCATGAATAAATCAATTTAGCTTAAGCCAAGTTTTAAAAATGTTTTGACCAAAAAGTATGCAGCATTAGTTGCGTTGTATCGTTAAATTTTTTTAACTTGTTAATTCAAAGATTTTTATAATATAAAAATAAACAGTTTCTCAATAGTATGAAATGGGAATTTAGCACATTTAAAAGAAACCTTGTTAAAGTAATAGTGTTATGACGATTTTCTGGCATCAATAAAACAAATACAAGAAATATTTACAATTACAGTCTTTAACGTAAAAATTAGTTTTTTGAAATACAAAAATTATTGGAAATTTAGCAATAAAAAAAAAGCCGAATTTACATTTAATTCTGTTAGCAAGGCGAATTCACAAGGTGAGGTCAAGTCAACATATGGTGTTTTTTTCGGTGGTCGACTTGTCAAAGTTTTTTTCCTATTTTTTCACTAGCAATATTTTTGACAACCCGACTACAGAAGCAGTGTTGTTGTAGAGTTGACCTCAACATCTTCTAGTCAATTTGCCTTGTCTGTTAGGTAATTTATTCTAAGTATAGTTGCGTATAAGGAAGTAAGAAGTTAGTTCTTAATAAGAAGTTGTGTAGAAAAATTAGTGCAAAGAGAAGAAAATGCATTAGTTTGGAACTAAAATCGGACGTAATTAAAGTTTCAAATCCGGTAACAAAACTGTTGATATAGACAGAACCCTTAGCTTAGCACCTTCAAGAGTAACACCAATTTGCAAGTTTTAAACATTTTTTTTTAATTTAAAAGATGTTTTTTGTAGGCGATCAGGTAAGAGTAGAAAGAGGGGTTGCCAAATAGACACAAAATGAGTTTTCATGTTTTTTAATATGTATATATATTTAAATTAAACAATAAGACAAAAAAGCAGATATGTTTGGCAAGACATCGTGAAAATGCAAATGTTGCAAATTTTCAAAAGAGAATGTATAAAATAGACATGTCTCAAAAGACATCGTATAAATGCAGCCTACGTTTCTGTAAAAGTTTAACTGCTCATAAAGATCTTTATTTTAAAGGTATTTTTGTTCCAATTTTGATTTACTTTTGGGTATTTTTTATTCCACTCAGCAATTTTTAAAATAATTTTTTTTTAAATTTCAGTAAATACCCTATGCACCGATATTTGGCCTTATAGCTTACATGATGTAAACACCATTTAAAAAAAACCGTTATTTGTCTAAAGTTGACTATTTCAAAATTGTGATCGGTAATTTATACTAATAAAGTCCATCAATTACTATTATACTTGAAGTGTTCGTAAAACAAATAATTGTTATGGAAAACCGGTTGTAATGAACACTTCAAATTCACATACATTTTTTTTACATAAGGCCGAAAGACTTTAAAAAACTAAGTTTTTTGGGAAAACATTTGACGCATACGTAAATTTGTTATTGCTCAGATTTCGGCCAATAATGAGCTGATCTTGCTAAATTGCATTAAAGATATTCTTGGAACTATTGGATGAAAGTAGTCAACATCTATTTGAATAATTTTTTAATTAAACATTTGACTTAAGTTAACTTAAACGTTTTTAGAAGTGATTGCTAATTAAAATCTTAACTTTTAAAATGTGTTAAACAATAAATGTTTTACAATCACTAAATATCATTTCTATACACAATAATACGAATAAATATCATACACAGTTACGGACAAATAAATAGCATTACTGCTTGAAAGTTTTTATGGTGTAACTAAAACATTATTCTTTAAAAATTGTGCTTTTTTAGATGTATAGTAATTCCGATTGCGATAACTATAAAACTAGCAGTCATACTAGCGAAACTTTTTTGACTTTTTTATACGCGCTTTGTTCGCCAAAGTTTCGTCATATCATTTTCAGCATTGAGCTGCCATTTTCCGAGAGAGCACAATCCTCGTGCGGCTCCATTACATCCCGAAAAAAATCATTGTTTGGTGCAGTTTACATTTCAAGGGCGTCATCGACCCATTTGTCTTTAAATGCTAAACAGGTGCCAAATTACCGTACATGGTGAACGCTACAGGCAAATGGTTCGTAATTTTTTTTTTTATTGCTTATGTCTTTTCAAATGATTTGAAGGAGAAATGGTTCTAACAAGACGGCGCACATGCCATACAACGCGTGAAATCATCACTTTGTTGCGTCAAACATTTGGTGACCGAATTATTTTAACAAATGGGTCTGTGGATTGGCCACCTCGTTCGTCTGATTTGACATCTTTGGACTACTTTTTGCAGGGGTAAAATCTCTGGTTTATACTGATTAACGAGAAACGATTAATAATTAAGAAGCCAACAATCGAAGCACTATTGATGAAATAAGACCGGGTATACTCGAAAAGGTGGTGCAAAATTGGACCGACAGGATGGCGTGTCATAAGGCGCGGTCGCGGAGGCCATTCACCAGAAGTTATATTCAATTATTAACAGCCAAAAGATATGTGAGCTAATAAAGCCAAAATGTTAGTCATTCTATTGAATTTGTTGTGTTTTGTTCTTAAAAAAAGTTGTCTGCCTCAAATTAATTACCCCTTGCATAGTTAAGGCGTCTAACCCATGTTTATTCATCTTTGAGAGGTCCAGCCACAGAACGATTCGCAAGTTTTTTACGAACATGGAATTTTTAGACTTCAAATGTGTTTCTGCAAATAACTTGCGACTTTGACGATGTCGTTTTTTTAACATGCAACCCATTCTTAAATATCTTCTGAATAGGAGCCTGTCTTAAATTCAATATAGCAAATATAACTTTAATTTTTATTTGCAGTGCAGTGATGCATTTACCAGGACATGTTGGTTTATTATTTTTATTTTATTATTTTCCACTCACTTTTGCAGTCCTAGTAAAAACTGCATTAGCTAAATTCTAATAGCTGCATCAGACTTAAAAAGGTCGCTAGTTGAGACGACCTGCATCGCACTGAACGAATAGTTTTATATTTAGTTAAGTTTTCTCAAAAGCTTACCATTGACAATATGCAATGCTTTGTGTACTAACGAAAGCTATTTGTAATGTTAAACGGTGTGCAATATTTCTTTAATCTGCCGGATGGTAGCTTAGAACTTAGAACAAATTATTATTATTTTCAAAGAAATTTTACAAATCGTATGTGCATTTATGGCGCTAACTAAAACCACAACCAATATCTTGATTTAATATCATGAAATCAACCATTGCTAGTGTCCGACCGATTATCGGCCAATTGCTAATTTGGCCCAATTTTGACGAAGGCCGAACTTTTTAGTACCATTATACATATGTAAATGTCACATAACCATGCAAAAATAATACATACACTACAAACTTTTCGAATTGTACCAAAAAAAGTACAATTGAAACAGTAGTAAAGGCTCAGTCAGCCGGGAGTAACAGCAACTTAAATTTACCGTAGAAAAGTAAGACCCATCTATTTTTTACAGATTTAGACGTAACATCTTACTGCTAACTATAATCGTTATAATTGCTTTACATACAGCATAATAAAGCAGCTGATTTGCAACGTTACTGTTACTCCCGGCTAACTGAGCCTTAAAACCGCATTTCTGCAATGTGTTTCGGTGTTGTGGAACTCACCTAATGAAACACTTTTCATACGGCTGATAAAATTCTACCTTTTGCCTTTGGTAAGATGTGCAAACGGTCCTTAATGCTATGTGAATATGTACAGTTTATAAAATTTAATAGTTAAAAATAAATGCACAATCAAAACTAAATATCCATTAAAAGGCAAAATTTAAACTTTAATTTCTATAATAAAGGAGTTTGGAACAAAATTTTATTTTCAAAGCCTATTCTTGACGTGTACTATTATATACCCTATATTATTGTCCGTAACTGTAACTTAATGTACAAACACATTAAGGTAGACCCACCCCAAATATATGAAAAAATTGAAAACACATCCGTTGCAAAAACGAATATAAAAATAGTTAAGTTCTACGATCCGATACACATCCAACGTTTAATAATTGGTGTTATTCAATTATTAATATTTTGCTTAATTTTCATGAAAACTCAGTTTTTTGTATTGGGTTCCCTTAAAGGGTTAGAGATAGAGGGTATGATGTTTGTTCTAGGGAAATATTGGGAACACTCAAATATTGGGGGTTGCTCATACATTTTACATCCCTAGGGGTGACTCCTGAGTAGTTACGAACGTTTACGTTCTGTAGAACTTTAACCCTCGTGCGGCACGTTAAATTTTAACCGACTAAGCTCAAATGTATGTCCAATTTTTTTTGTATCCCAACCTCACAGAAAAGTGCCCTTTGATTTTGCCAAATCGAAAATAAAAATAAGAACCACCTTAATATGCATATATACGTTTTATTTAATTTAAAATATTGCGAAACAAAACTAAACATTCTTTTTGACTACGCAATAACAAAGAATAATGAATGTTTGTATGTACATAAAAAGACTCGTGTGTGTTATTTTTCTTTTTCTTTTTTGCAAATCTTATCTTAATAGGATTTATAGAACATACGCTCCTCAATATGAAAACTGATAACAGATAAAATTAATTAGTTTAAAATTATTGTCGCTGATTGCGGATTGATTAGGGAAAAAGCTTTAAAACTATTTTAATAGATACGATTTTTCGCCATAAATAGAGTTGTCAACTATTCGACACATTAAAAACCCCGGCTTTTGAAAAGTTGTAAAAACCGCATTTTAAAAGAAACCAGTTTTTGGTTAATTTTATAAAAAAAAAAACGGTTCGAATATACAGGTTTTTCGATTTTTATTATAATTTTGAATAAAATAAAAAAAAAAAACATGATAACCAAGCTTGATCTGTGGGCCGAGTACTATTGCTCAATTCTATCCCCGAGGCAAAACCATGACGATTCTACGAGCATAAGTAACTGCACCACCCACGAAAATATACAAAATATATCCACCGCTAACCCAACCGTACCTAATATAATATCTGCGATTAAGACATTCAAGAACAACAAAAGTCCAGGAAATGATAACGTATCTTCGGAACTTCTCAAAATAGACCCTGAAACTAGCGCCCAAATCCTTCTTCCTTTAATAGAAGATATATGGACAAATGAAAGTGTACCTGAAGAGCTCAAAGAAGGCGTAATAATTAAATTGCCAAAAAAAATGGCGACCTAACTAACCGTAACAACTGGCAAGGTATCACTCTGCTCAGTATGGTGAACAAAATAATCTCTCATATAATAACCAATAGAATCGCTTATGCTATAACACTCAGAACGCAACAAGCTGGCTTTTGTCCAAACAAATCATGTATTGATCATGTTAATACCAGTGTTGCCGTTAGGATACGAAAGATACATGAATAATCCTGAAATTTTTCGTATCTTTTGAATCTGTACGTAAAATGTGCAGAAATAAAAAATTAAATTATAATTTAAAAAATGTTGTTAATGAGCCGATGTTTAAAAATTTGAAAAAAGTAGTTGGTTTAAAATTTGTACTTCCATTTTCGAATGCATGTGTGGAGAGAATTTTTAGCCAACTAAAACTTATTAGGACTGATCATCGTATCCGACTCAATACTAATACAATAGCAGCTTTAATTATGGTGAAAGAGAACATTAAGGATGTTTCAACATACGATCCACCTAAATCGATGCTTACTAGTAGTGCGAAGTTGTTCTGAGGAAATATGAACATTGTTTTTATTTTCAGGAAATTTATACATATGAATTTTTTGATATAGTAGCCCTAGTATAACCGCCTTAACTTGTATATTATATATATATAAATGAATTTGTTTTGATAGTTACATATAATAATTTTTAAAGTTTGCCTGATATTTATAACTGTTATTTATAACTATTTATTTAATTTATTGATATAAATGAATTTATTTAATTTAATTTTCTTTACAATATTCATTAAATATGAAAAAAAAATGTTATGTTAATAAATGTTAACGTTAAAACGAATTTTTTTCAAAATGTATCTTTTTGGGAAACAATGTATCTTTTTGGAAACTAAAATGTATCTTTCTCGAAATTTCGCTGGCAGCACTGGTTAATACACTCAGAATAATAGGTCTTCTCTATATCTAATATTCATTGACTTCGAAAAAGCATTCGATACTCTCAATCACAATGTCATTTCGAAATCCCTTCAATGAAAGGTGTCTTAGAAAAAATAATCCAACTCGTTAAAAACATGTATGTATGTTAATGCAAGTTTGTCGTATTCAGCACGAAAACAAACTGAGCAGAAAGATTAATGTTGGTACAGAAGTGCGGCAAGGTTGTGTTATGTCACCACTTTTATTTTACATTGTGTTGGATATTGTCATGAGCCATGCGATGTCGGGCAATCGAGGTATTTGTTGGGGACTTCAAAATCGGTTAAATTATCTTGAATATGCTGATGACATTTGCCTTTCTCCCACCGACACTCCGATATGAACAGGCAACTACAACGTCTTGCGGAGCTGGCCAAAAACGCTGGTCTTAAGATTAAGTCCCAATTCACATTATACGATTTTTGTCGTTGCGATTATTGTCGTTTCCTCTTTAAAGTCGGTCTGATGTTTACATTGTACGATTTTTGTCGTTACGACTTTTTCTTTTTCAACCGAACTTCAATACATTTTTCGTCAAATGAGAGAACAATGAGAGAACGAATGAGCTAACAAAATGAATCGAAGAGTACACTCGCTTGTGTACCCCTTTTAATTCCTCTCTCCCCTCTCGACCATAAGGTAAGAAACGCAACGACAAAATAGTATAATGTAAATTGGCACTAATATTGGCAAAACTAAAGTGATGCGAATAAACACAGAAAACTCTAACTTCTTTACAATTGATAATGTGCTTCTGGATGAGGATAATTCGTTTTGTTACCTCGGAGCTGTCATCACGACATCCGGCGGTTCGGGTGCAGGTATTGTCAATCGAATAAAAAAGGCGACTCAAGCTTTTGGCCAACTTAATTAGATATGGAACTCTCGCCGTGTTGAATTAAAAATATTCAACTCCAATGTCCGATCTACATTATTATACGGATGCGAAACGTGGAATGCATGCCCCTCGTGATATGCATGCCCTGCAAGTTTTTATTAACAAATGCCTTAGAAGAATACTACGAGTCTTTTGGCCACACTACATGGAAACAACAGACTATGGCATTAAACGAATCAATCCCCCATAACTATTGAAATACAAAGGCGAAAATGGAACTAAATTGGTCACACCATACGAAAACCGGTCACAGATATTGCCAGAACAGCGATCGAGTGGAATCCTTAAGGCAGCCGTAGAAGAGGGCGACCAGCTGATACATGGCGAAGACAAATTAAAACCGAAGCGTCAAAAATACAAACAAGCTGGCACGAACTAAAACAAATCGCTAAGAAAATATCGGGAACCAAGCTACTTGTTCCAAATTTGTATTATTTTAATGTTACTATCTACCGTTCTCTAGAAATAGGAACATATAGAAATCTCGATTTACTTTGTTATATAAAAGGTGCCACGCCCACTTGAAATTTTACAATTTGTTAAGCAAAATACCGTGAAAATTGTAGGAAGTTTGATTTAGTAGTCATAGGAGAAAAAACACAAACATACTATATAAATTTATTTAAAAAAGCACTTTTTAAGGAATAGAATTAATTTTTAAAAGATTAAAAAAAAATCTTTATATTTAATCGAACGTCATCTTTCAAAAAAATCTTGGAAAAATCAAAATACTCAAACATACAAAAATTAGCCTTTTGCAGGAAAATTTTAAGAAAGAAGCACAAAGTTAAGGGTTTTTGCATTTTCTTATTTTGTCTCCCAACTTTTAAAGAAAAAAATTGTACTTCAAGATTATGACGGTTACTTTTTTTAAACTTTTGGTAGCAATAAAATGTTGTGGAGTCTAAAAAGATTTACACGGTAGCTAACTAGTTTGAAATATGAGAATTTCTCACCGTATTTTGAAAAATGTTTAAGAAAAACTAATTAATTATCAGAAAAATTTTCAACTACTATTTGCACGTAAAATATATATTCAGACGTAGTACATTGTGGTTCTAAATTTAATTTTCGTGCTTATTTAAAAAATTCACACCAGAAGTTTTAATATTGACCATTTTAATTGTTTTTTAACTAAAAAAACAGAAGTATGAAATATTGCTCCGTACAAGTTGAAGGAAGAGAATTAAAAATTAACTTCCTTAATAAAAACAATTTCCAAAAGAAAACTTTTTAAACTATTATGTAAGGAATTTTATAATTAATTTCCACTTTAAATCCTAAAATACTTTTAATTTAGGATTTGATTTTATAAGCGAGAAAATTTTAAATTGTACAAAATGCTGAAACAAAATAAGTAAATTTTTTTAAATTAAAAACTTTTGTGCTAACAAATACATATTAACTAAAAAAAGTAAGTAAGCAATTTCTAAAGGACGAAATATCGAGCCCTAATAGCGAAAATGATGTAAACAACATTTTAGATTTTTGTTTTTTGATGAAAATCTATAATTTTTGATCATTTGCATAATCTCTAAAAAGCTCATATCTCTGGGAAGTACCGTTACAAAATAAGAGCAAAAGCAATTTCAAACGAAAACCTAGACTTGAAGCAAAGATATTTAAAAAAACCCTTATCCTGTAAAATTTTATTTTTGTTGGTTACATCATTTTTGCTATAAGGGTTCGATATGTACAAATTTTATGTTTGTAGTTCAGTAAGATTTCGTTCGTTGTTTTACGTTTTATGGGTGGATATTGACAGCCCATGTTCTGTAATTCTCGCGTCCAGAAACTTTTTGATTGTGTGAAATGCAACAAAAATAACATATATTGAAACAAACAGCTGTTTTTCTCACTAAACTTTGTCTGAAACTTTTTATGGCGAGTACAAGCTGTCACGTAAGGAAATTACTCGCTAATTTTCAGAAAAAGTGTGTCTGTAACATTTTGGTGAGAAAAGTTCCAGCTTTGAACTATCAAATAAACTCACGAATAAAAATGGCGCGAGAAAAAATTTTAACACTAAAAAACAATTAAAAATGCAAATTGCAAAGAATAATAATAATATTTTGTTCTTGGCACATTTTGTCATTGTTTAATTACATATTTTGCTTTTAACATTTTGTTAAAATATACGAATGATTTCAATAATTAAAGTCGCACTTTACACTATTTGGTATAGCTGACGGTTGTATTTTCGCCGCCGCCGTTGAATAATGTTCAATATTAGTACATTTTGGTCGCGTCAACGATATGTGTTACTGGTGGTATCAACGTCTGCAATGTCACATAGGCTTCGAGTGCAATGCTATGACATTTATATCGTAACGATTTAATCTTTCGACACGAGTTACAGACACAGTTTTTCTCACTTTTCGAGAAACGATGGAATATTTTGTTTCACATCTTTTCGATGCGAGAAGTTCTCACTAAAGTTACAGAACATGGGTACTGGTTTATTATATACATATTGTAAACATATTTTTTATTTTTTTTTTTTAAGAAAAAATTGGAAATTTTTATGTTTCAGGGGTGTCATAGAGACCAATCTTATCGGTATGTGAAACCGACAAAAAAAATACGTTGGTGTCATGAAATCCAATGTCATCGGTTTTTTGTTTGAACTAAAATTAAAGGCTTTTCACACTGATCAACATCTTCCATCAAAGATGTAGAAAATGTGAAACACTTGTTTACATAGCTCACATCTAACATCTACCATTAAACAAATATGTCGCCGTTTAAAAAAAAATGTTTTTCAAATAAAAAATGTTTTTTTCTACAAAAGTGCCAAAATTTAAAAAGAAAACACAAAAGTGTACTTTAAGTTCAATTTGTTTAAAAAAAGAAAAATATTTAACAAAAAAACATTGCAATAAAAGAGAAAACTTGACAAGTGGTAACTCTGTTTTCAAAACGAACTTCTTTTTGTCAGTGATGCCACAATAATAATAGAACTTATTGCCACTTTTCTAGTGATGACACTTAAATAATCGAAAGATGTAGAATGGAATAAAATGGGATAGGAACTTTTTTTGAAGAAGTTGAATGATGTTGGTTTTTAGCCCTATGTATTTCTTATGGAAAGATGTCTACATCTTCGCAAATTGATTGTTGATGTTATATGTTAATCAGTGTAAAAAGGCACTATAGGGTCGGTTTTAGGTGTCACAGAAACCAAAGTTATCGGTTTTTTATTGAAAATAAACAAGCATCTTACTGCTCTTGTTTTTTTTTATTGTAAATAAATATAGTTGTTAAACACTAAGTTTCTTATTTTATTCGACAGTTAGATTCTTTCCACAGATGGAAGTATGTGAATAAAATTGATAAATTGGTAAAATAGTATTTTTTGCATGTTTTCTTCTCAATTTTTCCGAAAACAGCAAATATGCAACAACAGCAGTGGTCATTCTATTTATAAATAGCGTTAAACAACAAATTTAAATTTAACAAATTCGCTTAATACCTACACATTTTTACAAAACAATAAAATTACACAAAATAAAACAACAAATGCAATGCAAGTATGTAATACAATGATGGCATTTATTTCATATGTTTACTGTATTACCACTTCATATTTTCTTTTCTATAATTTTCCTTTAATTAAAAACACAGGGTTTAAACAAAAATCATAATTTACAAAATTGTCAAACAAAAGTTGCATTTAAAGCTGTATAAAATAAATAACAAATCCGACTTGTTTTCATGACACCAAATGAAACTAATATTGGTTTGCAATACCGCCAATGAGCAAAACCGACTTGGATGCTATGACACCCCAGAATATAACTAACTTAGCAACAACCATTAAATGAAAAAATTTACTCGACTTGCATACATATGTATATACATTTATATGTATGCACATTAGGGTAATTACAAAAAAATTCATTTTGGATTTACCACCGGCTCACCCTTAAATGTGCCAATATGCTAGAAAATGTGATTGGCAAAGTTTCAGTTCAATCTGATAATATATTTAAACGTGCTGCATTAAGATTAAAGTTACGAAAAACAGCTGTTTTAAAATAAAATCCTAGTTTTTCGTCCATAAGAGCAAACTATTTTCTCTCGGAATATACATAACTTGAGTCTTATTTACTAGGAAATTTTATTCCTATTAGAGGGGAGAGTCGAAACATAGGATCAAATTTTGTTTGTCATATACCTTGTAGAGGTCTGCTTTGAATAACTCACTTGTTTGCCTTTACCCAAAGTGCACAACATTTATTCAATTATAAAACATTTAAAAAGATAAGAAGAGAGTAAACCATATACAAAAATAAGAATGAATGAATTGAATAAAAAACTTGTTTACTGTAAATGAATATGAGAGTAATTCATAAATAACAAAACATTGGAATGACCCGTTAGAGAGAGCAAGTTTACAAAAAATATTCAAATAATTTTTGAATTATTGAATGTGCATACAATTATTTTAATACCTTGCCATAATATGTGTGTAAGCTTGTGGCTTCTTTTATTTATAAGAGTTAAGCTTACACATACATACATAATGTGTAGGTACACATATTTTACATTCAAATTATATTTGAATAATTTACTCATTTGACTTGATTTGACTCATATGAGTGTGTTGAAATTGCTTTTTATTTATTCTTGCAGACCTCTACTAGGTACACATATTCAGCGTTATCGTCTGTCCATGTTAATCTTGTGCGCAAAGCACAATTTTCAATCTTTCAGACAATTTGATCAAGGACGAAGTCTATGTAAATAAAAACTTCTTTCCAAATACATAAGTCTATTCGTGTCCATAAACTATTTAATTTATTTGGTATTTAGATTAAATTCGCCCCAAAAATATTTTATTGTAAATTAAATTCTTTTTTAATCGGTTCACTTCCTTTAAAATGTTAACATAAATAAATAATTTATAATTTTGTTACCGTCCCTAAAATCTCTTTAAGACAAAAGATCTTATATGGATGTTAATATCTAGGTAATATTGGGTTCCACATAGGGTAAAATCTCGAAAATTCTTCTTTAAATACTATTGTGTGTGGGATTTACCAATTATAATTTAAGGATTATTTTTATTAATTGGAACTGTTATTAAATTGTGGAATATTTTGTTTTCAAATTAGCAATTTTTGATTTTTTGGGGCATGTTTTTAACAATTTTTAGGGCATATTTTCAAGTTTTTACTGCATATTTAATGCGCATAAATCTAGTTTTTTAATGCATATTTCTGGGATCTACTCTCTAATGCGATGCGAAAACAATTTTGATGCGAAAGCGAAATGCCAACTTGGTACTCTCTATCACTTTCGCAAAATGTTCTAAAAATTAAGCAATAGTGACATTAAAAATTAAAGATGGCGCGGATTTACAGTAATGAAATGCCAAAGTGTGTAAAAAGATTTGAAATTGAAAAATTTAAATAAAATAAAGTGATGATTTAGAAAAGAAAAAAAAATTTAAAGACGCGAAAGATGCGAAAGACACATGCGCAAACGTATTAAAGAGTACCAATCGCTAGATTTGCTACAATTGTCTTTCGCATCGCAATAGAGAGTACCCCCCCTGGTTTCCATGATAAGAATTATAATATTGGCAGTATAAAAAATATTTGGTTCAAAAAGGGGCAAAAGGGGCACAAAAAACTACAAAATGATACAAAATGGGATTTAAAACTAACGGCCAAAAAAGTGGCACTGCAGTCAAAAAGGGGCAAAAATGCGACTTTAGTCGCATAACGGTAACGCTGCACATATTTCACATTCAAATTATATTTGAATAATTTGTATTTTGTATTTATTAATTTGATTTTCTAATACAACAAGACACAATATCTTATAAATTACAGCATTAGAATCAGACAAGTTAAAGTATACATTGATAAAAAATATTTTTTAAGAACTACTAGATTATATTTAAATTTAAATAGAGCAATATAAATATAGTAAAGATTATATTTAAATTAAAATAGAGTAAAATAAATAAAGTAAAGATTTATAAAAATAAAAAAAGTTTACATTTAAAACATAAAAAAATTTAACAAAAATTTACGAAAAATTTTCTAAATTAGTAATTTTCTAAATCTTATAGCGTTGCTAGTGATTTGCAAATCATTTGGAAGTTGATTCCAGAGACGTATGCTTAATATAAAGTATTGGCATTCAGAAGCATGGTCACGATGACGAAATTGTATTAAATTTTTACCTCTACACGATCTAGAAAACTGCAGACGTTCATAAAGATATTTTGGCTCCCTTGTCGTTATTATTTTGTGAAGTAATATTAAGTTTTTGAATTGAAGATAGTTTGAAAATGACATATTAAATAAACGACAAGAGTGCTGCGATATATGATCAAATCTTTTTAAAGAGAAAATGTAACGGATGATATTGTTGTATGTAACAGTCAGCTTTCTCATATCATTCGAGTTACAACCAGTAAAAATTTCGGATGAAGATATGTCGGAAGAAGATATGTTCTTGCAAGTAGTATTCTTACTTGCAGAGGTGTAAAGTGCTGAGTAGCCCATAAGCTTCGCAACATGCCATATACTTTACCACAAACTTGTGTAATGTGATTCGACCATGTTAAAGTTTTGTTAAATAGTACTCCTAAGTTTCTTGCTGAATCTACAACATCGATTCTCGAATCACCAAGAAATAAATTTACCTCAAAATTTATATGAGAGGCTCTTTTACATATTAATATGCATTTGGATTTATTAGGATTAAGTCGCAAACCGTTAGCCGCTGCCCATATAAGTATTTTCTGAAGATCATGATTTAACTCCCGTATTTTCATATTAGCTGATTCTTTAGGACTACTGAGATACAGCTGAACGTCATCAGCATACATTTGTATACTAGAATACGATAGTTGGTTTGGGAGGTCGTTCGCATATAAGGAGTATAACAGGGGTCCAAGGATGGATCCCTGTGGGACACCTCTAGTTACTTGTAAAGAACGCGATAAAGTTTCGGCATTTGCAACTGATTGGCATCTACTTGAGAGGTATGATGACAACAGTTTCACCGCAAACGTGGAAAATTTAAATAATTTGGACAATTTCATGCACAAGATTGAATGGTGCACTGTATCAAAAGCCTTTGAGTGGTCCAATAATACCAAAAACGTTATTTTTTTCTCATCTAGGTTACTACGAATTTCCTCTATTACATCGGTAAGAGCTAAAGTACAGCCACGTTGAGGCCTGAATCCAGATTGACGATCGGTTAACAGGTTGTTGTTATTATTGTATTTACTCATTTGACTTGAGATGACTGAATTGAATGAGTTTTTGTTGTTTTGTCTCTGGTTATTTTTTCATTTGTTTCGTTATCATTGGGTGATCGACACATTGTAATTAAAAAACAAATGAGTGCGTTGAAATTCCTTTTTATTTATTCTTGCAGACCTCTGATACCTTGTAACCACCCTAATGTACATATTTAATATAAAGAAAAAATCAATTAAATTTATGCCAAATCTTTACTCGTATCTTGCTGTAGAGCAAAGAATCATTAATTCTGTTTTGTTGTTTTCACTTAAAAAATAGAAAGACAAACGGCACGCCCATTTATTGACCCGTTTAAATCAATTGAAAGAATAAGAAACTCGAAATAAAAATGCATATCCGCAAATAAATATGTATCAATTTATTTTAAGATTAATGGACTTTAAGATAAAATAAATCATTTAATTTAAATTTTTGTTAATTTTAGCACTATGCGCCCACGATATGGCGTAAAAGCAACAAATAATAATAAAAAAAAAACAAAGTACAAAAATATTGACCCACAAAAACAAAAGTAACATTAATATTTCGTTTGTACATTTAACGTTAATTACGTTCAAGTATTAATCTATTTTAATAATTTAGTTGGAGTTACGGAATTACCATTCCGTAATGGATTCCAAAATGGATTTTCGATTTTACCATCCAATTTTTTTATTTCGGTTTTAGAAATCGATTAATCGAACCTCAAAATCGATTTCAAAATCGTTTTAGATTAATTTACAAACTTATACCTTGTATCACAAAGGGAGATACACCAGAATTTATTTGGCAAAGTACTAGATATTTTTACAGTGGGTAGATATGAATACTTTGTAAATTTTGAGGAACAAGTGCATGTACATTTCACATATTAAAATTGTATTCTTGTGTAGCCAATCAGGCATGTTACACAAATCAATTCCGATCGAAAGTGGAAGTGATTTTGTATCTTGCTTCGCATAAAACGAAATCACTTTTGATCGGAATTGATTTCAGTGAAATCGATTTCAGTATAAAATCGCATACGTAAATTCGATTTCAAAAAATGGATTTTTTACCACAAAATCGATTGGAATCGAAATCGATTTACCATTCCCTAGTTGGAATCACATTTTTCTTTTTTTTTTGGTGTTTGTCTCAAAAATAAATAAAAAAAGACTTGTGACTAATTTTAACAAAAATACTTTGCATACACTCATTGGGCCAAAACAACATTCTCATTAAGTACAATATAGAAAGAAAAAATTGTTAGTAAATTAGACATTTGAGATAAAGAATATATTTAAGAGCATTCAACCTAAAAATAATTTATGAAAAAAAATAAAAAAGTAAAACAAATACAAACATACATATGTACGTATGTACATTAGGGGCATAACTAATTTGTTGGCATAGTACCATGAGGTCAACCATGTCCTAGTAACCACGAAAATCATAATCTTTTGTAATTTTTTAAAAAAAGTTCACGCACCAATTGAGTTTTCTAAACAGGTGTATAAAAAATGATTTAAAAATGTATTATTTTTAAATTACTCAAAGTTACATATACATATGTATGTACATATATGTATAACAAAAACAAGAAAAATTATGTTACGAGTTATTGAAAGATAAAAATTTAAGATTTAAAGTTCGAGATTTACAGATAGGATAAATACCCTGAACAACAGTATTTTATTTTTTTTTTTTTTTTACTTTATTTTACATAATTTAAAACTATTTTGAGGCGGCCTTCTTAATGCAATATTGAATATTCATAATTTTATACGGTGTTTTTTTTTTTTAATTCATTTTTAATTTTTTTTCGTTAAAAAAGGTTAAAGATACGTTTTGGTTTGCGGAAAAATCTCTTACCATCTCTAAATAAACATTTTATTAATTTTTCTTAACCAAAAAGAAAATTAAAAATTTTCAAAACTTCATCGCGGTTGGTGCGCGAACTTTTTTGACCTTAGCGAAAAATAAATATACTTCCCTTAAAGTTGTTTATGCTCTATCGGACTGTGCTATGCCAATTTTGATATTTTAAAAAATTGTTAAAAATGTATGTCCCTAATGTACATACATATATTCCTTAGAGCGGGTCGATTTTTTTTTCGAAAAATCGCATATGCGGAAAATGTTCTACGGATCATTTTGAGAAACTTTGCTTAAGAAAGTATGGGTCTAAAACCGATTTGGATGCCGCGATTTTTAAGGGGAAATTTAGTTTTAGGTAGTATAAAAAATTGTATCAAATATGTTTACATAGAAGTAAATTACATGTACAAAACTTATATTTTTAGCTTTTTGACAATAATTGGAAGGTTTAATTTTTTGAAAAGTGGTACAGTGGTTTCCCGGTATTACGAACGATATGACACATTCGATTTTTACGATCGTAACATCAGTGCAATCAGCGAGTAAAAACCTTGAAGAGTGTAAAAAAAAAATTTCCTCTGTATATTAAATTAATGAAATTTTCGCATTTGAAAACGCAAAAATGTAATATTTATCAATTCGCAAACTTTAAGAGTACTTTTATTTTGAAATAAAATTTTACACATGTTTTTTCTTTAAAGAAATTGAAAAACTTTTTTGAAAACTATTCTGAAGTTTTAAAAAAGAAATCGCTTCCAGCGTTAACGAAAAGTAAGACCAGAGTAGAAAAAAATTTAAGAAAAAAGTGTTAATAGATAGGCTCGTTCGTTAAATTAAAAAATCGCTTGAACAAGTGGTGCCTTTTTAACGTTTTTATTTTTATTAAAAACAGTGCAGTTGCAATTTTTTTCTAACAGTCTAGTTTTCGTTGATAAAATTTTTTAATTTTTATTCAGTAAATTTTTAAATTCATAAATAAGTTTTTATAATCAATAAACGTTTGAATCTTTAAATTTATATTCAATAAAAGGAAAACAAAACATTGTGATAAGTACTAAGATTTGTGTGATTTAAGTTCAACTACGCGAGTGAAAAAATAAAACGTTCCGCTGTTCGGCTTTTTTATTGGCTATTCCATTTTGCATTTTAAATTTATAATTTTTCCAGAATATTTTTTTTAACATTTATTAAAAAAAGTTTAAAATTTTTTCAGAGGGTTGTTGAATTTACAGCCATTCCGCTAGAGAACATGCCACCTTCTTCATCAGACGAATGGAAGCTTGATTTATCTAATGACGTAAAGTATTTGCTTCAAATGGCTTCAGCAATATCGAATGGTTTTATTTCTGTTGACTTAGCTAACATAAAGCCTGGACCTGTAGCGCACTCCCGTTGGTTAACCAAGGCCAGCAGAATTTTACGATTGTACGTCGCAACAAGTTCACCCACTAGTTACTTAAAAACTCTAGCAGAGTACGTAATAAGAGTTTATGTTCCCATGTACTTTAACATCAAATACTACAATTCTGTTATTTACGGCAGTACGCTTTTATTTAAGTTTATTCGCCTCACACAGTTTCTTCCCTTGAATGTGCGGCAAATTGTTTACTCTGTAGTTCAAAATAACTCATACTTTGCTCATCCAGAAAATGTTATGCTTTCAATGCTTTACGATGATCGTAAATCAATACGCGACCAGGCAATACAAAAAATTTTGTACTACCGTAACAAACTTTGCGATGCAGAAAAACTTAGAGAGTACAAAAAATGTAAAATTAATTTTGACTGCTGCAATTATTTCAATATGATAGATTTAGATGATGACAGTATTTTATCAGAACCACCAATTACAAGAGATATTCCGTATGACTATTTGAAGGAATATTTAGAATTTCAAGATCCACCACTTCCTGACCCACAAGTTCCATGCCACATTCAAGGAACTGAACGATGCGTTAAACTTTTAACCAGTGTTTCTCGGCGCGTAACGGAAAAAAATCGTGAAAGTATTATGGCTGTGACTGATGTTAGTCGAAAAAAAAATCCACGCTTGGAAAGCAGGCAGGACTTAAAAACTTAGTTATTTAGTTCTTTTTTCAAATCTAGAAACTAACTTTGTATTAATAACAATACACTTAAAATTTATTTTATTCTTTCTGATTTTATTGCTAAATTAATAACTGCAAATAAAACAATAAATCGTAGAAAACTTAAAGGATAATTTTAGTTTTATTTCAATATATGGTCAACAAACAAAAGTATACCTTTCCCTCGATTAACACCTTAAAAAAAGTATTGTGTAAATCGAGGGATAAGTGTACTTTAAAAATAAGAAGTAAAAACAAAGGGTTTAGAAGAAAACTTAGCGTTTTTTTAACCTCAGTGGGTCCCTCACACTCATAAATAAGCTATCTGTTTAAGTTTTTCTAACAAAATTTTCTATAACCTGAATATGAAACTTCCCTTTAAAAATCGCGGCATCCGAATCGATTTTACACACATAGTTTCTTAGGCAAATTTTCTTAGAATTGTTCGTAGATCGTTTTTGCAATAAAATGTAAAAGAATCGAAATGTGTACTTAATTATACAGTTCTAATAAGATCAAAAAAGACAAAATTTGTTAAACTTAAAAATTTCCCCTGGCCATTAACGTGGCTCAGGCCACTTGAACAAGAAATGTAGGAACAAAAATAACATATGTGGAGAAATATTTGAATTTGAATATTTTAATTTATTTAATAAGCTAAACCGTTTAGCTTTTCATTTTGAGATGTTCCGTTATTTCGAAAATGGAGGAAGGTGCACAATATATCGAAACCTAACCGCGAAAATAACGTAAGCGCCAAAAATCAAATATTACAGGAGAGAGTTTTATTTATATTATTTCATATATACATACATACGAGTAGGTGAGTTGCAAAACTCGTTCGTTGCAAAAATAAAAATATGAGACGGCAAATGATTCTCACAGTTCTTCTGGCGCTTTATGAGAAGAAATATTCTGATTGCACCAATGCATGTCCTTTGAAACAACATGGAAGAGCACATGCATTGAAACAATTTGTATAATTTTTGTTTGAAAAATGAAAGGAAAATATATGAAATACTTTGGGAAGAAATAAGATAAAAGAAAAAACGAAATTGTTCCTCCCATTGTGAGCAATGCTTTAATCTATTATTTTTATTTATTTTAAAACTCTTCACGATTTGCTGTAAGAAATAATATATAAATTACCTTCTTATTTTGGTTAAATACTCATGATTTTTGTAGCATAGCCATTTTTTATCTAGTTTTAAGCCATTTTTTGTATCTTTGGCGATCACTGGTTTCATGTAATGTTTTGGGGCTATTTTCATCGTAAGCGTTCATTAACTTGAAATTTTCGTTTTAATATGATCATAAAATAAAAGAAATTTCAGAAAAAGAAATTCTCAACTCCTGAGGAGTTATGTAATATTTAACGCTTCTCTTTTCACAATATTAATTGCAATGATGCTTTAATTACAGCAAAAAGAATTTAAAATACATAATTTTGTATAGGTATTTAAACTGACTACGTAATAATAACTGAATCCATTTATTATTAAAATAAGAAAAAATCGAAAGAAAATATACAACATTGCAAAAGCATGTATCAATTAAATATCAATAAACATTTTTTATAAATCAATTACATAACAACTTTTTACCAGCTTTATGTCATAGACGTTCCTCAAGAACATCCCTAAACAAGAATTTGAGAATTGCTTTAATAACGTCTTTTAAATCAAATGAGTGTTACCAGAAGTAGGGAATGACCACACATGTAAGTTTTTAAAATTCTTTAAATTGTATGTATGTACTTTTTTAAAAAAGCATTTTTATGCTAAACAAAATGCTATTCAATTTAAATTTTTTTTTAATATAAACTTATACAATTTAATTACATACATACATATGTATGTATATGTATATTTAAATAATAATAGTTTTTTTCCTAAGCGCAATATGGCTAGTAGAGTTTGAGAGTTAAGTCACAGTGTTGCCATAACAGTTTAAAAAAATCTGCTTAATCTAAAAATAATCTCTTATTGTTAAAAAGCTATGGCACGAGATCTATGTTTACATTTGTCCTTTAAGTTGTGCTGAAAAAAGGTCAACAAGAAAAAGAAAGACAAAAAAAAAATGAAAAACAAAAAATATATATATTTGGACTTCAAGAAGAATTCTTGACGAAAAGTACGAAAAACAGAAGTAAGGAAGAACATGTAAATCAATTAATATAGATAATCATTCAAAAAAGCAAATTTCGATATACCAAGTGTTAAATACAATTTGTTTTAAAGATTGATGTTTGACTATTGACTGCCAGCAGGCGTCGATAGCTGTGAGTGTTAAACGGCAAACCCCTCTGAAGAGATCGAGTGGTTGCGATTGAAACATGTGAGGGTAACCTGTCCTTAAAAACGCCTGGGTTCGAGCCCAGCGTCAGTCAAGAATAAAAATTATCAATAAAAAAAATTTTTAATTAATTTCATGTTATAAAATTCCTTTCTTCATAAAAATAAATTAATGAAAATTAAATTTGATGAACTTTAGCCTAATTAAAATATCAAAATTTGGATAAAATTTTTAATATTTTAAATTTTTTTTTAGAATTGTGTTAAATTTTTACAAAAAAAATATGCTAAAAATCTGCTTAATTTTTATAAATAATATTGTGCTAAAAATCTGTTAAATAAAAAGGAATTTTAATAAATATTGCATAAAAAATTTTATTAAAAAAAAAGTATTTAATAATGCAAAAAAAACGAAGAAGTAGTAATAATTTATTTAAATATGAAATTGTTTAAAAATATGTATAGTAAGTCTGTTTGAAACAAAATTTGCTAAAAAAATTCTGCTTTTCTAAAAAGTAAAAATAGGCTGGGCAAGAAAATATGCTAAAAAGCTGTTAGCTTATTTTTCAAAAAAAAATATACAATTTCCCCAACTCAATCTTTTAGATCTAGCAGAAAATATGCTAGAATGGAAACACTGTTTAGGCATCATTACCAATCTAATAACAACACACGCAAGCAAACTTACATAAACAACACGCGCCTTTTAAATCGACTATTTTATATTCGAACCAACATCACAAATTACTTACACATTGATAATAGGGGGCTCGATTTGTATTTCAAGTTGTATGATTGGTCAAAAACGATGCGAATCTAACTAAGAAAGAGCGACATACGTATATACATTTGCATTTTCTCTCTAGAGAAAAAGCGTGTGTCTGTATGTACAATAACAAATACGATTTGTGTTATATTTTGTGTCTGGTCGTTTTATAAAGTAATGATTTAATTAAACTGTTTACTTGTCGCTAGGGATGAAACGATACAAGTAAATACAAATGTTTATTCGATTATATAAACACCGAGTACTTTTGGTATCGCTATTTTGCAACCAAGTACAAAGCGGGTATCGGGTATTGTTCAAAAGTAATCGCTTAACTTTGGTATTAAAATAAAGTTAAATAATTTAGACGAAACTTTATAAATAATTTTTAATTGCAAAAAAATTGCTGTTGTTTAACCTAATTCAAGCAACATAAATACAATACATATACAGATTTCTAAATGGTGGACCGTTCAATCTAGCGTTTGGATATGTTATACCAAAAACGATGAAAGAAATAAATGACGCACATCGCTAGATCGATTCAGACTTAAAGGTCTATAACACACATAAAGGTCCATTGCATCACCTATGGTGGTGTGTCGTATAGGTAGGTAGGTAGAAAGGCTAGTGTAAAGTCTCCTTCACACCTTCACCCAGACCAATATGGTCCATTGTGACGCCGTGTTTAGAGATAAATATATATAGATGGAAAGTAGGTGAAAAAAGAGCGAAAGCATAAGACAGATACAAAATATAGATAGGAAAAGAAAGTATCGGACCAAACCCCAGAGAAATCCTACTCAAAAAAAATTCGACCTATGTACGTGCGGCCAGCACCTAATCTCCTGTCGCGCAGGCAGGCCATCCCCATTAGGAATCCTATGAGACTCTCAGGTCCACAGCCCGAGACATCCCCTAATTCACCAAGGAATCTACAACCCAGCCATCTCAGTCTGCTGCCCTGTAGAATGGGACCGTGGCACAGAATGTGCTCAATTGTCTCCAACTCCTCCGGGCCTCAAATAACCAGCGCAAATCCGACAAGTCGGAGCCCATCCTGCCCATAAACAGTGGCCTGTGATAATTCCTATTATGGTACTAACGCAGACTTTACTCCTGCCCATCAGCGACACCGAATCGGACTTCCTAAGCACCGGTCACAGCGTCCGCGGTACCCAGCAGTCCGTTCGGTTCCCCAAGCCCGATTGTTCGTGCCCAGAATCCATTCCCTGTTCCTTCCAAAAAAGAAGCCTATTGGAGGCCTAACCGCCTCCGGTGTGTAGTATTAAAATGAGGAAATTTCACTGCAGGAAATTAATTGTGCTGTAACAGACAATGGCATTAACATGGTTGCCGCAACTGTTAAAAATTGGAAACACTAAGGGCTAAAAAATCAGAGCAAGTTAAACTCTCTTTTTGGTTTAAAATGTGTTTAAACCAACAAATCTCTAAATCAGTAAACATAAAAACCTTTTTTAAACGCATAAAATTGGGCGTTTAAGCTACCAATACAGACCATATGAATTCGACAAGATTTAGCGTAGTGCTGCCACATGTTTTTTTTAACTACACTACATGACAACCCCATGTAAAAGTGATAGGTCTTATTCATATAAAGTGTTAGAACTAGAACCGGTCTCTATCACCACAGACCTATCACGGGGCTACTTTGGTGGTAGTTCGCTTCCCTCTAGGGGAATAACAAAATCATTTAAATCAAATTTTTTAATAATTTTTTCTGTATTTTTGATCATTTTCATTTTTAATTTTATTAAAAGCAATTTATATTATGGCGCTAACAGGCACTTACAACATCTTCTACAGTTTTTAGTCATGTAGATAAATGCATTTCGTTCTTGTAGTGTTTAAATGTATGTATATTAATTTACAAAAGCTGCAAAATGTAAAAGTGCTACAATAGCAATATTTACACAAAATGACTGAACGTGAGTAAATATAAAAATTAAAAATACCGCAGTAATATAAAATAAGATTTTTTATACAAGTCTCTAATTCAATTAAATTATTAATCAGAAAGCTTCATTTTAATATGCAACTCGCATTTGAAATCAGTTTTTGTTTTAGTTTTGTTCAATACCACTTTCTTTGGCCAAAACTATTTGAAGGCGAAGTTCTTAACCGATTCTTGTAAAACTTTGTAGCAACATTTGCTACCTGCCATTCTTTTAAACCAAATCTTATAAAACTTTGTAAAACCATTAGACTCCGTCGAAAATGCAATATTCTGACCAAAAAAGTGGGAAATGCCATGCCCATTCAAATGAATTTTTCCTTTTCATGCACTTCCACTTTACCGAATCTCATGAAATTTTACACAAACATGAAGTTCCGGGGAAAATGCAATATTATGACTAGAGAAGTAAGCATTGCCTAGGTGCCCTTTTTGTGTTGGTTGTGCATCAGACCAAACGTTTTTTACACAACGCAATAGAAATAGGTAAAATATTTGTAGACTTTTTGTATGGAACGCGGAGGATATTTTTACCACCCCTGGATCCGGGCATGGCTGTTATATACAATCAAAATTCCTCTCAAATGTTCTCTTGATCATTTGTTTTTTTTTTCATATCACATACTTGAAAACTTCCTTTTTGATGTTTTAACTATTTTTTCCAACATGTTTGAAATTTTTTAGCGGAATGACTATTTTTGAAAAAACTTGAATTTTCTCGAAAATCGCAAGAAACGATAATGAAAACTTCTGGTAGTCTTATACTGAAAACTGGTAAAAACTTTTTTAAGAGCTTTTGTAAAGTTAAAAAAACAGTGATTTTATAGGTTATGTGAAACATTAACGATTTTGGATATCACAAACATTTTTCAGATTGCGTTTTTCGCTTAAATTAATCTAAACACCATTATCTTTCTTTTTCATGATATTTTTCCTTTTTCGCTTATAACTGCAGGTAAAAACTTTAAAAAAATCTTGTTTTCCACTTAATTCAAAGCAAAAGGGTACAAGGGCCAAACTAAAAAAAAATAAGTATCACTCGACAAAAATTCAGACCTGTAGGATGATCACAAAATACCAGAAATGTATCAGAAACTAAAAATATTATGCAAGAAATGCATGAGAATAAATTACTTTAAAGCTTAATTTCTCAGAATCTTATTTGTTTGCAGTTGTTTCCCTTTGCTTTTAAGCCCCGCAATTATAACTTTTTAGAAAAACATGCTTAAAACTTTGATGTCTAAATAAAATAGCACACACCCCATATAATTTCTTATCAAGGTCATTGGGAGTGTGAATATTTTATTATAATACAAATAATAATGGAATATTTTTGTTTTGATACATATTATGTTTATTATGTATATATTATATACACACACATATAAGTATGTATACATATATAAATATTTTTGTTTTGTAAAAGTTAATCAGAAGCACATGATCAAAGCTAATCAACAAAATTATGAAAAAAATGAGAACAAAAACACATAAACAAACCGCCACCTACACACAAAAAGAAATTGTCTTAATTTTAACTGCAAAACATTAAATTCCAAACTTAAACAAGAAAAATGGGCATACAAATTATGACAAAAGCGTTTGCGCATTTTTTTTCAATTTTAAATAAAATAAAATAAACATGCATATATATTCTGTTCTCGGCGTAAGATTCTCAATCTCAACTATGTGACATGTTTAAACTGCAAAAGCACACAAAAATTTCAAAATGTATGCATATCGCGGCCTTAGGACAACCAGATTCTAACTTATATTTTCTTCAAAAATTAAGTACAGAATCATTTATTTGGGTGCCCCGATAGGCTAGTTGGTAGTGAGCTAGTCTGTCAGTGCGGGGGTTGCGGGTTTAATTCCCGACAGTGACTCTGGTAGTCTGCAGACAAGCGCAGAGCTTTACAAGGTGAAAATGAGAATAAGAAGAAAAAAAATTAAGTGGTTTCAAAACCGCCGATCTGGCAAGGCTTTTAGAAACCATTTTGGGGTGATTTCGGTCGTCACTATAACGGGGTGATAAGGTCATCATAATCTACCTAGTGTACAAGCAATTGGCAAGATTATAAAGAAATTTGAAGAAACGGGAAGCTTTACAGCTGTGGTCAGGCCTGCGCATCATTGCAATGTACGCACTGCCGAACATATCGCTTCTGTTAGTGAAAGTGTAGCGGAAAATCCAAATTTGTCGATTCCACAACTCAGATTTTTTGACCTGCAATTGAAAATTGCAAACTAAACGACAAGGCAATAAAATAAAATGTTGTTAGTTACTGCTAGAAAGTAGTTGCATAATATAATAAAAATTAACTGTGTTCTTTTAATTAAATCTACTTAAAAATAAAATGTAAGACATAAAAGCTTCTTTGAGATTCTAAAATCTAAGACTTTTATTATAATGTCACGAAAAGTTGCTTAGGTTTTGAACAATTAATATAATATAAATAGGAGTTGGTCAAACATTTGACCCGAGTAGGACCTTCATATGCGCGGCATTGGCCAAATTTAATGGAATTCGATATTCAGTTTTCTCAGTAAATTGTGAATAAAATCATAAGTTGTGCACCGATTACAACGAAACAAACAAACAAACTCATTTCAAATTGTTTTTTTTCAAAATTTTCCTATTTTTTCTTCAAAAACTCAACGAGATCTCTGAAACTACAGGACATATTCAAAAACAATGTAAGCACGGCTAAAAGATAATATTGTTGCCGAGTTTCGGATTTTTTTTAACTGAATATGGTCAACCGTTTTCATGTTATTCTCATATATGTAGTGAAAGTGCCTCAATTGTAGACATAACGGCATATCTCCTGATAGAGAAAAATGGAGATTAGATTTGAAATCAGCGACCTCAAATTGGTAAGAATTTGAAATCAAATTCCCGACCGCAAACTTACTGTTCCGCAGTGTAATTAGTTAAAACAAATGACCAAACGAAAATTCAAATAACACTTCTCAAACAAATAGAACAAATTGAATGGCATCTTGAACAAAAAGATGATGCAATTCTAATACAAACATGCATTAAACACTGTTAAATATTAATACAGAGTGGCAGCTCGACCTATTCTTACCCTAAATGGTCCTCGATCTCGTCCGATAACTCATCTAGGGATGGGCAACTACTGCAACAAGGTTTTATCTTTTCAGATAAGTAACTCTCGATCGTAACGCAAACAATCTTTTAACATAATCAATGGAATCCATTAGAAGTGTTAAACATTTAAAAAAATTAAGAGAGGACTGTAATGGCATAATGTAAGATTTTATATGTTTAGAGATATCCAGGAAAAGGATTGAGAAATAAGTTATTCTATATTATGGGTTACATTCGATTTCTCTCCAACATCTACGATAAGTGAAAGAGTTTCTTCCAAGTCAAGTTTTATCAAAACTTAAGAAAAGATTCGCTTAAATCCTAAACATTCAAACCAAATTATTTTTCTAAAAGATTATTTTATAAGATCTCCTTCAACTATTGAAATAACTAATAAAATGATCTCACAGTTTATTTTTGATAAATACATAATATGTATTAATTAAAAAATATGTGGTACTAGCTGACCCGGTCCGCGTTGCTGGCCCTAAGCAAACATTGGTGTTGTATTACCAGACGATTTAAATTGATCTTTAAACGAAATTTGCGGCCTTTAAATAAAAATCCATGAAATACCTATCGTTAAGTTTTTTTACAGAATAACTTACATATAGTGTAGATATGGGTTCAATGAAAAAAGAAACACATGTATTTAAGGCAAATTGGAAATTATATTTATTGATTACTTCATCTTAAGGCCAGCGCATAGACAATGTTTTTTTTTTTTTTTTTTGGTGTAAAGAGCCGTTTTCTGATTTTAGGTAAACCGAAATAAGCGGGCGGGTCAAAATTTTCTTTCCGTAAAAACCTAAGTTTGACCATGGCGATAATTTTAAAGAAAAAATCGTAAAAATCGGTCAAGCCGTTCTCAAGTTATGGATATTTCCACGCCCCTCCGCCCACAGACCGGAAATCAAAAATCAGACTTCACATTGTCACCCGCCTGAATATTCTGAAAATTCCCTGAAAATTTCATCAAAATCGGCCCAGCGGTTTTGGAGTCCATACGTTTCATACATACACACATCCTATTTTATATACATATTTATTCATTATTTCACAGTAATACATATACATATAAAAGCCTCCTAGGCCAATTAACATATATTACAAAGATATATATATTCCTGAATACAAATACAATTTAATTGTAATACATAGTTATAAACATACTTTCACTTTTAACTAATAAAAAACTCGTTTAAGTTCAAGAATTGTTATGTTTGTTATGTTATTGTGGTTTTTTACTAATAAACTCTAAATAATAAAAAATTTTTGCATTTTTACTTATTAAAATCACTTAATTTAAGGGAAAACATTATTAATCGGTTAACCGATCAATAACAAAATTAACCGATAAACCAAAACCTCGGTTAATTAATCGAATGGTTAACCTATTAAAGCAAAAGCCCGATTCATCAAATGAATACCCTGATGTATACTGAATTTAACTTATGGACAACGAAATTTCGGCGCAAGTTTTCTCAGATCATCCGTGGCGGGAGCTTCATTTTTAATTATATTTAAATGATTTCCTTCATATTTTCTTTGTGTAGTATGTTCCGAACTGAACCGTTTCTCCCATTTGTTTCGTTCTCCTTGTATATTTTATATTTTGTGTATTGCTGCGACTAATTGATTATTCGTAGCTTAAAATCAAATACTTTGAGAATTAACGGCCCATTATAACTTACGTAATGTAAGGTCCCAGTATTTTGGAAATTCATATGAAGGATGATCTGGTTTGCACGTTCGACCTGACCATTTGACCTCTTGGTCCGAACAGCGGTTTAAGTATGTTTTGTTGAATTGTGTTTGCAAAATTCTTTAAATGACTTTGGCTTCAAAAACGCTGCCTCGATCGCTGACAATACATTTAGGCAGAACAAAATATGTCTTCATCTCATTAATAAACGATGGGCAGTAATCGGCTCGCATAAACAAAGTTATGTAAAGTGGTTAAAATTCACATCAGTGTTATTTGTGCCGAATATTATTATCAGGGTTAATAAAGTTGTTACAATTGTACTTTTTTCGTACAATCCAAAACTAAAAAGTACGCTGGTACCCCCGTGACTCGTTTGGTACTACATATTTCCAAATTGTTCAAACCTACATATTTATAATTGATAAAAATGGCAACTCGTAATCGAATATAAGCGGAGTTTAGTGTTTGGTGCAAATAGTCTTGCAAAAATGCAAAATGCCGTAGCTTTTTTATGAAATCTAAGGGAAATTCTAGTTTCTGTTGTTGGATTTAACAAAACAGCTATGATTGCTTATGCCACATTCTAAATTTAGAATCAGCTTCAGCATATAAGCGTGCATTTTCTGATGTTATTGATAAGTTTTTAAAAGATATAGGAAACTACTTCTGCAAAAGTTCTACATAGTAGAAAAAACGACTTCCTCTCAATTCAAGATTATGTTGGAAAAAATTCATAATATTTTCAAATATTCGTCAACAAGATGGTTGTCGCGTCAAGAAGAAATAAACAGAATTTTCGAACAGTGGGAGCCCACTCTATTATTAATTTTTCACTCCGAATTATTTTGAAGGAGATTTTACATGCACAAAATAGAATTTTTTTATATGTTTCTGCAGTACATATTGAAAATTGTAAACACAATAAATTTGGAAATGCAATTCGAAGATGCTCGTATGCACATATTTTTAGAACGCTTAAAAATTTTATTTTCGTTTAAAATTCGAGATTGCATTTTGAGAAATGTTCGTAAATTTTCCACAAAAAAGACTATAAATTCTAAAAAGTGTATGAAAACGCTCTTTGGCGGCAATCAAAAATAATAATAAGAGGATTTTCGACCCTAATCACCGCATGATACAGGTCGGGCTAGACCAAATACGATTTGTTTGCCTAAATTCTTGAATATTTTGGAAAACTAACTATTTTGATAAATCTGGGGCTCGAAATTCATTTTTGACCTATGGTTTCTTTGGCAAAGTTTTTTGGAATGACTTATAGAACAAGAATCGCGATGTGCTTTTGACGCGAACAAATTTTACCTACCTTATTATTATGTATAATTAATGATCATTTATTTTTTGATATCTATACTTTACATGTACAAATGAATTTTAATTACCTTTTGCTTTTGTTGAACTAAATTTTTGTTTTTAAAAATAAAATAAAAAAAATGATTTAGTACTATTGGGGCCGAAAAAGTACGATTTTAAAAGTTCGTTAATACGATATTGGTTTTCTCATTTATCATCCCTGATTATTATATTATAAAAAAAAAACAAAACTCATTGCTCTGATGCCTATTCAGCAGTTGCTGTGTATGTAAATAGCATGAATCAAAGAAAGAAGATTGCGCATTGCGCAGGTTCGTTATTTTTGTGTGTGCCGAAACAATAGACTTTGGGTATGTGGATTTGTGTGTGTCTTACATTTTTGTACAACAAACACTCATCTTTAGTCTATGATGACGTAGAGGCGCAGTTAAAATTTTTTTTTTGTACGTATTAGTTTTTTCGTATGCTGTGCCCATGTTCTGTCGCGTTGAGAAACTTTTCGATTGAAATGTGTGAAACAAAACAAAAATGCCATATATTGAAACAAACAGCTGTTTTTCTCATTAAGCTGTGTCTGTAACTTTTTTGGCGAGTACAAGCTGTCACGTACGGGAATTACTCGCCAATTTGCAGAAAAAGTGTGTCTGTAACATTTTGGTGAGAAAAGTTCCCGCTTTCAACTGTCAAACAAACTCACGAATAAAAATGGCGCGAGAAAAAATGTTAACACTAAAAAATAATTAAAAATGCAAACTGCAAAGAATAATAATAATATTTTATTCTTGGCACATTTTTTCATTGTTTAATTATTTTGCTTTTAACATTTTTAAAAAATATACGAATGATTTCAAAGCTCGTTTGCAAACAAACATTAAAGTCGCACTTTACACTATTTGGTATAGCCGACGGTTTTATTTTCGCCGCCGTCGTTGAAAAATGTTCAATTTTAGTAAATTTTGGTCGATATGAGTTACTGGCGTCCTCAACATCTGCAATGTCACATCGGCTTCGAGTGCAATGTTATGGCATTTATAACGTAACGACGTAATCTCAGTTTTTCTCACTCCTCGAGAAACGATGGAATATTGTGTTTCAAATCTTTTTGATGCGAGAAGTTCTCACTAAAGTTACAGAACATGGGTACTGTATTCGGGAAAACAAATAAATGAAACGCCAACACACATAGGTTCAAATACAAAAACAATATACAGACTGCGTTACCGTTGTTTCTATCTGTGAACAGATTTGGATTCAGCACGCTTAAGTCAATTAAAACCACATATAAAAGTTATTTCTCCCGAGTTGTTTTAGCTATTGCTGACTAGTGTTATTACATGTTTTCTGTTATGTTTTTTACCATTTATAAAATATTACTTGAAATTTAAATTTCTATCAACCATGCAGGGTCCAGGTACCCAACACAGCCTTACATTGAATGCCTCTATGAGTTCCCTACGAGCATTCCTACATCGAGCGATTAGGCACGATCGCACCGTATAATTTGTCCATGCCCTAAGCGCCACCTGATTATCGACGTAAATTGTCACCACAGATCCACCCACGATGTGACCCAGTATCACTTCCGTCGCCCTCCAAGTCGCTAGGATCTCAGCCTGGAAGACACTGCACTCATCAGGGAGTCTGAATGACCTTTTCATTTCGGTGTCCACGATATATAAACCGGCACCAGTGCCGGTTTCCATCTTGGATCCATCCGTAAATACTGCCCACCCCTCAAACAGTCCATTGGATCCAAGTCAATTTTCCCTATCCGGGAACTCCACTGGTGGTGTTACACCGAAGTCCAGGGTCATAGTCCTATGATCCGAAATTCCCTCGAGAATAATACCCCGATCAAGGAGACCCACCTCGGTCGAACCAAGGAGACTCGTAAAGTCGAAGTTAGTTCCTAGCAGCCACACTCCTCACATAATGCTCAATAGGTGGCAGATATAGTAGGATGTCCAGTGCTGCATGTGGAGTGCTTTTCCTTGCACCTGTGGTGCCAAGAGATGCGTTCCTTTGAACCTTGCTGAGCATCTTCCTATAGCTATCCACTCTCAACGCACCCCACCAAACAGTGCATCCATAGGTTAGTATCGGCCTAACCACCGATGAGTAAATCCAGTTTACCATATCCGGCCATATCCGACCCAAGTTCTTACCGATGGAGTTCTCGCATGTGTAGTAGGCACTGAGTTCCCTTCTCATCATCTCCTGAGTATTTCTCTTCCAAGACAGTTTGCAGTCCAGAAAGTTACCCAAATTCTATGCACCGTCCGATAGAGTTAACTCGACGCCATCTAGCACTGGCCCCTAAATCCCTCTATCCTGTACCTTCTGGTTAATAGCACCAGCTCAGTCTTCACAGGATTAACACACAGTCCCCTATCCTTTGCCCATGCCGAGAATTCGACCAGCATCACCTGCATAATTTCCCCGATCGCGGACAGAAGTATTCCCCTAACCAGCAGAACTATGTCGTCCGCATAGGCAACAACCTTCTTACCCATGGAATCAAATGATCAACGGTAACGCTGTATACAAATACAAAAACTGAAAAAATAAAGCAGTCATACACTCATGCGCAATTTACGTACTTCGTTTTCTCATCGAATGGACAATTACTACTTTGATGCAAAAGCATAAGAATGCCTGCGTTTTGATTTTGAGCAATTGTGTTATGGCGTCCGCATCAATGAATGCAAACAAAGCACGTTCAATCATCAAACTCACACATGCACAAATAAAATGTTTAGGAAACGATGTCAATATTACCAACGTTGAACCTTGTTTTGCAGGCATAGAATTGATGTTAATTTAAGCATATGAGTAAATCAAGAAAAATAGTGATTTTTGCAGTTCTCTGTTACGGACACTAAAAATCTAATTTGGAAAAAAAATTTCATGGGTAATATGTGAAATTATAGATCGATTCTCACTCGTCCGTTGTACAATTAAAATGTATTTACCAAATTTTAACAAATTACCTACCAAACTGCAACTTGTATTTTGTGCACAAGGTTAACATGAACAAAGAACGAGCAAATACGGACGGATGGACATGGTTAGATCACTTAAAAAAGTGATTCTGAGTCGATCAGTATACTAAAAGATTTTTCCAGATTTCTATGTTTTACACAAATCGCCAAAAGCGTATATGACAACCTGCTTTTTCTTACAATTTTCGAGTAAAAATTAAATGCAGATGGCGAATTTGAAGCAACATGTTGGGTAAACAAATAAATATTTAAAACACAAAACCCACAATTCCGCAAAAAAAAAATTTTTTTTCATTTGCTGCGAAAGCTCTTGTAAGGATCTAAAAAATTCAACATGTATCAAAATATGCCTCAAAAAGGCAAAATATGCACTAACAAATCGATGCCAAAATTCATAAAAAGATCTTAATCGGATAAATATATTGTTTATGCCTTCATTGGTCGCACAAGAAAAAACATGAAATTGCATATTTGTGGTTTCCCTGCATATAAGTATAGCTTAGTTAATCCTGTATTGCCGACGTTAAATTTGTACGCATATATTGTTTGCTAATATTAATACCGTTGGCGTGCGGAATGAGATATTCTCATACATATAACATTCTGCAAAAACAGTTCTAAGGGAGTACTTTGAAATGGATGGAATTTATTTACTAAACTGTTTTTGAGGAAAATATGTCGTTATTTTCATAATTTGTATCAAATTTTGAAAAGTAATAAAAAAAATCCAAATACAAATATCGGTATATTCATAATTTTTATCAAATTTTGAAAAGTAATAAAAAAATCCAAAGACAAATATTTGACGATATAAAAAATGTATGTAGCTCTAATGAGGATTATAAATTTCTATGTTCATTCAAAAATGTTAAATTCTTCTGTTGCGGGAGTTTTGGTAGATGTCCTGTATTGATACCGAAACTATTTATAGAAAATTTTTAAACTTTCGACTGTTTTTTTCGATTGGGAGTTGCCACACCCTCTTATCCAATTCGGCCCACTTTTCGTCAGATGTTGTGTATAAGTACCCAAGCTTTTTGTACAAAATTTAGACAACTTTTCTTATACCGTTTTCCAGATAAACAAAATATATTTTGTGTTTGTATGGGAGCGGGCACGTCCACTTATGAAATTGCACACACTTTTTGATAGATGTTGTGTGTTAATATTCAAGTTATTTGTATCAAATGGGGACAATTTTGCTCTTACCACTCTTCAGATAAAAAGAAATCTATTTTTGTACCTCACATACTTTTTGCGAAAACGAATTCACCAATCAGAGGAACCGGTGAGGTCGTCTTATTTGTTAAATTCGTTAGTAAAAAATCGAATCGGATATAGATAATGTATAACACTACTCCTCTTATTTCTTGCGAAAGGGCCATATACATATATGGACGGTCGATAGGTTGTATTTCACCAAACGCAAACGAGATTTAGATTTACCACAACGATTTTTATTGTAACAACAAGAGATAGAGCTAGCGTATAGTCTTTTGTATATTTTCGAATTTTCACTTCAAAAATATATGTTACTAACATGTTTTTACAAGGTTAGGTGAATTTTTCTGAAAATATACCCGATAGAATTTTTTTGTATTTTTACAACTACTTTCTGCATACGTTTTTTAAGTTGCTGGCATTTTATTTCTTTTTTTACGGTAATTAAGTTAAATTTATTTTTAACGATTTTGTATGAGGAATTTGCTGCAATCGCCAAACAGTGTCATGTAAAACAAATTAATACTTAATAAGCTTTAAAATGCATAGTTAATATGGAGTAAAACTAATGCTTAATATCTCAGAAACCATAAAAAATTTCATGAAACAGGTTTTGAATCCAGAGAGGGGGTATTCAAAATATATATACGCCATACTTTACTAAATTTTGTTGTTAATTATCGGTAGGTCAAACCAATAATGAGCTGACGAGAAAGCCATTTAAAAATTTGCATTATCTTTTATGTATAATAAATTTTTTTTCTTTTATAAATATGTATTACATACATTTTTTAATTTTTCGAATTTATTCTATGAGCTAAATTTCAGTTATGTATTTTATAAAGCTTTTTTGTAATAGTCATATTCCTTCAATTTTTCAGAAATGACTCTATACACTATCAGACTATTATATTGTATTTTCTTGTTACATTTTACCTTAGCTTTCCGTTGGAAAGCAATGAGGTATATTGTATGTACAGAAAAATTTACAATTATTAGACACCAGCAGAATGTAATGCATTTTCTGGCCCGCTACAGCCTTCGTCAGCATTCTATGTGTCACACTGGATAGTGATACTTTATAAATTGAATGTATTTAACTCAACTATTTTAACAAATAGAAACTGGGAATTATTTCCTTTCATAGGTTAATTTATTATATTCAACATTTTTTAATTTTTCGAATTTATTCTATGAGCTAAATTTCAGTTATAATTCCCAGTTTCTATATGTATTACATATTTATCCGTCCCATTTTATTACTTATATTATAAAATAGCATCACTGAGTATTACTTGCTTTTGAGTATATGTCGTCAAAACCTAGTCACGAAATATACTTTGTTTTTTATAGAAAATCTAATAAAAACAAAATACCTAGATTTTGCACGAAATAGATGGTAAAAAATAATACAGTGCCAGCTCGCTAATCCGAAGGTGTGTAATCCGAATTATCCAGTAATCCGAATTGAATTTATGACGTACTACATACTCTATAGTTCGCATTGATTGCAAGTTCGCCGAATTTTTATTTATTTTATTTGTCTGCTTATTTATAATTTTAACAACCTATTTTATGTGCAAACTTTGAAAATTTTCAACTAAATGACGTGCGAATTTCTAAAGAGGAAATTCTTAGCTGGATTATTAAATCTGATTATACTTCGTGGGAGCATGTGCACTGCAAGATCACAAATTATGTATGTTAAAAAAACATAACATTTAATAAAAGCTTTACTGCCGTTTTCATTTAAAACTAAATTGGTCTTAAAATATATTTTCAGAAAAATTTGTATAGAAATTTTGATTGAAAATACGTTTGATACAAGGCGAATTCATACAAGGTGGTCTTATTTTGAAAATGTTTACAACACTGTAAAATATTTTAACGTTGTGTCAAATATTCAAACAAATATTTAATTTTGTTTTTAATTTAAAAAATTTTAAATTTCATAATTTTAATCGAAAATTATAGAATTTAGTAAAGATTCCCCAGAACCACCAGAACGGTATACCATTTTGACACAAGGTTAGTTATCAGGTGTTGCTTATGTAGCAGGATAAGGTCCCCTAGTGTAAATTCGCCTTTTTGATATCTAAATTATTATTTTAAAATACAAAATTTAATTTTTTCATTCTTGATTAATAAAAATAAAATAAATTTGTTTTAAAATCCTGGTCTGTGTTTAATTTTCGGATATAGTGAATTATAATACATAATAACAGCACATCCAGTAATCCGAATATCTCGTTAATCCGAATCAGGATCTGCAATCATTAATTCGAATTAGCGAGCTGGCACTGTATATGTATAATCTGCCTTGTGCTAAAAATCTAAAAGGCAAACATTTTTCCTGACTTGCGGAGTATTTCTGATTAATACAAGTATATAAAAGAAAATATTTTTATGAGTCTTTAAAACAGCATTGTTTTCAACATATTATTCGATTTTAATTTCACTCGAATTCGATTCCCAGAAAATTGCTGAATAAAAATATAACATGCCTTGAAAAAGAAAAAAAATAAGTTCGTTTTAAATAGTATTAGAAATTTTGTAATTGCTTGAATTGGAAAATAGCTTTTGCAATTTTTTTTTAAATTAGTTTATAGAATAAAATAACTTTTTAATATCCTTAAAATATACATTTTATAAAAAAAAAAAACTGTCTTACTTTTAAAGAATATTATTTTACCGTTTTGTGCACTCCAATTCATCTATTGAAAATCGTCATTATTTAAACAAATAAGAAACAAACTATGTTTAATAAATCAAACGACTGAACGTAAAAGATCAAATGAGTAGTAAAAAAAGTAATTTTGAAAACCACACAAACCAAAATATAAGGGGGTGTCAATAAACTTAAAAACCCATAAAAATGCATACAATAAAATAAAAAACAAATTACATACATATGTATATTAAATCAAGAACAAAGATGTGAGATAAATTACTCTATACATACATAAAATATGTACATTAAAGTACTACGACTAAAACTAACCAAACGGAAAAATTTTTATAAATTAAACTGTCATTCAACATAACATAACAAATTGATATTAAATTATTTTTCTTTTTCTATAAATTATTTAATGAATACCTTTAAAAAACTTTCCTTACTCAATCATAAGTAGTTTTTAGCAAAATACTATTTGTAGTTTTAAGTACGAAAAGAATGTTTAAAAAATATTTGTATTTACAAGAAAATCCAAATTTAAAACACTCTTAGCTTTTTAAAAAGATTTAAAAACTAATAACAGATAAAACATTGTATAATGTATATTGAAAACAAACAGAGATTTATGTACTTACAGTTGAATGCCGCCAAAACTTGATTAAATCGTGTATGTCTGACGAAGGTGCCAACAACAAAAAATCACGCCATTCGCTGAAACTAATATTTAAACTGCCATCTTGATCCATTCTGTACAAAAGAAATAGAATATTTTTAATAATATACAAGAGGGAAAAATATTTAATTGTGTAAAAACCTGGATAATAAATTCTTGGCTTCTTCCATATCTACTTCAATGCCCAGATCCTTGAAAGCCGATATCAACTCCTCCAAATCGACTTTTCCTAAAGGTTTTGATAAAAACAAATAATCTTTATATTATTGGATCAAAATATTGGTATGTTGTTATATTTGTCATACCATCTCGATTTTTGTCCAGGTGAGAAAATTGCAGACGTAAGTTCTTTTCATGTTCGCGAACATAATGGACGAATTCAGCGAGTCCCACATCCCCACTTTGTGTTTGATCAGAGTGCTCCAAAAATTTCTAAAAATCGAAAAACCTTCAGTAGTAAAAATTAAAATTCAAAGCAATAGTAAATGATAAATTTAATTTCAGACTTATTTCTATTTTTTCCACATATATATAAAAATACTTTAATGCCCGTTTTCACAACTTACCGAAAACGGGCCCAAATTTCATTTCACAAAAAATATTATTGGATATCTGCTACCATTTTTTCCTAATTTTACGGCATTCGATATCAATCGAAATTAATGTGCTATTTTCACAACACAAGTGACTGAACATGTAGGAAAATTTATATGAAAAACACTCAGTTTTTTCATATATACACGTTCAATCACTTGTGTTGTAAAAACAGCACATTAAATTCAATTTATGTCAATTGCGTAACGCAACGATTGAGTTCAATTTTGGGATAGCAAAATTCTTAACTTTGTGTGTTCCCTGGAAATTCAGAAGTAAAACTTGATATACATACATATAAGTATAGCCGGGTTAATCCTATATTGCCGAAGTTAGATTTGTACGCATATATTTTTTGATAATATTAATACCGTTGGCGTGCTGAATGAGATATTCTCATACATATTACATTCTTCAAAAACAGTTCTACGAGTGTACTTTAATATGGCATTATTTTACTAAACTGTGTTTTTTTTGCAAAGTAATAAAAAAATCAAAATACGTAAAAGAATACAAATATTTGACGATATAAAATATGTAGCTCCAATGAGGATTATAAATTTATATGTTCATTCAAAAATGTTAAATTCTTCTGTTGCGGGCGTTTTGCTAGATGTCGTGTATTGATACCGAAGCTATTTGTAGAAAAGTTTGAAACTTTCGACTGTTGGCGTTTTCCAAATCTATTTCTATTTTTTTCATACCGTTTTATTTTGTGTTTGTATGGGAGCGGTCACGTCCACTTATGAAATTGTACACTTTTTGAGAGATGTTGTGTGTTAATATTCTAATTTTTGTCAGATGTTGTGCATTAATAAACAAATCTGTTTTGTGCCACACCCACTTCCTTCGATCGGTCCGCAAATTCGGTGCGGAAACGAATTAAACAAATCAGAGGAACCAGTGAAGTCGTACTATTTGTTGAATTCGTTAGTAAAATATCTAAACTCAGCCTTGATTATAAAGCAATCCTGCATTAACCTATTTTGAAACCGGTTTAGACATGTAGAGCATGTTTTTAACTAAAAAATCAGCAATTAAATTCGGGGCTGTAAAGTCGTCATGAAAAAGTGATAACTCCGACTCCTTTGATTCGCAGTGTATATGAGAATGGTCCTTATTAGACTTTAAACTCTTTTTAATTAGGTACCCTTTTAAATGATAAAACAGAATTGAGTCTTCAACTTCAGGCAAAAATTCTAAAGCCCATAATTAAAACGTCGGCAGTAACTTCAAATTCTCTCTCATTTCCATTGTTTTCTTTTGTTCTTATTTTCCTTTGTTTATAATATGTATGAAATTGAATGAAAGTATGGTAGCATTGTTACGACGTTTAAATTATGGGCTTAAGAATTTTTGCTTGAAGTTGAAGACTCAATTCTGTTTCATCATTAAAATTGATTTTATTTCTCGACCGCATTCTCTGGCATAATTTTATTTCAAACTGTATGAAAAACATCGTTCATCCCCAGTTCTGTTTCATCATTAAATGGTTAAATATAGCAAAAAAAAAAAAAGATTCTATAAAAACTTACTATTTTTTGTTGATGGGATAAGCTATTCTTATGCGCATTTCACTGGTTGCTTAGGCCAGATCGTCAGATAACTTCATCCAAAGATTTTTGAAAAACTTAAGATATTAAACCATATAAAACATTTAAGCGTATAAAAATTATAAGCAACAGTTTTACTTGAAACAATATCAAAGTTTTAACAAAAACATAGACAATAAACAGTGAGTTCATCTTTTCTTCCATTCCCCACTACAATTGGTTGGAACTCTTCCAACATTAATTGTAGTTGCAAGTAGGTTACGAAAAAACAAAATAAAAATAAAAAGACCTGCTTTATTGCTCTCTCAAAATAAAGCATGTTGCCAGTTTCGTTTTTTTAAAGCGTGCACTTGCCAGTTTATTATCAAAGTAACTTTTGGGTGTATTGTAGATAACAATCTTGAAGCGATGGTTTAAGTCTTGGCTGCGGTTCGTGTCTTAGCCCGGGTATTTTGCCAGCATCTGGTGACTCCCGAGGTGAAGGCAATGAACTTAAAGGCCTTGGCAACGAACGGTCATGTGACCCGTGCCTATCGGTTGGTTTGCAGTCAGGTGTTACCGACTGTACTGTGGAGGGATCCTCTGAGACGATCCGTTTAAGTAAAATAATGGCTTCGAGCCCGGTTGTCCCGACCTATGTTCGGAAATCGGATGGTTGCTGGACTACTAACAGTCAGAAAACACTGTAGGTGTTGATTGATACTCACATTCTTGGAAATACCCAATGGAGCATGCGGGATCAAGTGTGGCAGAAAACACTGGAGGTGTTGATTGATACTCACATTCTTGGAAATTCCCAATGGAGCATGCGGGATCAAGTGTGACAGACGATACCCACTCCTATGTATATTCCATTGGACTACGATAGGATTAAGTGAGCTGTCGACAGTTTTAGCCCATACAAATCTCCGGGTATGGATGGTATAATTCCGGCGGACCTTCAGAGGAATTCGACCCTGATCATACCCTGGCTGTTGGCTATATACAGGAGATTCGCTAGGTTTTCGTATATTCCTGTGAACTGGACCTTGTGTAGAGTGGTCTTTATACCCAAGGGGGTAAGGCTTCTCACACCGAGCCGAAAGACTTGCATCCTTTCTTATTAAGACTCTTGAAAGAGTTATCGATATACACATGAGGATGACCATCCCAAGGGGTTTACTCTCTGCCTCTCAACATGCCTACACAAGGGCAGGACTGTTGAGACGGCTCTTCACTCTCTAGGCGGAACTATTGAGAGATCGAGATGGCATTTCTCGATATTGAGGGGGCCTTCTACAATGTCAGCCCGGACGCTATTGTGGCGTCCATGAGGAGTATGGGGATCGACGTTCTCATATGTAGATTTGTTTACAATCTACTCAGGAATAGGGTCATTTGCTCTACGATAGTTGAGACCAGTGTTCCGAGGCTGGTGAACAGGCGTACTCCCCAAGGGGGAGTTCTATCCCCACTATTGTGGAACTTGACTATGACCACCATGTTGACGAAGATGAACGACATGAGGATTAAAACAGTTGCGTATACTGATGATATTGCAGTGGCCATCACAGGGAGACATTTGAAGTTAATGTCTCAGTGTATGGAGGCTGCTCAGAGGCTACTCAGCACCTGGGGCGCATCATGCGGGCTGGGTGTCAACCCGTCTAAGACGGAACTGGTACTCTTTACGAGGAAGTACAATACCGAATACTTAAGGCTTCCGAGATTAAATAGAACTGAGCTTCAGATTTCTCACATTGCCAAGTATCTGGGCGTGGTTCTGGATAGCAAGCTGTCATGGGCACTATATGTCCGGATAAAAGTGGAAAGGGCAATAGTTGCCATATATGCGTGCAGAGGTGCAATCGGCAGAAACTGGGGAATGGGCCCAAGGTGTGTCAATTGGATCTTTAAGGCTGTAGTTAAACCGACTCTATATTACGTAGTCGTTGTATGGTGAACTGCATTGGATAAGAGCAGGCACCGAGCAATGCTTGGGAAGGTAATTAGACTTGTCGAGTTGATGATCACGGGATCAATGCGATCTACTCCCACGAGGCCCCTGTTTACGATATTAAACTGGCTCCCGGTGAACATCACGGCCAAACAGATGGCTCTTTGCTCAGCCACACGGCTGCACGCCGCTTACGGCTGGTCAGCCCGCGATTTTGGGCACGCCGGGATAATCAAAGTACGATTGTCCCTGATGGAGTGGACTACTGCACCCCTGTGCCTTTCTTTGGCGGGGGGTTCGTGACTCAAATAGCGCACATTGCCTGTCGGGTACTTTGTATGAACCGACCCTAGTGGTTAATACCGATGGTTCGAGGAAAGGTGAGAGTTGGCGGAGGTTTCTTCATAGAGGAACTGGATGTGAAAGTTTCCTTTCGTCTTCCGGATGGATGTAGTGCCCTGCAGGCGGAGATCTCGGCTATAAGGCGGGCGGCAAACTGGCTGAGGTATCATTGCATATAGGGGTATATATGTATATGTCTCACCGGCAGCAAGGCTGCCCTTGCTTCCCTAGCGGGTGTCTAAGCGACATCTAGGTTAACTGTAGAATGTCAGATGTCTTTGAATGAGACTGCGAACAATCGCAGATGGGCTGGCTAAACAAGGTGGTCGCATGGATGACGTATTTGTTGTCCAATTCTTATAGAGTTTCGAAGATGCGGTGGACCTGTGAGTCCACCTGCTCGATATCCAGGATCCTATGGCCTGGATATGATGGACGGAGAACTAGCTCTCTACTTAGGTTCAGCAGGGACCAGATTAGCACAGTGATATCGGTTGAGAATGGACACTGCCCGGTGGGGACTCATGCTGGAAGAATGGGAAGAGGAGACTGTGCTCCACTTTCTTTGCCAGTGCCCTGGGTTGCGGGGCATAAGGGAAAAATACCTGGGGGAACCGATGTTTGCCTGCTTGGAGGATCTATCCAGAACTTAAATCGTTTCTTCTCTTCTTCTACTTGGAGTTTGCAGTGGCGCCATCTGAGTGCCTGCTCTATAGGATGGGCATTTGCGCTGGGTACCACAAAATTACCAATATAGAACCCAAGTGAGCTGTCTCTCGCTGGTTGCCCATAACAGTTTTATTTGGTTTAATATCTTAATTTTTCTAAAATCTTTGGATGAAGTTTTCTGACGATCTGGCCTAAGCAACCAGTGAAATGCGCATAGGAAAATCTTATCCCATCAACAACAAATTTCAGTGTTTTTATCAAGCATAAAAATTGGGAATTAAGCACAACAAACGAAATCTTGTAAATTAAAATTTTGTATTCCCACGAAATCTTGTAAATTAAAATTTTGTATTCCCAATCGTTACACTGATTCTATAAAAATTTCAAATCGGTATTTAACACGTGCCGCATTGAGCTTTAATACAGTTACATATTTACATATGAGTAGTTGACATGCAAAACTCGTTCGTTGCACTTTATTCGAATTTTGGGAAAATGCAAAAAACATGGACTAAATTAGTTAAACTACCCAGGCAGAAAAAGACAATCACCACGACGTTGTGCCGACGTTGCAGGGGGTACTATCAACATCAATACAACGTACTGTTTACCAAATTTACAATGTTGTCACAATATTAAAATGATAACGCCAAATGTGCGTCTTCCGACTCTTCTTTTTAGTGTTGTCACAGTACTGTAAATTTAAATTTGCAATGTTGGATTCACGAATTTACAACGTAGTCACAACCGTCTTCCGACTCTTATTTTAATATTGTTACGAAGCCGTAAATTTAAAATTACAACATTGAAGCAATAAACACAAAACATTAATATTAATCTTGATCTGATGTTAATATACCGAAAATAACGTTCTCATACAATGTTGCAAATTTGCAATTTTTCTACCCATGCACTACCTCTTAAATAAGAAAGCGTTATAAAAATTAAGTTTGTTTTATACATCTTTATATAAATCGGCTAAGGCAAAACAGTTAAGAACACTTTCCTCCTCTGTATGTCAACCGATTTGAACAAAATATACATCAATTAAGAGGTATTTACTCAAAGAAGTGCACAATGTATATTTTATTAAAATCTGTCCAATAATTTCAGAGTTATAAGCGTTCAAAATTGTTACTAACACAAATGCAAAATAAATAAATAAAAATTTATTTTCAATTATCAAATAATAAAAAATTAGGGTAATCGATTATTCGACATTTTTCAGAAACCGGTTTTCGTATATTTCGACTATATAAATCAGACCAGGCAAAACAGTTAAGAACGCTTTCTTCCTTTGTTTGTCAACGGAACCTGTATGGGGAGAAAAAAGGTGAAATATGGGAAACTAAATTTCTTTTTTTTACTTTTCTGTGCTTCATGTGATAATTTTTAAATTTTCTATAATATAGAACTTTGAAACATAATATTATAGGTGTAGAATCCTGAGTGAGTGATAACCTATAAGATAAAAATTGCTGGTATTTTTTGTTTTTCATCTGGAACTTTTTGAATTTTCGTTAATATTCGACCTATGAAGATACAATTATACATTAAACTGGGCGAATAAGAACATGTAAGGGTAGTTTTTTCGTACTTTTTCGTTTTACATCTGATACTTTGAATAATTTTCGTTAATATTAGACATATAAACATAAAATTAAACGTACAACGTCCTGAGTGGATGACAATATATAAAGGAGACTTTTTGATACTTTTTTGTTTTTCAATTGGTATTTTTTATACTGAACTTACAAAATTAAATCAACTCACGTAGAAGATAAAATATGAACCGGAGGTTGGACCCTCGCCAAATCGAAACAAATAAATTCATATATACTTAGATGAATTATGTTTTCTTCATATTTACAAAAAAAAATTATGGTCGAATTTTGACCATAAGGCGAACACTAGTATATTGAAAATTTCATTATAAAAATTCATTGTTCTATTTAAAAAAAAAACCATTTAAAAAAGAAAACCAAAAAAGGAAATGGAATTCAGGTTAATATAATATGTATATATTTAGCAAACTAATTCATACTTTTTCTTCCAAAATTCCGGAATCAAAAGCTTGTTTTTCTTTTGTAAATATTTGTGGGTTTAAAATTACAACAATCCATCCTGATAATATATGTTTACTACAAAATGGACATAAACTAATAGTCACAGAAATTGTGGGTAAACAATTTTCCCAAAACAAACCTAATGAAATTTTTTTAAAGGTAACATTTTTCTTGAAATCAATAAATTTTTTTGAATATCCGTTTTCATTAAAAGAAATTGGATTGTTTAACGACACTATTGAATTAATACTGAAATTTTAAAAGTTTTATTCTTGTATATACAGTGTTGTAGCGGTATAGTTTTATGGTATATACGACTTTAAAAACTAAAGTCTTATATTTGTATTTAGGGTGTTGTACCGGTGTTGAATCTTTTTAAAAACGGTATTAAAAAACTAAGGTTGTAATTTTGTATATACAGTGTTGTGATGGTACCATATTTTTTGTATAGTCACAATTTTGTATTTACAGGGTTGTGGCGGTACATAGTATTTAGAAGAGTCACAATTTCTGGCTGGGTAATTTGATTCTGAAGTGTTATGCCAACTCAACTGAGTTGAGTTGTAAACCGTAATAGGGGCCTAAGTATATTTTGAAAGTTAAATTTATTTATTAAAATTATTCAAACAGTGCTAAAAACTGTAACAATAGTTCTGTAGGAGAGGGATAAACTACACCAATTCACATCTGTTTCAAAATACGTTTTTTATACTGTTGGAATCAGAATTTTGTTCCATCGAGGTGTGAATTCCCATAAGTATTATCTAATGTAGTTTTCGAGACAAAAAAGTTGAAAACAATACCAAGTCCAACTAGCTTTGACGTAAATTGTGGTTTACCACTGAATTTGAAATAATTTGTATTTAAACATGCAGATGCGCCTTAAGTTTTTACTTGAATAATTTGTATAACACATTTCAAAGATAAAATTAAGGTAAAAGAAATTGTTCTAAGCCTTGTATTATTTTTGGGAAACAGCAGATCATTTGTTGTTGAACTTTGTACTGGTTGTCTCAAGGGATTGAACAGTACCAATACCATCATGGGAGGTTAAGAACATCAAGTTCAATTTAATAAGTAAAGGTTACCTTATATGACGTAATTTAATTAAGGATATCATCGACATAAAAAAACATATTAGGGTCATATAAAATATTCGAACAAAGGCAAATTTTTAATACAGAAACAGAAGTATTTGTGATTTTCGACATGTTTTTGCGGTCTGCTAAAGTTTTCAAAGTATGTCTTGGTGTAGTAGAGTTAAAAAAATATGAATTTTTTAACAAATAAATTGAAATCTTTTTCTTCAGTTTACTCGCGATAGTTTTTTCCGTCTCATAGTTATGTATGTATGTATATGAACATCGCTACAAAAACATTTTTCGAAATATAAGATTTATGAAAACCAAATACATACATATATCCAAGCGAACTTGTTTACAAAAGAAAAGTTTTTATGCCGAAAAATTTTGTTGTCGGAGTCGCAGTCGCGAGTTTTTGTGGGTACTACTACTCCGACTCCGGTACAAAAACCTTAACTCCGACTCCACAGCCCTGATTAAATTTAAATTAATCTTGGAGATTTGTTTTTAGTAGTGGAATATTTCATTAAGTTTAAAGTTGGCACTTTTAATATGCGACAGAACTTTCAAAAGTACTAGCAGCTTATTAAAGTAAATATGTATTATTTATAAAAATACATAAGTAAAAAAGTAAAAACTATTTTAGGAAATAAATAAAATTGACTTCTTTTTTATTAATATTGTATTGACTTGATGAAGCATATGATTCCTCATGATTGGTATCACAACCATTTACTCCGATGCCAGTTGACTTGATTAGGTTGAATGCCGAAAACATTTCGGACAGTTCAACTAGAAAAATTGAAAATACACTTTGATTATAAACTTTTCTATTGTTGTTATTAATTTGATTGGATGAAGAGACATAATATAAATAGTCAGGATCAACATGGTCCAAAATGTCATAATTATTCCCAATTCCATACCTATTAGGGACTGACCAAATATTATTAGCATTTTTATTTTCGAATATTAAGCTGTTCGTCTTCCTTTTTAGAAGCAGAAAACTTTCCAATTATCATCGATCCGATTGGATAAATGTGACCTGTAAGCAAGGTCCATAAGAGAAACTTAGTAGGTGTTTATGTTAACGCAAGAATTGAAAACGACCCGTCGTTTTTTAATAAGATTTCTGTAATAAAAGAATTTTATGACAAATATTTCTCTATTAAACAGAATTTTATAACAAAAATTATAAAAATTACATTAAAAGTGTATTAAAAACAAATTCTTGCGTTTTCGATTTCCAGAACACCCCTTGTTATATGGGTTTAAAAATTGAGAACAACATTTGTAATGACTATACCTTGTACTTATTCTACCATGGAGGATTAAACTATAGAAGCATATAAAAGGCAAATTCAGAATAAAAATACCATATAAAAATATAAATAAAAAAAAATCTAATACTTTTTTGAGCAAAAAATTTTTTAACGTCCGCTGTCATCAGCAGTTGTTCTACTTGGCATAAGAAATGTACACAAAGAGCAAAAAACATTTAAAATTATGTATGTGCATTTTAAATTAAGTCATTTGTACGTATTTGTAGTATTGTTTGTAATATTTAGCAATAACCAAAACAAATAGAAATATTTGTGGCACATATCGTTTTTTAGTTATATTAGAAAAACATATCTATACAAAAGTGTCCTAATTAAAATATTTCAATTTACATACATACATATGTATGTTTACTAAACACATTTTTGTCGACTCGTTTTGTTTTTTTTTTGTTTTGTTAAGGTGCATAATGTTAAGCTAATTTAAATATTTTGTTGGTATTTACTCACCTCCGCATAAACGCTTGATAGACCAAATTCTCGCAAAGCTTCTGAGAGATCGTGTATGTCGATGCGGCCATTTCCATCTCGATCAAGTTGTTTAAAAAGCTTTTCCAAACGTTCCTCGTCCTCTTGTGGCAATTCGGACGGTAACTGGGCATGAGTGGTACTTGAAAGATTGGTGTTAGTACTGCCGCCAAGAAACTGTTGTAATGTAGAGGAGTTATGAGCATTAAGATGAGAAGTTGCACCACTTTGCTGCAACTGCAGGTTTACAGATGAGTGATTTAAAGACGAGTTATGATGCGTATGATGATGCTGCTGATTGTAATGCTGATGATCAGCTGTATGTAGTACACTTTGTATGGGTATCAATTTATGATGGGTTTGTGTACCAGCTGTAGCGGCTTGTGCTGAAGCATTTTTGGCAAAGTTTGTAGAAGACGACAAAGGCTTTACAGGTGTTGTTGCTGATGATGGAAATTGTGTTGGTGAATTCTGTGATGATGAGTTTAATGTTGATGATGGCTTTGATGAAGCGGATGTAGTAATCGACGAAGAACCTACACTAGTATTTATATTGGTGCTTTTCTCAGCCGTTGTAGCTGTAGTTGTGGTATTCGTAGACGAACCCTTCAACTGTTCAATTTCATTAACATTTGCACTCTTGTTGTTGCTTCGTTCTTGCGTATTGACCATTCTAAAATTTATTTTTTTTAATATATTTACTACTAATAGATATGTTAATAGCCAATTTAATGAATCTCCTCAATTTATACTTGTTAAGAGATAATTAACTAAAATAAAAAATATAATTTACTCTATTTTTTATAAAAAAAATTAATATGTATTAATCCTTTGGTATATGTTTGTGTTTGTTATCTTGCTGTATTTTGTGCGTTTTTATGAAATTGGTTAAATATATTATTTTCGATCCCACTCTCTGTGTCTGCCTCTGGTTGGTAGATTTTTCACCTCTATCGATTACTCAAATTTAAATAAAAACTTATGGACTAATTTCATTTGCATTTTTTTTCATTTAATATTTGTTTTGCAAACTAAGAATTTAAACTCCGCGCCTTTTCTTCGTTATTTTCTATTTTGTCAATTTAATAATTGTGTTGATATATTTCCTCTAATTTAACAAAAAAAACTTGTCGCAGACCTGATAATAAATGTAAAACAATTGTTTGACGATTTAAAACCTAAAAGAAAAATAAAAAAAAGTATTAACAATAGTATGTATGTATGTACTTTGTTTAGAATATTAACAAATGTGTTAAATTTGCAATTTTTTTAATGAAAGTTATAGGAGACACCCGAAACCAGTAATTTGAAAACACTTTAAATATGAATATGTACAACTAAAGTTATCCGATAGAATTAAATGTACTCCAACCAGGGTTTTTCTTTATAATATACAAACATCTTAAGTCAAATTTAAAAAATTTAAAAAAAATGCTTTTAATTATGGGCGATTCTATTCTAGACAACTTTTAACATCAATTTTCAAATCACACTATTTTATACTTTTTTTGATGCCAATTTAAAGTAAAATATCTATATTTTATAATAATATAATTTTTTTAGACGTAAGCTTAAATATAAATTTGTTGTGCACTTCGAAGCATTAATATTCATAGATTTGGCGCGAACAGAAAATTCATACGTCGTAATACTTGTTCAAAACAGCTGTTATTGCCAGATTGTGATAATTTTTTTGTTTTGTATATTGAACTGCAAAGATTTATCAACCAGAGATTTAAAAAAAAGTAAGTAATTGTTTTTATATCATCAGAATTATTGATTTTAAAAATCCAATGTTAACATGTTGCACCCGTCATGCAAAACGCATAAAAGTCTACTTTTTTCATAGAAATGAAATGCCAATGTTTTGAAACTTTGTGAAAGTAAGAAAAAGTCAAAGAAAAATTGAAGGAATATGACTATTACAAAAAAGCTTTATAAAAATACATAACTGAAATTTAGCTCATAGAATAAATTCGAAAAATAAAAAAAAAAAAAAAAAAAAAAAAAAAAAAAAAATTTTGAATATAATATAAAGTCACCTTCAGAAGGAAATAATTCCCAGTTTCTATTAGTTAAAATAGTTGAGTTAAATACATTCAATTTATAAAGTATCACTATCCAGTGTGACACAAAGAATGCTGACGAAGGCCGTTGCGGGCCAGAAAATGCATTACATTCTGCTGGTGTCTAATAATTGTAAATTTTTCTGTTTATACAATATACCTCATTGCTTTCCAACGGAAAGCTAAGGTAAAATGTTACAAGAAAATACAATATAATAGTCTGATAGTGTATAAAGTCATTTCTGAAAAATTGAAGGAATATGACTATTACAAAAAAGCTTTATAAAAATACATAACTGAAATTTAGCTCATAGAATAAATTCGAAAAATAAAAAAAAAAAAAAAAAAAAAAAAAAAAAAAAAAAAATGTTGAATATAATATAAAGTAACCTTCAGAAGGAAATAATTCCCAGTTTCTATTTGTTAAAATAGTTGAGTTAAATACATTCAATTTATAAAGTATCACTATCCAGTGTGACACAAAGAATGCTGACGAAGGCCGTTGCGGGCCAGAAAATGCATTACATTCTGCTGGTGTCTAATAATTGTAAATTTTTCTGTTTATACAATATACCTCATTGCTTTCCAACGGAAAGCTAAGGTAAAATGTTACAAGAAAATACAATATAATAGTCTGATAGTGTATAAAGTCATTTCTGAAAAATTGAAGGAATATGACTATTACAAAAAAGCTTTATAAAAATACATAACTGAAATTTAGCTCATAGAATAAATTCGAAAAATAAAAAAAAAAAAAAAAAAAAAAAAAAAAAAAATGTTGAATATAATATAAAGTAACCTTCAGAAGGAAATAATTCCCAGTTTCTATTTGTTAAAATAGTTGAGTTAAATACATTCAATTTATAAAGTATCACTATCCAGTGTGACACAAAGAATTCTGACGAAGGCCGTTGCGGGCCAGAAAATGCATTACATTCTGCTGGTGTCTAATAATTGTAAATTTTTCTGTTTATACAATATACCTCATTGCTTTCCAACGGAAAGCTAAGGTAAAATGTTACAAGAAAATACAATATAATAGTCTGATAGTGTATAAAGTCATTTCTGAAAAATTGAAGGAATATGACTATTACAAAAAAGCTTTATAAAAATACATAACTGAAATTTAGCTCATAGAATAAATTCGAAAAATAAAAAAAAAAAAAAAAAAAAAAAAAAAAAAAAAAAATGTTGAATATAATATAAAGTAACCTTCAGAAGGAAATAATTCCCAGTTTCTATTTTCTTTATAATTTTAAAATATTTGAAAAAATGTATTAATTGAGTTTTTGTTGATTTTTAATTGATGACAGATGAGTTTTTTATTGTGTATTTTTATTTTTTCATCAATAAATAACAATATTTTAAATAATTATGTGAAAATGAAGAAAAAAATGGATTTTTCTTTAGTTATTTTAGACGCATGTTGCACCCAAGCAAATTTCTTATTACTGGATTATATTTCTCTACGATGTTTGATTTGAAAATCATCGTCTAATATCTTATCTTTCACAATAAAAAAGAAAAATACAATAAAAGTTTAAAAATTAACAGAGTTTTGTGTTTTTGTGGTATGATCTTATGAAAGTGGGCCGATTTGGTTGCACTTTAAAGCTCTCTCGTGGCTATTTGATCTTTTCAAACAAATTCTTGTAAATAGATAGTATACAAAAAAATTTTACCCCTTCTAGAAATAACTTAAATGCAAATGTGTTTCTTTCTATTAGTAAAAGACGTTTAAAGCGTCTAAATGTTGCACCCGTCAGAATAGAATCGCCCTTATACGAATTTTCATTCAAAAAACATTTTTGTTTACGATATTAAAGTTTTGTATTATAAACGAAATAAAATAAAAATGAATTTTTCACCGAGTTTTTTCTTAACTTTTTTGCTATTTTATTTCGACTTAGGATTTTTTTTGTCAAAATGCCACAGATATGTTTTATTAAAAAGTTCAACACTTTCTACAGACCTGATTTTTAATAAAGGCCCATGATCGAGGGGATCACAAAAGAGCTAAGAGTATAGTGTCATTATTAGTAAAAATGTTTTTAAAAGAATACCAACATGTTGGTAACATAAATTCGCAATTTAGAGCTTTTGCTGATATTGAAATATTAAAATCTAACAAAGGTTTAAGTATCAGTGATTTCTGGGCAACAGTTTCGAAAATAAAAAATTAGGCAGAACCAAGGCCCATCTATCAGGTCTGCTTACTTGTACAAAAACAAAAAACGATTCTTTTTAGTTGTCAAAAATTGACTACCACATATAGAAAGCAAAAGGAAAAAACGTGTATGTGTCGCATACCATAAACGTATAAATGCACATGTAAACAACTTTTGACAACTAAAAAGAACATAAACAATGATCATCAGGCTTCTTGCGCAGACCTTTTCAATGGGCCTTGGGCAGAACTATCGAAAGTTGTGAGACAAATATTATCAGCTCCTCATTCATATGTGGAAAGAATCTTTTCTTACTAAAATATTATCAAAAGCAAAGAGAGAAACAGACTAAAGGCTGAATTGTTTTTTGCTATATTGTTATGTGTAAAGCTATGGTCACACTTGTTTAATATTTGACCAAATAAGCGCAACCACTACTTTTGTAAATAGTTAGTGAGATTTAACATGGCCTAAATATCACTAAATAAAACCAATTATACTGCTAGACATAGCAAAAACTATTTAAAATATTTTTTGTAAGATGTGGTATCATAATCAAAATAAATATTGGAATCATATTTATGTTTGTTTGTATGCTGAACACGTTTTTTTACTCAAATATTTGCCAAGTGTAAGATTTTTAAGACGTTTTTGTGGTGTGTTTAAAAAATAAAAATGATTGTAATTGTATGTAAATTTATAAATATTTTTAAGATAGAGCTGATGGCCTATGCTGCCAATGCTCATTCCCATATTTAGTCTCGGAAATTATTCTGTTGATTAACTAAATAAATAAATAATAAATAAAAATGATTTAAACAATGAGAATAAAAATCATAAAAAATGCAGGAAAATATAAACTCACTGTTTATTGTTGGTGTTTTGTTTTGGCTTTGAGTGTTTATAATTCTTATTCGCTTTAGGGTTTTATTTGTATAATATTTTTGGCTTTTCTAAAATCTCTGGAAAAGGTTTCCTGATGAGCTGGCCTAAGCAACCAGTGAAATGAGCATGGAAGCTAGCTTTCCCTCAACAATAAATTTCAGTGTATTTATCAAATATGAAAAACTGGGAATTTAGCACGTCATACGGAAATCGTATTAATAATAAATTGTGTATTCCCGAAAATAACTTTGATAATATAACTTACATGTGCCCGTGCAAAAGACTGAATTGGCAAATTGGTTTTTTTTGTTGTTTTCTTTCGAAGACAGTATAATGAAGCAGTTTTTTTTTAATTTTGTTTTTTCTTTTTACCCACTTACAACTACAATTCGAGTCGGAAAGAACCCAACCAATTGTAGGGGAATGTAGGAAAAGATAAACTCACTGTTTATTGTTGGTGTTTTGTTTTGGCTTTGATATTGTTACAAGTAAGACTTTGAGTGTTTATAATTCTTATTCGCTTTAGGGTTTTATTTGTATAATATTTTTGGCTTTTCTAAAATCTCTGGAAAAGGTTTCCTGATGAGCTGGCCTAAGCAACCAGTGAAATAAGCATGGAAGCTAGCTTTCCCTCAACAATAAATTTCAGTGTATTTATCAAATATGAAAAACTGGGAATTTAGCACGTCATACGGAAATCGTATTAATAATAAATTGTGTATTCCCGAAAATAACTTTGATAATATAACTTACATGTGCCCGTGCAAAAGACTGAATTGGCAAATTGGTTTTTTTGTTGTTTTCTTTCGAAGACAGTATAATGAAGCAGTTTTTTTTTTTAATTTTGTTTTTTCTTTTTACCCACTTACAACTACAATTCGAGTCGGAAAGAACCCAACCAATTGTAGGGGAATGTAGGAAAAGATAAACTCACTGTTTATTGTTGGTGTTTTGTTTTGGCTTTGATATTGTTACAAGTAAGACTTTGAGTGTTTATAATTCTTATTCGCTTTAGGGTTTTATTTGTATAATATTTTTGGCTTTTCTAAAATCTCTGGAAAAGGTTTCCTGATGTGCTGGCCTAAGCAACCAGTGAAATAAGCATGGAAGCTAGCTTTCCCTCAACAATAAATTTCAGTGTATTTATCAAATATGAAAAACTGGGAATTTAGCACGTCATACGGAAATCGTATTAATAATAAATTGTGTATTCCCGAAAATAACTTTGATAATATAACTTACATGTGCCCGTGCAAAAGACTGAATTGGCAAATTGGTTTTTTTTTTGTTTTCTTTCGAAGACAGTATAATGAAGCAGTTTTTTTTTTAATTTTGTTTTTTCTTTTTACCCACTTACAACTACAATTCGAGTCGGAAAGAACCCAACCAATTGTAGGGGAATGTAGGAAAAGATAAACTCACTGTTTATTGTTGGTGTTTTGTTTTGGCTTTGATATTGTTACAAGTAAGACTTTGAGTGTTTTTAATTCTTATTCGCTTTAGGGTTTTATTTGTATAATATTTTTGGCTTTTCTAAAATCTCTGGAAAAGGTTTCCTGATGAGCTGGCCTAAGCAACCAGTGAAATAAGCATGGAAGCTAGCTTTCCCTCAACAATAAATTTCAGTGTATTTATCAAATATGAAAAACTGGGAATTTAGCACGTCATACGGAAATCGTATTAATAAAAAATGCTGTTCTCCATTTTATATTACGCTAAACAAAAGACAATAACAAAAAAATTAAAACATGTGTCAAGAATCAAATAAATAATTTGGGCATTACATCGGTAAATAGTAGGGTATTTAATTAATCGATGTTTTGTATTAATCGATTAATCGCGCAAATAATTATTCGAAGTAAAAATTTAATGGAATAATAATTGAAATATTTAATATTATTCGGTAAATCGAATAATTTTAATTTTGTCTAGTTTAAAAGTTTAAAAATAACACCAAAATTGTATTTTTTAACATACAAATTTTATTAAAAAAGTAACAACAATTCAACAAAAGGTTCTTCATGTAATAAAAGAGGAAAATTCTAAATAAATAACAGCATACAATTTAAAGCCAATCTTCTAAAATAACCTTTCAATAAGAATATACAGTTTATACATATGTTTATGTTTTAAATGATTTCTTTCTTTTTTTTATGAAAGTGGATTTAGAAGAGATTCTTTCAGATTCTTTATTGTTGACGTTTCAGAGATTGAAAGTAAAGCGTTATAAAGCATATCCAATTTCTGTCATTTTTCTTGGCTTTTCTAAAAATTGGTAGATTTACATTATTGCACTTGAATCTCTTTTTGATTTACAATTTTATTATATTTAATAATGTTGTTAAGGTCTGATAGAAGGTTGTTTTCATTCGTCTCAAAAAAAATTATTTTCTTTAACTGAATCATTGTTGTAAAAGTCTTTACTTAGGTTAAGAAGGGTTATTTGCCCAAGGGCACACTTCCACTCGGAGACCAATGTGGTCCATTGTGTACTTAACATTTTTAAAAAATAAACTAATACATATTACCAAACTCTTTGGTATAAGTCTTTGTACTATACTATAAGGGTATTCACGTCACAAGTTGCACCCTTGCAAAAAAGTGCAAACACATAACAACGACCACAACGAAAATTATTTACGCTCAACTAATTGTCTGTGTGGTTGTTGTTTAATGTTTGCACTTTTGATTTTTCGCAAGGGTGCAACTCATGACGTGAATGCCCTTTATATTTAAAAAAATTGTTACTCGAAGAAAATGCAACTGGGTAAAAAAGCAATAAAAGGGTATTTAAACGTACCGGCTGTTTTTTTTTACAAAAAAAGAAAAAAATTACTGTGAAAAAACAAAATTTAAATTAATCGACATAAATTATTCGAATTATTCATTAATTGAAAATAATCAGTTTTAAATTATTCGAACAGTTAATCGCCCAAAACTAATCGATTATTATTTTGCGCAAACGCTTAGTTTTTGAGTTATGGACGTTTTAAGGTTTTCATAGAGATATGTATGTAATTTTTCACTACATATCTAAAGGTATATGGCCAATATTTTTATAATTTTGAAGGTTATGACTAGTTCCATCTGGATATATTGAATTTATTCAAAAAAATTTAACTTTTAAGCTCACATTAATTTTTGTGTACTAAGTGTATAATTAATTTAAATAAAAATGTAATACAAATTTTATAAAATAACAAACACCAATGTCGCAAGCAAAAACTTCGTGCTTAGCCGGCCTTTGGCCAACGCAAAGATTTTCTTCTATATGGTATAACAAACACCGATTTCGCTAAATAAAGCTTCTCCGAATAACCGGCCTTCGGACGGGCGGAAGGATTTTCTTCTTCGCTAACTAAAATTATTCTGCACCTAAAAAATACTTGAATTAACCTAAAGACGAAAATAATATGCGAATTCAAAAAAAAATAGGTACATATTTGCAATCGTGAGTAAATTACCTATAATTTGAGTACCCCACACATATCACTAAGTGGGCGAGGCAGTTTTTTGGTTCCAGGGGGCCCCACGGGCCTCAGCCCCCTTAAATTTTAACTTTGGTTTTTTTTTTTTTTTTTGAATCGGGTGGCATATTTTTTTTCGTAGCCCCGTCAGTCAAATCACATACATATTTCTATGAAAACTAAAAACGTACATAACTCGACAACTAAGCGTTTGCGTTATTTTTTTATTTGATTTTTTCTTCTAATTTTTGAGTTTGCTATCATCCTAGGTATTTGGAGCTGCGTCGGTAAACTAGATTTAAGCCCAAATTTGTAACAATTGTTTTACAAATGTTAAAAGTACCTACATGTTAAAAAAATTTTACTTGTAACAATTTTTACAAATTTATAACAATTTTTAGTAAATTAACACAGCTAATATTGTGAATTAACGTTAACTCAAAGGAAAAAACAAACATATGTATGTATACATAACTAGGACAACATATTAAACAGTGACATCACGCGATTCTAGCTGGCCAAAGAAAAGCACAATCTATGACGAAATGAGAAATGCAAAAAAAAACAAATAAATTGATTTTCCACATGAAGGCTGCACAAGCGCTTCCGCAAAACCTTGGAAACAACAAAAAGAAATATGAACTGCAATGCAGGGGAAATGGGTAAACTAACATCAAATTTTACAAACACGTCTTAAAGTGACCGGTAAATTGCACTGAATCGCTAACTTAACAAATTCATAAAAGAGACAAAAAAAATTAAAACAACTGAAATCTTATTAATAACCTTGTATATTTGAACATATGAAAACCAAAAGAAATTAAAGTGAAAATACATAACTATGTACCTTTGAACAAATTTAATTGTGGCAATGTCAGGTGAAAAGTGTTACAGACCAGCTAGCGAAATAATTAACAATACTTTTTATTAAACAAAATTTTTATGACAAAAATAAACGCAAACAAAATCTACAGACCTCTTTCCTCCCTAACCATGTCACCATTGTAGTCATCGTAAATGAAGAATTTTCAAACTTAATACTTGATAGCACCTCATCACCACCATCTCCACCTAAATCTTAATCACTTTATCACATTTTATTATACCAACTCAATTTACTAAATTGGCAAAAAATTTGCTATCAACTTATTTACCTTTTCTTTTAATTCAGTAAAAAATACTCCCAAAAAGAATATTTATTTTTATTTGCATTTAACTTTATAAATACTTTTTAGAAATATGTATGTAGGTACCCAATCTTTTTTTTACTTATTTTTCGCCAGTTTGGCAAATTTTTTTGTTTGGCCTTGCTTTTCTCACAAAAGAAATAAAATAAAAATTAATTTTTATTCTATAAATTTTGTAACACTTTCTTATTTTATTTGAGTCATGAAATTGCTTTGCTGTTTTACTTCTAAAAATCAAGTAAAAGATTTTTTAACACAACTTTTACACACTTTCTTTTTTAGTCCGATTTTTGCACAAAAAGATGAAAGAAAATTTTATGTCTTTTCCCAATTTTTTTCAGCTTTCTACTGCCCAGTGCTGCTAATAAAAAAAATTGCTGTCATATCGAGCGGTTTTTAAAGTGCCCACACACTACGAACACTTAGTCTGCTTTCACACGTTTCATATTTTAAGGCGATGTCAGATAAAACTTCTTCGCTTTGCGTGACGTTTCTAACTTTGACAGTAAAGCGTAACGCAAAAGTTGTATGTCACAATAAACACTTTGACAACACACACGAATTGCTTGTTAAAAATAAATAAATAAAAAAAATTTTACTAGCAGACTGTTAAAGCGCGCAAAAAGATGAGAGTTGCCTAACTTTTCGCTTCGCTCTGCGTTAAAAGTTCTTTATGTGACATGTTTCGTATAAGTATGAATATTTCATCTTGGATGTCAAAGCGAATCTCTAACGCAACGCGAAGCAAAAGTTTTATCTGACGTGGCCTTTAATGCTCAACTCTTATGTTTTTAGGTGAGGGAAGAAAGAGGAAAGGTGGTTAGTACGGAGATGCCTGTACTCGGTCAGTACGCTTTGTGTTTTGATTCGTTGGTATATCCACAGCGATGGCTGCATATAATTTTTTTTCTTTTCTTTTTCTCTTTGATTCGCTATTAAAAAAATTGTTGTTGTTTTGTACCGAAAAAGTTGAAACCGATTGCTGCGTGTGAATATATTGGCATCTTTAAAAGGGAATTGAAAAGAAATTGAGCATCAAAAGATGAAACGTGTAAATTCAGACTTAGCATAAACATAGACATGTTTCACTTCATGGTAATCGTACACGTGTGTAGTAATGTTGCATGTTGAAAATGATGTTTCCCATTTAGTTTCTCATATAGAAAAATTGTTTGATATTTTTTGTTTCCAAACACAATGTGCCGCAAAAATTTCACCTATTGTATGTGGCGAAAACGTGTTGATGTTCATGTTCTGATTGACCACATTTTTTGTTGTCGTGGCGTTTGGTTGTATACAGAAAATACATTGTATGACCAACATGAATGTTGAGACGAATGTTTTGGCATCGATGGCAGCACATGGACGAAACATAAACATGAACAGTCTACATGAGTAGAATTCATGTGCGACATGCTGTTCTTATCGAGTTGATGGATATTGGATACGGGTAGTAAGAGGGCGTCGTTATATGCGTGACACACTTTACTTTTTACCTCTCTCGCCAACAAACTTTGTCTGTCTGCCTTCACTTGCCACCTTGTGAAAAGGGACTTACGCTGAGTCTCCACGTATCAATTTTTTTGCTAAGCACAAGCAAAGACGTTGGCCGAACAATGGCGCTGATTATATTGCCGGAGAACTCGTGAAATTGCTTTGCCAAACACAAATGTACAGTGAAATGAAATGTCAGATAAATGACAATTGATTTGACAGCACAATGTTAAGCAATAATTACTCAAGCCATCGGAAGAACAATAATTAAGCAATGGATTACCACTCATGGCAATGTGCGGTCCTCACAGCCCGTCTATACCAGAGATAATTATTGCGACATATATTGCAGTATATGTCAGCAATTTTTTGTAAATATTTATTGCCGGGAATTTATGTTGCAATAATTGTTAGTCCATTTTTGTTGACAATTATTGCTAACATAAAACGTCAAATTTGGTTGTCAATTGAAAAAAGATGCAAAAAAGTAAAAAAAATAGAAGCAAATTGTGTGGGAAAGAAATTAAGTTTTTGAAATTGTAGCAATTTATAATTGCAGTAAATAATTAAATTAAAGAATTAAATAAACACTAAAATAAAATTACAAAAAAATAAATTGAATTTTATTCGACCTTTACAAAAATAAAAAAAAATAATATTTTTATATAAAAAAAAGACCAAGCTTAAACAAATTAATATACATTTGAATAATAAAGTCAAATAATAAAGAATTTGTATTAATAAAAATAATTTTTGCATACTAGTGCCAGTTTTTACACTGCACCTTCTTCCTTGATTTTTTTCAAATTATGAGTTAACATAAAGACGTATTCTTATGCCTTTAACATAAGCTGAGCAATAAGAAATATTGCTCTGTTATTCTGCCGACGTTATTGCCAACTTGCTGAGATAATTATCTTTAGTGTAGACCTAGGGTCACGTCACAAATTTAATGGAGCAATCAAATTTGACGTTTCCCGCAATAAATATTGCTACGTGGAGACCTGGGGTAAGTTGGGATCTATTGGTTATTCAATACCTGTGCCAATGTTCTGTTTCTCTCGCGTCAAGAAACTTCGATTGAAATTTTTTTCTCACGTCAGAAAATTACTCGCCAATTTACAGAAAAAGTGTGTCTAACATTTTTGTGAGAAAAGATCCCGCTTTGAACTGCCAAAAAACTCACGAATCTTATAAGATGAGCTGTCAAAAAACACATACATATGTACATAAATACATATAAAACAATAAAAAGACACAATCATAAATACAATTTTGTTATAAGATTAATGGTATATAAGTTAATTAAATAAATACGTACATCATATATCATTACAAAGTTGTGTTGTAAATAACTTTATTATTAATATATGGCCCAAGGGTTACGCTGGGATGGGTACCATCCCTCATGACTGGAAAGTTGTAAAGGTTTCAGCAGCTGAGGGTGAAATAGGGCAATATTTACTATGGTTTTAGTACAATCTTGCTCTTTGTCTACTGAGGTGACGACAAGGGTAATCCCGCTCCGAAGGTTGTGGAGCCTACGCAGTCCGTGGACTGCACTGCAGACGCTTCCGTTCATCGTTCATTGTAGCTGATAGACAGAAGGTTCTCAATGTGACATTGGTCATCTCGGAACACTTCAACTTAATATGTAAATGGGCGGTCTCAGATGACTGCTCCTTTCCGGACCAGAGGTATGTTGAGTTTCAATTAGAGAAGAACGAAGTGGGACTATCAGGCTAGTCTACTCGCTAACTCTTTGGGCTCAGTCCCTGTCATTATTGGCATCATTGAGACTGAAATGGCAGTAGACTTCCTATCGGAGGCACTGCGTCAGGCAGCGGCACTTGCCGGGAGGCCAGTGGTTAGGAAGGAGGGGGTAAGCCATCCTGAGGTTGCACAGTCTCGCAAATACTGTAGTAGGTTTTCAATGTGGCTAAGCGTCTGGGAAACTGGGCGGAATAAAAGTCTTCATTGAATAGGTTTAAGAATTTGGTTAGATCGGCTGGTTAGTCCATTTCTCTGTGCTATGATAGGCTTAATTGGGCGACAAGGAGCTTTGACTCCTTTAAGGCACCTGGTCTGGACGGTATTATTCCGGCCGTATTAGATTCTCGTACTTTCCAAACCGATGGACTAGATGTAGGGTTGTTTTCATTCCAAAGGGAGGGAAAGTATCCACCACTAAGCCTATGGGCTACAGGCCCATCAGCCTGTCGTTATTTCTTCTCAAGACCCTTGAGAGGGTCATTGATATTCATCTGAGGATGTTTACTCCTAGACATTTGCTCTCTTCATCCCAGCATGCCTACACCAAGGGCAAGTCTGTAGAGACGGTGCTTCACTCACTTGTCGAGTACATTGAGAAATCCCTTGAATTTCGGGAGTACTCGCTTATGGGCTTTCTGGACATTGAGGAAGCTTTCAATAATGTCAGATCCAACTCCATCTTGGAGTCAATGAGGGAGTTGGGTATTGACGATGTAATTGGTAGAATAATTAGTAATATACTCGACAGTAGGATCGTTGAATCCACGATCTGTGCACAGGGTCAAAATGAACATTTTGTTGTGTCAGTTCGACAGATTAGGGATAAAAACCATCGCGTATGCTGATGACGTGGCGGTGGCGCTCATGGGTAAACAGGAAGTACTTAAGCTTCCTAGGCTAAATGGCACAGTGCTGACGATCTCCAACAGTGGCAGATATTTGGGCGTAATTCTCGATAGCAAACTATCCTGGGAACTCAACGATCGTTCGAGGGTTGATAGAGCCATTGTGGACTTATACACTTGCAAGAGATCTGTTGGCAGAAACTAGGGCCTTGGCTCCAGGGGCGTTGAATAGATCTTTGAGGCGGTGGTATAACCGATCCTCCAGAACCCTTTTTCGGTGCTTTGTTCACAGTTCATCATGGTAATGATTATGAGCTGCTCGATAGCACGCGATCTCTGGAACCGGCCCTACTGGTCTAAACCGATGGTTCCAAGATGGGCAATAGAGTAGGTGGAGGTTTCTTCATCGAAGAATCGGGCAGTAGGGTCTCTTTTAGGCTGCCAGACGGCAGTAGTGTGCTGCAGGCGGAAATCTCTGTCATAAAGCAGGTGGAAAACTGGCTGAGGTGCTATCGTATAACGAGAGATATACATATGTATATTTACGGACAGCAAGGCTGACATTGCAGCTCTAGCTGGTGTCTTCACGACATCTATGTTAACAGTGGAATGCCGGATGTCTTTAAATGAGATCGCGGAACATTCCAGTGTAACACTGATATGGGTACCAGGGCACAGTGGATGCCTGGGTAACCTAACTGCGGATGGTCTGGCCAAACGTGGCTGTCTCTTGGACGACATGTTCGTCGACGGCCTGATTGACCCGCTGTACGGCTCATCAGACGAGGCAGAGGAAGCATACCTGCTTGATGGCTAGGACTCTATGGCTTGGCAAGAACGCGCATGCTATCGGTCATTACGGGTCACTGGGTGATGGGGACTCATGCTAGGAGGATGGGTCTTGATTACAATGACAACTGTAGAAGTTGTCATGATAAGGAGGAAGAGGAGAAGGTTTTTCACTTTCTCTGCCAATGCCCCAGTCTGGGGGACATTAGGTTTAGGCATTTTGGGAGACCGGAATTGCCATGTCTGGACGGATGGGTCTTGGTTTGAGAATCAGTCAATTATGAAATCTTATAAGATTAACATTATTATATCTTGCCCTTGTTTAGGATTAATATTAATATTAAAAAATGTGTTCTCTCATTCTGTTAACGTTGTCTCTAATATTATGTCAGATATTATCTCAGTTGTAGACCCAGTGTAACGAATTTCAAAACAAATTAATTTAAAAATCGTCACGTTTAGCGATAAATCGCCATACCTAAAAGCTCTGCCTACCGTTGGAGTTTTCTTATTAGCACAAGGACCAAGCCTATTTAAAATGGGGTGAATACGTCCATAATTTCACATATCCCCCCCATACAAGCTTCTTTTCGGAATAGGGTCTTTGTGTAAATAATGCTATGTTCATACGAAGATATAAACCACTCGTTTCGCTCTCTGAAACTATATTGCCAAACATGCTGTTCATAGGTTTCATTCTTGTTTAATTTTGACATTTTTTTTTGTGTTTTTAGTGTAATTTTATTCAAATAGATAAAAAAAAGTAATTTAAAGTTTAAAATATATTATTTAATACTTTTATTATTTGATTTGACATCAATTTTTATGTTGTTTTTTTTTTCTTTGTTTTGATTTTTTTTTTTGAGAGCTAGTTCATACCATGTTCACACGGACAGCAATATTCGTGTTTCGCTCTCTGGTTTCCTGGTTTCCCCCAAGGCGAATGTTTGAATTCGCCTTGCAGTGGTTTCTATCGTCGTATGAACCAAGGCGAATTCAAACAGGTAAACTCATCTCGTCAGCCGTTCATCAGCTGTTTCCACGGCGAATTAAAATATATGGTCAAACGTCAAAATATGATTTTGTTTTTAAAAAGAAGTTGAATGAAAAGTGTTAAAAATATTATTTTTATAGTAAAAAAATTTCAAAACTGCGAATGATTGAAGTGAATTTATTAATTTCTTTTATAAAAAAGTGATAATTTTAATTTGCAATAAAAAAATTTTGACAACCAACCAGAAAATTGTATAAACAAAATACATGGGGCTTTTTGTAGTTGTAGAGATGAGCAAGGCGAATTCAAACAGGTAAACTCATCTCTACAACTACAAAAAGCCCCATGTATTTTGTTTATACAATTTTCTGGTTGGTTGTCAAAATTTTTGTATTGCAAATTAAAATTATCACTTTTTTATAAAAGAAATTAATAAATTCACTTCAATCATTTGCAGTTTTGAAATTTTTTTATTATAAAAATAATATTTTTAACACTTTTCATTCAACTTCTTCTCAAAACAAAATCATATTTTGACGTTTCACCATAATTTTTAATTCGCCGTGGAAACAGCTGATGAACGGCTGACGAGATGAGTTTACCTGTTTGAATTCGCCTTGGAGATGAGTTTACCTGTTTGAATTCGCCTTGGTATGAACATAGCATTCGTTCATCAGCTGTTTCCACGGCGAATTAAAAAATATGGTCAAACTCAAAATATGATTTTGTTTTGAGAAGAAGTTGAATGAAAAGTGTTAAAAATATTATTTTTATAATAAAAAAATATTTGACAGTTGAATTAAAATCTTTCAATTCAGTTGAAGAAGTGTGTGGCCAAGTATCAATTCAGTTGAAAGACTTAGTTGACAATTGAATTGAAAAGTGTATGGGGCGCATAACACTATATTGGTCAACACTACCGGTCATATAACTAGTAAAATGACCGGTAGTTTTCTTGTAGGGTAGATTGCCAAACATGCTGTTCATACGACTTATTCCAAGGCGAATTCGCCTTGACATATTCCTGTTTCATTTTGACATTTTTTTTTGTGTTGTTAGTGTGATTTTTTTTAAATAGATAAAAAAATAAATAAAACTTAAGAATATATTATTTAATACTTTTATTAATATTATTATGTTATAGTTATCACTTTATTTTATTAATAATCAATTTTTATTTTGTTTTTTTTCTTTGTTTTGATATTTTTTGAGAGCTAGTTCAGATAAACTAACGATAACTGTTATCAAAATTGGAGATGATAGTACATTTTTCCTGTTTCGCAGCCTGTTTCTAAATGAAACGACCTGTTTCGCTCTCAAAATTTTGTATTTTGTTCATCAGCTGTTTCTACGGCGAATTAAAAATTATGGTGAAACGTCAAAATATGATTTTGTTTTGAGAAGTTGAATGAAGTGTTAAAAATATTATTTTTATAATAAAAAAATTTCAAAACTGCGAATGATTGAAGTGAATTTATTAATTTCTTTTATAAAAAAGTGATCATTTTAATTTGCAATTAAAAAATTTTGACAACTAACCATAAAATTGTATAAACAAAATACATGGGGCTTTTTGTAGTTGTAGAGGTGAGTTTACCTGTTTCAAGGCCCATTGAAAAGGTCTGCGCAAGAAGCCTGATGATCATTGTTTATGTTCTTTTTAGTTATCAAAAGTTGTTTACATGTGCATGCATACGTTTATAGTATGCCACACATACACGTTTTTTCCTTTTGCTTTGTATATGTGGTAGTCAATTTTTGACAACTAAAAAGAATCGTTTTTTGTTTTTGTACAAGTAAGCAGACCTGATAGATGGGCCTTGACCTGTTTGAATTCGGCTTGGAACAAGCAAAATAAACATCTGGATTCTTAAGCAGACCTATTGGATAGACCTTGGTACAAATAAACAAATTCGCCTTAACCTGTTATGAATTTCCCTTCGGTTATGTTTACTTATTGGAAATGAGTTATCAATCTGGCCTAATATTGATAACGGGTCCACCGGGTGTTGGAAAGACAACCTTAGTTCGAAAGGTATGTGAAGACCTTGTGAACAAACATAACATTATTTGTAATGGATTTTATACGGAAGAAGTACGTGAACCAAATTCTAAAGTGCGCTTAGGATTTGATGTCGTTACTTTAAGTAAAAAAAGAGGAGTTTTAGCAAGGTAGAAAAAAGGTTTTGAGCATGCATTCAATATTTAAGGAATTAATGTATTCCAGGTTGGATCGTACACGCAAAGGACCATTTGTTGGTAAATACTGTGTAAATGTAAAAGGTTTTGAAGATATTGCTCTGCCTGTAATACATCCAAATACCGGGGAAAAATTATTAGTTGTTGATGAGGTAGGAAAAATGGAGTTAAAAAGCCAGAAGTTTGAAAAGGCTATGGAAAATTGTATAATGAAAAGTGTTTTGCTGGCAACAGTTCCATATAATTTACGCCAACCTCTACCTTTCGTAGACAAACTAAAAAACCACGCAAAGGCACAATTAATTGTAGTTACAAAAGAGAATCGCAGTCAGTTACATGATCAAGTTATTAATAATATTTTGAAATTAATAAAAATTTGAATTAGTACGCATATGTATTTATTATATCCCGATAGAAATTTGATCTCTTCACTTTCACATTCATCGAATTCAGGTACATTTATTTTATTCAGGGGTCGCTACCTTTATTACATACTTACTAATACACCAATGGTCCGGTTTGCGTCGTTTTCGAAGTTGGGTATTTTAAAATTTCATCGATATCGAACTTGCGTCATTTTTATTTCACTGCGTCGCATGGCTTCGAAGTTGCGTCGCTAGTGATTCGATTTGCGCCGTTAATACAAATAAACGTTTTTGTACAAAGCTACAGAAAAAGACGATTTCTCGTTTAAGTACAATGCAAATATGTGTGTGAAGATTGTTTGCTGAAATAAAGCTTAGAACAAAAACTGGGCTGTTGAGATTGAAAGAAATCTTAAACTAGCCCCTTCTACAATAAAATTCATTTGCTGTTCCAGTGACGCTGATAAAATTAAGAAATTTGCCGAAACAAGAACATAAACAGATTACAAAAATGAGAAGTCTATTAATAAAAAAAAATGGAGCCACTTCTTATTATTTTGATTGAAGATTAAAATCAGGGATGAATGCCCTTAAAACAAATGGTTATTCAAAAGCTTTCAACTTTATTTGAATATCTAAAATAAAATTATCCGTTGTAAAGTTTATTAAATTAATTTTTCAGCATAAATTATGAATCTCGGAACCAATTAAATAAAAATCAACACAAATGTATGGGAAATCGTGCTTCGGTTTGCGTCGAGTTTTTCCGGTGCTAATTAGCGGCGCAATCCGGGGTATTTGTGTATATACTAATATTCCATGATTCAAAGAAACAAGATTGTGCATTGCCGTGGTCCGTTATAGGGCCATACACAATACCATCATGATTGTACAATCAAGTGATTGTGCAATTAAGCTTGAAGCACACAACACACCAGCATGCTGGTACAAAATTCATTTTTTACCAAAAAATTGTGTGGAAAAGGTTATAATGAATAACGATAAAATTTGTGCTGCTGTTATAATTGCTATTATCCTAAAACGAATAATATTTTTTCTTTGGCATTCATGTTTTAAATTTTGTATTTTTTGATGTTTATGCCTTGACGATTTAACATTTATGAGCTAACTTTACAGCACACGATGCAATCATGCTGGTACAATTAAAAAAATATCAAACTATTTTTGACAAAGCACCATCAGCTGGTACAATCACACCACAAGCTCATACACGGCCAATCAGCTGGCACAATCACTTGATTGCACAATCATGATGGTGTTGTGTATGGGCCCTATTAGTTGTGTGTATCACGAAGAAATAGACTTTGTGTATGTATGTGCATTTGTGTGTCTTACATTTTTTAATAACAAACGCTCATATTAAGTCTATGATGACGTAGATGTGCAGTGAACATTTTTTTTGTACGGCTGAGTACGCAATATTGTTTCTATGATTCATGCTAATATTCAGCCTTATTGTGGTAAGTGCTGCCAGAAGTGTAGATTTATCTGCATTTTGCAGATTTTATACCCCAAAATGCAGATTTGAAGATTTTTGGTTTAAAATTGCAGATTTTTTAACGCAGCGGAAACTTCGGGTGGAATTAAAATCGAAAAAAATTTTAAAACTTTTCTGTGTTGAAAGTTCAAAAAATCATTTAATTTTTTATACCTCGTACTTCGTTTATAGATCTACTTTTAAAACTGCCATCGACTTCAAATTCCAGAACATTGGCCGTATATTTTAAAATGACATGTTATATCTTTTTCTGAATAAACTACATAAAAATGTAATAAATATGTATGTATGCTTTGAAGATTTTTTAAATTTTGGGGCAGATTTTTTGATGAAAAATTATAGTTTTTTGCTGATTTTACCTTTAAAAGTTCTGACAACACTGATTGTGGCTGTCGTCGTCGTTAACGACCGTGTCATTTTTTTACGTGAGACACAACCTGTTTTCTTAAATTTTGTTACGGGCCGGTTGAACAAGCGAGGTTTCCGACTAGCTTCATTTTTTTGTTTTTGTGACTCTCAGGCGGTTCCAACCTTCTCGCCTAACGCGTACCCGAACACGAAAAAAAATAAAAATAAACACATCAAAACTGAAACTACAAAACATATTTCCACAAACACAAAAATCATCACGATGAGACAGACGTTGGTCTCATTATTTGCCCTCCCAACCTTGCCGAAAAAAATCGCTCAAAACCTTTTAATTTTCGACCCCAAAATCCACCTGACCCTACTTTTACTTACCGGTCTAACATTGCCCAAACCTTAATTAATTAAGCCAACATTTTTTTCCTGTAAATTACTTAATCAAAACAAAATTTATTCATATTAATAGAATTATTAGTATATATAAACTAACAAATTTATAATTATTTTATGTTTTATATTACTACTAAAATAAACTATAATACTGAAATAATGACTTTCAAAACACCACAAAAGCATACGTGTGATTTCAAAAACACGTGATTTTCAGAACAGGCCCGATAGACTTTTTATTTTTTTTTAAACTGGGACCAAGAGGAGGATATAGGGAGAATTACTGCCTTACCGAAAATATGTAACCAATTTTGATGAAGTTTGAATCACAGATACATATCGATGCCTTACTTCATCAACCTCGTAACTTAAAGAAATGCGGTTTTAACTTTTTCATATCAAACGATTGCTATTTTAGTTTTCTATTACTGCATTTATTTATTTTTTTGAATACTTTGTCTCAATTCTGTAAATATTGATAAATTATCGGGCATGTTCTGAAAATCGCAAAACGCTAAACATTTGCGATTTGACTTGAAATTGCATAATACGTTTGCTGTAAATTGCAATCGCAAGAAATTTGGTGACTTCAAACCTCAAAAGAATGCTTAAGGGAACTTTAAGAAACTATAGCAGATCGCACGAGTTTTAGAAAACCAAAAAATTAATTTGGCGTTTTGCGATCTCAAATCGTGTGATTGCCAGAACATGGCTATATATTCACGTATCTCATTTACTCCTATTTTCATTACTGCGTCAAACTCTTGTCTTAATATGTGCAGTTGTTAAACAGTTAAGAATTTTAAAAATTTCGTCTGCGTAAATTTAGTCTTGAACGTTGTTCAAGAGGTGATATTCAAATGTTAATGGTGGAATTGTAAGCAGTGCAAACAATTCCTCTATTTTCAACTGGAGCAAACTACTATAAAACAAAACTGTTCGTATAAGTATGAATATTTCATCTTGGATGTCAAAGCGAATCTCTAACGAAACGCGAAGCAAAAGTTTTATCTGACATGACCTTAACAGTCTCATTAAAGTTAATTGTGGTTCGAGTTCTTCTTTTGGCAGTTATAATATTTTGTGTTGATACCGTGCAAGCGTCATCAGTTCTTTTGGGATTAAGAAGTTAGTTCTTGCGTAAGTTGATTGAATTTTATATTAAGTGACATACAGAATTATTAAACTATTTATCCTATTACATACGTACATATATTAGAAAGGTTATTCTGCAAAATTTAATAGTTTTTCCAAATTGTATGGTTTTAAAAAACAAGACACCTTTTGAACACGAACTATGGCAAAACAAATGTTATATACAAAATATGTCAGGAATTGTAACTATACAAGATATGACAACAGCCTCCAATACTCCGACTCTCAATTGACAGATTAGAAGCAAGCAAATCTATAGATTTTCAACAAAAGCAAATTATTTTTCAAAAATCAGATGATAAACTTATATAATGCTATGCTGCCGCGTCCGTAAAATATAAAGCGGGTTAACTCAAAATTTATATACACACAAAAAAAATCATAGGAAAAATTACCTAAAAATATCGTATAAATTTATCTAAGCGCAAGGGTAGCATGGCAGTATCAACGTTTTTTAGGTAATATAACTAATAACTTAGGTAATTTTCATGTTCGAAAAAGGATCTAAAAATTTTGTTAAAATAACTTAAAAACTTTGAAAAACTACCAAATATAGCAAAGTAAATTCATGGTTTTATGTTTGGTAATATATCCATAAAGAAAAGTAATTTTACATTTTTATTTTTGGAAAATTATCTAAGTCAAATTTTGTAGAACAACATAAATTGAAGGTTAATTGAATAATTTTTTTTAAAAAAAACTGTGCACTTTTTAAAAGAAATTCTATGCATTTTTTTTTTACTTTATTTAAATAAAATTAACATTTTTTTTCATTTTATTATAATATTTTATTGATAAATTCGTAATTTTTCATAAGTTATTAGGATTGTATGTATGTATGTATGTATGTATGTACATATTTATGCAAATACAAGTATGCAATTTAACATGATTATATACAGTAAAACATTATTGCTTTAAATAAAATAAAAATTTAAAGTTAACTTCATTTATAATGTTATAATAAAAAACATATATGTATACACATATATAAACATATATATAGTCATTATTTGTAATTCTTCAGAGATTTAATAGGTTTGATTGATGCTTTTGTTTAAGTACTTGATTTGATAATATTTTTAAATCAGCAATCAGCAGGTAAAAGTATATGTATAGTAAATCTTCATAACTTGCAATTGTTCTCGAATTTTCGTGAAATATTGTTGGAATACTTTTATTACAGCTTTTCGAATTTATATGGTAAAGCAAACTGTCGCTCGAATAAAGGTTTGTTTGCATTTATGTATATGAATTTGAAATTATCTTGAATTTGTAAACAAAGATACGTTTTGAAAGTGGTTTTCTTAATTTGATGGCAGGATTGCGTTTAACTTGACTTTTACGAGTATCTTAGAATTTGAATTTTCCTTAATCATACAGAATCAACATACAAAATAAATGAAGTTAACGTTTAAATAAATATTATATTTTGATTATTTAATAATGTTAATAAATACCAATGAAGTTAGGAGTAATGGTGTTTATAATATTTACACATTTAAAAAACAATATTAGAAACAAATGTAAATAGGTACATAAATGTAACAACGAACAATTGATGTAGTAAAGTGAATAAAAGTTAAGGTGAGTTTAGACTAACAAATAAGAAGTTGTCGAGTGTGAGTGCAATAATAAATAATTTATGAAGAATATAAATAAAGTTAAAAGTAGTGTATGGAGGAAACATATTTTTAATTAATGTAGTTAACTAACAGTAACAAATGATAACCACAAAAAAATTTAACAATATGTTTAACAAAAGTATTTCACATCAAAAATATTGGTAAAATAAAGAAATTGTTGTTGTAAAGTATAAATATTTAATAAAAAAATTGTAAATTAAGTACGAAGTAGTAAATAAATAACTATAAATAACAATGATAAAGAAATTTTAATGAGATAGAAAATTTTGCAAACATTATAAGTTATAGGTATGGAACATTATTTATATCACTTAAAAGTGTATTTAAAATTGGGGATTTTAACAATGGTTCAATTTCAAAAAGGTATTTTGATACGAACATCCAGACAAGTTCACATTGTTTTGTGAAATTACAATTAAATAATTTCAACAGCTTGTAACAAAACTCAACTGCTTCCAAGAAAGAACCAAATTGTAGTTTTGAACCATTTAGAGACACGTAAAAATTGGTATAATTAAATTCTTCTCCACATACACTTATATGTGGTTCATCCTTTAATTCGTCATCATTTAGCTCAACTGTATTCGACAGTTCTTCACAGAATGACCTTTGTGAATCAGCTATAGTATATTTCACGTATTGTTTTTCCACAATTTTAGGTTTTGGCAACAATATCGCAGAGAGCAGTTTAAAAATGTATATATTACAATTATCTGGAATTATACAATACCGATTTAAATATGTATTGTTGTTTCAAAATTATTCTTACCGGTATTCAAAAATGGTTTCTTTTGTAAAAATGTATTTAACAAAATTAAATTGTTTTGTTCCTTTATCCTTTCTTTGTAAAGATGTTCAATATTTCCTGAAAATTTCTCCCATTTGCTATATAGAAATTTCTTATTTGGGTAAATATATTCAAAATCAATATTTACCTGGTAAAATAAAGAAAATTATAATATTGTAAAATTTAGCGGGAAAGTTGTAATTACAAATTTATTTTAAATAAAAATATATGTAAATTGATCTATGTGTACGAACTTACTAATGTTGCAGAATTTTGTTTGGATTCATATAGAGGCCAGCTTTTTATTGATTCAGATAGCGTTATTGATCTTATCTGATTAGTTACATGTTACACAAATGGGTCCGGAAAACCAAACAAAATTTAGAACTGAAGCCAAAAGAAATACCACCCAAGGAAAACACTATGAAACAAGGTTAAATTATTTAAATAAATGGTTAGACGCAATTCCAAAGCTAGAGTCGTATTACCGACGTCAACACACAACCAGATTGTACTTTCAGACGGATTTTAAATCTTACAAAAACGTATATGAAGTATATTCTAAGAAATGTGAGTCCCTCAAAGAAAATGAAATATCTCCTGTATCTTTCCCAAGATTCATGGAAGTTTTAAAAAAACGTAACTATTCTATTTTCAAACCCAGAAATGATATGTGTGACACTTGTATATCATATGAATCTAAATATATTTCACAAGAGCAGTACGAGAGCCACAGAAAACAAATCGACAGTATGAGAGAAGAAAAATTAAATGACATAGAAAGTGCTAAGGCGAATTTATGCCTACTGTAATGTATAGACATGCAAGCTGTAAAGCTAATTCCACAGTCAAAAGCAAATGCTTCATATTACAAAATGAAGTTGCAAGTTCACAACTTTACTATTTATAATATTGTAACTCATCAATCTGACAACTATGTCTGGGATGAAACTGAAGGAAGCCTCGTTGCATCCACTTTCGCCACTATTCTAATAAAATATTTAAGAAACGCAATCCTTGATAGGAAAAATTTTCACCATATTATTATATATTAAGACGGATGCTTCTACCAAAATCGCAATGTGTTGTTATCCAATGCTTTGATTTCCTTTAGTGTTGAAAAAAACATTACTATTGAACATAAATATTTAATCGTAGGACATACACAAATGGAGTGCGATTCAACACACTCTCTTATTCAACGTAAAATTAATAACAAGCAAATAAATTTACCATCACAACTCGTTGAACTAATAAAGGATTCGCGACAAAACCCATTTCCACTTAACGTTCATCACCTTGAACATGATTATTTCCTGGATTACGAAGCTGTTCCCAAGCGATACTCATCTATTCGACCAGGTAAAGTATAACAAAATAAATAAATATATCTTTAAACAATTAATTTGTTTAAAAATGTAGGTAAAAAGTCTGGAGACCCTACGGTTAATATGATACGATCTTTGGGTTATGATTCATCGGGAACCATTTATTTTAAAACAAACATTGAGGAAGATTATAAGGTTCTTCCACAACGGGGTGCCAATAAATCTGAATGTACCCATCCTAACATCTTGCATCCTGAAAGATTAAAAATTTCTAAAAAGAAATGGCAGCATTTGCAGGACCTGAAATTATTACTTCCTTCGGACTGTCATTATTTTTATGATAATATTCCATTTGAGTATTGAATTGTTTTCTCTTCTGTATATTATTTTTTTAATGAAATTGAATTCTTTATGTTTTGTATTATTTTAATTATAAAATTATTACTCTAAGTATTCATCTTAGAAAAACTTTATAATGAATTGTTTTTTTTATTTTGTAACTAATTTTTGTTTAGTTAAAATTAATACTTATTATTAAAAGAAGTCATAAGTTTATTTTAAATAAAAGATGAAAAATGCCCTAAATGTTTTATTAAAACTGAAACTGTTAATAAAAATTACTTAAAAATTACTTTATATTTGTAACGTATGTTTCACTTTTGTTTAGAAAAATTATGATGATACGTACTTTAGGTTCAGAAAACACAAATTCAAAATAACGTAACATACATAACTGCAAAAATATTTCGAAAAATAATTTTTTTCCTTGGGAAATAGTTTTGTTGTTGTATTTTAAGCCCATGTTCAATTATATCTGAAACATTTTTCATTTTATAACGTTTTTTGCTTGCCCTGTAAAATTATGAAAAGTGATGTTACGTACTTTTGGATTTTCGACGACGATATATACATATGTATTTATTTTTCTCATTATTGCGCTAACCTTTGGTTAGCATCGTTAGGAAATTAAATTAAGTTTACAAGAACAAATTTTTTTTTTTTTTTAATTTTGCTTAACACATATTGGTTATATCAAAGCCCATTGAAAAGGTCTGCGCAAGAAGCCTGATGATCATTGTTTATGTTCTTTTTAGTTGTCAAAAGTTGTTTACAATTTGCATGTATACGTTTGTTTACGTTTATGTTATGCCACACATACCCGTTTTTTCCTTTTGCTTTGTATATGTGGTAGTAAATTTTTGACAACTAAAAGGAATCGTTTTTTGTTTTTGTACAAGTAAGCAGACCTGGGGGTCGATTCTGGTTCTGTGAAACTGTGAAATGAAAAAAAACTTTTCATTTTCGTTTTCATGAGCACTTTTCACATTAGCACTTCACATTTACACAAAAAGCGATTCACGTTCTTTTAATGAAAAAGTGTTTCATTCCATTGAAGGTGTGAAACTTTTGTAACTATATTAATAAAATGTAAAAGTCAAATGCAGATATCGAAGCTAAGATTTTGAAACGGCGCTAAGCCGCAAACGAGTTTTTTAATGCTTGAGCTGCAAGCATTTATTTTTGCTAAAAGAGTTTTTTTGAAGAGAGAAAAAAATACAATTTTATGGCTCCTCTTGTTTTATACAATATACATTTTTTCAGAAAAAGAATTTTTGTTGTTTTTTATTTTCATACATATGTATATACATGGTAAATATTTTTAACTTTACTCCGAAAATTCCGAATTTGTTGCATTTGGGTTTTTTTCATGAACGATATTGCATCTGAAAGAGGATGGCCCCAATGTCCTGCCCAAGTGCGCGCAAGAAATAGGAAAGGAAAAAATTTTACACAAAATGTGTTAATATATAAAAACAACAGCAATTTTTTAACGGAAACAAATTTTTATACAAAAAACAAGAGCAGTCATAAAAATGTAAAATCGATCAATCAATGAGTTGACAAATGAGTTTTTTGGGTAAACATCTTGCCCGCGCGATTACCCGTAAATATTTATTGCAGTAAATAATTTTGGCATAAAACTGACATCTACAAAAATAATGTTATTGACTTATGTGAAAGTTTTTTTAGGGTATTAAAATAAAAGCTTGTTTTTGAAAAAGGTTTTTTACTTTTACTTTTTTTTAATATCAATCACATCAAGTTATTTTATTTACTTGTTTTTCTACACAAGTAAATTTCGCGACAAGTTTTTACATTGCGTAAATTGTATAATGACAATTGGCAAGATTTTATATCATAGTGCCGGTCCAGACCTACAATTTTTGTTGCAGCAATTCTTGAGTTTATTGGTGAGAGTGGTGAGAAAATTTGGGAGCGGAACTTATTTCACCAATAAAATCATGAATCTCTGCAACAAAAATTCCAAATTTTGACAATGAATTATAAATAAGGTAATGCCTCTATTAGTTGCTAGTAAAATTTTTAAATAAAAGTTACTTCCAGGCCCATGATGTCTACAAGAACATTTCTTTCGCATATTTATATTGAAAACAATAATAAAAAACTAAAATTTCTTGTTGTTTTCAAAACAAATATACGAAAGAAATGTTCTTGTCGACATCGTGGGCCTGGGCCTTAATTTCTTTCGTTTAAGCTTTCGAGTTATTCTTAGCAAGCCTTTTCATTTGATACCTATATTATAGGATTGCATTAAAAATAGCTAGACCGCCATTTTGGCTGTGCTGCTATGTTTGATTTAGAATGACGTTTCATAGTTTACAACATGGTGAAATAAACAGGTGGCAGCACTACGCCAGATGACTATTTTTTGCTCCTGCATTGTTTGTCTAGGTTTATGTCAAAGTTTTGTTTATGTTTACAATAAGTCCACGTTTTGTGCTGAGATTATTGTATTTTAATAAAGTTCTTGATAATTTTTAATTAAAATAAATAAGATATTGACTATAATAATATAAAAATTGGCTAAAAATTTATCAGCGGCACGCTTTGATTTTTGTTAAAAGTATTTTTTGACGCAAACGGTGATGTAATTTCCAATTTTGTTGTAATGTTGTATTTGTTGCTGTAACGATGACACCTACTTATTCCACCATGGCTTACAATGTATTGTCATCAAAACTAAACGTGTGTACATTATTTCAGCTCAGTCAATTGAACATATCTGCTTCAAATTGAGTTGTAAGGTTCCACCCAAACATACATTAATTGCAAGTTAAACAAAAGCTTTAAAAAAACTACCATAAGCCCAAAAAATTGTGAAATCATTAACAAATAAAAAGCCAAATAAAGATTTATTTAGTAATATGTTATTAAATATAAAACATAAACATGTTGTAGGCGGCTTTAAATTTGCTTTAAGCCGTCGCTAAACCTAAATTCTTCACCGCCGATGGTAATTACATATCTACTTTGTCATTTAATCAAGTGTAAAATTATACAAATACACAAAAATTATTATTAATTTAAAAATGTTAGGATTATTAGTTCTAATGGAATTATCGAAATAAATTCGGAATGGTACAATGCAAGAAAACATTATTAACGTTTTTCGTCAATTAATGTTTTTTATTTTATCAAAAATTGGCATTTTATATGAATATAATAAGTTAAAAATCTGTAAATATGCATCTTTTTAGAAAATTATTATTTTTCTAAATTATTATTTATCGTTGGCAATGTCCATATTTTTCTCTAAATAATTTAATTAAAATTATTTTTCACCGTTAAAATGAATGTGTAAAAATATGACATAAATGAAAAGTTTGTGACACTTCATTGCACTGTTACACAGAACAAGAATCACATTACTGTGAAAATGTGAAAACAATTTGTTTCATTCCATTTGTTCTTCTCATATGAAAACATTCGAATTTATTTATCATTTTTTCACTAAACGAGAATCAGAAACTCTATGAAAATGTGATAAAAGTTTTCATTTCACCGTTTCACAGAACCAGAATCGACCCCCTGATAGATGGGCCTTGGGTTATATCAAGTTTCATTTAAAGAGATATTAATAACGGCTAAAAATATTTTAAATTCAAATTCAAAAAGTTGAAAAAAATGTTGTTAATCATACGAATTTTTATTCAAAAAACATTTTTAAAATTTTGTATTATAAACGAAATTGTTCTTTAAGTTTGGTTTTTTTTATTATTTGATTTTTTCAGCGAGTTTTTTAAAAGCTTTTTGCTATCTTATTATGACTTAAGATGTTTTGTCAAAATGCCACAGACATGTATAAAGTATTTTATTTTTTTGTACACAAGCGCCGATATCGGTATGTATTGGCGATTTTAAACTAGAATGTTAGCAACATGTGTTGGAACCAGTGTTACCGTTATGCGACTAAAGTCGCATTTTTGCCCCTTTTTGACTGCCGTGCCACTTTTTTGACCCCTTCGTTTTAAATCCCCTTTTGTATCATTTTGTAGTTTTTTGTGCCCCTTTTTGAACCAAATTTTTTTTATACTGTCAATCAATGAATCCGAGCTCAATTTGAAGAGAAAATAGCATCTAATTTGGAAAAAATTAAAATAATTCAGGAAGGCTATCTATTAACAATTAAATTTACCTCAAATTTCTGTATTAAATATTATGAATAAATTAAACCTTAATTTTTAAAACGAATCATCACAAATTATATATTTAGTTTCATCCACGAAAGATATTGTATTAGACATTTTTAAAATTTTTTTAAAAAAAGAGTATGTTATGCAAACAAATATAGAACAAACTGATTTTGTTGATGTTCTGCATATAAAAGAAACTCTTAATATATATATCGGCCACGAAGCCGAGCTAGAAATATGTACTAACAACATCTTAAGTAGTGATATTGTAGAAATTAAAAACAACATTTTACTTTTTTACCAAAAGCTGTGCAAAGAAATTTTATCAAGAATTAATATTAGCGATAAGAGGCTGAGTTCATTAAAGGTTTTAGATCCAGTATTAATTAAGTCAGCTGAAGACATAAATTACTTTGAAATTGTTACCGTTTTTATTGATATAATTACTAACCCAGATGATTTTGTAAAAGAGTTCAAACTTTTAGAAACCAGATCAAACGATAAAAGCTATGAAGCAATTTTTAAAATATCTAAGCCTGAAACATTTTGGTACGAAATTGGCAATTTAAAAAACTGTTTGGGTGACAATTTATATCCAAACTTGTATAAATTTGCTTCGTATGTTTTTACTTTACCACATAGTAGTGCATCTGCTGAGCGGATTTTTTCAAAGTTAGCATATTTAAAAACGTATTTTTTTATAAATATGAAGTTTATTTTTTGTTATGTTTAGTTTTCGATGAAAATAATTTAATAAATACATACATACGTTTTTTTTTAAATTTTCCTGTTTTTAAAGTTGCCCCTTTTTTTTCTCAGAATTCCCCTTTTTGTGACACTTTTTTTTTGAAAATCCCCTTTTTGTGCCCCTTTTTGAAAATTTTGAACGGTAACACTGGTTGGAACAAGTCTGTGAGCAAAATCAAAACAAATAATAATTTACGTACATACATATGTACTAGAACACGCATACCCTCAACAACATATGACACGTTTACGTTTTTGTAGTAACTACCAGCATTTCAAGTCGACCGCAACGTTTACGTATCCGCAACATTTACGTAAGAGTAACGAGGCCTTTATACGTTTAACAGTTTTATTTGGTTTAATATCTTTAGTTTTTATAAAATCTTTATGGATGAAGTTTCCTGATGATCTGGCCTAAGCAACCAGTGAAATGCGCATAGGAATAGCTTATCCCATCAACAATAAATTTCAAGTGTTTTTATCAATAATAAAAACTGGGAATTGAGCACGAATAACAAAATCTTTTGAAAATTTAAATTTCGCGACCTTAGAACAACAAGGTTCTAACTACACCAATGTGTGTTTTGAGAAAACTTAACTTGAATGTTAAATATAGTTTAGTTGTTATAAGCAATTTTATTTTGGCAATCACAATTAACTAATTTGTTTCAATTTGTTGAAATAATTTAAACCTGAAAGATAATCCTGATTAAGTTTGTAGTTTTCTGGAATTTTGCATTTAAAAAACTGGGTAGAACTTTGATGCTCATTTATTTGGCACAATAACTTGGAACTACAATGTTCTATGAGCCACATAGAACCTTGTGGATCTGTAAGAACTTACAATTATCACTTAGAACTTTGTTGCATTAATTTATTTTGACACAAGACAAGATTTTATTTGTTTATTTAAGTCTATTAATGGGGTTTACTTCTTTAAATTAGAATATTTCCAAGAATGTTAATTAATAAATTAAAAAGGAAAAATAATATGGCTACCAAATTCACACTGCCGGTACTAAATTTTTAGGAAACAATATAACAAAATGACATGAATGTATTTAATTAATTTATATTATCCACTATTTGAAGCCTCTGAAGTAATTTTATTCTTGGTGTAGAATTTACTGATGTTGTACCTAAAAAGATAAAAATCGGAATAAAATTAAATCAGTAGAGATAAAGAAAACATTTTTTACATACCTACTTTAAGAATTGTTCTGTAATATGATATGTCAGCTGTCCCCATATATTTGAACATTGCTATTAGATGACTCGATTTTTCCTTAGATATGATTCTTTGTTCTGTGATTGGCTCAATAACTTGTGGCACATTGGGAACATTTGGAAATACATTTTTGTTTCTACGAAGCTTAACTGCTTGCTTTCTTATGCTTACAGATTTCAAACTTTCAGATTTGTAATCTAAAGAATATTCAATTTCATGCTCTACCCCTTTAAGGTTAAGAATTTTCAGTGAACTAAATGGAACATGTTTATAGTTGTTGTATATTTGCTAAAATTTCTGAAATCTGATGATTTCATTTCAATTATCACAAACGGATTTTTACGGTTCACCTTTTTGAGAATTCTTAATAGTCCAATTGGTGAAAAATATTCGTTAACCGACAAACATTTCTCTATTTGACTATGAGCATTATCAACTTCCTGTAAAGCCGAATGCCCTGGTAAGGAATATTTCATATTTTCTATTTGAGGATGTGTTTTTATGACGTGTTGTATTGCTAGAGTCATGATTGAATTTTTATTCTGAGGAACACAAGAATCGCTCCACTCCAACACTATGGTGTTACACATAATGATATTTTCACAATCGCGGGTTCAACCAATCAAGAATACAACAAAATTTGTCTCATTTTACAACAACACGATGCGCTCGCACTTCGTAATGACGTATATATATATAGAACAATGATGATCAACAAAGTCCTATTGGCTTAAGTAAACTGAGCAATGCTGTACTATAAAGTTCTATCAACAATATTCTAATGAACATAGTTCTATCTTCAACATTTTTCATTAAGTTAAGGAACACAAGGTTCTATCTGGTTGTTAGAATTTTGTTTACCAAATTATTAAACAAAAATGCATAGTTAGAACTTTGCTGCTTTGGGTACCTCGTAAACGGCTAGAGATATCTTTAGGGCGATAGCAGTAATTGAAAGAGCATACCAATTTTACTACGATGTGATATATAACTCAATTTATCAAAAATTGTCAGTTACAACCTTGTTGTTCTAAGGTCGCGATGAGATGTGTTTTTATGACGTGTTGTATTGCTAGAGTCATGATTGAATTTTTATTCTGAGGAACACAAGAATCGCTCCACTCCAACACTATGGTGTTACACATAATGATATTTTCACAATCGCGGGTTCAACCAATCAAGAATACAACAAAATTTGTCTCATTTTACAACAACACGATGCGCTCGCACTTCGTAATGACGTATATATATATAGAACAATGATGATCAACAAAGTCCTATTGGCTTAAGTAAACTGAGCAATGCTGTACTATAAAGTTCTATCAACAATATTCTAATGAACATAGTTCTATCTTCAACATTTTTCATTAAGTTAAGGAACTCAAGGTTCTATCTGGTTGTTAGAATTTTGTTTACCAAATTATTAAACAAAAATGCATAGTTAGAACTTTGCTGCTTTGGGTACCTCGTAAACGGCTAGAGATATCTTTAGGGCGATAGCAGTAATTGAAAGAGCATACCAATTTTACTACGATGTGATATATAACTCAATTTATCAAAAATTGTCAGTTACAACCTTGTTGTTCTAAGGTCGCGATTTTGTATTCCCAAAAATGAAATTAATTTTTGATAATATTTTTAATGTTTATTTCTTTATGCAAGAATTACTGTTTTTTCGATTTTTACTTTTGTAAAGAAAAATATGTTTTTTTTCTGAGTTTTCTTAACAATTTTAAAAAAATCCCAATTATTCCTAAATTTAACTTTTATTTTTTTTTTACTTATGCCCGTAATTTCTACAAAAAGCTGTGTATAGAAATCTATGGTCTAAAATCTGCCATATTTTAAAAGAAAACTGAAGGTAAACACACGAATGCCAAATAAACGTTGAAATAGGCAAAGATATGTATGTAGCTGTTAGGTACGAACACGACCAGCCAAGGCGAATTCAAATTCGCCTTGATCTAGTCCTAAACTATCGAAATGATTTAGTTATGCCTTTTAGAAAATTCATAAATATTTATTTACAGTCCCTGATTTTAATAAATCATTTTAATTGCCTAAGTTGCCGAACTTGTATTTGGGTCAGCCATAATATTAGATGTATTCGTATAGGTTTTTGAATCCCGCTGTGATCGTTTTCTAGCTCTTTTTGGAGATTTTTCATAATCCATTTCATTATAAGTTTGTTCAGTGGCCCGCCACACCATTTCTTGCCTTTGTACCAAATCAGTATACCGTTGTTCAAAATGGGTGTCGGGTTTAAGAATAAGTTCCCACTTTTTGTCTGAGTTTAATTTAGCTACAGATTGTAAAACTTCCAAAGCTTCTTCGGGTGGGAGTTGGGTTGCAAAAATAACTTGACGTCGATATAAAGTATTTATACGAGAAAAACGAAAGAGCTGCAAAAGATAAATCAATTTTACAAAAGAAACAACATGTATTAAAATTAAGGAATACATACCACATAATCTCGTGCTCTTATCATCAGCTCTGATTTAACCCCATTTTCATTGGAAAGTGTTTCATTTGGATACAAAATTTCAGATTGGGGCACCCAATTACCATGAATTAAAATTCCAACTTGCGGCAACGTTCTCAATACCCGTTCGGCAGTAATTTTAGGATCTATACTTTCTTGTAAAATGCTCATAATATCGTCAAACGATAACATTTTTGCATCTTTAAGTATAACTTTGAGTTGTTCCATTAAGTTCATAGACTTTAACTTTGCCTTACTTATGACTCTAGCTGGTAAAACAGCATCAATACCTTGATCTTGACCCTCGGCTGGAAGTAGTTTTTCTACATATTTTGCTGTATCTAAAACCAAAGCATGACTTCCTTGTCTATTTGTAGCAAACAATTTTTGACGTTCCAGTTCTGCTGTTGGAGAAGTGCGCGAATGCCAGTATGTTTCACACCAAGGCTCATCTACGCTTTTCTTTATAAATGTATCGTAGCCTTGACGTTCCTTGACTTTTTTGCCACCAATTCTTGCAAATTTGACTGTGACCTGCTGAAGTTCCTCATCGTCGTCCTCTTCATTAAGAGCTTTCTGCTCGGCCTTGTTGCGTTTATCTTCTTTGTCAAAATAGGAAAACGATGGTCTCAACTGCAATATGGACGTCAATGGTGACAAATGAACCTCTTTATCCGTATATATTCCTACAATATATTTGCTGACATCGTCCAAGGATGCAGAACTGACAAATGCTTGTTTATCCATTATGCCTCTTTTAAAAGTTGGCCTTTCGCCCTTCACCTGCGATTTGCCATCAGCAGCTAAAGCCATTTGTTCACCTTTGAAGCGATCATAAAATTGGGATTCTGTATCTAAAGCGAAGTCAACTTTTACTTCATGATTCAAAGGTTTCACACAACAATTTACAACTGCAGCAGTTTCAAAATTCGAAACTTGGGTTTTTGTAGGGTATTGAAAGAGATATAAATTGTTCTGAAGGTTTTTGGATAAAAAAACCGGTATCTAAAAATTGAAAATAAACATATGTACATATGCTTCTAAAATATATAAATCATACCTTACCTCTTCTATAATATCGTCTTTTTCGTTGTCATATTCCATTCTACGAAATTTTGTTATAAAAAACAAAATCAAAAATGTTTCAAAGTTAAAAATTATTCATAAATACTGTCAATAACATGTGTTTTTATGCTGTACCCTACAAGAAATGCATAACCAAAACAAAAAAAATCACTATTACTATAACACTATATTGGTCAACACTACCGGTCATATAACTAGTAAAATGACCGGTAGTCTTCTTGTAGGGTAATTTGTAATACACGTGCGCCAAGATAGCGTCGATAATTATCAATGAAAACGCAAAATTGAATTGGTGCTTTTTGGGGATGAATACAAAATGGGAATTTAATGCTCTTGGGAGTTTTGCTTTTGGGAATTCAATATTTAGGAATTTAAGAATTAGGGTGTTCGAATAAAAATGAGAAATTGAAATTTAAAGCAAATAATTACGCAAAAATGGAGTAAAAAATTAATAAACAATAATAAAAATATAATATATATACATATAAAAGGGCAAAAGTGCACTTTACGGGGCGTACGAAAAAAAATAAAAAAAATATGTATGCTACCCGATTCAGAATAAAAAAAGAAAAAAAACCCAATTTAAAATTTAAGGGGGCTGAGGCCCGTGGGCTTCCCTGGATCCAAAAAACCGCCCCTCCCACTTAGTGGAATGTGTGGGTACTCAAATTAAAGGTAATTGTACAAGAAACACAAAAATAATAAAATTTAGGGCGGGCGGGACTTTTGGGGCCCTCTGGGTCAAAAAAAGTGCCCCCATCCACTCACATCTATGTGTAGGTACTCAAATTAAAGGTAGTTTGCTCACGATTGTAAATATTTTGTTTTATTTTGTATTTTTTAATGTTTTATGTTCGATTTTAAAAAAAAAAAAATTTTAATTTTTTTTGTAACTAATTCTTTTCTGCGTAGCCGGCCTTCGGTATAACAAAGACCGGCTTCGCTAACTAAAGCTTTTCTGCATAGCCGGCCTTCGGCCGGGCGCAAGGATTTTCTCCTCTATGGCATAACAAATACCGGCTTCGCGAACTAAAGCTTCTCTGCATAGCCAGCCTTAGGCCGGGCGCAAGGATTTTCTCCTCTATGGTATAACAAACACCGGCTTCGCTAACTAAAGCTTATAATATAAAAAAGGAAAATAATATGCGAACACAAAAACAAAATACATATTTGTAATCGTTAGCAAATTACCTTTAATATGAGTACCCACACATATCACTAAGTGGGCGGGCAGTTTTTTGGGACCAGGGGGCCCCACGGGCCTCAGCCCCCTTAAATTTTAATTATGGTTTTGTTCTTGTTTTATTCTGAATCGGGTAGCATATTTTTTTTTTTTTTTTTTTTCGTACGCCCCGTAAAGTGCACTTCAGCCAAATTATTAAAATAATTAATAATTTATAATTAAAAACAAAAATTTTTATTTATAACTAGTTGCCTTATAATGCCTCTTTAATGCCACTTAATATGTATTAATATTATTTTCAAAATAAAAATTATTATAAAAAAAAAAAAAAAAATTAAAAAGAGTTCTTTATTATAAAAAATATTAACAAAAACATAAAGTATGTATTTAAAAAACCGAATTTGCTAAGGAACAGTTTTCCAGAAATCTGGGTTCCTCCAAAATGGTCAGTAAAAACTGGGGTTCTATTTTTAAGGGGTTCAGAGGCAACGTCAAGGAAAAAACTGCATAGATTATGAAAGAAGGTCTACTATAGAATATAATTCGCTTTCCGTGCAAAAAATTGCCGGGCAAGTTTTCTAGAAATCTGGGTTCATCCAAAATGGTCAGTAAAACTGGAATTCTATTTTTAAGGGGTTTAGAGGCAACGTCAAGGAAAACACTGCATAGATTATGAAAGTAGACGTACTAAGGAATAGAAATCGCTTTCCGTGCTAAAAATTGCCGGGCCAGTTTTCCAGAAATCTGGGTTCATCAAAAATGGTCAGTAAAAACTGGGATTCTATTTTTAAGGGGCTTATAGGCAACGTCAAGGAAAAAACTTCATAGATTATGAAAGTAGACGTACTAAGGAATAAAAATCGCTTTCCGTGCAAAAAATTGCTGGGCCAGTTTTCCAGAAATCTTGGTTCATTTAAAATTGTCAGTAAAAACTGGGATTTTTTTTAAGGGGTTTAGAGGCAGCGTCAAGGAAAAAAACTGCATAGATTATGAAAGCAGACGAATTTTTTTTAACGAATTTTTCAATTTAACGAACAGCGCTGACAATCAATTGTTCGTTAAATCGGGAAACCACTGTACATCTTTGGCAATTAACAAAAAACATTAACAAATAGAATCTGGGATTTATTTCTCATGTCGAGTAGCATTTATTATACAAATTTTCATATTATTCGAATGTGTATTCTTAGTCAAATTACAATCCTCAAAAGGTTTTTTTTTATGTACTTTAATAGTCTTATTCCTTCAATATTTTCCAGGAATTTTTTGTATGCACTATCAGAATTTTTTATTTGTATATTTCATTACTTCATTGCTAGCCAAAGGATAGCTAAAGTAAGCCTTGTAACAGAAATATACAAACACTGATGTAGACGGGCTGTTACTGCCCGTCTATACCAGAGATAATTATTGCGACATATATTGCGGTATATGTCAAAATGATGTTATCTTTAATGTAGACAGCAGTTTTTTGTACATATTTATTGCCGCCAATTTACGCTGCTATAATTGTTAGTCCATTTTTGTTGACAATTATTGCTTACATAAAACGTCAAATTTGGTTGTAAGTTAAAAAAACAATCAAAAAAAAAATAGAAGCATATTGCGTGGGAAAGAAATTATGTTTGTCAAATGGTAGCTAATTATAATTGTAGTAAAAGAATTAAATTAAAGAATTTAATAAACACTAAAATAAAATTACAAAAATTATTATTATTAATACATATAATTATTTTCTTATTCGATCTTTATTATTTAGATTTATATTAATTTGTTAAAGTTCTTTTATATAAAATTTTAATAATTTTTGCAAGATAGCGCTAGTTTTTACACTGCACCTTCTTCCTTGATTTTTTTAAAATTCTGAATTAACATAAATACGTTTTCCCATGCCTTTAATATAAGCTGAGCAATAAGAAATATTGCTCTGCTGTTCTGCCGACGTTATTGCCAACTTGCTTAGATATTTATCTTTAGTGAAGACCTAGGGTTATGAATGAAAAGCTAAAAAAGCTGTACCCATGTTCTGTAACTTTATTGTAAACTTCACGCATCAAAAAGATGTGAAACAAAATATTCCATCGTTTCTCGAAAAATCAGACAAAACTGTGTCTGTAACTCATGTCGAAAACTATCAAAAGAGATTGCAGACGTTGACAACGTCAGTAACACATATCGTTGACGGCGACAAAAATTTACTAAATTCCATCCAAATTTTTAATATTTTAATCAGGCTTAAGTTCATCAAATTTAATTTTCATTAAATTATTTTTATGAAGAAAGGAATTTTACAACATGAAAATTAATTAAAATTGTTATTGATAATCATTCATTCTTGACTGACCTGAGATTCGAACCCAGGCGGCTGGTTACCATGACATGTTTCGATCACAACCACTTGATCTCTTCAGATGGATTTGCCGTCTTACACTTGCAGCCATCGACGACTGCTGACGTCAATAGTCAAACATCAATCCTTAAACCAAATTGTATTTTAACCTTTGGTAGATCGAAATTTGCTTTTTTGAATGATTATCCATTTTAATTGATTTTACATGTTTTTCGTAACTTCTGTTTTTTCCGTACTTATGTCAAGAATTCTTCTTGAAGTCCAAAGTACATTTTTTGTTTTTTCATTTTGTCTTTATTTTTCTTGTTGACCTTTTTTTTCAGCACAACTTGAAGGACAAATGTACACATAGAGCTCGTGCCTTAGCTTTAACAATAATTAGAATTGTGGTTATTTTGTTGAACTATTTATGGTTTTCAATCCAAATTTTTAATATTTTAATCAGGCTTAAGTTCATCAAATTTAATTTTCATTAAATTATTTTTATGAAGAATGATTTTTTGAATGATTATCCATTTTAATTGATTTTACATGTTTTTCCTAACTTCTGTTTTTCCCGTACTTATGTCAAGAATTCATCTTGAAGTCCAAAGTACATTTTTTTGTTTTTTCATTTTGTCTTTCTTGTTGACAAACAAAAGTTAGGAAAAACATGTAAAATCAATTAAAATGGATAATCATTCAAAAAAGCAAATTTCGATCTACCAAAGGATAAAATACAATTTGGTTTAAGGATTGATGTTTGACTATTGACGTCAGCAGTCGTCGATGGCTGCAAGTGTAAGACGGCAAATCCAACTGAGGAGATCAAGTGGTTGTGATCGAAACATGTCATGGTAACCAGCCGCCTGGGTTCGAATCTCAGGTCAGTCAAGAATGAATGATTATCAATAACAATTTTAATTAATTTTCATGTTGTAAAATTCCTTTCTTCATAAAAATAATTTAATGAAAATTAAATTTGATGAACTTAAGCCTGATTAAAATATTAAAAATTTGGATTGAAAACCATAAATAGTTCAACAAAATAACCACAATTCTAATTAATTTACTAAATTTCAAAAGATTTTGTTATTCGTGCTAAATTCCCAGTTTCTATTATTGATAAAAACACTTGAAATTCCTATGCGCATTTCACTGCACGAATAACAAATTCTTTTGAAATTTAAATTTTGTATTTTCAAAAATTGAAATTACTTTTTGATTATTTACTAAATTTTAAAATTTTTCAACGACGGCGGCGAAAATACAACCGTCGGCTATACCAAATAATGTAAAGTGTGGCTTTAATGTTTGTTGTTTGCAAACGTGCTTTGAACAAATTCGTTTATTTTGTAAAAATGTTAAAAGCAAAATAATTAAACAATGGAAAAATGTGCCAAGAACAAAATGTTATTATTATTATTCTTTGCATTTTAATTTTTAATTGTTTTTTAATGTTGAAATTTTTTCTCGCCCCATTTTTATTCGTGAGTCTTTTGACAGTTCAAAGCGGGAACTTTTCTCACAAAAATGTTACAGACACACTTTTTCTGTAAATTGGCGAGTAATTTTCTTATGTGAAAGCTAGTACTCGCCAAAAAAAGTTACAGAAACAGTTTAGTGAAAAAACAGCTGTTTGTTTCAATATATGGCATTTTTGTTTCATTTTACACATTTCAATCGAAAAGTTTCTCGACGCGAGAGTCACAGAACATGGGCACTGGTTACACAAGGCGAATTTATTACAGGTGGTCTTAAAAGCCCTGCTGATAACTTTTTTTTTAGCTAAAATCACTGTTGGATGTCAAAATTTTGTTTATTCTCTTTTATTAACTTTGTTTCTCTTTTGTTTTATTTCTGTTTTTGACATTGTACAATGATTTTACAAAAACAAATTGCTTGTGGTTTTTGTACGAGTTGTACTTGTTGTAGTAACGAGATTACCTGGGATGAATTCGCCTTGTGGTTACATTTAAATATAATTCTTAATACTGATTATTTTTACTACATAATTTTTTTGTTCAAATTTTTTTTCGTTCGTTTCAAAAATTTAAATGAAAGTGTACATCAATCATTACAAGTGTTAAAAAAATTGTGAAAAAAAATTAAACAATGAGTCGGAAAATAGAAAGCTATTTTCTTTTAAACAACTTTAGTTCTGCAGAAACCAGTACCAGTACTACACTGAACCAAATCTCCGTAGGTAAAATTAACAAAAAAGCATCGGTAATTTTTAACGAAAAAAATATTAAATTTAACTGGGTTTTTATTCAAATACACAAAAGCATTCTTCAAATAAACTATTTTTTATTCAAATCAACAAAATTTTTTAGTTAAAAATTATTTTAGTCACATTTGTTAATTTGAATAAAATTTTCTTAAAAATAATACACAAATTCTGTCAAATAAGAAAAATTTAGTTAAAAAGGTGGTAAAAATATTTATTTAAAATAACACATGCATTTATTCCAATTAACATACCTAAATTTATTCAAATTGACAAAAGGCACGTAGAAATGAAGAAATTTTGTTAAAATTAAATAAATCATTTTAGTTAAATTGAATAAAATTCGTCAATTTAAATAAATTTCTTCACATTGAAAAAAGGCATGTACAATTGAAGAAATTTCTCCAATATTTAAAAACATGCGTTTGACAAGCTGCATAGTTTGCTTTAGTTGTCATTTCGTTCTTAAAGTTGTGAGGTCGGAATTTATATACATATGTTAAATTTATAACTTTTTTATTTGTTTTGTTTTAAATATATAGTAGGTTTTGAAAATTAATCAATTTGAATTTTCTATGAAAATTTTCATTTATAAAGAAAATTTTCAAATATAAAGACAGTTTATTTTAAATACAATAGAAAATATAATTTTTAAATAATTGAAATTTTAAAATTTATACGGAATAATAGCTAAATTTGGAACATAATTAGAATTTAATATAATATAATTCACGCGGGGTAAAATTCAGAGATAAGGTAAATATTCTATTGTCTTTAGGCTTTGCTATATGTTAATTTTTTTTTTATATATATAAAAATTATGTTTTATAGAATCAAAAGATTGACAAACATTTTACTGGAAAGAAAATATCATATATATGAAAAGAAAGAGTTTTTTTTATTGGCCAAATTGTATGCAAAGGACAACGAGCTATAAGAATACCTTTCGTGGGGGATTTTCCCAACAGAGCCGAGGGAACTACGGTTTTATTACCTTAAGATTTCCCACGGAACTGGGCTTGGCAAATTTTCGTTTTTATCCTGATCGTTGCATTACATAAAAAGTGTTCCTATTTTTTTTCCTACAAACAATTAATAATATAGTGGTTATTTGAATTGGCAATAGTTTAACTGGTATCAAGCTTTTAATAACGTTAAATGTCGTGATTTTGATTTTATTTTTAAATTCAAATATTTGTTTTTTTTTAACTTTGTTTTTTTGTTTAAAATTTATATGTAGTAATTTAAAAGTGTTTCACTCGCTAACATCACAAACAATTTTACAAATCTTCATAATTTTTCCAATTTAAAGTGGAGTAACAAAATATGTAACTTAAAAGGAGACTCGTAAATCAGGCCTGAAAACAACGAGGGACATCCGGTGAGTTTGGTTAAATTTTGTTTTAAATTGGAATTTTATACACTTAAATTTTTTAGTTTGTTTTTCGTTTTTATTTTAATTACAAGTGGAAACACATGAATTAAAAAAGAAAAATAAATAAATAAAAATAATGTAAAAAAGTTATTTATGTTTTTATAAATACCTATTATTATTAATTTATTTTTTTTTTATTCCACTATTACACTATAAATAATGACCAAAATTTAAGTTTTGTTTTTTTTTATGCTTAAATTTGGTTATTATGTTAAACACTTTAGCAATATAAATAATTAATACTTTTAAACAATCATTATCTCAGTTATTTTGATAATATCTCAAAAATAATAATTAATTTTGTATACTATCGGAAAATTTAACTTAGTTTTGTTAATATATGTATATGTTTTGTTCTTTTGTTGATTTGAAAATGTTTGTCAAATAAATCTTTGTTTAGAAAAGATGATAAATTAGATAATTTTATAATTTATTCCATGAAACGTTAAGGTGATTTAGGTAAGAGATATTAGGGCTACTGCGGAATCATGATAAAAGTAAGTAGCAAGGAGGGAGGGTATAGAAAATCGAAAGGGCAATACCATCTGTTCCTTTTTATTCGGAGTAGTTACATCTGGTTATTTTATTTTATTTATATTTATTTTAATTTGAAACTTCGACGTATTTGCTACCTAAATTTTAAAATTTATGAAGCGAACCGAAGCCTATCTCAAAGGAAACAAGAACCATCCCAAATTTCCCTGAACACGGCCGGATTCATAGGTAGCCCAGTTTCCAGAAAGGTAGGGCCCTCTGTGGTGGTTCGTCACATAATATTGAATGGCGCCCAACGTGGGGCATCAGCTTTATAACTTGGCTTTGGCTAAAAGAAAATTGTTTATTTTTACACCTGCTGATGTTTCACAATAATATTGCCGTGAAGTCGATTTTTTTTTTTTTTTTTAGTTAATTATTTCAAAAGGTGCTGTTAGATTTGGTGAGATTTTAGGTCTGTTTTTCTCTATCGGACTTATACCTGCAAACTACAACATATATCATTTTGGCATGTTTTTTTTTAAATTTGACTTTATTTCTATTTCGGTTGAGATTTTTGTATTTGGAAAAGACTTCGAATACTTACTCTCGTATAGAAAAGGAAGTTTATTTTATTTTAGTTTCGAATTGAAACTTTGAAACTTTGATTTTTACTATTTTATTCTGATGATAAGTAGTATACTTAGTTCAAAATTCAACTCATTTACTTTTATTTAGTTTTGATGTAATTATTAACCGATAGTTTTTTTAATTCTTTAATTACCTAATTTACCTTGACAAAGTAGTGGAATATTCAGTTTACTTTGTTTCTTCGTTTAATAAAATAAAATGCCGGTTACCAGAAGTATGGACAATTTATCAAATTTAGGGGAAAATGTTAGTTTTACTGTTGATGTGGGGCCTTCCGGCTCCTCTGTAGTTACTCGTTCACAGGAACGGAGTAAATCTGCGACTGCTAAGCGGGGTAATGGTTCAAATAGTGAGACGAATGATATTCAAATAAGACGGATAATATCGGAGTCGCTTGTGTCATTTCGTGAGGAAATGATGTCAATTATGACTAGTGAATTTACAAATATGTGTAGGGGTATACAATTACCTACAACGACTAACAACTCAACGGATAATGCAGATAATGTGAGAAATACTCCCTCTAATTCGGATTTTCGAATACCCCAAGATCCTTTTTATGCGGAAAAGGTTTTAAACATTATACGAAACTGGCGACTTAAATTTACAGGACATAACAATGAAATGACGATTGATGAATTTATATATCGGACAAATATGTTAACCACTAATAATTTAGGAGGTGATTTTGAGCTATTGTGTAAGCATGCACATACGTTGTTCGAAGGAAAGGCACTGGAGTGGTATTGGAGATATCACCGCCATAATAATTATATCAATTGGAATACATTAACAACTGCCTTGCGTGTACAATATAAATCTGACTACAATGACTTTGATATTCTTGATGATATTCGACGTCGCAGACAGAAGCCGAATGAGAGCTTTGACGACTATTTTGATATAATCTCATCAATGATCGATAAATTGAAGAGTCCCATATCTGATCACGATCTTTGCGAAACAATTTTACGTAATTTAAAAACAGAAATAAGACATGAATTATTGCATATAGTAGATATTTCTAGTGTATCTCAGCTTCGAAAGGAAGTAAGGAAGCATGAAAAATTCATCAAGGATTTTCATGCCTTAGAATATAAAAAAACCAATAAGGGTCGAGTAGCGGAAATTAATTCTGAACAGATTCATACTTTGGATGGAACTGACGAAGACAGCAATAATATTTGTGCTGTGCAACATGCTTTAATTTGTTGGAATTGCGATAAACCTGACCATACTTATTTTGATTGTATGGAACAAAGACGAGTATTTTGCTATGGCTGTGGAGCCAAGGATGTATACAAACCCACGTGTCCAAAGTGTAGTAAGAGGGCACAGGGAAACGCACAGAAGGATGTCCGACGGTTTTAGAGCGGGCATCCGTATTCAATAAACAAAATGTTTCAGATTATACGACTAAAGACAGCGGGAAGGGATACGATACGACTTATAAACATCCTACTTGAGGGCTAGGGAGCGAATATTTGGGGAAAGTAGGAAATTAAGTAGGTCATCTAGACGAATTAGAGACTATTATAAAAAATTAAAACAATATGAAAAATGTGTTATTTCTCCAGTGGTCGCTGCTAAACTTGATAACCGTCCCTACATAAACTTAGGAGTGGATGGTGTAATTTTTTTGGCTTTGCTGGATAGCGGAGCTAATAGGAGTGTCGTTGGTGGTGAGTTGGCTATAAAAATTAAAGACAAATCTAGTTTTAGAAAATGCATCGGGAATGTACGTACAGCTGACGGGACAAGACAAAATATACTAGGAACTGTGACATTAGACATAACCTTCCAAGATCAGACAAAGTTGTTTGAATTTTTGTTAGTACCTTCTATTCAACAAAATTTATTATGTGGTTTCGATTTTTGGACAGCATTTGGACTTGGGATTTCAATGCCTGTTATTGGGGAGGTGGTCTGCAGGGAGACGGATCCTGGCAAACTTGTTTTGACTAATGGACAAAAGGATAGATTAGATAAAATTATAGCAGCGTTTCCAAATTCTGAAGTTGAAGGGTTAGGTTGCACATTACTTATAGAACACGAAATTGATACGGGGGATGCTAAGCCTATCAAGCAACGTTATTATCCAATTTCTCCAGCGGTTGAAAAACAGTTGTGTGGTGAGTTGGATAGAATGTTGTCTCTGGGAGTGATAGAGGAAGCCCCTAATTCGCCATGGTCATCTCCAACCGTTGTGATTGTCAAACCAGGAAAAATAAGAATGTGTGTGGATAGCAGAAAATTAAATTCAGTGACAATTAAAGACGCATACCCAATACCGAACATTGACGGAATATTAGCACGTCTTCCTCCGGTTTACTGTATTTCTAAAATAGATTTAAAAGATGCATTTTGGCAAATTAAACTGGAGGAAGGTTCAAGACCTAAGACAGCTTTCACAGTACCAAATCGGCCCTTGTATCAATTTACTAGAATGCCGTTTGGACTGTGTAATGCACCGCAAACGTTGTGCCGACTAATGGACAGGGTTATTCCGTATAATCTAAAAACTCACGTGTTTGTTTATTTGGATGATCTTTTAATAGTATCACAGGACTTCGACGAACATTTGACCCATTTAATGGAAGTAGCAACACAACTTAGGAAGGCGGGTTTGACCATAAATGTGAATAAAAGTAGTTTTGCCTTGATTGAAGTAAAATATTTAGGATACGTAGTTGGAAATGGGACGTTGCAAGTTGACAATGACAAAGTTAGGGCAATACGTGACTTCCCTGTACCAAAATCAGTACGACATTTAAGACGGTTTTTAGGAATGACGGGTTGGTACAGACGCTTTATAAAGGACTACTCAACATTGACTTTTCCATTGACTGAACTATTAACGATGAAGAAGATATTTGTTTGGACCGAACAGGCTCAAGTGGCATTTGAGAGGTTGAAGACTGAACTAACTTCTGCACCGTTACTTATACACCCAGATTATACGAAACCTTTTATACTGCAGTGTGATGCAAGCACATGTGGAGTTGGTGCAGTTTTGGCTCAAGCAGACGAGAGCGGAACAGAATAACCGATAGCATTTATGTCTCATAAATTGAACAAGGCTCAAAGAAATTACACTATCACTGAATTGGAGTGTTTAGCTGTTGTAATGGCAATAAAAAAATTCAGACCATATATTGAGGGATTGGAATTTAAGGTAATTACTGACCATGCGAGTCTGAAATGGCTGATGGGCCAAAGAGACCTTTCTGGGCGTTTGGCAAGGTGGTCATTAAAGTTGCAGGGTTTTAACTTTAGTATCGAGCACCGAAAGGGTAAGGATAATGTTGTACCCGATACGTTATCTAGAGCATTTGAGGGTGAAAATGTAGTAGAATCAATTGAGTTGGATAATGATGTTATGATCGATTTAGAATCTGAGGCTTTTCAATCGCTTGAGTATAGGAAAATGAGAGAAGAATTTGACAAGTCAAATTTACCCGATTTTAAGGTTTTAGATAAATATATTTACAAGAGAGACAATTTTAGTACCGGAAATGATGATGAGTCAGAATCGTGGAAGCTGTTTGTTCCATATGAACTTCGTAGGACTGTGATACGTTCAGCTCATGACATTCCAACTTCATCACACGGGGGCATAGCTAAGACTATATTTAAAATTAGACGTTATTTTTATTGGCCACGAATGGTGACTGACATAAAAGACTATATAAGAGACTGTGAACTTTGCAAAACTTCGAAAACACCAACTACAATTTTAAGACCACCGTTAGGAGAAATGGTTAGTACTGAGAGGCCGTTTCAAAGGCTTTATATTGACCTTATTGGACCGCTACCTAGAACGAAGAATGGCAATATGGGAATTTTAATTGTTTTGGATCATTTTTCAAAATTTACGTTCTTGAAACCCCTTAGGAAATTAATTTCAAAAGATATTATAGAATTCTTACGGACAAATGTATTTTACTGTTTTGGAGTTCCTGAAATTATTGTATCGGACAATGGTTCTCAATTTAAAAGTTATGAATTTTCAAAATTTTTAAATTCGTTTGGTGTAAAACATGTATTGACTGCTGTTTATAGCCCACAATCAAATGCCAGTGAGAGGGTTAATCGGTGCATAAACGAGGCTTTACGCTCATATGTTCGTAAGGATCAGCGATTGTGGGACCTGTTTATAGGTAGTGTTAACTGTGCACTGAGAAATAGTGTACACCAATCAGTTGGTAGAACACCATACGAAATAGTATTTGGACAGACTATGATAAATAATGGGAAAGACTATAAACTTTTAGACAATTTAAATCTTTTAACTGAAGTTGACACAAAAATTGAAAGGCAGGACGAGTTTGCATTGATACGGGATACGATAAGATCATTGATTAAAAAGGCATATGACAAAAACGTTAGAGTATACAATTTGCGATCACGAAATAAGGATTTTAAAATAGGTCAAACAGTATATCGTAGATCATTTACGCAGAGTTCTAAGGTTAATTATTTTAATTCGAAACTTGCGCCTGTCGGTATAAAGGCGATTGTGCTGCGCAAAATTGGACACGTAACATACGAACTACAGGACTTTGACACTGGCTATAAAGCTATATACCATTCTAAGGATATCTGGACATGACTACTGAATTTATTTTTATTTTTAATCCGCCTTTACAGCTCCACTTCATCAGATAACACTGTCAAAGATGTATCTGTTTTGTGAGGTCGGAATTTATATACATATGTTAAATTTATAACTTTTTTATTTGTTTTGTTTTAAATATATAGTAGGTTTTGAAAATTAATCAATTTGAATTTTCTATGAAAATTTTCATTTATAAAGAAAATTTTCAAATATAAAGACAGTTTATTTTAAATACAATAGAAAATATAATTTTTAAATAATTGAAATTTTAAAATTTATACGGAATAATAGCTAAATTTGGAACATAATTAGAATTTAATATAATATAATTCACGCGGGGTAAAATTCAGAGATAAGGTAAATATTCTATTGTCTTTAGGCTTTGCTATATGTTAATTTTTTTTTTATATATATAAAAATTATGTTTTATAGAATCAAAAGATTGACAAACATTTTACTGGAAAGAAAATATCATATATATGAAAAGAAAGAGTTTTTTTTATTGGCCAAATTGTATGCAAAGGACAACGAGCTATAAGAATACCTTTCGTGGGGGATTTTCCCAACAGAGCCGAGGGAACTACGGTTTTATTACCTTAAGATTTCCCACGGAACTGAGCTTGGCAAATTTTCGTTTTTATCCTGATCGTTGCATTACATAAAAAGTGTTCCTATTTTTTTTCCTACAAACAATTAATAATATAGTGGTTATTTGAATTGGCAATAGTTTAACTGGTATCAAGCTTTTAATAACGTTAAATGTCGTGATTTTGATTTTATTTTTAAATTCAAATATTTGTTTTTTTTTAACTTTGTTTTTTTGTTTAAAATTTATATGTAGTAATTTAAAAGTGTTTCACTCGCTAACATCACAAACAATTTTACAAATCTTCATAATTTTTCCAATTTAAAGTGGAGTAACAAAATATGTAACTTAAAAGGAGACTCGTAAATCAGGCCTGAAAACAACGAGGGACATCCGGTGAGTTTGGTTAAATTTTGTTTTAAATTGGAATTTTATACACTTAAATTTTTTAGTTTGTTTTTCGTTTTTATTTTAATTACAAGTGGAAACACATGAATTAAAAAAGAAAAATAAATAAATAAAAATAATGTAAAAAAGTTATTTATGTTTTTATAAATACCTATTATTATTAATTTATTTTTTTTTTTATTCCACTATTACACTATAAATAATGACCAAAATTTAAGTTTTGTTTTTTTTTATGCTTAAATTTGGTTATTATGTTAAACACTTTAGCAATATAAATAATTAATACTTTTAAACAATCATTATCTCAGTTATTTTGATAATATCTCAAAAATAATAATTAATTTTGTATACTATCGGAAAATTTAACTTAGTTTTGTTAATATATGTATATGTTTTGTTCTTTTGTTGATTTGAAAATGTTTGTCAAATAAATCTTTGTTTAGAAAAGATGATAAATTAGATAATTTTATAATTTATTCCATGAAACGTTAAGGTGATTTAGGTAAGAGATATTAGGGCTACTGCGGAATCATGATAAAAGTAAGTAGCAAGGAGGGAGGGTATAGAAAATCGAAAGGGCAATACCATCTGTTCCTTTTTATTCGGAGTAGTTACATCTGGTTATTTTATTTTATTTATATTTATTTTAATTTGAAACTTCGACGTATTTGCTACCTAAATTTTAAAATTTATGAAGCGAACCGAAGCCTATCTCAAAGGAAACAAGAACCATCCCAAATTTCCCTGAGCACGGCCGGATTCATAGGTAGCCCAGTTTCCAGAAAGGTAGGGCCCTCTGTGGTGGTTCGTCACAAAGTGTGCATAAAAACACAAAGAAAAACAATATGGATGCAGTGTTTTAAATTAAAATATGTATCTATAAAATATTAAAATAATTATAATGTTATGAATTTTTAAGATTCAGTGATGATATGCAAATTAAAATTTGTATATAAAAATCACAAGGCGATAAATATTTTAACCTTGTGCGTAAACTGAAAAAGAATGGAGTCCTACAAAAAAAGACCATATATGAAAACATCTTCTCCAGCTGTTCAAAAGCGAGTTGTTTATCTAGGTAAGAATTTTAGAAAGTGTATCTTTTATATCAGTTCTGATTAAGTATTTTATTTAGATCCTCCAGAAGTCAATACTGATAAAAGCATTGAAGCAATATTACCCGACAATTGTTCATGGGCTGATATTATTATTATGGAAATTGTAATATTACGTAAGAAGACGTTTTAACTAAAGGTCCATATAGTAACTTCTTATATGCCTACGTAATTATACATAAGATTATCGAATTTAATTTATGTTTATATAATTTTAATATAATAAACAATGTTAATTTCTGCACAGAAAAAGTTTTTGTTTTTGGCTTTTTATATAATTATTTATAATTAATGCAATAATAAATGCAAGAACTAAAGTTTTGCAGTCTCGAATTTTTTTTAAACGCAGTTTTTTGTTAAATTGCTCATAAACTTTACTTCCTATTAAGTTTTTTCATTCTCCTGTAAATTAAGGAAAACATTACTAAGGGCTTTTCTATATCAAAGTATCGATATAATCATATTGTGTATAAAGCATACAAAATTGCGTTAAATAATATAATGGCGCTTTTTAAAAAATTCAAACTGGGATATTAAAACCTTTTAAAAGTTAACGAATATTCGTAGAATTGAATAAAAGGGAATAGTTAAAATGAAGAATTAATTTTCATTTTGAATAATTATTTTTGTTAAATTAACTATTTTTTTTATTTAATTAAACACAATTTTATTCAAATTAACACAATGAAAAACAACAAACGCACCTATTCAAATTGATGATATTTCTTCAATTTGACTATTTTAATAAAATTTTAAATTCTACTAAAAATGTGTGTTAAATAGACGATAATTTTTGTTAGTTGTATAATAACCTTCTTTTCTTCAATTCTACACCCAATTTTGCGTTATTTACATACCACTTTTGGTTCTGTGTACCAATGAACATACTAGTAGACCCAGTACAGAACCAGTCTATACAGAGGAGTGCGGAGAAATTTTGGACGGCGATTCCGACAAATCGAATGAGTTAGATGACATTGAAATAAATAATTACTCTTATCGTCAGGTTAATGAATACGAACGTATTCTTCGACGCAATAAAGCTGCAAAAGAAGTGGCGAAAATAGTGTTGAATGAACGCACAGGAAGTGGGTCAATAGCCTGGGACTATTTTGGAACGCTGACTCTGCGCGGCAAATTGAAATTCGACCAGTTTCGATTTTGCAAAGTTTGTTTTGAAATGGAACATACAACATTGAAGGGGTGGGTAAATTTAGATCGTATACATACATAAAAACATATATTAACTTAAACATTAATTCAAAAACACATGTGGTAATATAGTGACAACAGTCTAAAAAATTTTTTTCCAAAATTATTTAAGAAGTTTTAAATTGATAATTTTCCCTGAAGAAGTCAAATAAAGGCGTGACGAAATATCGGATAAAATAAAACAAATATTAAGAACAATTTTGATTTTTAGTTGAACTGTTAATTTTTTATAAAAATGTCTAGACCACAAACTTAATAAATAAGTATATCGTTAACTAAAATGTAAAAAGGCGTAAATAACAAAAAATTCAAAATCGTGTTTTTGATTGGTTATTATTTTTATTATTTTACACTTCTGCAATCTATTAACAAACAACAAAGGGACGTTACAAGAGTGTTTGTTTTATAAATGCAAAATTACGTAATGACCCATTTTTTCTATCAAAATATAATCAGGGCCCCTGATTCAGGGGTGTGCTGGAAATCGAAAACGTAAAACGCTAGTTGTTTTTAATACACTTCTAATCTGATTTTTATAATTTTTGTTATAAAATTCTGTGTAATAAAGAAATATTTGTATAATATTTGTCATAAAATTCTTTTACTACAAAATCTTATTAAAAACGACTCTTAAAATTATTGCGTTTTACGTTTTCGATTTCCAGCACACCCTTGAATGAAATGGTTTCCTTTTATCATTGTTTGAAGAATTCCATGGACGACTTATCAATGCATGTTTTCGGACATGGATATAGTTTTCGTTTTATAAAGTTTTTTGCTTCTCCTGTACAGTTATATTTTTGTTAGTTACTCCTTTTTGCATTTTAGCTAACGATATATACATATCTGTGGCATTTTGACAAAACATCTAAAGTAAAATTTAAAAAGTTGAAAAAAATGTTAATCGTACGAATTTTCATTCAAAAAACATTTTTGTTTACTTTTTTAAAATTTTGTATTATAAACGAAATTTTGGTTTATTTTACTTTTTGATAAAAATGATTTTGTCACAGATTTTTTTTAAAAACTTTTTTGCTATCTTATCTCGACTTAAAATGTTTTGTCAAAATGCCACAGATATGTACATGAATTTTAAAAATTAATTAATTAACTATTTTGAAATGCCTGATGTTTACAAATTTTAAGAAAATTTCTAATGATCTCAATTTACTCTGTTAGTCCTCTTTTACAACGTGACAGACAGAAGGCCTACAAACTTTGTCTGTCTTCTGTCTGTCACGTTGTAAAGGGGACTTTCTGACCGTAGTACAACTAACAAGGTATTAGCTGTACATATTATTTTTATTCTTAAAATAATTTGTATCTATATATTTAACAAGTAAGAGTGCTATATTCGGTTATGCCGAATCTTACCTATATACCCTTCACCATGAAAAGAACAGAAGTTTATATATATATATTTAAATATATGTATATATACATGTATATTTATAAAATATATATCGTTTAGTTTTATTTAATTATTTGCACATGATTGCGTGCTATTAAATATATTAAAAGTTAAATTAATATATACAGTATAAACCGGTTAATTACCCCACGCTTAATTGCCTTACACGCTTATTAACCTTGAGTTTTAAATCCCCGTTTTTTTCATAAATTTTTCAAACAAAAATCCACGTTTAATTGCCATACGCTTAATTACCCAATACGGGTAATTGCCTTAAAAATTAAACTCCCAAAACAAAATTACACCTTTATTTCATTCGCTTAATTGCCTCTGTGCTATTTGACAACAACACAGAAAGTAATGCAACTAAGTTTACATGTTAATAATTTAAAAATATGCACTAAATTTTTTTTTAAAAATAAGCCCAAAAAAGCAAAATATGGCTTATTTGCAAGCAAAATATTCCAAAATTAATTATTTTCATTAAAATAAAATTTATTCTGTGCTCACCAGAATAAAGTTACGTTATGAGGTTAGGATTCATATAAGAGTTATTTGTGCTGACTATTATCTAGATACACCAAATATATGAGATATTTTGTCTTAAAGGGATTAAAATAAAGGTCGCTGAACCGATTTAAGATATTTTGGGCCAAATTTAATCTTAATACGAACATTATTAAATGGTTTATGGACATAAAGAAAGAAGTTTTAATGGGGAACATGTGATATTATATACCAATTCTTACAAATTACATAGGTTTTGTTCTTATGACAATTAAAACGTATTTACCAAATTTGATCAAATTAGCTAAAAACAGCAACTTTTACTTTACGCACAAAGTTTACATGGAATGACAACCAGTCAGATGGACGGACGAACACGAAAAGATCACTTAAAAAAGTGTTTCTGATTCGATTGGTTTACTAAACGATGCGTCTAGATTACTATATATTCACACAAATTTATATAATTTCTTTTTCGTAATTTTTCATTTTTATATATAAAACTTTACAGTTTGGAATAACATTTATCTTCAACGATAACTTGCTTTGGCTAACAATTGTTTTTTTGTTTGTTTTTGATTTTGCTTAAAACTAAAGTTTTTGGCGAAATATTTAAGTTATAATGCCAGGGTATCACAAAATTTTTTGGAGCTTTAACCGCAAAACCTCGTTCGACCTAAACCTTCGGATAGGAAGGCGAGAGCTTCCGGAATCCGCTCCAGACTATTTTGGTCTCCACCAGTAATCTTCTGAGTTATTTCCTTGGTACTCCACCAGTAAAACGTCTGAGTTATATATGGTTCTCCACCAGTCACAATGAGTTTTTACTTTGGTTCTCCACCAGACAACACATTAAAATATTGAGGTTAAAAACGATTGCATATAGTTAATGTAGAAACCTCAAAAACTGTAACTCGGTACAGTTATACGACGCCGAACCACTAACTAATGCGGGGTGACAACGCAAAACGCAACAAAAGCAGACAAACAAAAACGACCTGTTTGTCCTTAAGAAATAATGACAAAAAGCGCGAGCTGCTTCTCCACTCAGAGCTGTTTTACGAGTGGCTAACAATTGTAGAGTGAAAATTTAATGTAGATGGCGAAATTAAACGAACAGAAAATTCATCTGCTATGTTTTAAAATATCCTTAAAAATGTGAAATATGTGTGCAAAAAAAGCAGCTATAGCTTAAATATGCAAATTATTCACAAAAAAATCGATACCAAAATTTAATTTTTAAAAAGTTTTAAATCGAATAAATATATTGTTTCTGCATTCATTGATTGCACAAGAAAAACCATGCAATTGCATATTTACGGTTTCCCTGATCATAAGCTTGTATGTATAAGTACGCTTTTGTTAGTAGCAAATGACAGGACACCTCAAAAAGCATTACAGAAAAAATTTAAGACAGCAAATCCCATTGTTTTTATTGCTATCCCTTAAGATGATACCAAAATTCTTATGTGTTAACTTTTTTTCATACATCAAAGTTAAGGTATCTTGTATAGAAATACGTTTAATTACCTCAATGAAGTAGTTAAAAGTATTCTTATAATTACCTCAACGGGGTAGTTAAGCGTATTCGTTTAAATGCTTTCCACGCATAATTACCCAAAAATACTGGCATTTTTGGCGAGGTAATTATCCGTGGTATACTGTAGCACGTTTAGCTTTGATCTAATTTCAGTATTTGGTCATACCGACATCTTAAAGTATAAAATTACCATTTACTTTGGTGATAAAACTTGTGGTCGGGAAGTTCTATGGTTCCCGAAAATAGGTATTAAAAAAAACTATATTGTTGACATTACTTTTTTTTTACCGATATTCCGAGTTTTTCTAAAGATTTCCGATATTGTGTTCTTCTAAAGATTTCCGATATTTTAATATCTAAAACGTATGAATAGGTCATAATACTTAAAAATAATATTTCCATTAAATTGGCTTATAGGCATATATGTATATATACCTACATATATGTTCATATATTTAAGCAAACTTAATTATGAAAAAAAACAAACTTAATTATAAAAAAGAGTAATTTTTGGGATTTCAGTATTTTGATTATTACTCAGTAATTTTTAAACCGATTTGACAGATTTATACACCGACTTGTTTAAGAAGAAATTTACCATTTACTTGTGTTATAAAGCTTGAACTCGGGGAGATCTATGGTTCCCGAAAGTGGGTATTTAAAAAAAAAAAATTAATTTTGGTCATAACTTTTTTGTATCTGAACCGATTTTTCTTTTTTATAAAATATGTTCTACTAAAAATTTTCGATATTTTGGTATATAAGTCATATCCATAGGACATATGGCAGCCCTAAAATTTAGGTTTTTATACAATTTTTAATTTTTTTTTGTACGGGAGGTACCACGCCCACTTCTCCAATCCCGCCCACATTTTGTAGGATGGTGTGTATTAGCTACCTAAATGTGTGTACCGAATTTGGAAACTTTGGCTTTTGCCGTTCCCTAGATATACAGCAAAAAGTAATAAAATTACAACAACCACAAGGGATTTTTGGAAAATATTAGAGGTAGTCGTGATTTTTTGCTCATATCTCAGCCATTTGTGGATCGATCTTGCTGAATTTCACTAGCAACCGATGGTAGACTATATGTGACATAAATGTAAAACAACCTAGCCGCTATCATGTCTGGAGTCTCCGGAAAACACATATCAAACGTAAGACGGACAGACGGACGGATATCGTTAAATCAACTTCTCTCCCCATAAGGACCCAGAATATATATACTTTATTGGGTCTAGGATCAATATTGTAGAAATTACAAACGGAATGACGAACTTATATATACCCTTTTCCACCTGAGGTGTGTCATGCCTCTGTAACAGCTGCAGGTTGTATTTTGATGTAAATAGGAGTGAAGAGGATTTTAAATTAAAATGCAACCGTGCAAACTGCTAGAATATATTTTTTTTTGGCAGTTTGCACAGCTGTTCAAAGGGTGTAGGGGACTTGCTAGGAAGGAAAAAAAAAGATGGCGGTAACGGCAAAAAAAAGGCGGGAAGAGGACGGCAGGAAAAAAGAGGAGGAAAATAAGGAAGAGGAAGAGTTTTTTTTTGGGTTGATGGAAGTTCGGGAGTAAAGAAGTCGAGAAATTTTCTGTGAGAAGTTCTTTTGCAATTTTTTATGTGATTGGTTGAGCGAATTGATTGAAATTATTTAGTGAGAAACGGTTAAAATATGGGTTGTTAAAAAATCATTTGTGTGATTGGCTAAGAAACAATATTATCAACATTTGACTAATTAGAAAACAAAAAAAAAACACACACACAAACCGTGAAGTGAATTTTTGAAAACATACACCCTAACATACATACACACCATCCATATAACAAACACACATACAGGATACACACATTCAACCTACATCGTAGACATACCACGATCATTCATCCAGCATTAAGACACCATCATCGATCATCACTACACACCACATCCTCCAAACACCATCCATCCACACACGCACACTCACCACACATACACACCGCGCACACTAGCATTCGACACACCACTGGCACATAAACGGACAAGACTTGGTCCAGACCGAAAAAGGAAGAGGGTATTATTGGTAGCCCTACCCGGAATTTTAGTGTACTAGACCGAGCTCGGACTTGGGGTTGGCGACGGCCTGTAATTTTTTTTCCTACTGAGGTTTGTTTGAGCGGACAGTTAGGACGGGTTTTATTTTTGTACTGACTTCCTGGTGAGCTTGCTACATATGGGGATGTCCTGAGGAGGAAAAGGGTTAAACATGGAGTGAGGAAATCAACAGGTAAGTGAGCAACATTTGAATTTGTAGGGGTAGTTTTGTTATTAAGGGGCAAATCCGCGCATTGGCCAAGGATTTGCCAAGGTAGTGGGAGGGCAGGCCAGGCAGCAAAGCATCAGCTGCCCGCCAGGGAAGTGAGGGGTCGAGATGGTCGGGAATCAGGTTATTGCAGGGAGTTGGAAAATCTTGAGGCTTTGTTTTTTCTTTTTGTATTTAAATTTTGTGCAATAAACTAGTATTTTTTCCATTTGTATTTTTTTTTGCCTTTTAATTTGTTAACTATTTTCTTTTTGCAGTTTTTTTAAGTTAGTGATTTTTTTTTATTATAATTCATTTGGTTTTCTGTATACAAATTTTTTTTGGACGATGGCTTGTGGGTTGTTAAGATGGCGAATTCACGCCTCTACCGGCCTAGCCTGGCAAGATTTTAATAGCTAAGCGTTGCCATCCTAACAATCCACCGGTTCAGACCAAAAGTCATTGACAAAAATGGCGCCCAACAATGGGGGCCCGAAATTCGGGTTTCCATCAAATAGTGTTCTGTGTTGCTCTCAGTTTTACCTTCAATAGGTCATTGTTTTCAGCGTAGGTCGGAATGACAGCGATCAATCAAGGTCGGTCATCAACTGCGACGTTGAAAATGTTGGTCCTGTTGGGAGAAAGACAGAGATGCTTGCTATTACTTTGGTCCCATGAACGACAGAAAGTCACTTTATTGGAGGGTAGTCATTACCCCAATAGTAGCTACTGTGTTCATGAGACAAAAGTAATATGCAATAAACATAGATTAGTAAAGTAGTTTTGAAATAGAAAAGTTAAAAATTCTTACTTGATTTGATTTTGGATGGATGGGGCCGGGTATAAAGTCCTTTGGAGGAGGTACCCGTGGCGATTCATCTTAAGTTAGATTTCTTAAGTATTTTAACTCCAGCTTTGTTCATCTTCGACAATTTCTAAATTTTCCAATTCCTGAAACCACGGGAGATTTATCGATAATGTTGGTTCTCGAAGGTCTTCGATATTTCACTTCCTTGGCCAACTACCTCTACGGGTTGAAATGAAGCTCACTACTGGTAATTAAATTCTGGAAAATATATTTGAATTTATTATTAATATTGGCGTGTATATGAGCTTGATATAATTGGATCGAAATTAATTGATGTGTCGAATATAGATACATAGGTATACGAAAACGGCTTTTGTTTAATTAATATTAAATTATTGAGTCTAAATAGAGCCCTATTGATACTTAATACCTGAGAGGAAATTAGGGAAATAATTTAACTTGGTTTAGGTACATACGTATACAATACCTATACCTGTTTATACATATATGTATGTATATTGAGGAGCAGTTTAGTTTACTAGGCATACATACATAGATAGCAATTTATATAGAATTTAGCGATTTTTTTTTTGTTGAGTTAAATGTCTTTTTGTTAGTTTTATATACATACATAAGTAGATATTTAAATATACACTAGCAAGCATTTTAGAGTAATTTTAAAGGGATTATTTGGAATCGATTTTACTTATATATATTCACTTATATATAGAGAAAAAAATTATTTTAGATCCTTTTTATAGTAAAATAGTGTTAGTGGTACTTAGGAGCTGTAATCAGTTATAGTTATTAGGACTTGGTCAATTTCTGTAACTTAGAAAGGTATTAATTATAGATAGCTAGTTAGTTCAACATAAATATAAAGGATTAATTTAAATTTCAGGACTTTATAATCTAAAACTATTTTAGTCTAGTTTTATATAAAAAAGGAGGGAAATCTGAAATTAATTTTTCTTATATATAATCACTTATATATATAGTAAAAAGTTATTTCAGATTGTTTGTGTAATAGAGTTCTGATAATTTAGTTTAAATACTTAAAAGCTGAAACCAGGGCTTTTAGTTTGCGTTGAAGTATTTACTTATAGACTTTATGAACGAATTACAACAATTAATTAAATAAAATTTTATTAGTTCATTTATACAGAATTCATTTTTCTATTTCTATTATTATATTTATATTATTATTATCATTATAAGTATTATCTTTCATCTATATTTTCTAATATAATTTCATAATTTCAGTTTAATTCATTTAGAAGAATCTCTTGCCTTGATGGTCCATAGTAGTTTTGATTTTATACAGCCTGAAATAAATTAATATAATAATTATATAAAGGTACAATTATATGGAATATAATTCGCGGGGCAGCAACTTAATCCTGCTAGATTTAGTTTAATTGTTTTTTTTGGTATGGTAGAGACTAGGGCAAGTAAGATGCAGCGCGATTCCGCTTCTACTTCCTCTAGGCCGATTCTCGGTGGAGCTAACGAGCAAATACCGGCTAATACGACGGCTACAACGACGACAACCGCAACGGCTGCCTATACTTACGCTAATTCGGCCCAAATAAACCCACAATATCATGTGGGTGATCCACCGTTTGTAGATGAGGAGATTAGTGTTACCTCGCCGAATTATAGCAGCATTACAGCCCAGAACGTGCGCCGGGAATTTAGATCCGACGCCACCAATCAAAATACGGCAGCACAGCAGGTGAATCAGTCGGGAATTGACGTGCATAATCTAATTGAGTCAGCTGTAGGCCTACAACAAGTCCAAATGATGCGCTCAATGGAGGACAGGCTGCGAGAACTAGTTCCACAAATAGTGGCGGAGAGCATACGGTCTCTTTCTGCGACATCGGGAGTGCCACAGCCATCAATTCCATTCCCCCGGGCTGAGGTTTTGAGACCTCCGCCACCCATGCAAAGAAGCCAACTGCCACCACAAGCATTCATAGAGCCGAATCATCAACCACCTCCACCACAACAAAATCGCTCACATTATTCTCGGGGCACTTCCTACCCGAACGGACCAGACGGTAATAGCACCTTTAATCAACATGCCGCTCGTCCACCATTTTACCCCCCACCTCCAAGCATGGACGCGACACGTAGGCCTGGGCTAGATAAGTGGGGCGTTAATTTCGATGGCAGTAACAAAACCATGGGAGCGCAAGAATTTGTTTTCCGAGTGGAGGAAATGAGGAAAGACTACGGAAACAGCTGGTCCGAGGTATTACGTCATTTTCATCAACTGTTGTCCGGCGACGCCTTAGAGTGGTATTGGATGCAGAGACGACTGCAACCAATATACACTTGGGACGAATTGAAGGAGGCTGTCATCAACCGTTTTAGGCGCTTTAATAGCGACGTGGAAATCCATCGGCAAATCATGGACCGCCGCCAACAGCCTCACGAACTGTTTGAGGATTTTTATAATGCTGTTCTTAGGTTAAGAAGTCAACAATCTAGACCAATAAGTGAAAATGATTTAATAGACATAATGAAAATGAATTTACGTACCCCGATGGCTCAGCTTGTGTTTCCCGTTCGCATATTTGGGCTTAGCCATTTCCGTACAGAGTGTAAGAAAGCCGAATCCCTGCTTCATAGTCAGAGACAAGCGTTTACACATCGTCAACAACTACCAAGAGTAAACGAGATCGACTATGAACCAACAGTTCCAGCGGCCATTGAGGTAGAGGCCATAAATACATCCAGATACATTTGCTGGAACTGCAGACAGCCTGGTCACGGGTATATGGATTGTCCATCAGATTCCAGGCGCTTATGTTGTTTTAAGTGCGGGATGGACAACACCGTAACACCAAGGTGCCCTAGATGCTCGGGAAACAGGAGGTCGGACCCGTTAACTGGGGAACAGCGTCCGAGTCCCAGCGCCCAGTAGTTAAACTGGAGAATTTTTACGACCTAGAGGAAATGGAAAATAGTGGAGTCGTTAAAATTTTAGTTAATAGTAAAGCTAGGATTGGTGAAAAGGCAGAGGAGTCAAGAGTTAGGGAAATTAAGCCATTACATATTAGAATTAGGGATTATGAGGAGGCTAGAAAAAGGATTTTCGGTAAGACGCGAATAGAAAAAGCTAGGGAACGTTATAGAAAAAGAAAAGAGCTTAGGCGTGAGATCGCAAACGTCTCGTTATACGAGGGCGATGACACCCGGTTGTACACCCGTATCTCTATCAATGGGGTAGAAATTGAGGGTCTTTTGGATAGTGGTGCCACGGTAACGGTTCTCGGCGAAGGATGTTTCGATATCGCTATGAGGGCCGGGGTCGAAGTGCATAAGTTTCCGGCAACGGTGAAAACGGCGGACGGTAGATCTCATACCATTCAGGGTCGGTTTAGAGCAAAAATTAAATTTAATAAAATAGAAAGCTTGATAACTTTCTATTTGGTCCCGACTCTGAAAAGGGCGTTGTTTCTGGGCGTTGATTTCATGAAGACCTTTGGCTTGATTGTTAATTTAGATTGTCTAACCACAAATGATATGCTTTTTAGTGAGGAGGTGGGCGAAAATCCATTAAATCCTTTAATGCATACCCTTTGTGATCAAGACAGGAAGGTATTAGAGGCAACCATAGCTAAGTTTCCATCTTTTGTGGAAAAAGGGCTTGGGAAAACTGATCTGGAAATGCATATAATAGATACGCAAGACGCAGTGCCTGTAAAGCAGAGACATTACCCAGTTTCGCCAGCTGTACAAAAGCTTATGTATGCGGAATTGGATAGAATGCTTGCGATGGGTGTAATTGAGACGAGTCAAAGCCCCTGGAATAATCCAGTGACGTTAGTGCGCAAAGGTACAAAAAACAGGCTTTGTTTGGACGCACGAAAGCTCAATTCACTCACAGTCAAGGACGCCTATCCACTTCCACATATAGAAGGATTGCTCAGCAGACTGGGTGACACACACTATATATCTAGTGTCGATTTAAAGGATGCTTTCTGGCAAATCCCACTGGATATACAGAGCCGTGAAAAAACTGCCTTTACAGTGCCTGGGAGACCACTTTACCATTTTACTGTCATGCCTTTTGGCCTGTGTAATGCAGCCCAAAGATTGTGCCGGTTAATGGATAAAGTGATCCCCTCCGACTTACGCGATCGAGTATTTGTGTATCTGGACGATTTACTCATAGTTACTCCTGACTACCACACGCACCTAACCATACTTGAGCGGGTTGCTAAGCTACTTTCTAATGCTAAATTAACAATTAATGTCGAAAAATCAAAGTTTTGTTTTAAGGAACTTCGGTATTTGGGGTATGTTGTGGGTGAAGGCAAATTAAAACCTGATCCAGCAAAAATATCCTCTATACTTGAATTTCCTTACCCTAAAACGCCCAGACAAGTACGCGGATTTATGGGAACTACCGGCTGGTATCGTCGATTCATTAAAGACTACGCGACAATCGCGACGCCGGTTTTTGACACGTTGAAAAAATCTAAATCTTTTGAATTCCCGGAAAAAGCGAAAGAGGCGTTCGATAAATTAAAAAAAGCACTTACCTCGAGTCCTGTATTACGACATCCGGATTTTCAAAAACGTTTTTACGTGCAGTGCGACGCTTCAGATATCGGTATCGGGGCGGTGCTGTTTCAAAAAGATGAAGTTGAGGGAGAACATCCGATCGCGTATATGTCACAGAAACTCACGCCGGCCCAGCGTAACTATTCGGTAACCGAACGAGAGTGTCTGGCAGTAGTGATCGCCATCAAAAAATTTCGGCCGTACATCGAGCTCATGCCATTTACAGTGATCACCGATCATTCGAGTTTAAAATGGCTTATGTCTAACAAAGAGCTTAGTGGCAGGTTGGCCAGATGGAGTTTGCTTTTGCAGTCCTATACTTTCGATATCGAACATCGCCAAGGGAGCAAAAATGTAGTACCAGACACTCTATCGCGCTACGACATGGACGAAGTCTCCACCGAAATTGTCCAACTTATCGACTTAGACTCGCCTGCCTTCGCATCGACACAATATCGCGAGCTAGTGGAAAATATAAAGGAAAATGAAAGTCAGTTGCCTGATTTGAAAGTACGGGAAAATTTTGTTTATAAACGTACCTCACATTACAATGGTGATGTCATGGCCGAGGATTTTTCGTGGAAGTTATGGGTCCCGGCCGAATTGAGTGACGATTTAATCTCTAAAGCACACAATCCACCAAATGCAAGCCACGGCGGATTCCACAAAACACTCAAGCGTATACGAGAGTATTTTTACTGGCCAAATATGACCATCCAAATCAGGGACTTTGTCCAAAATTGTGATACCTGTAAAGAAAGCAAACCAGGCAACAAAATCCAAAAACCACCTATGGTAGAAGAAGAAGTGGTCCAGATAAGTCGCCCATTCCAGAAAATTTATATAGATTTTTTGGGCCCATACGTTAGGTCAAAATCGGGCAATATGTTTATTTTTATTGTTCTGGACTACTTTTCCAAATTTGTATTGCTAAAGGCTATGGCAAAGGCCAATAACAAAAACGTAATTCGGTTTTTAGTCGCAGAGGTGTTTCATAAATTTGGCGTACCGGAGATTATTGTTTCTGATAACGGTAGCCAATTCGTCTCTAAAGAATTCGGCGAGCTTACGAAAGCGTTTGAAATAAGGCATATGAAAACCGCAGTCTATTCGCCACAAGCAAATGCGTCGGAGAGAGTCAACCAATCGATTTTAGCCGCAATAAGATCTTACCTGAAGAATGACCAGAGAGATTGGGACAACCATCTCTCAGAAATTGAATGTGCCCTTCGGTCATCAGTGCACTCATCGATTGGTATGACACCTTACTTCGCTTTGTTTGGGACGAACATGATTACCCACGGGAGCGTTTATAAATTGGCAAGAAAACTGGAGCTACTTGAAGACGCTGAGACAAACTTATTACCGAAACCGATTAAAAATGACCTCATACGTAATAAAATTCGGCAAAATTTGGCTAAAAGTTACGCACTTCGCGCTAAAGCATATAACAAACGGGCGCGAAAAGTTAAATTCCGAGCGGGTCAGGAGGTATATCGACGCAATTTTAGTCTCAGCGATTCTAGTAAGCTCTACAACGCGAAAATGGGTAAGAAATTTCTAAAATGTCGTATCGGTCGTCCGGTCGGGAATTGCTACTACGAACTAGAAGATCTGCAGGGGAAGACAATCGGAGTATACCACGCAAAAGACATAAAACAATAGTTACTTACTTTTTCTATACGTTACCAGTTTTATTTATAGATCGTTTGCCTGAAAAGTTTTTTTATCTAACCATACCTTGATCTGCCGATTCTGAATTGTTAGGGTTTATTTCCTTTATCGCTTTTTATACTCCCTGTAGTCACCTCCTACGACAGTTTTTAGAAATATCTAGTGTTAAGTATATTGGGTTTTTGTAACTTTTCTCTTTTGCAAATGAGTAAACGGAATTTAGGTTTAGTTTTATCTAATATGCATTTTATTTGAATTATTATTTCTTAAACTAATTTTTTTTTCTTCTTATTTAAGCTAATTTAGATTATGTATTTTTTTTTTTTTTTTTATTTAAGCTTAGTTATTTCATTTTTCTTAGGCTAATTTATTGCTTTTTTTCTCACTCGGGGAAATTTAAGGTTAGCGGTATTACATTCTTATTCACCTGGCAATGTGGCCACTATGGTAGGCCTGACAAGAGTAATTTTTCCCCCCTCTAAACTCACCGAAGAAAAAAATTCAAATTTGACACCTCCTATTTGGGACTTGGCCTCCATGATCTTGTGATTTAGTTTTAAATAATTGTCTTTTTACCCCAACTAGAGGCCAACGTTTCTAAGCTGGTTATAGTATAACCGTCATTGCACTATTAATGCGACCTCCTTGGCGTCCTGGGGAACTATGCCATTAAGGACTAGAGGTCGTTAGTCATTTAGAGCAATAACATGTTCTGAGTCCGATCTTACGGCAAGTTGGGGCAAGTAGGACAAATTTCAACTAGTGTTTAGTCAAAACAGATAGTATCTTATTTTTGAGGACCACGATCACAAGTGGATGGTTTTCAAATTTGAATTTTAAGCAAAGACTCAATAGTTATAACTTTTATTCGATGGGAATTGCGAATGATTATTGCGGGTAAATCCAGATGTTATTTGTTAAGAATAAATATCGTTTCGTTTTGATTTTTGAAAATCGATGATAGTTATTCTGGGGTCAAGGGAAAATCTTTCGGAAACATAACTATTACTATTCGATAGGTATATTACTGATTATTTCTAATGGTGATGAATAGGGACCAGTGCTGCCACAACGAATTCAGGTTTTACAACCAAAATTTTTGAAAAAGTTACCAAATAAAAAAGAAAAAAAATATATAACCAAATTTAAAATGCCTTTTATTAATTGCGAAAATCATTAAAATTTATTGCATTGCAATTCAAAGGTTATTTGTAAAATAATAATTATAAATTAAAAAAGCCAAACATGAAATGTTATTCATTTACATATTGGAAGAAAATAACGAGAAACTTAATTAAAAGTTTTTTCGTGAAAGAAAGGAAAACAGTAAAATTTCCATACCAAATTCAGTATATTGAAAAATAATACTTCTGAAAATAACCTAAATTCAGAACAGTAAACTTATTTTCGGGTTTTTAGAAACACTAAAACGAATTTTCTGAAATCGATTCCTCGTGATTTTATGCACTTCCTACCTTAAGTCTTTACTACTCTTAAAATCAAGAAAAACTACGCTCATTAAAAAAAAAAAAAAAAAAAAAAAAATTAAAAATTTCCATTGATTAAAACTTCATTTGTTTTCGATTTCAGAACATTGCGTTTTTTTATATAAAAATCACAAATGGCAATATTTTCTTAGCAAAAATCTTAAAAAATTATTTGGTTGCGGTTTTGCAAGGGATTTTTTTTGTTTTCGATAAATTATAAAAAAAACTTCCGTTCTTTGGTAACAAATAATGAAAAAACCGTGGTACACAGTACAAATTATTCGAGCTCGTAAATAATTGTATCAAGGAAACCATATTCGTAAGCCTTATTATTTTAGAAGGAGAATTATTTTAAGATGAGGAGGGAAACGCACATGCCTAATCGGCCGGGATAAAACAATTAATATTAGGAAAATATTCAGGGTAATTATGATTGTGGATAAGAACAGTCAGAATCTTTGGTAATAGTTATCGGTAGTAGAGATAAATATTTATCGATCATAATGGTGATGAGCCAAGGTAGAAGGATATTAATTGGATATGGCAGTAATGTTAGGCAAGTATGTATTTGCAGTGTACCTGGTAATGGGCATTTATTTTACAATATTTCGGGGAAGTGAGGTTTGGTCGAATAACTTATTCACCTACTATTTCTATCATTGCGAAAGGCAACGTGAATTTCCGGCAAATTTCACACCCTAGGGATCATACTAAGCCGCCTATTTATACTTATGCCAGTAACGAATTTTTCGTAAATTTAACACGTATGTGTTATCTACGGATTAGACTGTCGTGTATTTTACACGATCGATTTTTGACAGGTAATTCAAAGAAATTAATGAAAATACAATACGAACACGACCGGATATCTGTTGGTTGAAGTTACAGGCGGTGATACTATACGGATACTAAACTTAATATTGGGCTAATATGTATGATAATATTATAGTGAAAGGTCCACTTACCGGTGACCTTGATCAGCAATCGATGGGATTTTTGACTTCTTTAGGGGATCCAAAACCGGACCGCAGGTTCCTAAGTGGGGAGAAACGAGGAGCATTAGGTAAGGAAATACGCGATATTGTGGAGTTTGTATACTTACCTAGAGGGGTACTGGATTTGGGATCCGTGTATCCACCTGGGGAGTTAAAAGGGGAAGGGTAAACATATTTCCATACGAGGAAACATGGCGGTCAGAGACATTGAGGACCCGGGAAAAATTTGTTTAGTGGGAAACCAGTTTTTACTTTCGGTGGCCGGGCGGTGTTCCGTTCCGAACAAATTGACTTTCCTGTGAATTAAAATTATAAAGAATCTTGTTAAAATTTATTCGTTTAAGAATTCTGAGGGAAGAGAAAAATTAAAATTTGTGACAAAAATTACCATTGATGGTAAAATTTTTACAGGCGAAGGTTATTTAACAAAAGTGATTTTAAAATTGAAAGCTTTAAATAACGGGGAAATATTTATTTGGCAGAAACTTAGGAACCAGATTTATTAAAATAGGTGAACACACCTTGTGGCTATAATAACAGCAATTTTCGTCTCATTCGACAAAAGAGAAAAACTTATAATTTCAACAAGAAACATTGGGAGGAACATGCCAGGTTCCCGCAAATGTTGCCTCGTGTGCGCACACTTAATGTGTAACGTGTGAGCAACGCATGATATTGTAAGCCGCCCCTTTGAGAATATTGTTGCCGCACGATGAGAATACTCTTGCCGCCGGTGAGAATATTTCGGACGCCGTCGGATTTCTTTTGCATTTTAATTCATTTATTTTTGTTGTTTTGTTTTTTTTCACATACACTTAAACACTTCACTTCCCACCGTAATTTCTTTTTATTTAATGCACTTTTAGGTTTTTAATATTATTATTGTTTTTCTTAATTAATATCTATGGATATAAAAATGACGCAAATATAAAAATACCATGGAACTTACCATGTTGTGCGGCTGGCGGTAGTAAAATGGCATGACCAAGCGTTGCCAGATAATCCGGTGCAATACCGAAAGTGATGCCAAGTTCCTGGGCATAGAACAGGGTTGGGAATGGTGAAAGTTGTTGATAATGGGGCGTTAAGTTGACAGGGAAAAAGTTATGTTGTCCCCCACCATTTAAACTATCGGTGATAGGCGAAATGGTTGGGTTTGTCATGCCTCTGTAACAGCTGCAGGTTGTATTTTGATGTAAATAGGAGTGAAGAGGATTTTAAATTAAAATGCAACCGTGCAAACTGCTAGAATATATTTTTTTTTGGCAGTTTGCACAGCTGTTCAAAGGGTGTAGGGGACTTGCTAGGAAGGAAAAAAAAAGATGGCGGTAACGGCAAAAAAAGGCGGGAAGAGGACGGCAGGAAAAAAGAGGAGGAAAATAAGGAAGAGGAAGAGTTTTTTTTTGGGTTGATGGAAGTTCGGGAGTAAAGAAGTCGAGAAATTTTCTGTGAGAAGTTCTTTTGCAATTTTTTATGTGATTGGTTGAGCGAATTGATTGAAATTATTTAGTGAGAAACGGTTAAAATATGGGTTGTTAAAAAATCATTTGTGTGATTGGCTAAGAAACAATATTATCAACATTTGACTAATTAGAAAACAAAAAAAAAACACACACACAAACCGTGAAGTGAATTTTTGAAAACATACACCCTAACATACATACACACCATCCATATAACAAACACACATACAGGATACACACATTCAACCTACATCGTAGACATACCACGATCATTCATCCAGCATTAAGACACCATCATCGATCATCACTACACACCACATCCTCCAAACACCATCCATCCACACACGCACACTCACCACACATACACACCGCGCACACTAGCATTCGACACACCACTGGCACATAAACGGACAAGACTTGGTCCAGACCGAAAAAGGAAGAGGGTATTATTGGTAGCCCTACCCGGAATTTTAGTGTACTAGACCGAGCTCGGACTTGGGGTTGGCGACGGCCTGTAATTTTTTTTCCTACTGAGGTTTGTTTGAGCGGACAGTTAGGACGGGTTTTATTTTTGTACTGACTTCCTGGTGAGCTTGCTACATATGGGGATGTCCTGAGGAGGAAAAGGGTTAAACATGGAGTGAGGAAATCAACAGGTAAGTGAGCAACATTTGAATTTGTAGGGGTAGTTTTGTTATTAAGGGGCAAATCCGCGCATTGGCCAAGGATTTGCCAAGGTAGTGGGAGGGCAGGCCAGGCAGCAAAGCATCAGCTGCCCGCCAGGGAAGTGAGGGGTCGAGATGGTCGGGAATCAGGTTATTGCAGGGAGTTGGAAAATCTTGAGGCTTTGTTTTTTCTTTTTGTATTTAAATTTTGTGCAATAAACTAGTATTTTTTCCATTTGTATTTTTTTTTGCCTTTTAATTTGTTAACTATTTTCTTTTTGCAGTTTTTTTAAGTTAGTGATTTTTTTTTATTATAATTCATTTGGTTTTCTGTATACAAATTTTTTTTGGACGATGGCTTGTGGGTTGTTAAGATGGCGAATTCACGCCTCTACCGGCCTAGCCTGGCAAGATTTTAATAGCTAAGCGTTGCCATCCTAACAATCCACCGGTTCAGACCAAAAGTCATTGACAGGTGAAGGGTATAATAAAAAACAAGTAAGAGTGCTATATTCGGCTATGCCGAATCTTAAATACCCTTCACCATGGTGAGATAAGAACAAGAAGTTTTTAAAAAGAATACCTATGACAAAATCAAAAAATGTATGTATATAACTAAGTCCGTTTCCTCTTTTGACAAAGTTGATGTTTAAAATTCGTTATATAAGTTTTAATTATATTTAATCTTAAAATCGTGTATAAAAAAATTTAATAAAAATAAAAAAAAAAATTTATTTTGGAGACTTGAACTCGCAATCTTACGAGCCTTAAGCGAGAACTTAGACAACTCAACTACGAACGGTTTTATTGAAGAAGCGTTAAATTAAAATATATTGAGAGAATTTTATGAACATACATACATGTGTATGCGTAAAAAACACATTAAAATCCACCACTTGTGGTAAAGATTATAAAAAAAAAACCGCAACCAAGAGAAATGCAAGAAGAGATCAACGTAGCAACAGCTTATTAGACGAAACACAATAACAACAATTACTACAGCAATAAGAGATAAAAATAAAATGCAACAACAACAATTACGAAAGCAATGCCTTTATACATAAATAACTTTTGCTCATTCATACATACTCATGTGCATACATATGTATGGCTTTGCAATAGCTAGGTTAACCTACTAGTTAGTATGGATTTATTTAAATTACATACAACTTTTTATGTACATATGTAGGTACGTATATGCTTGCCGAAATAAAATAAAACACTGTGTCATTACCAATAAAATTAAAATATCGAAAAGCTTTATACCTAAGTAATTTTAAAATCGTTTTTAGGACATAAACAAATTAAATAAAAAATAAAAAACAAATAGGTATAGAATATGATTTTTGTTTTACATGTAAGTTAAGCGAACGATTAATATTTACATTGTCAAAAAAATCAAAAACTGCTGAATTATTTTAAAATCGTTTATAGAATATAAAAAAAGTTAAAACAATTTTTTTTTGAAAAGGTGGATGCCGGATTTGAACCCCGGCAGCTAATAACAACGCTGTTTTCAGCAACCGCCCAGACAACTCATCCATTAACACTTATGCTAATAAAGAATTAAAGTAGAATATATTCCGTCACTTTGTTTGTTTAATATTTAATCATGTACAAACATGTGTGTGTTTGATATGCCTAACATTCAACACGTTCAAATAAAAGCACAAACAAAAAAAAACAACAACCACAAGGGATTTTTGGAAAATATTAGAGGTAGTCGTGGTTTTTTGCTCATAACTCAGCCATTTTTTAACCGATTTGACAGATTTATATACCGACGTGTTTAAGAAGGAATTTACCATTTACTTGTGTTATAAAGCTTGGACTCGGGGAGATCTATGGTTCCCGAAAGTGGGTATTTAAAAAAAAAAATTAATTTTGGTCATAACTTTTTTGTATCTGAACCGATTTTTCTGAATGTTTTATAAAATATGTTCTACTAAAAATTTTCGATATTTTGGTATATAAGTCATATCCATAGGACATATGGCAGCCCTAAAATTTAGGTTTTTATACAATTTTTAATTTTTTTTGTACGGGAGGTACCACGCCCACTTCTCCAATCCCGCCCACATTTTGTAGGATCGTGTGTATGGGCTACCTTAGTGTGTGTACCTAATTTGGAAGCTTTGGCTTTTGCCGTTCCCCAGATATACAGCAAAAAGTAATAAAATTACAACAACCACAAGGGATTTTTGGAAAATATTAGAGGTAGTCGTGGTTTTTTGCTCATAACTCAGCCATTTGTGGATCGATCTTGCTGAATTTCAATAGCAACCGATGGTAGACTATATGTGACACAAATGTAAAACAACCTAGCCGCTATCATGTCTGGAGTCTCCGGAAAACACATATCAAACGTAAGACGGACAGACGGACGGATATCGTTAAATCAACTTCTCTCCCCATAAGGACCCAGAATATATATACTTTATAGGGTCTAAGATCAATATTGTAGAAATTACAAACGGAATGACAAACTTATATATACCCTTTTCCACCTGAGGTGAAGGGTATAAAAATGAAAAATGTTTGTAGGTTTGTTTGTCAGTTTGTTTATTTGTTTGTTGGCTTATAGGCTCCGAAACTAATGAACCGATTTTCCTGAAATTTTTACAGTAACATCACGTGAGCCCTAAAAATAAAATAGGCTACTTATTTTTTCGATAGGGGCAGGGGAATTGGTACCCCAATAGGATGCCAATATTAATTATCGCATATCTTAAGAGCCGCTGGACGCATTTTGCTGAACTTTTTTTAGTAGGAACTTCTGAGCCCCAAAATTGAAATTAAATAGCAGCGGGGGAAGTGGATCCCCCCATAGGACGCCAATGCTTAATATCGCATATCTTATGAACTGTTATAGTGAGAATGTTCAAACTTTGTGGAAGTCACTCATATGGTATACTACACTTTTGAAAATAAAAGTAAAGCGGGTAGGCGCAGGCGGGCAAAACCTCCCATAGGATGCATATATTAAATATCGCTTAACTGAAGAACTATTAAAGGGGGAGTCCTCAAACGTGGTTAAAGCTACTACTATGGCAAACTATAAATTTTAGTATAAAAATGGGCGGGGTAAACAGGGGAGGAGCAGTACCCCTCATAGATAGAAATATAAATAAGAGCCACTGCACGCATTTTGTTGAACTTTTGGTAGTAGGATCTTCTGAGCCCCAAAATTGGAATAAAATAGCAGCGGGGGAAGTGGTGCCCATCATAGGACGCCAATGTTTAATATCGCATATCTTAAGAACTGTTATAGTGAGAATGTTCAAACTATGTGAAAGCCACTCTTATGGTATACTTACGGTGACCATATTTTTTTAACAAAAAAAAAGGACATTTCAAAATTTAATAAACATTATATGGAGCATTAAGTTTATTGTATGTACATATGTATATATAATAAAATAATTCAAAGTAATTAAAATACATACATGCATACTTATACCTATTATTGTTTATAAAAACAAAATTGCCTAGAAATTCACAAATAAGGCTTTAAACATCAAACTAATTAATTAAAAATAATTAAAATCATAGAAATATCTATTAAAAATAAGGTACAAGTCTTGAAACAAAAAGTTTTATAATTAAAAACATTTAAATAAACCTAAAGCTTTCATTGATATTTTTCTGCAGAGTGAATTTTTTTTAAATATCATTGTTATTTGATAAAAAGTTTTTAAATTCTGCACAGTCCATTTGAAAATTGCACTTTGTTATTGTGCCGGTTCACACACGTCAAGTTTGACTCGTCAAGTCTTGAGTTTTTAGGAGAGAGGGGAAAAGAAATGGCATTCTCTCTTCCCTTCTCTCCTAAAAGTTCAAGACTTGACGAGTCAAACTTGACGTGTGTGAACCAGCTCATTAATCCAACTGACAAAAAATTTTACGCATTGAACATACCTTTTTCAGTGTTGCCAGGTTATTACTGCTTTGAATGATTATAATTTATATTTTTTTGATGTTTAAATTTTGTGGTGTTAAGAAAACAAAAAATCATTATGTTGGAGCTATAAAAAAATTGTGATAAAAAGTAAAAAAAAGGAAAATTTACCGTCCTCCTTTTTGAAAAACATCTTAAGGGCCGGTTCACACACGTCAAGTTTGACTCGTCAAGTCTTGAGTATTTAGGAGAGAGGGGAAAAGAAATGGCATTCTCTTTTCCCTTCTTTCCTAAAAGATCAAGACTTGACGAGAAAAACTTGACGTGTGTGAACCGGCACTAAAGGACATCGTGCCTAAAAAAAGGACTGTCCTTTAAAAATAAGGACGAATGGTCACCGTAGGTATACTACACTTTTAAAAATAAAGCGGGTAGGCGCAGGGCGGAAATACCTCCCATAGGATACATATATTAAATATCGCTCAACTGAAGAACTATTAAAGGGGGAGTCTTCAAAAGTGGTTAAAGCTACTGCTATGGCAAACTATAAATTTCAATATACAAATGGGCGGGTTAGACAGGGTAGGAGCAGTACCCCTCATAGATAGAAATATAAATATGAGCCGCTGCAAGCAATTTGTTGAACTTTTGGTAGTTGGATCTTCTGAGACCCAAAATTGAAATAAAATAGCAGTGGGGAAAGTGTTACCCTCCGTAGGACGCCAATGTTTAATATCGGATATCTTAAAAACTGTTATAGTGAGAAAGTTCAAACTTTGTAGAAGTCACTCTTATGGTATACTTCACTTTGAAAATAAAAATAAAGCGGGTAGGCGCAGGGGGAAACTACCTTCCATAGGATGCATATATTAAATATCTCTCAACCGATAAAGTGGTTAAAGCAGTGTAGCGAAGCGCACCGGGTTAAGCTAGTCTTTTATAAAATTTTTTCTTTCTTATAAATAAATAAATCGTTTTTGTATTTTTGTTTTGTTTAACTTGTTTATCTTATTTTTACTCTGCATAATTTCGGCACAGCCGAATATTTTTTTTAGTATTGAAAAAAATCGGCGCAAAACAGCTAGCCGCCGCTGCCGAATATTTTTGGTCTTCAGCCGCCGCCGATAATTTTAAATCGGCTTGCTTCTTTGGACTGTAGTATATATTTTGTCTGAATTAAATTCGATGCAATATTCACAAAAAGGCGGTTTCTTCGCTTTGTTTTTATCATATTTTGCTACGAAAAATTCCTTTCTATATTCACTCACGGATATTGTAAAGACAATATGTCTTTGGCAATTCTTCTGATATTTTAAAATTTTTAAATTGTACTAAATATGTTATTGGAGTACATCAGTACTTTTGCAATGCAAATTGTACTGAAAAAAGTACATTTGTACTGACTTTATCTTCCCTGGGCTGCACTCAATTTCCTTAAAGGTGTCACCAAGAAAACACCCTACAAGAAATGCATAACCAAACCTAAAAAAATTACTAACACACTTGCAACAATTTTACATTAGTTGTTCCACTCCAACTTATATGTTATAATGGTACAACTAACATTTTCAAAATAGTGCCAATTTTTAATATATTTTTGTCATACGCGTGTAAAAATTTGTGAATTTCTTAAATTTAATATTTGCGATTGGTATTAAAGAAAAAAATCAATTAAATTAAAGTTATAATTTGTAAATAAAGTAGTGATATAAAAAATTACTATAAAAAAAGTGACACCTCCAAAAAGATGTAATCAGAATGCTAGTGGTAGAGGGCGTACTGATGGCTGCTTCAGAGGACGTGGTTCTGGATTATCAGGAAACAACCGAGGTATGTGCGAAAAGGTCGTTTTGAAAGGAGTGCTCGTTCAACAGTTAGCGGTCATTCAGGTGGTGGCTTTGGCCAGGATAATGGTTTATGATTTGGTGCAGATAATTAAGGAACAAAAAGAATTATTAAATATCCTGATAGCTTTTCAAGTATGTATTTAAATTTTTGCACACAAATTGTTAACAAAATAAAATGTCTTTTTAAGTTCTTCGATTAATTAATTGGGCACACGTATGTTTACCTACATTTCCAGACCCATGCAAGGAGTGTAACGTTAAAGAGCAGCCACAGAAATAATGGTACGTGGTATATACTTTACTGAAATATAATATCCTGACTGTAATGCATTAATGAACTTCGGAACAAGTCCAGTTTACCGACGCAGCTCCAAATAAAAAAAAAAGTACATAGGGTGATAGAAAATTGAAAAATAAGAAGAAAAAATAAAATGGCAAAATTCTCGGAAACGCATAGTTTCCGAGTTATGGACCTCGGAAGTTTTCATATGAATTTGCGATTTCCCATTACATTTCTATACGTATATGGCCAATATTGGTATCATTTGAAAGCTTTTGAACATATCTTTCTGGATATGCAAAATTTTTTTAAAACTTTTTAACTCTTGAGCTCCTAATACAGTTTTTACAAAATTTTATATCAAAATGTTACGGAGGTGCACTAGGTAATAAAAATTTTATCAAAAAAATCCCAGCTTCGCTAAATAAAGCTTCTCCACATAGCCGGCCTTCGGCCGGGCGCAAGGATTTTCTCCTCTATGGTATAATAAACACCGGCTTCGCTAAATAAAGCTTCTCCACATAGCCGGCCTTCGGCCGGGCGCAAGGATTTTCTCCTCTATGGTATAACAAACACCGGCTTCGCTAAATAAAGCTTCTTCGCATAGCCGGCCTTCGGCCGGATGAACAGATTTTCTCCTCTATGGTATAACAAACACCGGCTTCGCTTACTAATGCTTTTCTGCATAGGTTTTCTCCTCTACCACCTCTATCACTTAAAAAATTTTGTTTTTTCGTAAATTCATCGCCGCTCCTTAATGGATTAAGAATTTTTAAATAAAATGTTTATATCCAGAAAGATCTATTCAAAAGCTTTCAAATGATACCAATATTGACCATATATGTTCAGAAATGTAATGGGAAATCGCAAATTCATATGAAAACTTCCGAGGTCCATAACTCGGAAACTATGCGTTTCCGAGAATTTTGCCATTTTATTTTTTCTTCTTATTTTTCAATTTTCTATCACCCTATGTACTTTTTTTTTTATTTGGAGCTGCGTCGGTAAACTGTACTTAAGCCTGAACTTCGATTATATTTTTTTAATAAACAATTTAATTTAAAATGAAAATTAAAAAAAAGTATTTTTTTTATAAAGGTTAGTACTTACCAATTTTTACGTTATAAATAACTAGTTAGTGATAACAAATATTTACGTCATGACTAACTAGTTAGCATTAACCACTTTGACTAATAAAAAGCAGGAGAGTAAGCAGTACAGATATATGTTCCGTAGTCGAGTGGAATTCATTAGTTAGAAAGAGAGGCAAAATCACATGTACACAAGAGTTTCGGTTAGTTTTTTTCATTTTGCTCTTAATAAACTAATAGAAACTTTAACCAATATATTGGTCAACACTACTGGTCATATAACTAGTAAAATTACCGGTAGTCTTATTGTATTGCAATTGCAATTTATAACACTGCGGCCACACGATCAAGTTGTTCTTGATAGTCTTTTACATATACTGCTTTATTTATTTTACAAAAATTGAAAGCTGTGACGTAGGCTGCACTCAATTTGTAAACAATTTACTTTTATGATGTCATCAAAAAAACAATTTATAACTGCCCGTCTATACCAGAGATAATTATTGCGACATATATTGCAGTAATTGTCAAAATTATGTTATCTTTAATGTAGACAGCAATTTTTTGTACATATTTATTGCTAACAATTTATGTTGCAATAATTGTTAGTCCATTTTCGTTGACAATTATTGCTTACAAAAAAAGTCAATTTGGTTGTCAATTGAAAAAAGATGCAAAAAAGTAAAAAAATAGAAGCAAATTGTGTGGGAAAGAAATTAAGTTTTTGAAATTGTAGCAATTTATAATTGCAGTAAATAATTAAATTAAAGAATTAAATAAACACTAAAATAAAATTGCAAAAATTATAATTTTGTTCCTTATTCGATCTTTATTGTTAAAATTAATATTAATTTGTTTAAGTTCGAGTTCTTTTTTATAAAAAAATAATAATTTTACATTAACAAAAATAAGAAAATTAATAAAATTGATATTTTTGTATTAAAAATGACCTCAAGCTTAAACAAATTAATATAAATTTAAATAATAAGGTCGAATAAGAAAGGATTTATATTACTAATAATAATTCTTGTAAGATACCGCCATTTTTTACACTGTACCTTCTTTCTTTATTTTTTTCAAACTATGAGTTAACATAAATACGTTTTCCCATGCCTTTAACATAAGCTGAGCATAAGAAATATTGCTCTGTTATTCTGCCGACGTTATTGCCAACTTGCTGAGATAATTATCTTTAGTGTAGACCTAGGGTAAAGACAAACATGTAATCAGCTGTTAAATTGAAAGCAAAATTTCCAAACAAATGGAAAGGTGAAATTGAAAGCAATCTCGTGGTCAATTTAAAAAGTGAGAGTGTATTGCAAATTGAATGGAATTGAAAGGCAAAACTTGATCGTGTGGCCACCAAGTAAAGGCAAACTTGGAATCAGCTGTTAAATTGAAAGTAAAATTACCAAACAAATGGAATGGTGAAATTGAAAGCAATCTGGTGGTCAATTTAAAAGTGTGAGTGAGTGTGTTAGTAAAAAAGTGAGAGTGTGGGTGCGTTCGTATACGCATACACTGCGCTGCATCAGAGAAGCAAACCTTTTTTAAAGCCGATAAAATAATAATTATAATTTTTTTATTGTGTGACTGTTATTTTTGTGGAAAATTTGACAATTTTTTGGTCCACATTTACTTCACTGATATATATACAGGGTCCACCAAATAACTTTTTTTTTTGAAATTGCTATAAAAAAAACTGCTGAATATTTTCTCAAATTTATTTTCTTATTTGAAAGTACAATCCTTCCGGTTAATAATGGAAAATAACTTCATTCAAATGGCTGCCTCGGCTGGCCATGCAGTAGCCTACACGATCGGTCCAATTTTTAGGCACATTATCGATTGTGTATATCACCAATGGCTTCACGAATATTGTCCTTTAAAGCGTCAATTGTCTCTGGCTTGTCGGTGTAACACTTATCTTTGACGGCACCCTACAAATAATAGTCCAACGGTGTCAAATCGCAGCTCCAAGGTGACCAAAGCCAGGGCGCAAAACATCGAGTGTAGCTTCGGCTGAGTGGCACGTAGCACCGTCCTGTTGAAACCAAATGTTGCCAATATCCTTCTCTTCAATTTTTATTAACAAAAATTCGTTCAACATGGCCTGATAACGATCGCCATTGACTGTAATGGCCACTCCTTGCTCATTTTCGAAGAAAAATGGCCCGATTATGGCTCTGGACCAAAATCCGCACCAAAGAGTGACTCGTTTTGGGTGCAACGGCTTTTCAATGTATGCGTGCTGGTTTTCTGTGCCCCAAATGCGAAAATTTTGCTTGTTTACATATCCGCCAAGATCAAAATGAGCTTCATCTGAAAAGATGACTTTTTTTTTTGGCAAAATCGGCATCTGCAAGTCGATCGCAGGGCCACTTAGCGAAGCGAAAACGCATATTTCCCAGCGTTGTTCAAGCGTATACACAACCATATTCGTTCAGCGGGAGGATAAAACTAATTATGTCAAATCAGTCATGAGCTAAGTGTTACCATTCACGAAATAAGCACTAGTTGAAAAAAACGTTAGATGGCGGACCCGTTATAACCATTTGAAATCACTGATGCAGCGTAGTAATGCTTTTACGAACGCACCCTGCATTACAAATTGAAAGGCAAAACTTGATCGTGCTGCCAAATTAAAAAAATCTTTTGGTACACTTTTAATTTCTCAATGCCATCCCTGGTGCACAGTGTTGTATTTTCTAAAAAAAAATCTCTCACACGTCAACAGTTTTTCTACTCTTTTGACAGTTTTTTTTTTCATTAAGTAGTGTGTGTTGGGTGAAAAGATAGAGAATTTTCAATTTTTGCAATATTTTTAAGTGCAAAAACTATGTTTTAAAATTTTAACAACTAAAAGTTTTATAAGTTTATATTTTATTTAATATTATTTAGATATAACTTAAATTGAGGTGTTTGTGTAGACAATTTTAATGAAGTCAACTTCTAAGCTACAAACCACTGCTACCGCATTATCTGCTGTCGCCAACACTCCAAATTCTGCTGTTGCTGCCTCTGCTACGATATCAAGTGGGGATTGTGAAACTGTTTCCAGGAGATATCAAGCTCAAGTTTTAGGCATTACCATATTTGGTGTAGTCGGCTTTGTTGTTTTCATCAAATACGTTGTAACGAAATACTTCGCTGAGTTAGAGTCAATCCAGCATCAGCATTCGGAGTTTTAAATTTGCTGCTTTTAAAAACCAGAAATGGCCAGTCCAAGAACAAGGCGTGTTTTACAAGAGCTTAAGCCAAATAATGAAAATTCGGTACGATTATTTTTTTCTTATGTATAAAAGTAAATATGTACATACAAACATTTTTTTTTTTTTTAATTTTTTAACTATCAAATTAGTCAGGTATATGCTTCAGGAACTTTGCTTTTGTTTGTTGGTATTACACATTTTTGTTAAACTTTTCCAGATATGTAGCAAAGATGGATCAAAACTCAAAACAATATTTAGCTTTTTTGGGGTGTTAGTCAAAATTTCCTCAAATAAGTAAATTTTTTTTACATGACTGGTTTTTATTATGAGACATTTTTATCACGTACCACTTCTTTTTTATTTATAAACAATTTAATATCACAGTTCAAGCAATAAATTTGTTTTGGTGTAGTGTCTTTGTTAATACCTAGATAACGCGAGACTTTGATATTCAAAACTATCTTAAATGATATTTGAATTGCGGCTGACATAATCAGCCCAATTATGAATACAAATTCGCCGAGAGTTTTTTTCCTTTTCTCATTTTTACAATTGAATTTACATAGGAAAAATGGGAGAAAGGAGAAAACTCCCAGGGAATTTGTATTCATAATTGGGCTGTACTTAAACAATCGCGTAGGATATGTTGTACAGCACAAGTCAAAAAATTAAAAAAAGGATGCACCAATAGAAAAATAAAAGGATACCATAAGCAAAAAAAGTAAGGAACTTATAAATTCAAAAATCTTTCCAGTTTTAATATTTTTCTATTCTTCATACGGCGGACTTTCGAAACTCATTTAACGTTAATAAAATTTTGTTTGCTTTATTAAGCTATGGTCTATTCAGCAAAAAATTACTGAGGATGAAAATAAAATTACTCTATAAGTTGAGATACATATGTACCTACATATATTTTTACTGCAAATTAACATATCGATGATGGTGTGATTTTCATAACAACCTTTTTTTTTGAAGTTTTATTTGCATTTTTCTATTTTCTCTATCTTACACAATTGATTTTTCTGAATGCAAAACCATTATCTTTTCTAATAATTAATTTTCAAATATTTTTCGGAATAACTTGTTATTGCAATATATGTTTTTTTACTATTTTTTGCAAGCTGAAATTGAATTTGACATTTTTAATGGTTTATAAGGCCGTTTCTAGTTTTTCATTTTCTAAATCTTTTAAAAAGGAGAATTTGGCTTCATTTACGCAAGAAGAATAGAATCAACACATTTCAAAAAAAATCGTGCACAGTATGAAAAAAAAATTGATAAAATTGCAGTTGAGAAAGGTGTACGTCACGATTTTACAATAGATGCTCAAGCAGCAAAACTGTGTCCCAATATTATTGCATCAGCAATTTACTTTAAGCAACGCCTTCAGGTACACAATTTTACTATTTATAATATAAGTACTCATCAGTGCACAAACTATTGGTGGAGCGAAATCAATGGTGATTTTCCGCGTCGGTATTTGTTTCCTGTATTATTCATCATTTAAAAACGCATTGCTTGTCAGATTCATTGTCAATTACAATCGGATGGTTGTGGCTACCAAAACGGTAACATTATTTATCTAATGCTCTATCCAATTTTGCTGATGAAAGTAATAAAGTTATTGAACAGAAGTTCTTAGAGAAAGGCCATACGCAAATGGAGTGAAAAGTCAATATATACACTTGCCAATCGATCCAAACAAACTTAAAAAAGTAAAAAAAAAAAAAAATTGTTGCTACAACTTTTTATACCCTTCACCGAAGGTAAGAGGGTATATTAGCGTGGCCGTTAGTTGTATGGAGAACTTTTTTTTTTTATTTCTTATACCCTCTTTCGGGAACCATAGATCTCCCCGAGTCCAAGCTTTATAACTAAAGTAAATGGTAAATTTCTTCTTCAACACGTCGTTATATAAATCTGCCAAATCGGTTAAAAAATGGCTGAGTTATGACCGAAATACTGAATCCCCAAAAATTACTCTTTTTATAATTAACTTTGTTAAAATATATATTTACAAGTTTATATAAAGGTTTTTATATAAATATAACTTAAGTAAATGGTAAAATTCTTCCTTAACACGTCGGTATATAAAACTATCAAATCGGTTAGACAATGGGTAATTTATGAGCAGTGTTGCCAATTTAGCCATTTAGTGGCTAGATTTAGCCATTTATCACCCTCCCTGTTTAGCCATAAAAAAATGCATTTAGCCATTAGCCATTTTTCAACTGGTTTATCCATAAAATTTTTCTTGCCGTGTTTCTTTTAAAAGAATAATTTTTATTTTATTATAAAAATATATAAAAGCAAAATAAACATTTTAAATAATTAAACCGGCTTCAATTTAAATCACAACTTTTACAAATGTTGAAAATCGCTATAAACGATGATGATGAAGCATCTTTCAAAATAAAGGAACAGTATTCCAATATTAAATTTATATAACGGATCAACACAAACATCGGTGTTTCTTTCTGGTTGCAAGTATTTCAATAAAGAGATGCTGGCGGCAACAAAATTTTTTTTAGAAATTTCAGAATTTACTATAAAGTTGCTCTCACTTCCATGGTCTAATGCTGAAGTAAACATCGTTAAAGGTAATTTCAGAAATAGGTTGCATTTAGCAACCGCTAATACTGTTTTATCAATGAAATATTTATACCAACACCACAATAGTGGAGAGGGTACTATGCGTTTGTGCTGATGTTTGTAACACCTTAAAATATTGGTCCTAATCCCACCTTTTCGTAAACCGATTGACTCAGAACCACTTTCTGAGTCGAATTAACGATGTTTGTCCGGCTGGCTGGCCGTCCATGTAAACCTTGTGCGTAAAGTACATATCGCAAATTTGCAGATCATTTAATAAAATTTGGTACACAGGTTCAAATTAGGTGTAGGGTATCATATAGTCGGGGTTGACCGACTATATTTTCTTACTTGTTTTTTATTTTAGATCTGGAATCAAAAGGTAGTAAATGTTGTCGTGATTTTTATTTACCTTCAAATTATTTAAAACTAATAGGCACGAGTGATTCCTATGAGATGAACAATAACGACATAAAATTTATCGATGATTGTATTTTTTAAATATTTTTCAGAATATTAAATAACGTTTATTCTTATTTAAGAAATTGATCTTAACTAACAATTTCATCGTAAACAACTTTAAATGAATTATTTCTGTTGTGTTATTGAATATTAATGTGTTTTTATTTAAAAAAGCATTCAGCCATTTTTTAGCCCATTTTTAGCCATTTTTTACCGTAAATTTTGCCATTTTTGGTCTCCAAGTTTTGGCAACAATGTTTATGAGCAAAATACTCAAAAAATGGGCTAAAAAACTTGTTGTTGTTGTATTTTTTTTATTTCTGTATATCTTGAGAACGGCAAGAGCCAAAGTTTCCAAATTAGGTACAAACATTAAGATTATCCATATACAGCAATTCTTTTTATATACGTTGAACAATTTACATTTATTTTATAGTTCTAATGCATCCAAAGAAATCTATGTTCCTTTTATTTTGTTAGTACTTTAAAAGTACTTAAAAATGTAAACTCAAATCATGTTTATTTTTACACCCTTCACCGAACGTAAAAGGTTATATACATTTAAGTTGATCATTTCAGTCTGTTTGTAGAAATTGGGTTTTCGAAGACGGGGCGTTGTTGTTATATAGTTCTGTCACATCGGCTCCGTTAAGATCGACTGCCTTTAATTTTTTTCATAAAATTCCATGTTACTATTTTCTTTTGCTATACCTATCACAAAAAGTAACGATTTATATGACTTTTGCGTTTTGTTTATTTATTTATTTATCTATTTTCCTGTATACATATATAGAAAGAGAAAAATTTCCAAATTAGGTACAAGCATCTTGGTTATTAAAACACAACATCCGACATAATGTTGGCGTTTACATAACTTTTTGTTCTTATTGCACCATGGCGAAGGGTATATAAGATTCGGCATAGCCGAATATAGCACTCTTACTTGTTATTTAATATTTTTAATTTTTTTTTTATCTTGTGCCTTAATTTTAAATAAACAACGCTCAACTCTGACAAATGGCATAAATAATTCATTTTTATTAAAATGCAAAACCCTCTATCTTTTCATTTTTATACATACAGATTGAATATTTTTGAGGGCATTCTATGAACCAATTATCATAGATGGGCATTTTTCAGTACCAGTACCTTTTCAGTATTCAGTAAAAAGTACTGATTACTGAAAACAAAAATCAGTATTCAGTAAAAAGTACTGATAACTGAAAAAAAAATCAGTATTCAGTAAAAAGTACTGATTACTGAAAACAAAAATCAGTATTCAGTAAAAAGTACTGATTACTGAAAACAAAAATCAGTATTCAGTAAAAGGTACTGATAACTGAAAAAAAAATCAGTATTCAGTAAATTTTACTGATTTGTGTAATGCAGTAATCAGTAAATGATTGATAGTAAAACTGTATGTTTTCAAAATGATATGTACAAAAACTGCATTTCGAGAAAAATAGCTTTTTGTACGTTTCACTTTTTTAACTATTTAAAAACGAAATGTGCTACCCAATAATAACTGATTTATATAGCTGAGACTTCGAATTATTTCATTTTTTCACTATTTTGAAATTTTATAAAAACGAAATATTATTTTTTAAAAATTTTTTAATAAGATGTTTTTGATATTTATACAAATTCAAAAATATGATACTAGAAATATTAAAGGAAAACGATTTAAAAAAAAAACAAATTAATACCTATGTAGTTATAAAAATATGTTATTAAATTAAACTAAAACAGATTATTAAATTATTTTATGGTGAAGGTTATAAAATATGCATATATATTTTTTATTACCATCTGTTTTCAACAAATCATTTGAGGTTTCCCTAAAAAAATTTGAAGATTTTCTTCACACAAAAAATCCGGATCTCTGACCGAGTCATCACTATCAAAATCGGAAATATCGCTCATTTTGTTAATATTTTTTCACAACAAATTTTTATTTAAAAAATTTTAAATATCTTCTGCGAAAGAATTTTTGTACCGCTATAACATGAAACTTTTTTTGTATATTTATTAGTTGCAATTTTTACAATTGATAATGTAATCATAAGCACCGGGTGGTTAACATACATGTGTATCAATATTAATTTACAAATTTTATATAAAAAAATTAAAAAAGTATAAAAATTAAATTAACATTAATGGAAAGTCCCTACATGATTGGTGTGGCAAACTGGTAAGTGTTTAAGCCGCTAATCCGTAGGATCGCTGGTTCGAATTCGACTTTGGTAGACAAGGCATTTTCTTTTTTATATTTTAAATTTAAAATAAGTTTCTTAGGCTCTCATCTACAGATCGTGGGTTCGACTTTCACCTTCATTGTAAATTAAAATAACTCGTTGTTTTAACTATGTTAATACATTTTTTTACCCAAGAACACATTTCCTTTTTGAATAATTTAAAAAAGTGAAACACGCCACTATTCATACAATGTGTATGTATTACATTTTACTGATTACTGAAACGCGTAATGCAGTATGCCCATGTATGGCAATTATCTGTGAGATTCAGTAGTTGATTTAAAACATACTCTAGAATATGGAATTTTTAAAACTCAAGTAATACGCGATAAAACATTTTTTTGCCTCCTGAAAAGTTGTGTGTTTTAAGATAGAGGATTTTGAATATAGGCCCTCTATATGTATATCTAAACCTATTTGCTAGAATTCTAAATCGTTCCAATATAAGAAGTATATACCAAAAATAGAATCGAATTCTTTATTTCAGAAATGCTTTGAATGTGGCACTCACAATCCACAATGGGTATCTGTAACGTATGGCATATGGATTTGCTTAGAATGTTCAGGCAAACATAGAGGCCTAGGAGTTCATCTCTCATTTGTACGTTCCGTAACAATGGACAAATGGAAAGACATTGAATTGGAAAAAATGAAAGTTGGCGGTAATCTTAATGCTCGGGAATTTTTAGAAGAGCAAGAAGACTGGAACGATCGTGCTTCGATAAATCAAAAGTACAACTCAAAAGCAGCTGCTTTGTATCGTGACAAGATTGTAAATCTGGCTCAGGGTAAACCATGGGATATAAATGAAGCAAAAAAACGTCTAGGATCTTCATCGTCATCGATATCTTATGGTACTTCAAGTTCAATTAACAACTCATCCATGGCACATTCCCGAAATAGTGGGAACTATCAGCAAACTTCTAGCGGAGGCTATCAAAATGGTAGCGGTACTTATAACAATGATGGAGGTTATCAACAATTTAACACTCAAGAATTTAAAGATCAGAAAGAAGAGTTTTTCTCACGCATTCAATATGAAAATGCCTCAAGACCAGAGTAGGTTACAATATGCATATGTTATACAATATATTACTACTAAATATACTATTTTGATTATTTTCTAAAGTCATTTACCGCCCAGCCAAGGGGGTAAATACAGTGGATTCGGTTATTCTCAAGACCCACCTGCTAAAACTCAATCTCAAGAACTTTTCGATACCACTTTGTCTTCTCTAGCTTCAGTAAGTCAAAATTGATATTTTATTTAAAATTGTATACACAGAAGTTGAGGTGTAATAATGATTTTCATTTAGGGATGGAGTTTACTCTCAGCTGGAGCCTCTAAATTTGCTGTTATTGCTAAAGAAAAAGCTGTCAATACTGCTAACATAGCTTCTTCAAAGGTATGTTTTATTTCCTTTCATTTATAAATATTGTGCATTATATTTAATAAACATTGATGAACCATACATTGTTTGTTTATAGTAGTTGGCACAAAAACAATTTCTTAAAAACTCATTTTTTCTATTTAAGCTTGGCTTTGAATTTGTATTACATATTTAAGTATTTTATCGTGGTTTACTTTTAACCAATAGAAGTAATTAATTGGGTTTTGTGATGTTGCGTTTATGTATAGATATTTTTAATTTTTTAATGTAAAATCACTATAAATTGTAGTCGAAAATCGATTTTGAAGAAAAATAATCGATTTAATATCCAAAATTATTATTAACATTGATTTTATATTAACTTTTTAAATATAAGTATTTAGCATTTCTAATGAAGATTGTAAAAGTAAACAAAATATTTTTTTGCCAGCAATGAGGCAATAGAACAGTTATGGTTTGTATATAAGAAAAAGCTGTTTTTTATGTTTTTGATATGCATATGTGTCAGTTTTAGTTTACCTATGGGACCTATGGATGAAAAAATCGATTTTTACTTTTTTGGTCATTCTTAAAATAGACAATACGCTCTTACTAATGCAGCAAACCGCTTTTGTCATAAGTAAGCTTTAAAATACACCTTTGATAAGAAAAGAAAAAGAAAAGAACCCGATGAAACAACAGTTTTGTAATTGATCTAAATAACTTGAAACTCGCCTTTCGGGGGTTTTCGGGACCGACGACTACGAATCTAGTATTAGATTTTGAAAATTCAAAATCCAATATGGGGGACTTTTTTTTGTATAGTTAAGTCGATTTTGATGAATCTGATCGCTTTTATGGCTTGAAATTTGTTATTCGGAGGTTTTTTTGGAATGCAGATTACGAACCTGTTCTTAGATTTTGAAAATTCATATTGGCGTATCCAATATGGTTGACTATTTTCTGTAACATTATGGGATTTGCAAGGTTTCTTTCAAAAGAGCTAATTTCCCATTTCATACTATTGAGAAACTGAAATTTATTGTTGAAGGGATAAGCTATTCCTATGCGCATTTCACTGGTTGCTTAGGCTAGATCGACAGGAAACTTCATCCAAAGATTTTAGAAAAGCTAAAGATGTTATACAAATTAAACTTTTAAGCGAATATGAATTATAAACCTCAGTTTTACTTGTAACAATATCAAAGCTTAAACAAAAACAACAACAATAAACAGTGAGTTTATCTTTTCTTAAAGTCCCGACTACAATTGGTTGATTTTTTGTCAACTCTTAATGTAGTTGTAAGTGTGTTAAGAAAAAAACAAAAATAAAAAAATGAACTCTAAACTTACAAAAAAAGTCCGCCATATTGAATCTGCCATTTTCAAAATCCAATACCAGATTCGTAATCAGCTACCCCAAAACCCCTTCATTACGGATTTCGAGCTATAAAAGCGTTCAGGCGTTTCAAAATTAACTTGTTAACTTCAAAATCGTTTTTCTCCAAAACTAATTTTTTGCCCATAGGGCCCTTTTAACTGAAACTGACACATATTTATAGTTTTATGTTCTTAATAATTTTTCTAATAATACAAATTGTTTACTACTTTTTGTCCCTTTAAACAATTCTATTTAAAAATTTTTGATTCTGAAGTATGTTTATTACAAATGATAAGGGTTTTAATGATATCGCTTAATAGTCAAACTGTGCATTTTTACGCCCTTGCAAATGAACTGTCAAGAATTGTATGAGAATTATTTTACACAAACTTTCTAAATTTGCCCAACAATTTTGACTCGTAAACTTGCCCTGTTCAATTGTTGTTGAAATATGGTAATTTTAATGTGAATAATTAGTTAAGCTCAAGGTCAGTTTTTTTATTTTTTTATTTATTTAAAAAATGTTTCCAATATTTCGAAATCCACTGGATCTCATCTTCAGGGTAAAGAGGAACAATAATAATAAACACGTCACACACGGTTTTAAATTTAAAATTGCTAATTATTCACATTAAAATTACAACAAAAGGTCTAACAACACAAATATTGAATAAATATGTATATATGGTAATCTTATTAATTTTTCTAAAGGGGCCCATAGACACATACTGCAGACAGCTACTGCCGATGAACCCTTCGTATACGTGTGTGTTTGATATTTTACTACACACCTATAAATCATAATTTTAAAATAAATTGCTTTTAATGTTATTTTTGCGTTGCGGTTGCGTTTTACAGAATTAGGGCATTAATTTTAAGAAATAGTGACATTATTGATTGCAAGTATATGTTAGATGTTGCAAGTGTGAATGCATGTATCACATTTTCAACATCTTCCATGCGTTCCTCCGAAATAGGATATATTTTTCGCGGAATTTTGGATATCTTTGTTTTTTTTAAAGTTTTTCTACAAAAGTGCCAAAATTTTAAATGAATTAAGATTAATCAATGTTTCGTGCAAGAAAAATAAGAAAACGAGCTAATGTTGATTGAAAATAACATTGCACTGGCACTGAATAACCAAAAAGTTTTTTTAAGTTCATTATGATTCGACACTTATGAATAACATGTTTTTTTACAATTGCTTAAGCCAACTTAGTATAGCCTTTAGTTCTTTTTATACAACAAAAACTAAATAAGCAAAAAATAAAAACTTAAATAAATTAAAAGGAAAAAACTTTTTTAAAAAACAAGCTTTTATTTAAATGTGATAAAAAGAAAAAAAATAAATTTTTTGCTTTAAAACTTTTACTATCAACTTATAACGTCATTACACAATTTATATGATATAAAAGCTTGTCGCGAGATTCACTAGTGCAGAAATTTGCTTGCAAAATTATTTAACATCACTATCACAATTGCTTTGTGAGACTGCAAAGTTTTAATTCACCGCAACTGTTGGATGTTGATTGCAATAAATTTGCACTATCACTTAATATAAGTGGAAATTGCAAAATTAGCCCCATCTATGCCGAATAATGTTTGTTTTAGAAAAGATATTGCAATATAAAGTTTTAATAACTTAAGAAATGGTTGGTGTATGTAGAACAACGTATTAAAAAGTTTAGTTCATTTAAACGTCAAGGAATCAAAGAAAAATTGGTTTTATTTTTTTTAGCAAATTAAACTTCTTTTTTTATATATTTATACTAAATAATCGTATAAATAAATGTTTATAGTAATTTACTTTTTATGTATTTTAATTTCTTAAGTCGTTTAATATTTTATTTGGTGCTTTTATTTACAATTTTTGATTTTTATTTTTTTTAATTTCTGTAATCGTAGATTAATGAAGGTGGTTTAATAGAAACCTTACAACATTCAGTCACTGATGTGGCATCAAAGGTGGGTAGTTGCAAATAAATTTTATTATATGGCGTAAGGTGCTTAAGCATTTATTTGGAATAATAATCTAGAAATTTTTAAATAATTCGAATTGTGCATTATAATTTTACAAATATATATTATATAATAACTACGAATTGCGTTTTATTATTTTCAATATGTACAGGTAACTGATATTAGCAAACGTGGCTGGAATAATTTGGCTGGCAGTAACTTTACATCACCTGGAGAACAAGGAGGTAGCTATTGTGATTTTAGTCAGGAAAGTTCTTACCAACGTTCACATTCTGTAACTGGAAACATTGCTTCAGGCATGGGAAATCAATCGAATGCCAATAACGATTGGGGATGGAAAGATAGTCCTCAAAAGCAAATGCCCATATCTAAGTCGTACCACAATCAATTTGGCAATTCCAACAACGGCGGTGCTGGCAACCGTAAAGCTTTAAACAACGATGATGACGATTGGTCGGGTTTCGATAGTTACCAAGACTCTACAGATTCGTATCAAAATTCAACACCATTAACCTCAACAACAAAAGCTGTATTGACAACAAATAAAAACCAGAAATTGGCAGAGACTACACAAAAACTGAGTGAAGGTTTCGATAGTTTAGATGTAAAAAGTACTAAAGGGAAACCCGTAGTCAATAAAACAGCCGAAGATGATGCTTGGAATTTACTTATGAATTAAATGGAACGATTAAGAATGATTTATTAAATTTTTTGTATTGTTTAAAGTACACTTTAAACTAATGGATTTACTTTTCTTTATCGTATTATCCTGTATTTTAAAGTTTTATTTTATTTTTCGTTTATTTTCGCTTGTTTTTAATAATTTTTTCTTTATTTTAATTATATTTCTTGTAAACTTTATTAGGAAATTTGTAAAATACTTATTAATTAATTCGATTTAAATTCAATTATATAAACGAATGTATGTATGTAAAGATTATTATAAAAGAAGAACCAATTTGAAGATTACTTAAAATCATTGGCCCATATTCATAGTCAAAAATAAAGTCGACTTTAAATAAAAACCGGTTTTAAATGCATGTGAACACCATTGTTTTAAAATATACTTTAAAAAAAGTCGACTTTATTTTTGACTATGAATATGGGCCATTATTTTTTATTTTACACATTTTTGCTAAGATTTTGAGGGAAAACAAGCTTTCATTGCTTTTTGTAAAAAAAAATGTTTTGCGTCTGCAATCCATTGTTATTGAGTTAAAGTCACTATTTTGAAATATGACTTAACTTATAATTTATAAATTTTTGAAAAAAATAATTTTTTTTTATTTTTAGACGAGTATTTGTCGAAAATCGTTTTTATCGATTTTTTACTCTTGTTATTAAAAGTAAAATTTTAGAGCTGCAATGGACAGGCATACCCATGTGAACTAATTTGATTGGCAGTAGCTCTAAAAGAAAATCGTGAATCAAAGAAACAAGATTGCGCAGGTCCGTTATTTTTGTGTTTGAAGAAACAATAGACTTTGAGTATGTGCATTTGTGTCTGTCGTACATTTTTAACAACAAACACTCATATTTAGTCTATGATGACGTAGTTGCGCAGTAGAAATTTTTTTTTTGTACGGCTGAGTGCGCAATCTTTGTTTTTTGATTCATGAAAGAAACTCGAACAAGATTAATCTCTAATCACATCAAAATCGATATGTATACCCACACATTGAAGTGATTTGTTAATCACTTCAAATTGACATCATTACAACTTAATCACTTCATTATTCACATCCTCTGAACATACCTCAAACTGAGTAGAATCAAAGAATATAATGTTTTTTTTCTTAAATAATTCATAAATTTTTTACAATTTCATCATTAATATATTTCAAATAATCTATTGATAACTTTATAAAAGTATTTTTATCCATTTTTAATACTTTAAAGAAATATAAAATTGTTTGTTGTGTTTTTTTCTTAATCATCTGTCATCTTTATCATCTCAAATGTAATGTGAACGGCTTTGATTAACTTAATCAACATTTTGTTTAAAGCGGCCCAAATACTTGCAATATAATTGAATATGATATTCGCCATATTATTTCCATTTTGTCCTTTATTATGCAATAAGTCGAGGACCCTAAAATATATTTATGCTCATTTTCAGGTACCAAAATATTTACCACTTAAAAAATATTCTATAAAAATTGCTTTTAATTATAACATACATATGTATGTATAATGAGAATAAATATTTGTTAAACATAGCTATTATCATCAGTCTCTGTCAGGCATTTGCCGTGTAAAGACGTGTTATTTTTGTCGGTTTACTTTCGTATTTAGTGTTTTCGATCCACTGCAAGTTGTTGTGAACCACGTGTTTTCTTTCTTTTGATAAGAAAGAGAATTTTGTTTAATTCCTTGATTTTATATTTGATATTGGACATTTGGTATTCATATAAACAAGAGAATAAGATCTGAAGATTTTGTTCCACTTCCGGAAATAACACGAAACCAAGACAACCAGGGTTGTTAGATGTGACGTTTTTTCGTCATTTTGACTATTTTTTTTGAGAAAATACAGTAAACTGACGATTAACGATTTTTTGACTAAAAGTAATAGTGTTATGACGATTTTCTGGCATCAATAACACACTTTCAAGAAATATTTACAATTATATTGGGAACAGTCCAAAACTTAAAAATCAATTTTTCCAACTACAAAATTTTTTTGAAATTAAACAAAAAAAATTCTTCCTCCCTCACAAACCAGGTGGCTTTCATTAGAAGCATTAGTAATTCTAATTATACAATTATATAAATGCCATCGATACTGCAAAAAATATACACTAGAGCCCTGATTTGCGTCGGTTCTATTTGGTCCGCTTTTTAAAAATTGGTTAAATCCACTTTGCGTTTTTATGTTTTCGATTTTTACATACGATTGCATTTTTCGATGAAGTCATAATCACATGTAAAGAATTTTTCTATTTTCGTGTAAAAGGCGAATTCCCATTTAATTCTGTTAGGTAAGTTATTCTAAGTATACAGGGGTGTTCTGGAAATCGAAAACGCAAGACACAATATGAGAATAGAGAAAACCAGACATTTTCTACATTTACCAGGATACCAAGTATTTCACCACAACAATATGGATTATGACCATGCAAAAGCAGGTATAGCAATTCTTGTTAAAACCAATTTAAACGTGTCAGGGCATATAAAATCTATAGGCACCCTGCTCTTCCAAAAAATAATAATTGGGAATCATGAGGAACTTCATATTACAAATATCTACAAAGAAATTAATGCGAACTTATCGGCATTAATTATAGACAATATATCTGTCAACAAAAATGTGCATAATATATTGCTTGAAGATTTAAACTCTCAAAATGTATTATGGGGTTCGTCCTCAAACTCCCCAAATGGCAGAATTTTCTAGGAATTTGCAAATGACAACAATTTGGTAGTATTAAATGATGGATGTTAATGCCAAAATGCACTATTGTGCCCTTTGCATTAACAACTGAGATGAGCAGTTTTCCCCCCTTTTTGAAATATATATTTAAGCTGAAAGTTATTAAAATAGTCCTTTCTCTTTCCCGTATAATGCCTAAATCCTAATGTCAAACGGCGAGAATGAAAAAGATTTTGTTTCCGGTTTAACAATACATTTTTTTTTACTCACTTACTTTTTTAGCAGCGATACAATAAGGTAAACATAAGTGAAATAAATTAATAAATCCAAATTCTAAAATATTTGTTTTTTCATTTGTCTTTTTACAACCTTAATATTCCAATTGGGGTTTTGCGTTTTTGGATACAACAAATTAAATTGATTAATTTGTTGTATTAATTCATCACTCGGAGATTAATTTGTATTTCCAATATCCAAGGCTTCCTAAATTAGTTCTACAATCCAACAATTGGTCCCATTCGAACCGGATTGGAAGAAGACAAAACTATTCTCTGAGACACTGTGGTCATACATAAGAAGACAAGCCTACATAAACACACGTTCCAGTTTTTGCATTGTTCTTTATTTCAAAAACACATAAAAAAAATTCAGTTTTTTCTACTTAAATATTTCGTCATGTCGTTGGATCAATTTATACGCCTGGCTGATAGCATCGTTGAGTTCGAAGCTGACCTTAACGATAATCAGTACCCAGTAACCTCAATACATTCGCTCGAGGTTCACCGCTGTGAGCTTCGGTCAGACTGGAGTAGAGTTAAGGCAGCATACGACACATTTCTGCTAGAAGCTGACAAGGAGACTGATAAGGACGAAGACCCAATCGATGTAGAATCATTTAAACTTAAATATAAAAGCACTTATACTACGTACTGCAAGTGTTTAACCAGATTGTCTGAACTTTCTGATGCTTTACTATTAGCATCGCCTACACAGCCTGAGGCGGCAGCACATGCAAATACAAACCCTTCTGTTCCTACTTCCTTAAATTTACGTAGTCTTCACTTGCCTCCTATTGAAATTCAAACGTTCCATGGCGATTATGCTTCCTGGCCAACATTCCGTGACATGTTTTCCGCTGTGGTATCAAACTCTAGGTCTAGTAACGTGGAAAAATTGTTTTACTTAACTCAAAAAACCAAGGGTGAAGCTAGGGAGATAGTGGAAAAATGTCCACTTACACACCAAGGGTTCGATATGGCATGGGAAAACTTATGTTTGAGGTACGATAACCGCCGTGTTTTAGTGAATGGTCAGTTGAAAATCCTTTTCATCCTCCAGACTATCATTGCTGAATCAGGCAAGGCTTTGAAAGGATTACAAAGAGACATTAATTCCTGCATTTCGGTGCTAAAACTCCACAATATTGATGTCGCTAGCTGGGATCCAATTTTCGTGTTTATCTGCACAGATAAACTTCCGGAAAATACGTTGACACTTTGGGAACAACAATTAAGGGATAAAACAGCTATTCCGAAATGGTCCGAATTGGATGAATTCCTCACCAACCGGCATAGAACACTAGAGTCCGTCTCCGAAATTCGCGGCACTAACCATGCTAGGAATAGTGAGACCAAGTCCAAATCAAATTCGAATTCCAGTTCTAATAAGAAGGTTCATAGCTTTCAAGTAAAAGTTTCAGGTCCGAAATGTCAATTATGCCCTCAAGAAATCCATCCAATCCGAAAATGTCCTAAATTTCTTAAGATGGACTATCAACTTCGATTAGACGAAATAAAAAAAGAGGGCTTATGCCTTAACTGTTTTTCAAAAACGCATGGCGAAAGGAATTGCCCAAGTAAACACAGTTGCTTCAAGTGTCTCAAAAAACACAACACTCTTTTACATAAAGAAGTGGAAAATCAAAGTCCACCTCTTCCAACTCCTAGTACAAGTAGTGCTACAATTCTTAATCCGAATTCAGCTTCATTTTCCAGATCCAATTCAAATAATATACAGTCCACTATTAGTTCGAAAAGAGTTCAGTCTTGTTTTGCAACTCATTCCAAGAGTGTTTTATTGGGAACAGCATGGGTAAACATCTGTCATTTAGGTACCAAATACCAGGTTCGTGCATTAATAGACTCTGGGTCGGAAGGAACTTTCATTACGGAACGTATTTTTAAGTTACTTAAACTTCCCTCTGATTCAATTAATGCACAAATTTCTGGCTTAAATCGCAGTGTTTCCGCCAATGTTCAGCATCAGTGTTCTTTAGTACTAGGTTCACATGTGCACGACGATCTGGATATTTCGGTTACAGCACTTGTAGTTCCCCACTTGTCAAACAGCCTCCCATCCCAGACCATCTCAAATTCAAAATTTTCAAACCTTCCAGAAATCCCATTAGCAGATCCAAAATTCTACTCCAGTTCTAAAATTGATATGTTGATTGGTGGTGACATTTTTCCTTCAATTGTTTGTTCAGGGATAAGACATAATGTTTGCGGTTCCCTTATTGCTCAAGAAACCATTTTCGGATGGATTCTTACAGGCCCAGTTTCAGATAGTTCGAATTCCCGTCGCACCATCGTATCAAATTTTTGTGAAATTTCTTTGGATAAAGAAATTTCACGCTTTTGGGAGGTGGAGAATCTTCCAAGGAAGAACTTTATGTCTCCATCCGATCAATTTTGTGAGGATCTGTTTATCCGCACTACCAAAAGGAATCATGAGGGTAGATATATAGTGTCACTTCCTTTTAAGGAAGGATTCCCGAACTCACTAGCATTAGGTAATTCTAGGTCTAGCGCAATGGCACAGTTTTTGAGAAACGAAGCCAAGTTAGCTCGAACCCCGGATTTCAAATGTGATTACGATTCAGTTGTCGAGGAATATGAGGAATTGTCTCACATGTCTAGGGTATCTCCACCGGATATGTCCCGGGTACCAAATTTTTATTATTTACCACATCATGCGGTTATAAAACCCGAAAGTAGCTCCACAAAAGTTCGAGTAGTTTTTAATGCTTCTGCTCCTTCATCCAATGGACAAAGCTTGAATTTATTGCTTCACGTCGGACCAATTCTGCAGAATGACCTTACAATTTTGATTCTTAAATGGCGATTTTTCCGATTCGTATTTAATGCTGATATTCAGAAAATGTATAGGCAGATCCTAGTCAATCCTGACCATACTCCATTACAACGAATTATTTTCCGAAGTAATCCGAATTCCCCTATTTGCGATTACGAACTAAAAACAGTAACCTTTGTGGTCAGTTGCGCACCGTATCTTGCTATTCGAACACTGTTACAACTAGCCGATGATGTCCAACACCGTTATCCAATTGCTAGCACGATTCTCCGGAAATCAATGTATGTTGATGACGTCCTTGCAGGATTCCATACGAAGCAAGATTCTATTAAGGCAAAAAACGAGCTTATCCAAGCTTTAGATTCCGCTGGGTTTTCGCTGAGAAAGTGGACATCAAACTCTGTGGACATACTTTCCGATGTTCCACCAGACCATCGACTTCATGAAGATTTCTTAAAATTTGAAGACAGCAGCTCTGCGAAAACTTTAGGCATTCGATGGAACGCGTGTTCGGATGACTTTTACTTTGTAGCGGAGTCATTCCCAGAGAATTCTTTATACACCAAAAGGGAAGTTTTGTCCAGAATTGCAAAATTATTTGATCCTGCTGGGTGGCTATCTCCTTGTATAATTGTGGCTAAAATCCTGATGCAAAAGATATGGGTAGATGGTACTGGTTGGGATGAAATCCTTTCTACTGATGCGCTCAGTCAGTGGAAAACATTTGAGTCTAATTACTCCGCTATCAATACCATTCGAATCCCTCGATGGATTAATTATTGTCCAAATGCAAAAATCCAATTCCATGGATTCTGTGATGCTTCAGAAAAAGCATACGCAGCGGCATTATATGTACGAATAGTTGGTCCTGGTTCTATTTCAACACACCTTATATCGTCCAAAACAAAAGTTGCTCCTATCAAGACATTGTCAATTCCAAGATTGGAACTTTGTGGAGCGATCCTTTTAGCAGAAATGATAGACAATATTTTGCCACAATTAGAAATAGACAATTTTTCTGTGTTTTGCTGGACCGATTCCTCCATTGTACTTTCTTGGCTAGCTAAACCTCCTTGTAGTTGGCTTACATTCGTCGCCAATCGAGTCTCGAAAATTATTCAAATAGTGAACTATACACAGTGGAGACACGTAAGTTCTGAGGATAATCCCGCAGATATTGCTAGTAGAGGTATTTGTCCACAAGATTTACATAGTAATGATTTATGGTGGTTCGGTCCCCACTGGCTCAAGGGACATGAAGTACAGTGGCCAAAAACTGATGTGTCTACCATTTCTCGGACTATCATGGAAGTGAAACCGATAAAGGTGCATTTTACTTATTTTACGAACTTTGAAGATGTCTTGGAACGGTTTTCCTCTTACAATAAGGCAATGCGAGTCATGGCATATGTCTATCGTTTTTTCTATAGAACCCATCCTAGATACCGATATAGTTTCTTCATGGATTCCATTTCGTTGTCCAATTCCGAAATAAGCTCCATTCGAAACCAACTGATTTCCGTGTGTCAAAAGGCGTTCTATCCTCATGAATATAAATGTCTTTCCACTAGACGAATTATACCTAAATCCTGTAGCATTTTAAACTTAAATCCCTTTTTGGATGCAGAGGGAATTATTCGTTCCAGTGGTCGGCTAGAGTCCTCCCATGGTTTAACCTACGACGAGAAACACCCTATCATTATTCCATACAGTTCGCAGTTTTCCAGGATTTTGGTAAAATTTATTCATGACATTAGCCTTCACGGAGGAAACCAATTAGTTCTTCGATTACTCAGAACACAGTACTGGATCCCAAAAGCAAAAAATCTAATAAAAACAACGTCAAAGTCGGCATCCTTATCAGCGATCCTAAAACAAAACACCTTGGTTTTGCTCCCAACAGCGTTGGTCAAAATTGGATCATCGACGTCACATGCGCGATGCCTGTTGGACTCGGGATCGCCGATCAGTCGCGTGTCGAAGCGGTTAGTCGATAAGCTGGATCTGACCGCTTACACGCTACGGGAAGAAACAATTTGTCCAATTGTTTTAAAGTCTCGGTTTGATTCGTCGTCCAAAATCGAGGGCACATTCCGTGTTGACAATCGGAATTCATTGCAAACTCCGGCGGATTCGCATCCAGAGTCCTACAAAAAGAATTTTCGCGATCTGTTTCTCGCCGATTCTAAATTTTATGAATCCGCCTCGATTGATATTGTAGTTGGCGTGGATCTGTATCCCAAGGTAATGTGTCAGGGAGTATTTTCTAGGACTGGCTTTCCGACAGCCCAGAGTACAATTTTCGGTTGGACTATCTATGGTCCTTGTATGTTATATATTTTTAGGCCAAATAGCAAAAAACATAACGTAATAAATTTTCCAATCCTATTTTTCTACTTACTATGTATATACCTTTTTTTCCATGAATTAAAAAAAAAAAAAACAGAATTGAATTATATACCCATTTTCGAAGGTTAATTTTTTAATTTTATTATGCAATTATTATTAAGGTTAAGTTCTTAGTTCTATTCGGAAATAAAATCTTTGACATAAAAATAGGACACATATTTGTTTCCTTCTTTGCATATCCTGCAAGGCGGGCGGCAATGTTAATG